>OY982931.1:2500-1202500 GCA_963891755.1 Pyrrhia umbra | reverse complement strand
AACGATAGCTAAAACTGATTTATAAGATGAATGGCATTATAGTGAATATGTCGGTTTATATATTCTTGATGATATGTGTCAAGAATATTAAAAGCATGCAAATAATTTATAACAAGTTTAGTTACACAAACATACGTAAAAGAAAAAAAAAATACAGTCGAATTGATAACCTTCTCCTTTTTTTGAAGTCGGTTAATAAATTAAGTGAAGTTGATGCAATCGGCTATATGAATTGTGTACATCAAAAGTTTATGGAAATATTTGATGTGATCGCATTTTAGGACATAATTTGAACTGAACAAAAAGGTCATTTAAACTTTTTTTTATATAAAAACCCTTTAAATCGCAATAGAACGTTACAGTATAATGTTCCTAATATGTAGCTAAAATGAAAGTCATAATATAGTGTTACATTTACAAACGAATGGACGACTTTTATCGACTTTCAATCGTATGACAATTTTTTTTTTCCATTATCCACAAGTGTATATAGGTACGGCAATCCGCTCCGAGAAAAAACAATATTTGATCCACCCTATTTCCATTTGGATAAGTTTTTATAGCTCTTCTGAGTCTCTAATAGATATTTTATTTGTTACTTCAAGTCTGTTTGTCTGTCTATAAAAACTTTTGGAGTAACTTGAGATTGTTTGCTCTGCTTATGTCTGTTAAGTTCCATTTCTATGTAAGATCTAGTTCTAGATCTCACGGGATTTCGTAGGTTCTCCATGCTTGTCTATGTGAGAGTTCAAGAGTGTGCGTGTGTGTGTATGAGTGTGTGCCCTTTACCGTTTCTCCGTCTCAAAGGACAAATGAAAGGCAACGATGCATGACGAACTTTTCGTCTTTCAGTACGGTCTTGAAACATAACACTATCTGAACATTTAATGTACTGTAGCTAATGGCAACTTTCAGCAAAACTATCTAAATTTAGATTTATTTAAAAAAAAAATACCGTTGCTGATTAATCTTGATCTGAAAATCCTTTTGTTTTCGGATGCGTACCTACGTCATACAAGGAATACACCCTCCAAGTTGCAGGTCTCTACGATCATCAGTTTAGGATTTGCGGTGATCCGTCAGTCATTCAGGACAAAGTATTTTATACTTGTATGTATAAATGATTTTTTCTATAGGTATATTTTTCATAAATTTTTGAACTCAGAAATATCTCAATCGTTGTTAATCGCGTGGGATGCGTGGGTAGATTTTGTTTGTAGGAACCATCGTATAATTCATTGTTCATGAGCCGTACGCCTACGATGTACGTCATAACATTCTTCACGTAAGGTAATTGGGGTGAATGAGCAGGCTATTATAATTTTTAGTAATAAGATTAACAGCCAGTTGTACCAAAAATATATAATAAATTTCACCTAAATCAGTTTAGCCGGTTTAACGTGAAAGCGTAACAAACAAATAAACTCACTTTCGCATTTATATTTTTTTATCAGATACTAGCTTCTGCCCGCGACTTCGTCCGCGTGGAATAGTGATGCTCCGCTCCTATTGGTTTTAGCGTGATGAAATATAGCCTATAGCCTTCTTCAATAAATGGGCTATCTAACACTGAAAGAATTTTCAAATCGGACCAGTAGTTCCTGAGATTAGTAGCGTACGCAAAAAAAGTAACTTTTCTGGTCGATTTCTTACACCTTGTGTCCGAAAAATCCAAATATCTTACGGAACCCTATTTTTTTCCAAAATAAAATTTAGCCTATGTTACTCGTGGATAATGTAGATTTCGAATGGTGAAAGAATTTTTAAAATCGGTCCAGTAGTTTTTGAGCCTATTCATTTCAAACAAACAAACAAACAAAGTTTTCCTTTTTATAATATTATTGTAGAAAAACCCAAATATCTTACGGAACCCTATTTTATTCCAAAATAAAATTTAGCCTATGTTACTCGTGGATTATGTAGCTTTCGAATGGTGAAAGAATTTTTAAAATCGGTCCAGTAGTTTTTGAGCCTATTCATTACAAACAAACAAACAAAGTTTTCCTCTTTATAATATTAGTGTAGATTAGTTGGTAATCAGAATTTTATTATCATGCCCATGTCTTGATAACATAAACATATTAGAAGTATGCTTATTTAACTGGAATACAATTAAGTGACAGTCGTAAAAGTATAACGTATAAATGATGTGACGTTTAATGCTACCGGCCATAAGACTAGAATATATAAAAATTAGTACCGATAAAAAAAAAAGATCTTAGCATCTCTAATACCACCCTAATGGCAAAAAGGCTTATATACATACATGTAAGTAATAAGATTAAGGAAAAGTCTATTCAGTGAACGACCCTAATCACAGAAAGTTTTAGGTTAAACCTTGATTATTCCGTTTGGATCATAGAGAAATTATCCACTAGAGAGCTTATAGGCCGATTTCTTCTAAGAACACAACTCACCACTGCGGGCCGGGGGACGAGGAAAAATGCGCGGCTGCAATTGGTCGGTTCAAGGTCAAACTGCGCAGACGCCTACCGTTAGGGCTGCTGTGCTTGATTAAGGGAAAATAGACGATATCGATAAAATGGATTTTAACATTAAGAAAAATACTCAATTAAAATCTTATCAAATAGTATTTAATCAATGAATGTATATATTGTAAATAATTTAAAACCAACCTGTAATAAACAAATAAAAAAAAAATCAATTACAAAAAGAAAATTATCCTGTTATTATTGATTTTTAAAATGAATTAATTTGGTACATAATATGTTTTCCGAATTAAAGTTTTAGGGTCCTGGTTGTTTTTTTGTAAAAAATGATAAACGAGCATCTACATATTTCTGAATTATGCATCTTGCTAATTCAATTAATTGATTTGATTTCAAATTGATGAAAATCAATATCCGGGAATAAATTATACCCGATCAATTATTTTAAAACCGATCTAATAAAATAATCGGTATTATCTATTAGTAGTATCTATTCACTTTTATTTAAGTTCCGGAATCTACGGAAATCTAAAATGAAAACATGTACATCGGAACAGGAAGGTTCCGATGCAGATATTGGCGAGGGAGAGGCGACTTCTTATATTTTTATAAGAAAATATTGACATACAACAAGTTTATTAATAACAATTCAACGTAATTAAAGTAAATTAACAATTATCAAAATTAACACTATACAAGGGTTGTGAACAGTGCGCTTGCTAGAGTCGCAATACCTCTTGTCGCTCGCTGCGTTGTTATAAAAGCCGCTCACCTCCACAACTCGCCTGATTCATTGAGTGGTAGCGTTTATGCACTTTTTCATCAATGTATTTTGCTTACGCCGACTAAGTTAAAAGTAAACAGATTTTTTTATTACAAAGACTAATTATAAAAATATAAAAAAATATTAATTTTAATTTTATTATTATCGATATTGACTTCAGCCATTAAAGGTAACAGCACAGATTTTTACGATAAAAATACAAAGGGATAGAAAGAGATACAAGCATTAGAATTGTCTAGTGAAAGAACGAGACTTTTCCAAAAGACATCAACGTGCGGCTCAACCGTGTGCTTCGATCACCCAACGACCATTTTAACAAGACCCCCGCGGTGGCTCATAATCAGATTATATAATAAAAATATTTCTTACTGTTTACTTACCGATGAAAAGTTATGCCATCCTTTTTGTAATTAGATATCTTGGAATGTTTCCCACACCATTTCACCGCGCATGAAGGCATTTTAATGCTTTATAATTGCATAAAACTTGATTTTTTTTTTATTAATTTAGCGTGCTTACAGGTCTAATCCTGGTACACAACTAAAGTGGTTACTAGTAGTGTACTCTCTGCATAGGCGACAAATCGCTAATAGTTTTCGTGCATCGGGGCACTGTATGCGCAGTCAAGTGGTTATATAGTCTTTGGTTTGGATCGACTCGCCTTCTATTCTCGCGAAAATTAGGATAGCTAATAGGTAGTCTACTAATTACATCGTATTATAAAAGCTTAATCTCAAGTCACTTCAATACTTATATTTATGTCTTTTTTATACATATAAAAAGTTTTGGCCGCCGATAACCGCTGATCGTAGAATATGACGTAGGAATCCGATGAGAAGGGATTTTCCGAAATTCTACCCCCTACCAAGTGGTGAATAGTTTGTATGAAACTCTGTTATTTTTATTTGAATTCGCATAGCCCATGCGGGCGATGCCGCTGGCGGAAAGCTTTAATCATAAAACCAAAAAAAAAAACAAAAAATATAATAAATGAAAACTACTAACTAATGATGGCATCAAAAGTACTTATGTTGATTAATGTGTTTAATTATGAAAATGGAATTGCATAGGTATGTAGATATTTTGTAAAAGCACCGATTATGTTACCAATAACTGTGGCTTTTGGTACTTGGGCCTAGCCACAAATGCATTAATGTATGCGGTGTTTGAATGGAATATACTCGTTTCTCATACATATCATACATTTTATTGAAATTAAAGACCTTATTCATAACTTTGAGTGCTGCAAATTATTTTGATGTTTTTTTGTTTTGAAAATTGCTAACATCAACGTTACGATTATATTAATTCGTTCGTGCTAGTATGCCTGCCGGGGCTGAGGGAAGTTAAGAGAAGAAAGAGATACTGCGCCCCCTGAACGCAAAGGGAACATAGATGGGTTTTAGTCAGTAAGAGTCTGACACTCCCTATCGCCCCACCCACGGCAGATGTCATTTGATGATTTTCCATCCGAAACAAAATAGCCTACTGGTACTAAAAACGGAATGGTTACGCGGTTAAATTTATTAGAAGTTTGTAAAATTGCTAAGTGGAATAAACAGGAATCTTGTTATTTTTCGCTAAAACTATGACTCGATCGGCCTCTATAAAGGAGAAATCGGTTAAATTTATCTTCTCCTAGATAGGTTATAGATCATCAGAATTTAAACAAACAAGATATAAAATTAATCTATGTAGTAAACATACAGTGAACTCTTTAAACTGGAAAACCTAAAATAACTACTACAACCTACTCGCAATTTAACGTGAAAATCTATCTATTTATATTAATCGAATATTTATCAGGTGTTCTTAACACTGTATTGAAAGAGTAGAAAGTTTAAAAGAGCGTCAAAAAATTTGCGTATGATCTCAAATTCGAAGGCAACCACATTGAGAAAACTTTTAAGGTTGACCAGCGAAGGCCAATTGTGAAACTGGCTATAGAAAGACTACAGATATCCATGTATTTAAATGAAATAATTTGAGGAGGATTTACAAGATGGCTTCTAGATTACAGACCTGTTTTAACAAAATAGTGGGAAATCTAGCACGTATCAATAAATTGTATGAATATACAGAAATGCCTATTAAGAAAGCTTTTCGTTGCCGTTTGTAGATGTGTTAAGTCTGAATGCCTAACGTCGGTTTACTCTTTGGGCTAGTGATTTAGGCATCGGATTGGAATGGATTTTCTCTAACAATTTTATATACCTGGGAAGTCGTTACTCTTAAATATTGTTTGATAGCTAGTCAACTTCTAACTTCTAGAGTTACTTAAGGTTTTTCTAAAGAACACAATATTCCTTCCTGTTAGGTTTCTTCAATCGATTGACTTAAATATTAATACAATTTAGCGATAGTTTTATTTAGCCAGGAGTAGTGGAAGCGGTCATTGGTAATTAAATACTAAAATTCAGTTTCAGCCGCGTCCCGAGTGAATTTCTTAACGCACTTCGATAAAAGGTAGCTTACAGGCTACCTAGATCAAAAATAGACAATTTATTGTCTCCAAAATCCTATCTACTTCTTTAAAACTAAATTTCCTCCAAATTGGTTCAGTCGTTGTACCATGAAACCGTAACAAAAAAACAAACTCATTTTAATTATGATAAATGTTTTTGGAAAATAATATTTCTTCTTTTCTAGATGAAGTGATTCACATGAATGAAATTTGCATACAAACCGTAGTTACACAGCGTCCAGCCCCGATATTGTGCGGACATTTTGGCTAGGTATTGGTCAGTTTCCAACGGCTTTGCGGACGAGTCTAGCAGAACTAACGAGAGTGTATTCCGCCAATTAAGCTGGAATGTCGACACTGCACCGTGCATATGGCCTTTAACTGCATAGAAGCTTAATATCGAAGGCCCGGGCAGCCTCCAATGTTCCACAAAATGCTATAAATTTGTAGGACCTTGTTTGATACGACTGCAACTGTTACTTACTTACTTAATTACTCCTCTCTTATTAGTTAGTGGTTGGAAGCAAATCTCTCTAAGGTTTTCGATACTCATCGGGAAAGAGTTTTTGCATTAGGAAGGGACTTGAAGGGACCTGCATTATTTTTAAATCCGGATTTGTGGCAGATTTAAGTTTGCAATTTTTTTACTGGTCGAATGTGGTTATAAATCTTGATAGCATGCTGATATGTGTCTTGTTTCCAGACGATCCCAACCGTTTTATGGCTATGTAAGATCGGCAGTACTGATTTTCCATCAAGTATGTCAGTCAATATTTTATTTTGAAACTGTAATGAGTATCTCTATTCCAATCCACTATACTACTTGAAAGTTCAATTGAAATTTACCAGAAAAAGGCAAACAGACTGAAACTGGTATCTTCACATGTATAGTTCTACTGTCTTTTTTTGTCGGATCGGAAATCATCAAATGACTCATCCCGCCGTGGGTGGGGCGGAAGGGAGTGTTAGACTCTTACAGACTAAAACCCATTCATGTTCCTTCCTTAGCCCTTTGCTTTCCGGGGGTTTGGTAACTCTTTCAAACATCCCACAGCCCCGGAGTCCTACTGTCTTGGAACCTGCAACGAAATCGCGAAAACGAACGGGGAATGGAGGAGTATAAAAGTCATTTGCAAACGTGCGTAGGTCCTTGCGTTTTTATTGCGTTGCCTCATCAATTCGCACATAAAACGCTTCGTCTGCAAAAGCTCTTAGCGGTTAGAATACGAGTGCAGTAGTGCATGAATTACTGAAGCGAACGTTTACGAGTTTCGCACCGAACTATTTTTCATGATTTATATCCACTAGCGTGTTATGTTTGGAAACTGATAAATTATGTGGAGTTTATTTAACTTCTCACTTCATGTATTTTAGAGTGCAGTTCTAGATTCTGCCTGTGTTTGTTTTTATGTTTTCTTTTTAGTTGAAAGGGGGTTATTGTTGTATCTCTGTCTATAACTTGGTTACGCCCATGTTTACTGTTGCTATATTTCTTTGAGTTGAATGATATAAAATATAATTGAATCATGGTTGATGCCTGAGATAGAATAATGGTGTAACGTCAACGACAACAGTGGAAGTATTTTTTTGTGGTCGGTGCTTCATTAAGTTAGTTTCATTAATTGACGGCACGTTTGGCATTGTGGCTGAGCAATTGGCTGTTGCGCTGCGTGTTGCGGGTTTGATTCCCGCACGGGACAACTAAAATTGTTCCGGGGCTGGGTGTTTGTGCATGTGTAATGAATGTTTATAAACGCACCCACGATATAGGAGTAATTCCTAGTGTGGAGCAACGTTTTTCATAAAAATAAATAAATAATAAAGTACTTTTATAGACCTCACATTCTCTTAAAAATTTTGAACATTTCGCTCTCTCACAATTACTCTGACTAATTACGGTACAGCTCTAAAATGAGATAATCAAACGACTTTCTTTTAACGCTTATAGATCATCCTTTCAAAATTGTGCACGTTGCAGAATTGCGACGTTGAAATAAAGATGCTAATATGAAAAAATGTGACTTTTTCCTTAGTTTTTGCGTGTCAAAAAACTTATTTCCAAAGGTCTTTAGTTTCCAAATAAATCGAGATGAAATTGTGTCTAACGAGTGAGTATTGTGCTCGAGACTACCCATGTAGTTTGAACGTTACAATGGCGCTTAATGATTAATTGTTGGCTCATTGTCTTTTGAACGTCTTGCCTCTTATGTAACATCATTAGATTATCTAGGAGACATAAATGTCCCTAATAGATCAGGAATACGCAATAGATTTCCTGCTTAACATTCAATTATATACAGGGTTGTCAGTTAAACTAAAATAAAGTTCTCCTGACCTATGTTGGTCACGGCGGCCAATCTCAATGCAGACTAGCCAAGTACGGACGAGATATTATAGAGCACAATTGTTTGCGCAGACACAGGTGCACTCTCTATTCCCTGAATTCAACAATCAACAATCTCTATTCAAAATTCATTCAAATTAGGCTGAAAATCAGCACTTTTAAACGTCAAATTTACAAAAGACAGTCCCCAAAATGCCCTCCTTCACCACTTCCTATGTTGTCTGATAGGACAGCAATCCAACACGATAGCACGCAAAACTGATAGTTTTATGTGCTCTCCGAGGCACGGAGGGCTGACCACAGCTCGTTCAGCTTAACCTAGCTGATCTGTCGATCTTTATGGCTATTACTAAGGTGTTAATACTATAGTGGTATAATAACCTTATTTATATACGAAACCAAACAAATTTTACTATCAGGAAATATGACAAATCATGAAAAAAAATATCTGTGCCACTTATTTTGCTCGAAATGAATAGGTAGCTTGCAATTAAATATTATGATCACACTAGCTTCTGCCAGCGACTTCGTCCGCGTGGAATAGTGGTGCTCCGCTCCTATTGGTCTTAGCGTGATGATATATAGCCTATAGCCTTCCTCGATAAATGGACTATCTAACACCGAAAGAATTATTTAAATCAAACCAGCGGTTCCTGAGATTAGCGCGTTTAAACAAAATGACAACTTTTCCCTTCACTGCTCTGCTCCTATTGATTGTAGCGTGATGAAAAGTATACTATAACCATCTCAGGAGTATGACAAATAATTGTACTAAGTTTCGTTAAAATCCGTCGAGTAGTTTTTGTTTCTATAGAGTTTATACAGACAGACAGACAGACAGACAGACAGACAGACAGACAGACAGACAGACAGACAGACGGACAGACAAACAGACAGACAGACAAAAATTTTAATGATTGCATTTTTGGCATCAGTATCGATCCCTAATCACCCCCTAATAGTTATTTTGGAAATATATTTCATGTACAGAATTGACCTCTCTACAGATTTATTATAAGTACTAGTGGCCCGCCCCGGCTTCGCACGGGTAGGTAGTCTTTGTTTTTTAACCGACTTCAAAAAAGGTGGTTCTGTATTTGACCGGTATGCATGTGTTTGTATGTCCCCGATTTTCTCAAAAACTACTGATCTGAATTGGATGAGAGTTATCGTTCTTCAAATGAATAGTTTTTAAGAAAGGTTTTAGTACAATATATATTATTGGGTTCTGATGAAGTTCTTCGTAAATAACCAATGGAACATACACAATAGTAATTGAAGATTACTAATAGCAAAGGAGCCACGATTGCTGCGATCGTATGCCTGTGATTGTTTTCATTGTTCTATAACATAACAACATACCTCTAAGCTTTAAAGGAGAAAACAGACAAATAGAGCCTTTTAAAGTTAGAAAAATCCACCCTTATTAAAGGTGATGAACATTTGTCTAGACATAAGGATATTGTAATTTATCTAAATTACAAACTGGGCCACTAAAAAGAGAACTGGAAAACTTTTTGCAAAAAAGAACTGGCTTGGAACACAATACAATCCTTACCGGACGGTTAGCTACTTATTGCTCAAAGTCTGCAAGCACTATCTCCTTCTCCAGCAGGACTGGTTAGCATTAGAAGGTGACTGCTTCCTATTCCCACTCTCTTTGGACCATGGTTTGAACCAGGGCCGAAAGTGAGAGATCGCCGCCGCCCAAGTGGGGCAGATCTATGTACCACCGTATGTTCCACCGTGACCTCTATTTGATTTTTGGTTTATAATTATCCCGCTGTTATGTATGAAAAGAGGCCCTTTTCATACATAGAACGCATGGGCATTAATCACCATGGAATAACATCTACACATTATGACTTGAAAGCGCTTACTTTTAACAAATTCGTAACTTAATTCTTGAAGCCGTTAAGGTGAAAGATATTATAATGTGATATCAACCAAAATAATAAATAAAAATAAGTAAATACCAATCTCAAAAAAAAAAAATATACTCGTATGTGGGATTTGTACTCGATGTAACCGATTCGCATTATCATTAATACAGCCCCTCCACTACAGTGCTCGTTGACATTGCATGTAAAATTGACGTTCTAATACAACGTGTTTTCAATTTTAATTACTGCTTATCTTCTTTAGAAACAGTCGTGATGATATTCATGTCAAAGATAATAGCAAAAATGCATATAGGTAATTATAAAAACTTGATAGGTCATCACAAACTTATTTCAATGCCTCACTGCTCATTCCCCATAATATTTAGTGTGATAATTTGTAGCCTAAAACTTGAACCAATTTATAACAAACATCTTTGGTGAATTTCAAGTAAAACTGTTCAGACCTTTTGGCGTAAAGCTTAAACAGATTTTTTTTCTTACAAACTTAAAATCTTAATTTTTCACCCGATTGCTAAAATCTTGAAAAACTGTGAAACACGTATTTAATTATTTTCATTTTAGAGTGTTCCTACAAAATTTGAGTTTACTCGAATCAAAAATAAAACTTACTCCATACAAACTTTCAACCCTATTTTAATATACTTAGGGTCGGAATTTCCAAAAATCCTTTCTTATTACTTGTCTAGGACATAAAAGGTACCTCCTGTCCAAATTTCATTACTCTAGGTCCAGCCATTTCGGCTCCACGTTGATGAGTCAGTCATTCAGTGTATGAGGTTGTCATTTTATATAATAGTATAGATAGAAGATAGAAGATAGAAGATAGATAGATTATCTATGGTAGTACTGGAATACTCCTAATTCAGGTCTGGATCTGGTGATAATGGAGGATTTTCCAAGGCAGGTTAGGTGGTTAGGATAGATGAAGATAGTTTCATTCACTTGTATTAAAACCACCAGATTTAGTTTGTTAATCATTTATTTTTAGAAGATCATTTTGATTCATTTTGTATTGTTTTTTTTTGTTTATTTATATATTCCGCGTGTTTTGCGAAATTGCTCAGCAAACAAATTGCTCTAGGTATATTTAAATGTCAAAACATTAAAATAGTTTCATTAATCAAATGGTGATTTTCTAAATATAACCCACGATTGATATAAATAAAATTATTTATTCCGACGTACCTTGGATTAAATATAGATTTATGTATTATACGTCTATCGCGAAGAACTTTCGGAATGATTGCGGTTGGCGCCGGCAAGTAGTGTCGGTGTTTAGTGTTTCTACCTAACGTTGTCCACTAAATAAAACTAAGAACACAGATAGGTACTGATCTACCTTCTCTAGCCCTATCCACCTCCATCATCACTATCATCATCGGCCTATTAACGGTGGTTTCACAGTTGAGTAAAGGCCTCTTTTCATGCAGAGAAGGCATGAGCATTGATCACCACGCTTGCTCAAGGTGGATTGGCGATTTTAGTCTCTATATACCCAGGTTTGCTCATGATGTTTTCCTTCACCGTTAGTCAGTGGTGTCTTTTTTTGGATAAGAAATCATCAAATTACTCCTTTCTCGTGGTTTCACCCGCATTCTGATGGTACTACTACACGGATCCGGCTAAAAAGTAGCCTAATAACCCATAAATCTCTAGGTTGATGGAGATAGATGTTTCATAGCAAATGTTCTCTAAATAGGTTCAGCCGTTCTAGCGAGAAAACGTTGCAAACAAACAAACACACTCACATCCGCACTTGTATTGGTTAGGGTAACCCGTGGAGACCTTTAATCCATAAGACACCTCATAAAAATGAGGAATTCCTACCATTTGAAAAGGAGAAAGTGTTTACATTTAATCCATGTTTGACATCAGTTCTATGTATTAAGACTCACCTCTCACAACAAACAGACAGTTTTATCGTTTTCGATCGATTTTCCATCGTTTTTTATGGCTTAACTCTTCGAACTTTTACACAAACACATGTATCTAACGTTTGTTTTAAATGTGATTATTTTTACAGTCTGCTTACTATTTAAAACAAGAAATTAGTTTAATTTTAACTTTATTTTGTTTAGTTATAAAATAGCAGAGCGGTAAAATTTTCGAAGTGTCTAGACTAAAGTAATTACACAAACTATTTTGAATATACGAGTCGAATTTAGATTCGTATTATTAGATTGCATTTGTTTTTTTTTCCCTCACATACGAGCCGATACGTGATTATTATAATTATTCTTAACTTCACAATAGGTTATTCTTTTTATTCATGCATATTAATTAATGACCTTAGATAAATTTATTCATATTCGTATGTGACCTTAGGCGTAAACTATTTTTGAAATAGAGTATTTTTGATATTAATTTTATGTATTGTAGTCAGTAGAATATTGTTATTTTTTGTTTCAATTAAGTTGTTGATTACTTAAGGTGTGTTCAAATAATTTCCTATATTCTGAATCGACTATTTTAAACTAACGCCAAACGGTTTTGTTAAAGTTTAGTCTATTTTAATTGTTTTCCTCAAATGAGGAAAAATAAAAATATAGATTCAAAACAGAAAGCGGCTTATTGTCAGATATTTTTCCAAACCAGATAATTTTAAAACCTTTCAAAGATACCCATTAAAGCAAATTTCGTACTTTCCAAAACCAAACGTAAAAGATTGGCGAAAAACATTTAAAAAATGAGCTAAAAGCCTGATTCGACTGAAGGAAGAGTTTTAGTCAAACACGCTTTGACTACCGATTTTACGATTAAAAAATCGAGTAATAAAAGTAGCTTGCTATATGGGACATTCTTGGTACCTAAGCTTGAACAAATAGTTTTTGTAACGAGAATTTTTAATCACAGCTCTAAATTTTAGTTTCACTTGGTAACAGACTAGCTGTTTCCCGCGGTTTCACCCCGATCCTGACGGAACTACTTCGTGGACCCGGATAAAAAGTATCCTATATGTTAAACCAGGCTATAACCTATGTGTATACAATATTTCATCCAAATCTATTCAGTATTTTTTGCCTGAGTTGTGTACAAATATGCAGACGGACAAAAAAAAAACGCAAAATTAACTGAATCTATATGTTATGCATTTAAGAGTAAATCGCTGAACTGATTGAGATGAAATTTGGTATAGAAATAGATTAAAACTTGGGAAACGATATAGGATAGCTTTTGACTGGGTAAATGAATCAGTTTCTTCAGGATGGGAACAAAACCGCGGAAAATAGGTTATGATTAAATAATATTAAAAAAATAACTTACTTGATAAATAATAATATGCCAGTCTTCTCGATCTGTCTGAAGATTCCTTTCCATGATGCCAGCATACAGTACTGCTGCTTAGGCGTGAGGGGTGACCGAGGGTCTCCAGGTGGCGGTGGACTGTTGATGGCATCGTGGTGACGTTCAGAAGACGCCAACTTTGTTAATTCACAACCCATTCTTCGAACTTCTTTAAGAGTTCTTTAACAAAACTTTTTGATCACTATTTATTGCTTATTTTTTAACACTTTTTTTAATATTTCAATTATTTAATTAATAGTCACACATTTTGTTTCTTTTTTTTTTTAGTTAAATTCGTTCTCAATTTTCCACATTCAACACAAAGACGCTTTGCTTGTTAGTCTGGTCAAAATTAATTAATAAATCAAAAGGTTTATTTTGACGTGCGTCGGTTAAGACTATCGTATACCGACCGTTGCGAGTATCCGAAATCGCTCTTGGAAATCAAATGCAATAAATTGTTTGTCTGTTCTATAATTAGAAGAAAAAAATATCGGTCTTCACGTCTGGGCGTAGTAGATACTCAGCTATGTATAAAATATATACGAATATTTATACGACGGAAAAATATGACTAGCAATTTCAAAGAAATATTGTGTTAAAACTTTATAAATCACCAAAATAAATATAACTGATTAATTAACGTTTGTTTAACTGTATAAATGTTTTATTACCAAATCACTCAAACACACAACTCCGTTACTCAGATTATATCAAAAACTAATTTACGCGCTTGATTAAAATAATTTAATTACTTGTAAAATATCAAACGATTGCGCTCGTATTAAATATCAATTAGGTACACCACTAAAACTCGTTATATTAATTATAACGACGTTTAGTTATTTTCCATCGCACACTAAACTAAATATAAATAAATAGCACGTTTATTTGACTAGTTTGACGAAGACTAATTTTTTTTAGAACTGACACTAAGGAACTAACTTGTAGTGATGTGAACAATACTTGTCGATGTTTTTTACTTTTTTGTTTAAGAATTTTCTTTTATTAATATAGGATTTAAAAGAAATAAATAGTGTTTATTAAATAATGTTTTAGGTCTTTTAAGGGAGTGGGTGTGTCAAGAGTTTGTATAGGATTTCGCAAACCATGTATTTTGTTAAAAAAGATAGGTTCTTACTTATTCTAGTAAAAAAATATCTCTCAATACCCTCTACCAAAACATAACGACCCCTAAATAATTCAAGGACCGACTAACATAATTTTTATCATTCAGTCACGGACACTGCCCCTCAAATTCAATTTGAAGATGAAAGTATTGGAACGCGACGTGTACGACACAACTTCGATTCGGGGTAAATTGCCTTATGCTATATACGAAATTGTGTGTAATGTGACACTATGATTCTATTTCCATGACAAGTTTTTTTCCCGTACACGTGGAATCAACCCCTGGGGGTTAAAATCGAGTGTAAAAGATTTTTAGGTCATATATCGATATTTTCCTGTCAGTCGTTATAGTAATGTTTTTGATCTATGATAATTATTTGCATACCAACTATATACATATTATATACGCAATAAAGAATGCTTAAACATTTTTAAGTTTTTTTGGGTAAATAATATTTTATTGTTTACATTTTTGGAATAATATCCAAATTTTTACCTATATTTTAAAGAGTTTTTATTAAAAGAAATTTACTGGACATCAAGCTTGAGACATCTTTAACATTAGATTGATAACGAATTGCTGTCATTTCTGTTATCACAGTATTATGGGATTAATTGTGTTTCTTTCTATACGTTATATGTAATGTGAATAATAAATTGTTTTAAATTACAATTCTACGTGGAAAAAACTGATGACAATAATATGATGAATGTTCAATATCTATTCAAGACTTCAAAATAACAATACCAATCGTAATATTGAACCACGAGGGTACCTATTCAAAATATGAATACTCAATATCCGGGACCAATTTCAAAAATGTATTCATGTCAAAATTATGAATAAATAACGCATCAAAATAACAGTTAACCATGATTATCGCAAATATAATTGCCCATCACTATTCAAACGAGTTACCCATACAATTTTGTCTCTGCAATTGTATGATAATGTTACTTCCATACACGCTTTTATGGTAACTGCACGTCACTATTCTTACTTCATTATAGGTACAGAATTATCGACCTTATGGCTTTGTGTTAAAGTTCACGTATTGCTGATATGATCGCCTGAATTGTCATGAATGATCTTATAATGGTATGGTGACGATATCCTATGTGGTGTAGGGTCTGTATTTCTTTTGTTTTACTGATGAATGCACGCGATAAGTCATTGTCTTTTTGGTGTACTATATGTTTTTGTATGGTGGTCTAAGTAGACAATGGGTTAGTAATGTTGCTTGGTATTGTTAGGCTATTGTAGCCTTAAGGCTGATAAAATTAAGAGTCATTTTATCATGAAATCATTTTATCATTTTATTATGTCCTGATTAATATCTTTAAGCTGATAAATGTCAAAGGGTTAAATAGTGCATTGACATTATGATAACGTCAGTTTCATATTGACAATGTGAGGGTAAAAATAGTACCTAGTAAAAGTTAAAGAAAATGTGTGTATTTGAATATGATATAACATAAAATTGTATTACAGTTAATAATTCTGCATTGTATAAACATTTCATTGTAATGTAAAACATAATTTAAATAACTAATTTGTTGTAGACAGCTGTGTTGGAAAGTTTGTTCAGCCTCTTTCTAGTGTGCGTTTTGGGGGCTCTTTCATAATGTCATTTTGACGTGCATAAATGCTAATTAGATTAGTTGATTTCAATTAAATATTTTTTGAGTTTGATATTCAAAAATATACCTCACAAAAAATTAACTGAATGTTATGTTAACATCACCGAAACTGTAAGCTTACCGTTTTCAATAGTATACCGTTCACTTGAGTCATGTAGGTGTAGTTCGTTCCATTATTTGCATGACAGATTATATTATTTGAAAGGCTACACGCAACGGTTATGCTAATGGACTTTTGAACTGAAGAAAACTTGATATTGATATTAGACGCTGAAAAAAACTGCAACCGTTTAAACTGACTTAATTTGTGTTAAATTTTCATAGTTTTGTAAAACGATATTAATTTATTTTCCTTTATAGACAATGTTAACCTCGCAGATTCGTAGGTAACAGTGAAATGTATTATATCTTTTTTTAAATTTATGTTTCCATTTAAAATGGTACACAGAAAGCAAGCAAAATTAAATAGACATTTAATTTTCAAATAATATTTATTTCAAATCAAATTAACACTTTAATACATCGACCTTATACATTTTATTACATACAACACATTCATTGCTTAATTCAATTCATTTATAAATACAACTTATTTACTTAAGTAAGTACTTATTACAATAATAACGATCGTACATACAATACTTAATATGGTTTTTATAACAATTATTAAACTTAGAAGAATTGTTTGTCCTTTTATTTCAACTTAACCTTCGTATGTCGTAGATGGAATATCCATTTCGATATTTTAAGGACTAGATCAATGACGAAAAAATCGTACATCATTGTGGTGAAAACTTAAACAGGCAGAGAATATCTAAAAACAAATGCGTAGGTCTGTTTGTCTATTTTTCAAATTATCACAATTCCATCACCGAACAGACTTTAATTTAATTTCGCAAAAGGTTTCAACACGACCACCATAGAGACATAGGGCACCTTTTAACTAAGTTGATGGCATAGCAGACGGATACCAGCAAAAGAGCAGCAACTTATAATATAAAACAATATAATATTTGAGTTTTTGACAGTGCTATCAATATTCCCCAAAGATTGAATACCTACATGATTATTTTTCTGTATGTATAAAAACAATATTCTGGGAACCGGTATTTTACTAGACGCCGATAAAAACAATATACCTTTTAATGTTTATTTTTTACGTTACGTATGTAGATGTAGTTAATTTTGTTTGCACTAACCGTGGGTTGTTTCTTATATAAATCTTCTTTTGTTTATACAAAATTAATCGCTGGCTTTCAAGCAACATATGGGAGGATGGTAGAAAATATTTTCAATTTGAAATTGCGAATTATTTTCTGGGCAACACTAGGCAACAAATGTGACGTCAGTTTTCACTGTGGTCAAATAAATAAGTCCGGATATTTTATTTGATTTTAATATTCTCTCTCACGGCTTTTTAATAATTATAGTCAATTAAATTAAGAAGAGAGTGTTCTATATTTGACGTGTTTATTAATTATACCACGTATTAATTTTTTTTTATACAGAAGATTATTTTTTTACTACATGTCATGCAGTTTTTACTGCTTTATGTTGTATGCACTACTGCAGATTTCAAACAACATTCTTTGGCCATCTTTTTCTATATTCTTTAATATCTTGTTGTTACGGTCAAAGTATGAAATAAATACTTTTTCAAACCTAGCAGACAGTCGTCCGGCTACCAAATATTTACATTTAACAGCCAGCCACATAGTCAATTCAGCAATGCGACTTGAGCGTTGCGTGAGGGCATCGCAACGCAACTGACTACCAAGCTAAGTCTAGACGCACCACTGAATTGCTGCTTTAATACAAGACTATTGCTATTGTTAGTTATATTAATAAATAAATAAATATCTTTGGACAATTTCCCACAGCGCCATCTAGCCCCAAAGTGAGCAACATATGCTTGTGTGGCTAGCTTAACGGATATACTACTTATCTACTCTTTAAATATATACATAGTAACATCCAGACCCGTCACAGAAATTAAAATTCATTATTTCAATTTCTGCCCGGCTGGGAATCGAACCCGGGACCTCTTGCGTGGTATTATGTTGACCACTAAACCACTCAGGTCGTCAAAGTTGTTATTTAATTACAACAGTTGCTGGTAAGTTGACATACAAAGTCGCCCGTCTACAATTTTGCTAACAAACGTCAGTGGCCACCAAAAGTCATCAAGTATTGAATTCACAGACATGGTAATCACAAGATTTCGTGTCTCATCGTCGGAAATTTATAATAATATATTTTTCTCCCGATCATATTCCGTATTGTAAATCGACAAGGTTTTCACCACAGACATGGGTTTTACCAAGTATGTCAGCGATACATTTATTAGTTTTTTAATTAAAAAATATTTCTGTTTCGTCGGCTTCTAACTTACAATTCATGGTCAGAGGAGCAAAGGAGCAAACACACGCGTATAATGTTTTTTGTATGTATTATATACATATGTGTTAAAAATATAATTTTTTGTCAGCGTCTGTAGTACGGACCTAAGTCTTTGCGTTAATAAAGTCTCTCATTCATCTTATATGATTCCATTCATGTGGTTTTCATTCGCGGATAACTCATATATTTTCCTCAGTTTGGACACTTCAAATATTTATTTTGGCATCTGTTAAAGTTCTGCTGAAATACACTTGCCTGTATTTTTGAGAGCTCTATAGTATGGTTTTAAGTGACGTCATCAAGATAAAAATAATGAATTCTTATACTTCTTGAACGTTTTTACAAACGATTTCATTTTTAAATGTTACAAAAGTTTTAGGTAAAATGAATTTATGATAATGCCAGCATTTTTCAGTGCTTTGAGAAGAAATTTTACAGTTCTGACTGAGGATAGATTAAAGATGTTTTTAAGGCTTTTAATGACGAAAATACATTTTTTATTTAGAATTTATATCATGTCAAACAAAATATCTTATTTCCTTTTTGTTGTTGTTTTGCAATTTTGAACCTAAATTGTTCCCAACATATTAACGCTTACATAACACACACACACACACACATGTTAATTAAATGATATTACGCTTAATTAGACGAGGTGTTGCAATATAGTTTGAGATTGTCAAATTATATTTTATGTATGTGGGAATATGATTGAATCTAATTCCGTTAGTAATACAATTATGATTGACAAGCTTTCCGCCAGTGGCTTGGCCCGCATGGGCTATACGAATACAAATTAAAAATGACAGAGTTTCATACAATCTTTCATGCTCTATTTCAACCCTTTAGAAAAATCCTTTCTCAGTGCACACTTGTGCAAAATTTCATACTTCTAGAACCAGCAGTTTCAGCTGTGCGTTGATGGATCAGTCAGTCAGTCAATCATTTTCTTGTTTTATATATAGATTTAGTATATAAGTTGCTGCCATTTATCAATTGCATCCTCAAGAAATCTATTAACCTGGAGAAAAGATTGCTAAGTTTTTTTTTATTCAGGGTATAAAAATATTCAGTTGTTTTTCTTTAAACATAGTAAAGTGTTTTGAAGGGCTGTGATTTGTGAATTTGAAGTTCAAAAAGTGGTGTTTTACAGCCTAGTTTGAATAAATTATTTTTGAATTGAATTGAAGTTGAATTTGAATTTAAGTGAAAATAACATATTCAGCATCAAAAACAACATTACAACAACAGTAATTCTGATAAAGTCTTCTAATCAACGTGAAGGACCAAATTATACAGTCTCACTTCTCAAAGTTTCCGCTTTACACTCGAGTTGAAATAAAAGGACAACCCCGACCGAGTTGGCGAGGGAAACTTTTAATGTAGCTTGTTTTAGCTTATTATTTACTACAAACAGAGTTCTTTAACGGACTTTAACATTTCAACATTCAAGATTTTTTAACGAAACTTAAAAAATATCGTGCTTTTCTGCGTCGTACAAAATAATTTATTTGAAGTATGAAATTTCCTTGATAATCCAAGTACTTTATATAATGTACTTTCATTAATAAGATTGAATCAGAAAATATATATTATGTAAAGTGGAATTGTATAATATGTTTGTTTACATTTTTGTGCATAGAGGTATTCAGAAAATTCCCCAATAAATCTTATTCTTATAAAATAATAAAAATAATAAACTTATTTTATAAATAATATGTGCTTTAGTTTGCGCTTTTAATTTAATAAATAAAATAAGTAATAATAAATTGAAACAAAATCTTCCGTGCTAACAACATTATGGTTAAACAATATTTCAATAATATATGTATCATTAATTTTATAATTTGAAACTTATTCTAATTCTTACAACATTCACACACGGAAGACGCAATTTAACAATAATTATGCCGAATTTATAAAATTTAAAATTAAACCACAACAGTTGGTCCAGCCAACATCGAGGACGTTAAGAAGAAATATCATTAGAAATAAATAATGATTATCATTAAATTAGTACTAACAAGCGTTTTGCGACATTTAAAAAAGTTATTTTGGTTTAAAATTCCTTAATTTAACACACATCTTTTTTTTTACTATGTTTATCTACATTTTGTTCCTATCGTTATAATTATGTATCTAATCAAAAAGCGCTCTAATACTCAGTTAATGTTCCCTTACTGAACTGTTAGTCCCATTATGCTATACCAGTCTAAATACAGACGAGCGAAAAAGAACAGTGACAACTATACACAATTATAGAATTTATATTATTCACATTATACACATAATTAATTCACGATGCTTTTATAAACGTCTGTACACTTCACTTTAAAAATCTCGTTTAAAATTGACATTAATTTTTTTGCAGCGGCAATTCATATACTTTTGAATTTAGAATGGCGCTTCCATTTTTCAAATTTCCATCATGGCGGCTGTCTGACAGTTGCTTTTTGGAGAAGACTTATATTTTTGTGTGGTTTTGTTCCATTTTGTGTGGTTTTATCTGTTATTTGGTTCTGTACATAGTTGAGCTCACGTGGCAGGCTTTCCGGCGGCCTCGTAGCCTTCTATGAGCGTTTCTAGTATGAACTTGATGGTGATTTTGTAGATGTTTTCCACGTTGGGCGTGTAGCGGTCGCCCAAAGTCGATTCCACGGCGGCTAAGAACGGTGTTTCGATTTTCTGTGAAGAAAAAAAGATTTTCTTAATAAATTAATAGTTATATTTTAGGTAAGGGCAGTGAGTGAAGGTTGCGTTTATATACTTGGACATTCATCTAGTCGTAGATAATGAGTTGAAATTAAAAAAAAATCAAAACACTAGTCGCACTCGCGCACCGAGAGTCTGACCTACGATAGGACCCTCAATAAACGCTATAAATTTCATATTGCTTTTTTTCGTTTAGGAAATTTGGAGATTTTTCAGACAGACGGGTGAAGTCGCACTATAAGTTTTCCTTTTTTTTTTTCATTTTTGATATAGAACCCTAATGGACTAAAAATAATTTATCTACTGAATAAAGAAAATCGAAATCGCATCAAAATTGTCATTCCTTTATCAGATTAATGAACTACGTAAACCCGGATAAGTTAAAAGGTTGAAGGGGTTTCATTATAGGAAATGAGGGACTCAGATCACTTCCTGTGTTCCAGAAATAGATGATAAAGGCCCTTGTACTGTTTGACAAGAAAATACAGAAAGTTCACTCGAAACAAGTATTGGATTGTGGTAAAAATATTGTTTATTTATAAAAAAACACTGTTTTACTTGAGGCCAGAGAACTACTTTATTACACTTTATTCATCTATGAATGTATTTATAATAATTATGTTTTTTTCCTGTGTCGTAAGTGCGAATCCTTAATTTTACATGCATGTTTAAAATCTAAGCCATATCCCAGTAAAACCTAAGATTCCAGAACCCATATATGTATATATGCATATACTGCGGGATGTTCGAAAGAGTTAGTAGAGTCACTGCGCCCCCGGAACGTAAAAGGCTGAAGAAGGAACATGGATAGGTTTTAGTCAGTTAGAGCCTGTCACTGGCGAGACGAGTCACTTGATGATTAATTTCCCATCGGAGAAAAAATAGCCCATGTATATAGAGATACCAATTACAAGAAAAATACATTTTGCTTCTAAAACAAGAAAAGTAATCCTCGGTACTTCTATGTATATTTCTTGTGTTCGTCATGTAGTTTATATTACGTTCGGCAGAGGTCAAAACAAGTGTCATTTAAAGTATTGGGAAGAAAACTTCTCTGCGATATTGGATAACGGCGAATGGAAATAGAAAATATGATATAAACTGACTTATTACAAAGGATATTATAATAATGATGTGATTGGTGAATCTTTTACCGTCTTACTTGTAATGTCTGATAAATTTTTAATCTGCTGCTTAGCAATGGATTAGTAAAAATCTCACTCATAAATGCTGTTTAGCGTTAATACAAACTTAAGTTATAAAGTAAATCCTAGATTAAGTAAGGATTAGGTGAGAAATGGAAATTAAACTTCAGATTCCAGGTTTTTTATAAGTAAGACGGTTAGGGTTCAAAAATATATACGCCGACGGATTTTGTTTCAGATCTTTTTAAAGCTTATCAAATCTGATCCAGCTTGGTAATCCGACATACTAATTCTAGATACTCAATTCTTCAGATTACGTAAAATAAACGCCTCCAATTTACTATTTATATGTTTAGGCATTATTACTAGAAAATGGCGAAAAAAAAAACATCGTAAAAACTGTGATTTCGTAGACCCAAAAGCTTCAAGACATATGATGTCCATTATGGCTTGAGTGGGCGGATTACGGCACTCAGATACGAAGCTTGAGTTATTATGTAATGGAGCTAGATATCTAAGAGATTAATCTAGCACAAACTCTTAAGTGTTTAAGCTTAAGTGATATCGTATTTAAGGAGACAATGTTTATGTACTTAACGTAAGCGCTTAATAGTCTTACAGAGGTTCAAACATTTTTGTAGGTAAATTGACCAGAAAATTGTTTATTTTCTTTAACAAACAGAAAAATCCAGAATGATCTATGTCAGACAAATAAAGATAAAATGGAAGTATTCGAGATATTTGAAGGTACAAAATACAAAATGCAACATTGAAAAAAATAATTAAATATTACATTTTCTATCCCAAAATTGTTCAATCCTCTTTAAAATTGAAATATCAAATTACAGAGAAACCCAATTAATTCAAAAACTATTCAAAACTGGGTTATCCAGTAATTCACAGAGTTTGACAGCTGAATATAAATTCAATCAATTTTACAATAACTGAAGCCGTTTACTTCGAAATTTAAATTTATTGTATCTGTAGTTGATGAATGGATCATCCCTCGAGTTAATAATTTATTTGGGGATTATGACGTAGTTCAAATGTGGGGTTAATTTAGGGACATTTTTTTTCGGATGGGAAATCATCTAATGAGCCCCCTCCCGCCATGGGTGGGGCGGAAAGGAGTGTCAGACTCTTACTGACTAAAACCCATCCATGTTCCTTCCTCAGCCCTTTCTATTCCGGGGGCGCGGTAACTCTATCGAACGTCCCGCAGCCCATGCAGGCTATGGCCCTGTGGGAGGGCCCCGTCACTATTGCTGACAGCTTTTTGAGGCGCGCGTGGAACACGAACGCGCCGTTAACGCAGGTCTGGTCCTTGCCGGATGGCGAGTCACCCATAGCTTACCGTCCGCAGGGGTGTGGTAGCTTATTATCAATAAATAAAGTGTTTTTGGTAAAGTGATACCGGAAATTGAAATTATTGGTTTTTGACCCCGAACTTAAACCGATCTAGATGGTAAATTATAGATTGAATATCTGGCTTTTAGGTTAGGTACTAATATAAGAAACATTAGTTTTTTTTTTCTATATATTATTATTATATTTCAGTTTCTAGGACTTTTTAAATTTAAAACTCTAGGTCTAAAGTCGAAGAATATACCTACGAAATGGATTTTGTTAAAGGTACCAGCAGCTGAAATTGGACAACTCCATTGATGAATTTATTTTTATAAAGAATACCTAGCTGTTTTATTATTGAGATGATACCATAGAACCGTTGGCTGTATTTCAAACAAAGAGAGAATGCGTCGACAAAGTCCCTACAGTTATATTTATAAACCACCCTTCACCATTTCAAAGGTGTTTTTTGTGAGAAGAAAAGGCTTTAAAACTTTATAATAAACTTCATTATTTCCTACTAATATTATAAATACACAAGTTTGTAAGGATGTTTGTTACTCTTTCACGCAAAAACTAATCAACAGATTTAAATGAAATTTACTACACTCTATACTTACTAATATAATAAAGCTGAAGAGTTTATTTGTTTGAACACGCTAATATCAGAAACTACTGGACCGATTAAAAAAAATCTTTCGGTGTTAGATAGCCCATTTATCGAGGAAGGCTATAGGCTATATATCATCACGCTAAGACCAATAGGAGCGGAGCACCACTATTCCACGCGGACGAAGTCGCGGGCAGAAGCTAGTATAGTATATAAACTGGATTAACATATAGGATACTTTTTATCCAGATGCACGAAGTAAAGAAGTAAAGAAGAAGTATTAAGGATGCGGACAAAACCGCTGGAAACAGCTAGTATTAATTAAATGGATACCTACCCAAAAGTACTCGACTTTAAAGCCAGGTATTCTTCTATGGCTGGCTCCAACTTGGTGTATATAACCGAAGAAGTTGTCCAAGTCGTCTAGACCCTTGATGCCTTCATCCAGGGTGTTCATGACATTGTTGGCGTGTTCCGCGAGCTCCATAGAGTTTATCTGCTCCTCCTTCGTCCGGCATTGGCGAAATTTCTCGAACATATTTAGCAGATCTTGGTTTTCTTCGAATAATCTGAGAAAGAATGGGTAAGTGTTAATAATGTTTTACTCATTCGTATCGCAGAAGGGTTGAAAATGACGTCATTTTCTCGTTTGAAAATGAAGTCATTTTCTCTTTTGAAAATGAAGTCATTTTCTCTTTTTTCTCCATCTCGTCATTAGTCTGAGAAGCTTGTGACTTACAGAAACGTTTTCTAAAATGAACTCGTTGTAGACTAAAAATAGGTGAGTGATAAGTAAAGGACTAAGTACCTAAAGTCCTATATGTATCGTATTTATTTTAAGATTATCCATTGTATTGGTGCTAATTAATTACAAAGATCATTCATGGTTATCTTTGCAACTTGAATGTCCAGTTGCTGAGACACGTTTGCGGTAGTTTTTCAATTTATTATCGCAGAAAAGTGTATAGATAAACTCGCTATTTACAAGTAATAGATAGAAACCACCGTTAAAAGTATCTCAAAAACCGGGCATATAACTTTTAAACATTATGTAGGATTACTTCTTATGAAGTAAGGATTTAAAACCGACAGAATTTTCACTTAAATACCTATTAATAATATACTATTTAATTTAAATTCTAAGAAACTTACAAATAAATATCAACGCTATTTAGTTCCCCATAATAACTATTTTACAAGTGCACAATTACCCTAGGAGGCAGTAAGAATATGTTTTACATGGACGCCTGAAATAATAAAATTACCTTCATCCACCCTTCTTTAAACTAAGCTGCCTTTTAACGTAATTTGCTAAAAATAAAAATCGTACGTGCCATAACCTGATCGTCCGTGTGGTTATTGCATTAGGGTGGTTTTATACAGGGTGGTACTTGGGAAAAATATTTTAATGGAATGGAATAGGGGCTACGGTAATTGTGTCAAAAATTTAGTTGCAATCCATCAGTCTCATTATAATTAGGTCGATAATAATATTATTATAATCTTGTAATTGTAAAGAAAATGTATCTACATATATTTCATAAAACATTCATAATATTCACTGTAAAATTAGATTTTTTTTTTTTTAAATAAATTAATTGTATTTTTCATTATTTAACCTTGCGTAGGTTCCCATAATTTATCTATGGCGTCGTCGTTTGTATGTACATAGTTGTATGTACATAGCCCATAGTGGGTACTGAAGAATAATATAATAGTACCTATATTACTGATAGGTTCATTGGAATCGGTTCAAGTAATTTCAAAGATTACGCATGAAATACATAGTTACAACTTTACCCCTGTATAAATATTGTAGATGACTTGATCCAATTTTGTATGTCAGTAAGCGATCAAACTTCTATCGAATAAATCATCATATCTACATAAATCTGACCAAACATGTTGTCACCGACAAAATCCTACCCAATATGTAGTCACCCTAACAGGTTTGTTGAACATTCTCGTCACGTCGACACATCACGAAAGGCGCCCTCGGACCGTGCTTACCCCTACCCAATGGGGCGGTAGGGGTAGGTAACCTACCTAAGGTATGTGTATATTCTATTACCCCACATTGTATAATCAAGTTATTTTCCCCTTATACTGTGTATATTTTCAATCAAATAAGCGACGGTAAATAAGGTTTTTTTTTGTGGAAGGTACTTGGATTTGCATGGCTTTGTTATTTAGAGAGATTTGGCCAGTTTTTTTGGTGTAAGCTCTGATAATAAGGGTTGGTATCTGTGCATAATATTCTTCCATTGTTTTTTTTTAATCTTGTTGTAAAAGCTGTCCTACATTCGTGTTAAGATGTAAGCTCCTGATATAAATTGAATAGCAAACTGACACCTTTAAGAGCGATAGTTTCCATTTTTAGGGTTCCGTAGTCCGACAAGGAACCCTTATAGTTTCGCTCTGTCCGTCTGTCTGTCTGTCTGTCTGTCTGTCTGTCTGTCTGTCTGTCTGTCTGTCTGTCTGTCCGCGGCATAGCTCCGTGGTTTTTGTTATTAGAAAGCTGAAATTTGGTATGAATATGTATATTGATCACGCCGAGAAAGTGGTAAAATAAAATTTTGAAAAATATTTTTTTTTAGGGTAGCTCCCAAACATGTAAATTAGGGATGAATATTTTTTTTCTCGCGTACCCCTTTGTGTGGGGTATCGTTAGATAGGTCTTTCAAAAATATTATGGGTGTGTGAAGATCATTTTTCGGTTAAGCGAGCCATTTGCGAAATATCTAGATTTTAAGTGAAATTTTTTGTTCGATACGAGTTACCCCCCCCTCTAACTTTTGAATGGCTGTACCTAGAAATGTGAAAAAAATCACAGACGTAGCACATGTAATGAACTTACAAGGAAAACTATCACGGCTAAGTAGGCTTAACCGGTTACAGAGTTATAGTCGACTAACTGAGACCTACTACGGAACCCTACTGCGCGTGGCCCGACACGCACTTGGCCGGTTTTTCTTTTAAAAAACTCACGACTTTTTTGTTTAAGTAAATTCTCGAACGAAATAAACTCGTTACATTGGACTGTTAATAAAATTTTCATATTCCGTTCGAAAGATTTCTTTGAATATAATTATAAAGTTATTAATGAGTCGGCAAACGATTTTGTTTATTTTTTTACAAGTATTTATTTTCATGAAAAAAGTACAATTTTATATCATAATGAGATGCTCCATTGGGATAACTTTATTTTACGCGCCTTAAAATATTATCCGAGCAACTGTTTTGGCACGTGTTCACAATATTGTTGCCAGGCGTTCCCAAACTCATTCATATTTAAATATTTTTTATTATGACTAAAACAAAATTGATTGATGTTTTCAGACTTATTAGTATTTTATAAAGATTTTTTTGGTATAAAAAAACTTGAAACTCAAAATAACTTTCGTACTTCTATTATTATTTTATTTTAGAATTTGGAGTATAATGAAAGCTTTAATATCACATCCTTCAAACCCTTTTAAAACGAGGACCTTTTAAAAGCAGTCTATCAAACTGAGCTTTAACTACATAGTTTTAGAGATTAAATTGCCTTGTCAGGCTGATGTAACTAAAGGTTTAGTGGGCAATAAAGTGTTTTATGATGCACTGGACAGAATGTGACTAAGATCAGAGTAATATGAACTTGTTTTAGTTACTTAAGGTTTATGCTGACATTGTTATGAAGCATAAAACGTATCAATTATGTTTGCAACCTTGACGTATCGCGTGTTTCAGTAAAATGTGTAGTGCGTAAAAGAATAGTTTTTATGGCTAACGTAAAAAGCTTTTTACAAGTGTTAAATTAGTTTTTACCCTACTGCTTAGGTAAATAAATAATATTATAGATAAGTTTCTACGTAAATAATTTATTCTTTAACTGAAGGAAAAACTATTGGTAGATAAGTAAGGATTAGTTTAATTCTTGACATAAATAAATAATATTCATAACAAAATATGGGAGCTTGTGGCAAAGTAATAGCCGCGGATTGACAGATCAAAGGTTAAGCTGCGCTTGGCGCTGTCGGACGGGTGCCCGTGGTGCGGCGCATCCGTGGATGGGTGACCATCTATGACATAGAGAGACTCCTCCGTGCCTCGACAAGCACGTTAAGCTGTTGGTCCCGGTTATCATTTGTAGATCTTTGACAGTCGTTACGTGTCGGTGTCGGTAGTGAGAAGCCAGAAAGTCTGACAACTAGTTTTAGCCCGTGACTGGGTTGTGGAGGTCAGATAGGCAGTCGATCTATGTTTTAGATGCACTAAGTGCCAGCTGCTCCCGGTTTAGACTGGAAGCCGACCCCAACAGAATTAGGAAACGTTAGGCAGATGATTATGATTCATGATAAAACATAAAAATGCCGCCGTCGTCACTGCTTATAATTAATCAAGATTAATTCAAAATCAAGTGGCAGAATAATAGAATCAAGGATTACCTAAAGAATTTGTTACAAAATTAATCAGAAAGGAATTTGGTAACTTAATATTAAACGTGTAAGGAACTTTGCGAGAGAATTAATTTTGTCTGGGATTATTCATGTTAATCCTTTGAAACCGCTGAGCACATATGACCTCCGCGAGGTTAACCGTAATGTAAATCTTGGCTTCTAACGGCGTTAGAATAACAATTTCTATTTAAGTGTTTTGATATGATTTATAAATAAATAATATGAAATGCAAACACTTTAAAAATCATCATTTTTTTTCATATAGCAAAATGTCTTGAAGTGAATTGCTAAGACAAATATATCAGGCGGGTATGGTGTGATAAAATTATACGCAGCAAATAAAAAGGAGAATTAATCTAGTTATTGTTTATAAGAATGTAAGTTATTATTAAATTAGTGTAATAATTAAAATTTATCTATGAATTAACGTTACCAATATTGGCACCTGTGTAATTGTCTCTATGGCGAACCTAAACATTTCAATTGTTTAAAATTGTAATTACACTACATTTCTGATATTGATTTAACTCACAAAAGTCCTACAAATATTTACTAATATTATCAAAAACGAATAAAGGATATTCTCACAAAGAAAACGAAAAAAAAAACCCTAAAAGATTGCTACTGTTATCAAAGCTGGAAGAAGCCCTAGATTCCGGAGCTCTAGAGCTGTAGCTGCCCGTGGCTTGTAGTGGCTATTTACCTGGATGGTAACTAGGTCAAGTCCACTCCACCCTCGATAGGCGTACCGTCCGCAAATTATTGAGTCCCTCGCAGAAATACCGACGGCAAAAACAGCCAACGTACTCAAACCTCAATTACCGTGAGTCTGATAAAGAATTCTGAAGGGCGCTGGACTATTTTGAAAATACTATCTTCGAGAGTGTTTTGCTATCTGTACGAGCGTTTAGGGAAGGGTACTGAACCTTTTTTCGCTGGTATATAGATGGGAATTTGGCACTTTATCCGGACCGCAGATTACGACCCTTTTTAAGGAAGATGTAATAACTGTTAACCGCAGCCGCGGTGTAAAGGTATAGGCTGTTTTTTAAACTTTCAGATAAATTTAAAATTAGGAATTTTCACGTATAAAATAGTACCTTTTCGTAGCAAACAAAGTGTCACGCTGTGCTACGCCATAGCTACGGCGTAGCGTGACTACGCTTTCGTTTAATAAATTCATAATTATTTATCAATTCAATCTCGTATTAATAAATTCAACATCAGTTACTATGTAAGTTAGCTTGTTTTGATAATGTACTTATTTTAGAACGAATACTTGAAATAAAATTTCTACAACAATATTCGGGTAAAAATAACCTCATAAGTCCGGCCCTAAAAAGAAAAAGAAAGGAGTACCATTTGCGTATCAAAATAATCCGTTGCCCCATAAAACAAGGACGCAATAACACTAAAATGTAAATTTATTAATCTGGACCCAGTTCACATAAAAACACACTGATTTATACGTTTGACCTCGAACACTTAAACCCGTAGAAACCGTTATTATTTCATTATTATCAATGTAATTTATTTCAGTGCTGTCAATATTATTTTCTTGTCGAATTTCTGAAAAAATAATTTTATATTCTGGAATGTTTTTGTTATTTACTGACTCGATAGAAATTGTCTTATAATTTCGGGGTAACTTTTAACGTTTTATCAGTAACTTTTTTGAGAATATTTTAAAACAAAAACATCCTAATGGGTCCACCAATGCAATTCTCAATGCGCTTACGAAAGAACAACATTTATTTTTTATTCATCCATAAATTTATTGTAACTCTAAGGCTGTAATTTTAAGATTTGAACAGTTGTTACGGGTGGTGAGAATCCAGAAAGTCTGACAACCTGTCTTGCCAAGAGATATCGTGTTACCCGGTAACTGAGTTGTGGAGGTCAGATAGGCAGTCGCTCCATGTAAAAAACTGGTACTCAGCTGCACCCGGTTAGACTGGAAGCCGACCCCAATATAGTTTGGAAAAGACCTAGAAAGGCAGATGATATAATGGTGATAATCCATATTGATGACCCCGACGTGATTTTACGTGAAATTACTTATGAAGGTGTTGACCACCATAATATAACCATAAGATCCACCAGCTAAAACCAGTAAATTTAAGTTGGCAATTAATTCAAGTTTTTTTTAAAGTACTCAACCATATTCTCCACAAATCGACATAGAAAGCTTCTTAACTATATTTCCCCTTCCACTTTTATCATTTCCTCTTCAACTGCATATAAATTAGATTACAATATTGAGTCCGGCTCCCCTGCAGTCAAGATGTGATTCGATTAAGGAAACCAGGTAACTCACGACAAGACGCCATTGACGAGGAAATCTTGTTATCAAGTTTCATTATATCTGGCATCACGGCTTTTTGCCCAAAGGGCTGGGCAGAGGTGCACACGCATTTCTCTTTTAATTCCCAAATGGGTGCCAGATAGGTCTTTGAAAATATTACAAATCTTAAAGTAACTCTATCTGTGACGATAACACGGTAAAACGACTGAACCGATTTTGTTGAAATTTAGTATGGGGATAGATATAAACCTGCAAAAATACATAAGATAGTTTTTGTCCGGGTCTGTGAAGTTGTTACCTCAGAAACTGTGAGAAAGAGTTGGTATATTATTATTATAGACACTTAAATAACACCACTTATGTCAATTTAAGTAAAGGCAGCCTAGTCTATGCAAAAAGTATATTTTTTAACTACCTTAAATTCTGATGGAAACAGTCGTGTAAGCCTTATACACACGAGCACCCAATAAAGCTATGCAGATACATACATGTAGTTCTGTAGAGATCAACACAAAGCGCAGGTGTAAACAATCAACACTAAGCCTAACACAGTTAACTGTATGAGAACCTCCCCCTAAGAGGTAATACCCTGTCTGCGCCAGAGGGCTGGATTGTGAGGGGGAATAATGGAGGTTTTGAAATACAAACGAGCGAATTTCCGTAATAATATAAAGCTTATGTAAGTTCGTCTGTCTGTTAATGTTTTTGAAGTCTGGCAACAAAATATTTCAGTTGAGAGAGTACACAGAATTTTAAATTACACACTCGTAATGCATTGTTTTGCTTGTAAAACTCAAAACAAAGTTAGTAGGTATTAATAATCCTTCCACAGTGTTTACGCTGTCTATAATTTTCATCAAAAAATTATCAGCGATTTAAATGGTGAACAAACAGATGGAACAAAACAGTCACTATTGTTATTTAGGGTAAAATTTCCCCGTATTTCTCTACATTGGCCGCGATTCTCTTGACACCATCTAAATTAAATTTAGTCTATAATTCTCTCTTTCCATCAACAAATATAAGAAAGGGATAGCAAACTTTTAACACCTGTCAAATTAGAAAAAAATAGTTTTCCATACAAATTAAACATCACGACGTAACATCTCGACTAAATTAACAAACCTGTACGAACAAAATGTCATCTGTCATTTAATTTGACAGCACTGAATTACTTGCTATCCTCTTCTTGTATTTCGCAATAGAAAAAGAGCATGATATTTTAAAATTAGTTTAGTCGTGTGTAAGTCAGAATCGGCACCATTACCTCTTATAATCAAAACTAAAATTAGACCGATTAAATTCAAGACAATAGTCAAATTCGGAATGATATCAAAGTAACCACATCATCCTCTGCCTAGCCTTTCCCAACTATGTTGGTGTCGGCTTCCAATCTAAACCATAAGCAGTTGAGTATCAGTGTTTTGCAGCGAGCGACTGCTTATCTGACCTCCATAACCCAGTTACCGGGTATCACTATACCCTTGGTAAGACTATTTGTCAGACTTTCTGGCTTCTGACTACACGTAGCGACTGTCAAAGATCTACAAATGACAACCAGTACCGGCAGATTAACGTGCTTTCCAAGGCACGGAGTCTCGCTATGACATAGATAGTCACCTATCCACAAACCAACCGCGCTAAGCGCAGCTTAACCTTTGATCGGTCGCCCCGTGCGGCTGTTACTTAGCCACGAGCTCCTCTTCATGCGTCAAAGCAACCACATGTGAAATTATAATTTTCTCATCTCTCTCCGTATCTTCGTAAAGAGTTATCCCCCGTTTTTACAAGTATTAATTTTTCATAATAATTTGTTTAAACAATGAAACAATGGAGTGCACAAAAAAAATTTGGGTAAACATTGCAATTTATAGTTTAAAAAACAATATCCCACATCGATCATATAAATTCATTCACTATAACTCTAATCCGAGGTTTTACGGTTTTGAATGCTCCAGGCACTCCACTAAAGGCTATCTAATCACAATCACATCTCTGTAACGGATCCTACAATATCATTTACGATACGGCAAGCTCTGTAATTTCCCGTAAAGAAATGTTCACGGGTAAATGCCTTTTATTGACTTACACCGGCGCGTCCGTCCAGGATTGATTGCGTAGAGAATTTTCAGCACGGTTATACATTTTGAGTCAGAATTTCGGTGTTTCAAAATTTATTTTACCCTTTTATTTTTGCTCCACTTATTTTTGGAGGAGCTCGTGGATAACTAGCAGCCGTACGGTTGGTACGGTAGGTCCGTGAATGGGTGACCATCAATATCATACCGAGAATCTTCCGTGCTTCGAAAAGCACGTTAAGTAGTTGGTCCCGGCTATCTTTTGTAGATTTTTGGCAGTCATTATGGTTTGTCAGAAGCCAAAAAGTCTGACTACCATTCTTACCAGGAGGTATCGTGTTACCCGGTAACTAAATTGTGGACCTCATATAGGCAGCCGCTCCATGTACTCAGATGTATTCGGTTAGACTGGAAGACGACCCCAACATAGTTGAAAGGGCTTCCTCTTCATCTTTGTCGAATATATTATCATTTTCAATTTTTTTGTAAGTCAAATAACGTGCCAAAACGTGATTGAAATGCCCTCAAACAGGCGCCCGTCATTTGTCATATATTTCATTGTTTTTTTAACCGACGAAAAAATGAAGGAGGTTCTCAAATCGACCCGTATTATCTTTTAAGGATTCCATTACAAACAGTTTCTTAACCTTGTCTTTCTTTCTCAGACTACTCTAAAAACTCTTTGATTGAATCCTTCTGAATGCGATCCCTCGCTATTCCCAAAGATTGAAAAAGTGAAGTATTTCAATAAACGTTCGTTCACACCGTCAGAAGTGCCGATACGGTTCAGTTATCGATATGGAATCGCGTCGAACAATTTTATAAAACTTTTACTTTAGTATCGGATAACTTTGATAGTATAAATTCTTTTATAAATTGTACGGGGGTCGTTTCATTTGAAGTCAAGTAATATAGGCACAAATAGAATAGCGAATTTGAATAAGTTTTTTTACGTTTAATGGTTGATAAAATAATGTTATGTGGTCATTGTGGGGGAAAATCGTAGATGAGTTTTGGTTTAACTTTATTATATTCAAATTAAATTCAATCACAACAATATTTTGTACCTAAAGTAATACTGGTACATGTATCAGCATGAAATTGGAGACTAAAAAAAATAAATAACAAAAAAAGTTAATTGTTCTAGAAGCAATTTATTTTTATTTCTTTTTTCTAAAAGAATTCGTTTCTTCTTATTAATTCAATAAGGGTATCGATTTCATAAATATTCAAGTGACTACGAACTTTCATGTAAATTCATTTGTTAGAATAGAGTATCCACAAAATTTCTTGACAGTTTTATTTTAGAATCTACTTTTTGGAACTTTTTCCAACTAGTAGGCGATAATGACTTTTCTTCCATAATATTGTTATATGTGTGAATCCAGATTATAAAGTATGTGTGTACTAAATTTCATCCAAATATATTAATTAGTTTTTGCGTGAAAGAGTAACTAACACATACATCGTCACCTATATATTTTATATATAGATTTAGACTTTGTAATAACAAATAAACAGTTTACAAAATCCGAAATCCTTGATTAAGGATCAAATGCACAGATTCTTACTTAATAAAAAAAGTACCAGGGCAGCATACAAAGAGAGGAGTAACCGTTATGTACTGAGCTGCACTACAACGTTCCACTTAGCCAGTTAACAACACAATAGCTGAACGTAGCAACGTTTATGTGACGAGCTCTTTCATGTTGGCTCAATGCAACAACTCTGATCAACTCGGTCAGACGTGGGGAACAACATCTAGTTGTAGTACTTATGTCTGTCTGTACATACTTTGTGTAGCTTTTGAAAGAGAATGTAGATTGTTTTGTTGAAATTGTGTTTTTGTTCTAAGCGGGTTGTACGAGTTCAGTTTTAATTGGGTGGAAAAATTGAGTAGGGCACATTGAGCTGAAAAATTTATGACTAATCAAATTATTATTATGTAAAAAGTCATAGTCTAACTGGATGGGTATAGTCCACTTTATCATCGGTCTATGTTTGGCCCACTACTAATCTGAGACCTCTTCTCATACAGAAAAGGTAGACGGTGACAGAGGGGAAAGATAAAGCGAGCAAGTCTTTTTTTTTTAAAAAAAAAAACGTTGCCCCACACTAGGAATTACTCCGGTGTTGTGTGTGCGTTTACAAACATTCATTACACATGCACAAACACCCGACCCGGAACAATTTTAGTTGTCCCGTGCGGGAATCGAACCCGCGACACGCAGCGTAGCAGCCAATTGCTCAGCCACTACGTCAAACATACCGTCTTTCGTTACAATGGTCCAAGGTTCTCTTTTCAATTTAAGTCCAGCTTAACCAAAAAGTTTTTACACAAAAAGGATTTTGATAAACAAGTTTTTAATATTCCGCTTTACGTCAACCGACAAAACCAATCAAAGTTCCATAGCAGTGTGTATTCAAACTCTTTAAAAATATCTTGTTCTCAATAGAATAAAACTTTTATAAAGGAAACGAGACATAATCTAAGTTCAGCTTCCAAACTTTCTGATACCTTGCGTGCCTACTAACCTACATAAGTTTTTGGAATACCCTCCAGACTGTACAAAGTTTAATTTAGTTTCATGTATTTTAAATTAATTTATATTCTGATAACAGAATATTAAAAATAAGTATTAAAATTTCACGACGAAAAACCCCGAAAATATTTGATGTTTTAATATTACTTATTAGATTACCAAATTCGACTTTGGAAATTAATACTGAGCTATTTTTAATTATTATCTTTGTTTTTCGTCTGAGTTATAAATATTATAATTTTAACCATTTTGATAAAACTAACATAATTAACTGACCTGAAACTGATCAGATTTTGTACGTTAATTACGCTAGTTTTGTTTAATTTAATTATGAAAGTTCAGAATCGGTTGCTGTACCTATCGATTTAGTTATTATACTACAGCTAATATAATATCCTAAAAACAATATTTTGCTGAATATTCGATACACATACGAACACGAATCATAAAACAAAGGTTAAGAAAGAAACATTCATTGACATAACAACACAGTATAATACTAAGGATATCAGTACTAAAAAGATGACAAGAAAACACTATAAGCTTGTTATGCAAAATAGGTCCAGTTCAGCATTATGCCAGACAGCTGGTTTTCAACTCGGCCTATGAGGCGATATGGGCGTCAACCAGTTAAGAGACTTTTGAAAAGTGTTTAATCATTCAATATAGATTCAAAAACATTTTTATCTAAATTAACGAAAGTTCAGGAAAAAATATAACTAACTACTTCCCGCGGTTTTCCGGCGTCGCGAGGGAACTAACTACTAAAGTATCCGGATAAGAAGACTATAAACATCTCCAGAGTCCCTATCTCTGTCTCTACTAAATTTCATCCAAATCGATTCAGCCGTTTTACAGTGAAAGCGTAACAAACAAACAAACAAATAGACAAACTAACTTTCGCATTTATAATATTTGTTTGGATATTCTAATTAGAATCTTTGAAAGTGTGAGTTTATGTTAAATGTTGTATACAATTATTTCCCACATTTCTGTACAAACTATGCGATAGCGAAAGTACTCCACGAACTCTCGTAATAGTGAAGATTATGAAGTTTGTATTAAACATTAATGCGTACAAAGTTTGTATTAAGTTCGTTCCTTCATTAACCAGTTTATCGGCATCCCTAAACTTATATTGTTAATTAGTTATGTGACTGACTGTGTATATGTTGTCTATGCTGTACAAAGTCGTGATTTGAGTTTGTGTGGAGTATGTATGGTTGTGAGTCTTTCACGCAAAAACTACAGATTTGATTTAGATGCACTTTGACACACACATATTTTATAACTTGGATTAACATATAGGCTACTTTTATCCCTATTTAATCCTCAAACCTACCTTACTTTACCTTCTTCAGATTTTTATCTAAATCGGTTCAGTGGATCCAGAGATACAACCTCACAAACGCACTAACTTTACCTCCTTATAATATTAGTATAGATTTTTATTTAAAACCAGTTCTTATTGCCTTAAAAAACACGTAAATCACTATAATATTCCATTAAATAACTACTGACAACAAACCTAACTTTTTGACTAACAAGAGAGCAAGAAATGAAAAACAAAAAAACCGGCCAAGTGCGTGTCGGGCCACGCGCAGTAGGGTTCCGTAGTAGGTCTCAGTTAGTCGACTATAACTCTGTAACCGGTTAAGCCTACTTAGCCGTGATAGTTTTCCTTGTAAGTTCATTACATGTGCTACGTCTTTGATTTTTTTCACATTTCTAGGTACAGCCATTCAAAAGTTAGAGGGGGGGGTAACTCGTATCGAACAAAAAAATTCACTTAAAATCTAGATATTTCGCAAATGGCTCGCTTAACTGAAAAATAGTCTTCACACACCTGCCATATTTTTAAAAGAACTATCTAACGATACCCCACACGAAGGGGTACGCGAGAAAAAAAATATTCATCCCTACTTTACATGTTTGGGAGCTACCCTAAAAAAAAATATTTTTCAAAATTTTATTTTACCACTTTCTCGACGTGTTCAATATACATATTCATACCAAATTTCAGCTTTCTAATAACAAAAACCACGGAGCTATGCCGCGGACAGACAGACAGACAGACAGACAGACAGACAGACAGACAGACGGACAGAGCGAAACTATAAGGGTTCCTTGTCGGACTACGGAACCCTAAAAAAAGAAAAGCAGAAAAAATAAAAGGCCAAAAAAGCCCAAAATCCTCTTGAATGACGCTATCATTAAAATCTCAATTATGATTCGTTGGCACATTTCCCCCGGCTGGCTATATCTTTTGATGACGTCACAAGGGCAAAGCTGAGACATCTTATTAGTCTTTCTCAGGCGGAAGCTGGTGACCCAATTTATTATTTTATGTCGGTAATAATTATTGTTGAGGCTTTTTCTGCCTATTGGGATAAATAAGTTGCTGGCTGAACTAGGTTACGCCTAATACCTCATTCATTTATTATAATATGCCGAATGGCATTCTAGAACGATATTTAAACATGGGTCTTGAATTAAGAACTTGATTTAGCCAATCAAATGGCTTCAATTTTATGTTAATAAATTAAAGTAAATTACGAATCGGTATTCGATTGGTTGGTGGGAATAACTGAAGAATTATGCAATTCAAAATGTGATTTCGAATGAGGGTTCGAATCTATGCGGGTACTTTATCAAAACTTAGCGTACATATCGAAATATTGGTGCCGATTCTGACTTACACACGACTTAACTAATTTTAAAATATCATGTTCTTTTTCTATTGCGAAATACAAGAAGAGGATAGCAAGTAATTCAGTGCTGTCAAATTAAATGACAGATGACATTTTGTTCGTACAGGTTTGTTAATTTAGTCGAGATGTTACGTCGTGATGTTTAATTTTGTATGGAAAACTATTTTTTGCTAATTTGACAGGTGTTAAAAGTTTGCTATCCCTTTCTTATATTTGTTGATGGAAAGAGAGAATTATAGACTAAATTTAATTTAGATGGTGTCAAGAGAATCGCGGCCATTGTGATTGTGAGGACAAAAAATCATTATCGCGACAATTATAAAGTTCTCTCTAAAGATTCTTAAACAATATTCAAGACTAGCTGTATCTCGCTGTTTTACCCAGGTTCCGAAGAAACTACTTAACACACCAAGTTGAAAAGTAACCTATAACTGTCTCCAGGGTTCCCTCTATCTCCGTATTAAATTTCATTCAAATCCAAATTCATTAAAACCAAATCGTGAAAGAGTAACAAACAAACAAAGTAATTTTCACTGTCAGTCGTTAAGACTGTTAAGATTTAACTAAGAATTAAAAATGAAGATAGATTTTGGGTTTTATCTGGAATCTCAGAATTATATGTCAACTTAGCCTTCATTCTATAACATCCATTTATAATGACTGACGGATCAACGCACAGCCTAAACCGCTAATCGTAGAGACCTGAAACTTGGAGGGTGTATTCTTTGTATGACGTAGGCATCAGCATAGACATAGGATTTTCCGAAATTCTATCCATAAAGGGGTAAAAAAGGCGGGCAAAGTTTGTATGAAACTGTCATTGTTAATTTGAATTCGTATGGCCCACGCGGGCGAAGCCGCTGGCGGAAAGCTAGTAAGGTAATTAATACTAGAGCATATTAAAAGAAACCATCAGCTGTTAGTTCTCCACACAAGTTTTGCCGATCAATTAACTGTACCGGGTGTATCTAATAGAGCTGTCAGTTGGTGAGTTATTGCGATGTTGGGTTCCGAATAGTGAAGCGTCGATATTACGTGCTGTCTCGAATAAATCGCTCGGTGATTTATGATTGGAAACGAATAATCGAAGCTGTATATAGTGCTTGCTTGTAGATTTGAGGACAATGTCTGTCTAGACAGACATAACTTAACTTCACCATACATAACTTCATAGACAAACAAAACCTAGGTTTTGGGCGGTGAAGTTATCGAATAAATAACCCTTTTTAGGGTTCCGTAGTCCGACAAGGAACCCTTATAGTTTCGCTCTGTCCGTCTGTCTGTCTGTCTGTCTGTCTGTCTGTCTGTCTGTCTGTCTGTCTGTCTGTCTGTCTGTCCGCGGCATAGCTCCATGGTTTTTGTTATTAGAAAGCTGAAATTTGGTATGAATATGTATATTGATCACGCCGAAAAAGTGGTAAAATAAAATTTAGAAAAATATTTTTTTTTAGGGTAGCTCCCAAACATGTAAAGTAGGGATGAATATTTTTTTTCTCGCGTACCCCTTTGTGTGGGGTATCATTAGATAGGTCTTTCAAAAATATTATGGGTGTGTGAAGATCATTTTTCGGTTAAGCGAGCCATTTGCGAAATATCTAGATTTTAAGTGAAATTTTTTGTTCGATACGAGTTACCCCCCCCTCTAACTTTTGAATGGCTGTACTTAGAAATGTGAAAAAAATCACAGACGTAGCACATGTAATGAACTTACAAGGAAAACTATCACGGCTAATTAGGCTTAACCGGTTACAGAGTTATAGTCGACTAACTGAGACCTACTACGGAACCCTATTGCGCGTGGCCCGACACGCACTTGGCCGGTTTTTTTATTTGCTTAGCCTTTTTCCAACTATGTTGGTGTTGACTTCCAGTATAACTGGATGCAGCTGTGTACCAATATTTTATATGGTGCCTATCTGATCATTACAAACCCGTTACGGGTAACACAATCTCCCTTGGTAAGACTGGTTGTCAGGATTTCTGGCTACCGACTACCCGTAAAGACTGTCGAAGATCTACAACTACTTACTAGCCCTTATTAGATATAAATAGCAACTGTAGCAAAAAAAATATTAAGCAGCTTCTGCACGTAATATTGTCCGCAAGTACTTTAGATTTGGTTTTCAAAGTAGCCTAGGATGAGCTCGTGCTGTATGGTTCGACTGATCAAAGGTTAAGCTGCATTTGGCGCGGTCAGTCCGTGGATGGGTAACCATCTTTGTCATAGCAAGACACATCTGTGCCTCGGAAAGCACGTGAAGCTGTTGGTCCCGGTTGTTATTTGTGGATCTTTGACAGTCGTTACGGGTAGTCTAAAGTCAGAAAGTCTGACAACCAGTCTTACCGAGGGGTACAGTTTTACCCGGTAACTGGGTTGTGGAGGTCAGATAGGCAGTCGCTCCATATAAAACATCGGTACTCAGTTGCATCCAGTTTAGACTGAAAACCGACCCCAACATAGTTGGGAAAAAGCTAGGTAGATGATGACAAAAGATCGGTCATAATTTCAAAATATCGTCGGGGCAATGATTAGCACCAATCTGCATGCAATTTAATTTAACAGGAGATGATAAATACTGTCAGCTGCAACTTTGAAATATTTTCTACAATTTTGTAGAGAAATCTTGTAAATTTTCCAAAGTTCACATTAGGTATCGCTAAAATCGATTGTAAGAATATAATATAATATGATTCCATGATACAGAAGTTTGTAAAGTAATGTTCTACATAACAAATATTTAAAAATAATAAAGAATTTGTGTTTAACGATGTTTTCTTTGCATAGCGAGGATACTGTTTTTTATCCGAAAAATATAATGAAAAGAAAACACAGCATACGTCTTGCAAATTGTTAGTCTACTCCGATATAGGTCACGGAGCGAGCTGGCGAGTTTGTGACTGTATATACATACTATATACTATGTATTTATATGTAATGTTACATAGTATTTCTTCAGTCTTTCATTTTGATGACTAGCTGGATTTAGTACAAAACTCAAGTACCTAATTTACACTTTAGTCTTTTGAATTTTTGCCGATTCTTGGCAGGAATGATTCGCACAATAATTCTACTAATTATTGCGCTGTCTGGAGCCAGATAGAAAATTAGTGTACAACGTAAATTGTAAGACTTAAAACAAATAATGTCAACAAATTTTAATGATGTCGAGGACGATAACAATATTGGGGAATTACTAAATCTATTCCAGAAGTTCTTAACTACGCTACAACTGCTGCAAGCTTATTATTATCCCTTTTTTTCGGATGGGAAATCATCAAATCGTCGCTCGGCAGTGAAAACCTCGTAAAGCACAAATTAAATGAACATATTATGTTTGTTTCTAATGGTGCTTGACGGAGGTTTTCTCTCCAAAAAATAAATAAAATATAAAACCATGAATTTGTGCTTTACAAGGATTTTACTGCCGAGCGACGAAATACACCTCCCGCCGTGGGTGACACTCCCACCCACCCGGTGGGAGTGTCACTCTTACTGACTAAAACCCATCCATGTTCCTTCCTCAGCCCTTTGTATTCCGGGGGGGTGGTAACTCTTTCGAACATCCCGCAGCATTATTATCCCTACAATACACTATGCCTCATACATTAAACTCGAGTGACGCCGAGGGCCAAGCTAGTACAACATAAAATAATACACCTCTATTATGTCCTTCATTACTTAAACGACAAGCATTTCATGACTACTGTCCAGTACAAATTACAGCTCGTTTAGCTCGACCCCCGGAGGCCTAATAGCTGCCTAATCTAGGATAAATATCGTCTCGGGGGACTTTGTGTGCACTTTATGTGGCTCGCACTGTAATTTTATTAGGTTAGGTTAGTCTTTACCTGCACGACAGTGTAAGGTAATGAAAATTGAGTGGATAAATGTTTAGTGGTTTTGCTATTTAACGATTGAGTTCTTTATTTTATGTTTGAATTATTATGGTCTAGCTTTTAACGTCTACTTTGCGTGGAATTCAAATTAGCTTTAGATACCGGGATAAAAAGTATCTTATAAGTTAATCTGGTTTATACACTATGAATAGTGTCAAATTTCATCACAAAACGTACGTAGTTTTTGGATCAAATGCTCATAATATTATCTTAAACGTAATATGTAGCTAGTATGAGGGGACGAGCGATATTAAACCAGCCTAGACGAGCTAAAATATACATCAAAGAGGCAATATATATCCAAGCTAAATAGATTCTCTTGGGGTTAGCTGTGCACTTTGTATGAACCGCAGTGTAATGTTATTAAAGTTTCAGTTATATAAGGGTGTATTTATTTACACTGTATTGCATTTTTAGTAAGTAACTCTCTCTGTAACGCTTCCGAGTAGAAATTCCAGGATTCAAGCTGTTCGTATACTGCTGTGGGATGTTCGAAAGAGTTACCGCGCCCCCGGAACATAAAGGGCTGAGGAAGGAACATGGATGGGTTTTAGTCAGCCCCCACCTAAGGTGGGAGAGGTCATTTGATGATTTCCCATTCGAAAATAAAGCTGTCCCAATTTTAAATTTTATCTGAATTGGTTCAGCGGTTTAGTCGCGAAATAGTAGCAAGCAATCTCATATTAGCATTTATATAATTCTGACATCATAAGAAAAAAGGGTGTAACTGATTTTTTTTTCGATACTGTATATTCGAAAAAAAAAATGGTTACGAATATATAAATTAAACTCAATATCGAAAAAAAGTAAGTTACGCACTTTTTCCTTATGATGGTAGAATTAGGATACAAAAAAAATTGTACAATGGTCGTGTATCTGCAAAAATGGTAAAATTTTATCATTCTCTGTTCTTCAAGAGAGAATACAAATGGAAATTTGAAATAACCAATAATAAAAAGGCCATGACAATGCCTCGCTAAGTGGTGCCTTTAATAATTTAATTGTCCTGAAAGGGTAGCTCTTAACAATTAAATTGAGTCCGTTTTATTTATTTTGCTTTCAATTATTTTTGATTCTGGTTTAAAATGTTTCAAAAGTTTTTTTTATTATAGATCGTACCAATTGATTTTACGCAAAATGTAAACAAAGTCATTCTGCCACAGAAATAAACAATATGGCGTAAGGATGGCGCATTTATGTCAATTTCATGCTCTAAACATCAACATTCATCATTTAATGCAGTTTTATTTATTTATGTGGGAAAATTAGAACAAAATAGGTTATGACTTTGTTTACATTTTCTGTAGAATCAATTGGAACAGACTTTAATATAATATGTTGGGCAGTAAGTCTGTCTGTTACGCATTTACGGGTAGATGGCAGAACAGTTTTGGAAGAAATTTAGTATATAGATGTACATTAAAACCTAGGGAACCATTATATCGTTATTGGGCCATTGAATGCTCAAAAGGAAAAAAATCTATTGATATTACTCCAATGAATAGATATCAGTATTCCAACATTCGGAAATGCAATACAATAATTAGTAACCGTGGAAATTAAGCCGTCTAAATTGGCAACATTAACGAATCACGTTCGAAATTCGAATATTGCACAATTATTCAAATCGGCCGTCATGCCCGTTGAACTGAAATAAATTTATTTCGGAATTCGACATTTCAAATTTATCTGTTATTTGAATTTGGAACGTTATAAAGTCGCAGTCAATTTTGTGTTATGATAACATTTTTGATTAAATTATCTATAATACTTCTATATATTACTATATACATATATCTATAAATTACTAAAATTTAAAATATCCAATAAGCCGCCTAAATCAAAAACTGAAAAGAATAAAAAAATAAGAAGTCAGAGTAGAAATACGGACAGATAGACAAAATTGCTTTAATATGAAATTCTATAATATCCTGAACATATTATAAATGCGAAAGTGAGTTTGTTTGTTTATTAAATTTTCACGCTAAAACGGCTGTACCGATTTGGATAAAATTTAGTACGGCGGTAGAGGGGATCCTGGAGACGGTTATGGACTACTTTTTATCACGGTGGGTATAGTATTTTCCTCGGGACGCAGGTGAAGTTCATTGCCTTTTTTTTCGGATGGGAAATTTTAAAATGACCCCTCCCGCCGTAAGTGGGGCGGAAGGGAGTGTCAGACTCTTACTGACTAAAATCCATGTTTCTTCCTCAACCCTTTATACTACATATATCACCCCCATTTATACTTTAAATATCCCGCAGCTCCGGGAAGTTAATTGCCTGACATACTTAATTATTAGATCTCTATATACTCCTTAAACTCAATACATTCAAATACTAACTTATCTTCAAGCAGAATCCAACTCAAACAATTTTGCTAGAAAAACTTTTTCCATGTAAATTCTCTCTTCAAGTCTAACAAGATGCACCTGAATAAAATTGCAATTACAAAGAATAAGTCTCACTGAGATTCACTCGGATGGAAGTGAAGATTTTTTTTATATTTTTTTCATGTCCTTTTATTAAACTGTCTGTATCAGACGTAGAAAGCAAGCGAAGTGTAATGAAAACGAAGAAATAGTGAATTTAGAATTAAAAGTTGATTAAAAATCTAAATGTACTCTATAATCCTATGAATCTATAATCTTGGATAGGAAAGCTTTATTTTATTATTTAGTTCATTATGTAAGATTGTGGGACTATATGGCCGGTTGCTCCAATCTTTTAATGATTTATACTTTTACGATTATCAAAAAACATGATACCTATCAATAATTAGCGTACTTTCATGTTTTATGCTATAAATACATAAATCAAGAACTTTCATTCAAAATTAAATAATTTTACTATTATTTTATGTTTTTCATCTAAATGTGTATGATAATTTATTTTAGATTATTATTAAATATTAAGATTAAAATCATATTTACAATATTTAAATTAATCTAAAGACTTAATATAATTATATATTAAGTCTTAATATAATTATATATAAGTACAAATAAAAATAAAAAAAACAAAACTGTGCAGACATGTGCATCAATGAGATTAGGCGTATGATATATTTATATATGTTTATTTAATTATTATATCATTTATTTAGGAAGTTACAATGTTCATATATTAATTAATTTAAACTACTTAAAACTACTTAAGGCTAAAGATTAAAGACTACTACTACGACATACATTATATGCTAAAACAAAAAATATAAAATACAAAAAAAAACCACCTAAAGGAACACCTCAAGGTTAAGCGTCAAAATATTGCTCCACATCGCTATCATCTGGTAATGTGCCCAGAAGACTGGCAGCATTGCCACGTTGAATAGCAATGCTTATTCTTTGTCCAAGATATAAGCCAGCCCTCTGGTCTCGCGATATGTCGACAAGTCTTTTCGATATCTTCTTGAAGAGGAGACGCGATCTCGGACCCCATGGCCCAAGCGTTTCGACCCCAAACGGCTCAAAGCTATAGTTACCTATAAGGTTACTATATTTGCGCCGTTATATATATATATATATCTACACTATATAATATTATAAAGAGGAAAACTTTGTTTGTTTGTAATGAATAGGCTCAAAAACTACTGGACCGATTTTAAACATTCTTTCACCATTCGAAAGCAACATTATCCACGAGTAACATAGGCTAAATTTTATTTTGGAAAAAAATAGGGTTCCGTAAGATATTTGGGTTTTTTACCAATATTCCACGCGGACGAAGTCGCGGGCAGAAGCTAGTAATATATATATATAACGGCGCAAATATAGTAACCTTATAGCCTTATAACCTATGTATTGATATCATAAAAAAATATTCAAAGCATGCTAATTATTGATATCAAGTTCGGTGCAATCGGCTGAAAGTCAGTTTACGTAGGTATAGTAGCAAACATATTGATTGATTAAACTACTTCAATGTGTGAAGATTAACGATCACTGAGCGTCTAATTAATGTGTCTATCCACCTGATACTTTGAATTTCCCTGACGCGTCTCCTAGGAGGCAAAGGGGGGATTAGGGAGGGCATTTTAGTCACGAAACAGCAATTACTCCCAGATGAGTGCGATTTGAAGAAAATTATTTTCAAGTATCTATTATAATAATTGGTTAGCGATGCAAAAATTTTTGCACATCATTTAATTTTGATAGTTTTATTTTTGTTTTGGTGAAAAAACTGTAAGCGTTTACCTTTTTATTGAAACTGTAGTGGGCTATCTTTTAATATTTTTTTAAAATAATTTGCTTGATCAAGCGGTAGTTTATGCACACCGACAGATAGTTACGTAATCGGTTAAACCAAAACGTTTTTTTAACCAGGAAGCTGGAATTTTCATGTAGTCAACTTCTTGTTCAACCCCGGCTTGGTAATCGACCGGTTTAAGAATAAAAAACCCAATTGATAGGTTATCCATCGTATGGTAGAAGTTTGAATGTATGCTAAATAGCTTAGCTGTTTATGCTAAAGGTCTTTACACTAAAGACCTATCTTACGATACGCCCTACATGAAGGGATACGCAAAAAAAAATGTGTTTGGGAGATACCTACACAAAAAAAAAACATAATTTTATTTAACCATTTTGTCGGCGTGATCAATACATATATAAACCAAAATTTTAGCTTTCTAGTACCAAGAACTTCTGAGTCATACCGGACAGACAGACGGACATGGCGAAACTATAAAGGTTCCTTGTCGACGACGGAACCCTAAAAATAATTGGAATTGAGAACGTTCTCCATTTATTTTCAAGTAAATTTTTGTTCTCGTTACAAAAAACGTATTTCAAAATGTTATTCTATAACAGAACAAACCAGGAATATTTCTGTACGTACGCTTGTACTTATACGAGCTTAAAGCTCATGTCAACAGCAGGAGCTTAGCGTCAGTCGCGAGTGTTTACGCCGCGATGGGCTTTTAAAATCCGTTTTTATCCGAAAAGTTAAAAGTAAAGTGGGGTTTTAACGGTATGTGGTTATTGTTGAGTTTGAAACTGAGAGGGCTTTTTGACGTTTTTTTAATTTATTTATGTTATTTTTTATTTATTTTTGGATATAAGGCAACTTTACAGTACTTAACAGTCGAAGAGTCAAAGATTTATTTGCAGATAAATTAATTTACAAAAAATAAAAACAAAATCACAACATATTATGTTGTTCTTGTTTTCCCACATAGATAAATAAAATTTCATTAAATGATGAGTTTAGAGCATGAAATTGACATAAATGCGCCAACCTTACGCCATATTGTTTATTTCTGTGGCGGAATGAATTTGTTTACACTTTTCGTAAAATTAATTAGTATAGACTATTATATAGTGCAAGTATGGCTTTATTACAAAAAATCTTTTGACTTAGTCGTCGTCGTACATCGCAGTATGATTGATAAACAAAAAGTGATAAAATTGCGTAAAAATAAATATAATATAAGTACCAACGCAAACACAATATCAGAACCGCTATATATAAGTCTTATCTTTACAATATGTATAAACATAGGAGCCGATGTAAATAGTCCTAAGTATTATTGTATAAACGCGAAATATTTTAAAACAGATACCTACATATTTTAGTTTAAACAATGCCTTTCTATCCTAGACTTTGAGCTAACGATACCCTTTAGAGGTAATGTAAAGTTCAAACAGTAATCTAATCAACTAATCAATTTTTAAATATGTGGACCTACCACAAACCACTTTTCGAAAAAATATTGCTATGAAAAGCAACTATCCTAAATTAAAATTGATATTAAAAATGCTAAAAAAATTATTCGTAGTACTCAAAGATATGAATAAAGTCTTAACGAACGGGTACCTAATAAGAACATTATATTCAAAAATCGCTTTTTATTTCAAAAGCGGTTCGTCCTATGCCGTGGTTTTTAAAACCTTGTTTTTTATTTTTATTTATTATCTGCTAGTGTAAAATTAAATAAAACATAATAAATTATATAAAATTGAACTGTAATAGACAGCGGTGTTGCTGGGAAGTTTGTTCATCACTGCTTCTTCTTTCCAGCCATAACACTAGGAAGCAGTGAAGGGTGGGCGTTTCGGGGTGCTGTCATAATGTATTTTGACTTGAAAAAGTACTAATTTAATTAGTCTAATTTGAGTTTGACCTGACTTGAGACTTGACTATGGCTGGGAAAAATTAAAGCTGATTAAAGTCTAAACTACTTACTTAATAAACATACAGATGCCAGTCTTCTCCATAGCCCTTGAGATGCCCTTCCATGACGCAAGCATTGAGTATTTCTGCTTCGCTGTCAGGGGCAGTCGAGGGTCCGTGGCTGGAGGTGGCCCATCGCTGATGGCCGGTCCAGCATTGTTGCCCCGTCTCTCAGACGCCGCTAGTTTCCCCAACTGACAACCCATTTTTCACTGTCACTAATACACCATTTTACTTAAAACTTTCCACTAAAAACACCACTTTGGCCACACTTATTTTCTTGTCATTATCAAATTTGAGTTTTGTTGTAGTTTTCCATTTTTTGTTTCACACTAAATGCACTTTTTTTTATTTAACACATCATGATTCTTAATTTGAATTTTTGAAACACGCTCACATATTTTTTTTAATTCGATTTTTGCGACCAGTGATATGTGATCATGATTTTTTATGAATTTAAATTTGGACCATCGTTTTTTGACACATTGATTTCAAATTTTCACTGCCACACTGTAGTCTTTTTGCTTCCACATCGCTATGAATATTATCTGTCCTTGTCACATCTTTTTATCTTATCTAATCAGCGTAACGCGCGAACGGTGGTTACCTGTGAAAGAAAATTGGGATATAATTAGATTTGCTGAAAACCTTTTTGTAACAACCTACTTCGGCTTTAAAATGAACCTTTTTATATATATTTGTTGTGCGTTGGAGGTAATAAAACCCTTTAATATTGACTCAGCTTTGTGAAGAGTTTTACGATAAAATAAAGGGTACTATATAATTTAATATATTGTACGGATTCAAATAAGCGTGTATGAAGTCATTGTATCGGTTTCTGAAATGTTCGTATTATATTTATTTTAGTAACCAATTGGTTGAAACTTTTGTTCATAATATTAATTTATTTTATTGATATATGAAATTGCTCTTCCAAATTTATATTACTGTTCTCAACAAAAACAAAGTATATTGTAAGAAAACTGAGTTTTATAATAAATGTTTCAAAACTTCTCTACTAATGTGGCCTCCAAAAATAAGTCGCCAATCTTCAGAACAAAGACTAATAGATAAAATATAAAACCAGTCGAATATTTAAACCGAAGGTACTTTTATAAGTACCAAACTAATTATGTAAAAAGTAAATAGCGGGAAACAGCCTAGTTACTTAGATTAAATAAATATTTGATATTTAATCAAACTATTCTTTGGGATCACCGGTGAGCGCGTGGCAGCAAAATAGTTCACACCAGACATTAATTTAGCTATTAAACTATTACCTACTATTTATTTTCACTTAGTATAAGTATTAGGTATATTAACCAGCCTTATTCATAATAACTCCATTCGTCTTATAAGCTTATTTTAGCTATAGAACTATTTTGTCTTGATCTTTCAAGTTATAATGAAGTTTGATAAAACGGGTCAAAACAGTTTGATAGCTAAAAAAACTTATATAGAAAGAAAGAAAGAAAAAACATTTATTCACACAAAAAAGACGCTATAACAGAAAAAGTACAAAAGAGACTTAAAAAACACTAACATAACATAAAAAATACAAACTAATGCGTCATTATATATTATATCATGAATGGCGTTCTTATGAATATGATGAAGATAACAGAAAAACAATCTTTAAAAAAAAAGTCTTGCTAAGTTTTAAACTAACTCGACTATTTTATAATAGTATTATACAGCTAACTGCTTTAAAGTCAAGTCTAACTTTAAAACTTAAACATAAAACTCAAATATATGACGGAAAACTTTAAAGTTTAGGTTTACTTTAAAAAATAACGCTGCAGGCGGTGGCTGGTGAAAACTTTAATTGATTACATTTTTTTTGTTGCGACAACTTGGACTTTCAATAACTAAAAATATAAAATTCTTACCATCTTCTATCTATACTTATAATAAATCTGTAGAGAGGTCAATTCTGTACATGAAATATATTTCCAAAATAACTATCAGGGGGTGATAAGGGATCGATACTGATGCCAAAAATGCAATCAGTAAAATTTTTGTCTGTCTGTCTGTCTGTCTGTCTGTATAAACTCTATAGAAACCAAAACTACTCGACGGATTTTAACGAAACTTGGTACAATTATTTTTCATACTCCTGAGATGGTTATAGTATACTTTTCATCACGCTACAATCAATAGGAGCAGAGCTGTGAAGGGAAATGTTGTCATTTTGTTTAAACGCGCTAATCTCAGGAACCGATGGTCCGATTTAAATAATTCTTTCAGTGTTAGATAGTCCATTTATCGAGGAAGGCTATAGGCTATATATCATCACGCTAAGACCAATAGGAGCGGAGCACCACTATTCCACGCGGACGAAGTCGCTGGCAGAAGCTAGTCTTTTCTATGCATATAAAATGCTTTGTCCTGAATGACTGACGGATCAACGCACAGCCTAAACCGCTGATCGTAGAGACCTGAAGCTTGGAGGGTATGTTCTTTGTTTGACGTAGGCATCGGATTAGAAATATTTTTTCCAAAATTCTAACCCTAAGGGGGTGAAAAATGGGTCAATGTTAGCCCACGCGGGCGAAGCCGCTGGCGGAAAGCTTATTACATAAAAACTAAGTAGGTTATAAAAAAAAACTTGTAGTATGTTTAACAAATATCTCTAAGCTAATTATTTATTTAAATTTTAATAAAGTTAGGGAAAACGTACTAATACTAATTTTAAACATCAACTTTCTTTTGTTTTTATTTTATTTTTAGTAGTCTGTTAGTAGGCAGTCTTCAATAAACATGCATCACATCAAATTATTCATCCCAGGTGCGATAGCTCGACGCCTGCCTTTGTTAGAACAAAGTCGGGTCAGAAATCTAAAAATAATATCTATTATTTTCACATATTCTACGTGTCAGTCAATCTTTTTTCTAGGTTTCTTCCCACGTTCAATTTCTTAGGTACGAATTCAGGGATCGAGAAAATTGAAAGCGAATTAGCTGAAAATAATACTGTAGTTAGTGATGATATCGTTTAGTACTTATGATAATAATTATAGTCAATGATCAAAACTTTCTGGATAGTGTTTTGAATATCGAAGGATTTTAATAGCTTTGCAATTTGCCACATAGAAAAAAATCTATCTATCTTCTATTCTTCTTCTATCTTCTATAAGTATCTACCTATCTATCTATATTATTTATTATTTATACATATAAAAATTTATCCCTATTTCCCTTGGTCATCGCATCACACGTGAACGGCTGGATCAATTTGGCTGAAATTTGGTGCGTATATAGAGGCGACCCAGGAGAAGGTTTTAGGCATTTTTTTACTTGACCGCGGGAAGCAGCTAGTAAATAATAAAATTTAATATTCTAATTAGGCTGGGTGATGTCCCACTTAAGTTTTTTTAAAACTTATTTCTTAAAATTCAGAGACTATTTTAAACTAAGTTTGTTAGCTTGTTTCTAACTTATTTTTACGATATATTCTATTTCACCATACCAGAGATCCACTTTCCTTCGATCTTTCTAAATAATATTTCCTCTCGTAAAATCGTTCATGAAAGCGCAGTGTCAGATTGGCATCATAAACATCTATTTTCCACATTTCCGCCATCTTGCCCGCGATTTGAATTTCGAACTCGTACATATTTTGTGTTCGAATTTCTTGAAAGTTGACATGTTTTGAATACAATGTTGAAAGGTGAACCGAGGTTTTAGGTGAAGGTTAATATTTTTAAGCTATGTCAAATTTTGAGTTCAGAACTCAAATAAGAGGCTAGTTTGTTAGTTTATGAGTTGCTATGAGTAATTCTCGGTTATTCTAAATATATAAAACTAGAATAACGAGAATAACTTATCGTTAATGAATTAATTATTACAAGGTATATTTTACTTCAGTTTGTTCCGGTGCTTGTAGTTGTTATAGTAAAATAAAATATTAAAAATATATTTAGTAATTTGCATATCCTAAAAAAATATTTTGTTAATTAAGTACGTTTAGTTATTGCAAGAAAAGATGCAATTTTCGGCTATTATCTAGAGTATGCTACTGGGACTATCCAGTTTTACCCATATATATTTTTCTCGAATTAAGATGTGGTTATAAACTTTGTGCTTGATTTTTTGCAAAGCCTTTTTTTCTTTGACTGCCAATATTGTAAATAAAAACTAAACATATTATCTCTTAAATTTCAGCTGCTTCAAAAATAACATAGAAAAACGCTTTCAACCAAAGAATAATAACACAAGACACGACATGCCTCACGTCGTTAATTTTCCGCCTAATCAGGCACGACACGTAGGCATTGAACTCAATTATACCGCACTTAAATGTTATTCAAACGTTTGCTGCTAGACAGTTGCGTGAGGACTGACGTCATCAACATGGCGTGACAAAATGGCGTAAAACAATCTTTAACGTTAAGCTTTGGTAATGTGTTTTTGTTATTTGACGAACTAACATTTTAATTTTGAATGACATGTATTATAACGTAAAACGTTTAAGTATTCTAGAAAATGGACAAAGACGAGTTTCTTTTATGGATTCGGTTTTAATTATAGGGTAAGAAACCCTAGAAAACTGATGAGAATAGAGAGTACCTATAATGAGGAGACAAGGTTATCTGACTGTAGTGTTTTAATTAATTGTAAAGGTTATTTTTACAATTAAATGCAGAAAATAGAGCTGAATTGTCACTGTCATGTATACATGTTTAGTTTTGAACTGGATGTTTATTTTTTTCTCGTGTATGCCTTCGTATGGGGTATCGTTAGATAGGTCTTTCAAAAATATTATAGGTGTGCAAAGATCATTTTTTGGTTAAGGAAGCCATTTGCGAAATATAGATCTAGCTTTTAAGTGCAATTTTTTGCTCGATACGAGCATCCTCCCCCTCAAAATGCGAAAATAATCACAGATGTAGCATATGTAACCTAAAAGGAAAACTATCACGAGTAAGTAAGCTTAACCGGTTACAGAGTTATAGTTGACTAACTAAGACCTACTGCGCGTGGCCCGACACGCACTTGGCCGGTTTTTTACGTCTTTGGGACCTACCCTAAACAAATATTTTTCATAATTTAATTTTACTACTTTATTGGTGTGATCAATATACAAAATATATCTATGCTAAATTTCAGCTTTCTAGTACCAAAAATCACTGAGCTATGCGGCGGACAGACTGACAGACAAACGGACATGGCGAAACTGTAAGTGTTCCTTAATGACTACGGAACCCTAAAAACGAGCATAATAAAAGGCATAATTGTTCTAAAACATACTAGGTAGATCTTTCTAACAATATAAACGAAGTTATCTCAGTGCGTCGTCTTGTGCTAATTTGTCAAGCTTGCCGACGCCGACGCTGCTAAACGGATTAAGACGGAGTAGCGGTTTCTTTGCTCATCTCAAGGGAAGACAAAGTGTTCCTACGTTATTTCTTAATTACAAAGATTTAAGAGAAAAAGTCAGTAGGTTTAGAATGGCGCTTGGTATAAGTCGTTGGGAAAAGAGATTGTTTTTTCCTTGTATAATGGAAATGAGGATTGAGATTTTCGCTTCGTAGTAGTTGAGTTGTATGATTTGTGCTAAAATGTTTTCAAATAACTGTTTATTTTATAAATAAAAACTACCGACTTTTAAAACACTGAAAAGAGAATAATACATTTACAATAAATATTTTCTTAATTCACGTTTCTTAAAATGTAAACCGTCATAGTATTTTTCAAATATAGGAACTTTAATGCACAAAACAGTCTATGAGAATGGTCACTGGTTACCAAATCGTTCTTTTGTTACAGAGCTTCAAATCCCTCCTCAGTAAGACACTAAACAGACATAAATACCTCCCTATAACTATTATATGTATAGACAAGTACCCATTTCTCCCAGACATCTGTAGTTACCAGAGAACCGCAAATCCTAAGCCTAGTAGGATCCTAGTCTGAGCTGTGTACTAGTATTGACTATGTCGAACCTTAAGCTAGGTGTATTGTTTACGTCGCAGGCTCTCGGTTAATTGAAACTAGATTCCTTACAACTGTATTCTAAGCTTCTGAGATATATTTTGACTTGTTGAATATATTTGTTATCTTTTTAGAAATATTTCTTAGTAGCAAGAAACTCGTAGTTGGTTCTAGGTAAAGGCGATTGCTCTTTATATAAGGAACTAGCTGTTTCCCGCGGTTTCATCCGCATCCCGAGGGAACTACTTAGCGTCTATTCTATCTCTGTACCAAATTTCATTTATATCGGTCCAGTAGTTTTGGCGTGAAAGCGTAACAGACAGACAGACAGACAGAGTTACTTTCGCATTTATAATATTAGTAAGGAGTAAGGATTGCAGGTTCGAAACATGTCAAAGACCAATGTGAGTTTTTTCAAAATCATATACACTCTCTGAGAGTATTTTGGATTCCAACGACTTGAAAAAATCTGAATTTGCTTCTTCTTCTTATCGTGGATGCAGGTTTTGCCAACCTAACAAGCCCTAGTGTCAGAGTTTTCTCAAATCCGCCTGACGGCCTCTGACACGGAATTGTAACAACAACTGCCACCTCTCAAGATAGCAGCCGGGGACAACAGCTTAACGTGCTCTCCCGGGCACGGGGGTATTGCACCACCAACTTCCTGACTCCGGACTGCTTTGTGACATTTTCCAAAATCCACAAAGCGAGTTCGGCCCGACCCAGGGATCAAACTCGAGACTCCATTTATAGCAGTCACGCTATGTGACCGATAGACCAACGAGATAGTCTGAATCTGCTAATCCGCCTTGAGCAAGCGTGGTGATCAATAGTCACGGTTTGTCTGTATGAGAAGAGGTTTTTGCCCTACAGTGGGTCAATAAATATGTTCGATATTAAAATCTAGATTTGTGCCAGTTTGATGGCATAAGGTTAGTTCTATGTTTACCTGAGATCAGCACCCTAATTATACAAAAAATGGATATACAATTGACATACCCATCAAGAGGTATATATCATTGAACTATTAAAATAACAGGTATTGCAACTGAAATTGATAGACATTGATTTACGTAATTAGGAGGCAGATCTAAACATTACCATCCAACTTGGCAATGCTGCCAGCCTCTTGGGTACGCTTCCAGTTGACGGCAATGAGGAATATTTTTTTGACGGCATATTTTAGTTAGATTTTCATTATAGATTTTTGGTTTCTTTTTTAATTTTTCTTACTGTAAATAATATACTTTATTGAATAAACAGTTTTACACAGTTTTTAGCATAATTAGCGAATGTGTTTACTTGAACTATTGGTTGGTGGGCACGAGGGTTCGTGCCTAACTTTTCGGGGGACCAGGTTGGATGTTATTTTATGTAAATTCGGCGGAGGTCAGTCAACAATTACCGTTTCTAACTCCAACAGTTTCACTAAAATTACACTGACGCTAAGCAATCTATGGTTGTATGAACATAGGTTATGTCATTCAGGGATACCTATAGTAGTATTTGAACAGTGATGTACCTGTTTTACCCGACTACGGCAAAGGCAAAAGGAAGGGTTATGATTTTTGCAGTTTTTTACCGACTTCAAAAACAGGAGGAGGTTCTCAATTCGTTGGGATTTTTTCAATTTTTTTGTCAAATTTAAAGGTAGACATTTATTTTTTTTTATTTTTTTTTTTATTTATTTATTGATCAAAAAGGCACATTTTAAGTTTTGTAACGTACATAATGTCCAACAAAACTATACACATAGTTTGTCTGTTGGATCAAAATATAATATATATAATAGATATTATAATTATGTATTACGCCAGTAAAGGATTTGTATTAATTATCTTCTGTTTTTTTTTTGTGAGTATTTGTTATTAAAAAACTTTTCATTTCCAATCGTACACAGCCCTAGCAACATTGCGTCCAAACCTATCCACCACTGACCACAACATTATTAAACGCCAGGGTTGTCGACAGCAGAAACCAACGTTCGCATCAAGATATTCCTAACGAAACCACGGGGACGTTTAGGGACATCTCCGAAGCGGGACCGAAACATTTTAATTATTTCCAAGTTAATTTACTAAATTAAAATACTGGCCGGCTTCGGTTTCATATTGCCTTTTGTTTTACATTTCAAACTGGGATTGTTATTAAGTAGCATAGGTATCTATTTTTTTATTTATTTAATTTGAAATATCCACGCGGTATTATTTTATTTCGGGAAGAATCTAGGTTTTTGTTGTTCTACAAATTGGGTCTGTCTGTTTAATATGAAGGAATTTAAGGGTTCTCTTTTTTTATTTTTCACATATATATTTTAAAATGATACGTTAAGTATTTAATTTATTAAAGTGGTAAATCTGGTGAAGATTTGACTGAATGTTCGCCAGGACTGTAATAGTTGCGGCAAACAGCAGAAGTTAATCTAAGTAAGAGCAGAAAGCTGAAGTAATTGTCATTGTTGGAGTCAAGTTAACTATGTTAAAAACCGTTCACTCATTTGATCCGTTGGGGATCTCTAGTGGGGATCTCCCACATAGAAAACAGAAATAGGTAGGTAGTATCTACAAGTTAGTATACATTTTTAATTGAGGGGTGGGAAATCATAAACTGCCTCCTCCGACTGTGGGCGGGTGGGGTGTCAGACTCTTACTGACTAAAACCCATCCATGTTCCTTTTACCCTCTATGTTCCGGGGCCGCGGTAGTATACGTTATCCTCCTCCGCAGTTAAAAGCTATGATGCTGACTTTACTAAAATATCAGTTTACATAACCATGCCCAGAATATATGACGTAATATAACTGGAATAATCTAATCGGCTTTCAATTTACCGCCTATCATCGCTCGTAAATTGTACCAGGGGATTAGTGGGCTGTGGTGGTTGTTGCTTATGTCGTTTGTGTTATGTGGCTTGTGATGACGACACGCCTTTGACCATGGGGCTGTGAAACCACAGTTGCAGGGTATTCTGTGGTCATCGCCATAGCTATTATTGGCAATGCAACATAGCGTAATATTGTGGTAAATTGCACGCTATCTACATCTTTAGATAGTAAAATTATAAAAGGTTAAATTTGTAATTTTGTATGTTTGTAATCTCCGCAATAACTAGTCCAATTTTGATATATTTTTCACGAAGGGAAACTTTGCAATGACTAACTGTTGCAACCAAAACTGCTGAGCTAGAAATCATGAATTCAATTCCCTGGTGGTAAAAAGTGTAATTCTGTATTTTCATATTATTTATTATGTAAATAAGGATAATATGAGTACAATGCGAAAACAAAGATTTAGAATCTTACTAATATATTTTAAAGAAAAAAGTGTGTGAGCATATAATGTAGGTATGTATATTAGTATATTACGTTTTCAACTAAAAACTACTGAATGACTTCAAATGAAATTTGGTACAAACATAGTTTAAAACCTGGACCAACATAAAGGATATCTTTTGTCCGGGTACGCGAAGTATTTACGTACTTAATGAAACCTCAATACCAACCACATTGACATAAATCGACTGAAAAGTTTAATTGTTAAATGAATCTCCATTCTTTAATTCAATTTAAAATTCCAGGTAGGCTCTTTAACGCTGAATAAGCTTAATCCTTTAAGTTAATTTGCCAGTCTCAGTATTTGCATACGCCCGTTTATTTGCCCAGCGTGCTCCATCACGTCGCCGTCCCAAAGGCACCCATAAATGGCCTAATTGAATTAAATAGCCGTCCATAACCACCGCCCATTACAGTTCGCTAACTATTTTAAAGATGCAAGGCGGGCGAACTTCTATACCTACATAAATCTACATGTTGTAAGTTTGTTCGGAGTGAAATTGAAAGTTGTCTTGTGTCATAGTTGGATGTGTCTTTGAGAAAAGGCATATATATGTATTTTCTTCTTGTCTTGACGTTTTAAAAGTGACATTGGTGTACATTAAGTAAAAAACTTAAGACTTTATCATCATCAACTATGACGGCTAAGTAGGCTTAACCGGTTACAGAGTTATAGTCGACTAACTAAGACCTACTACTACTACGGAATCCTACGGCGCGACACGCACTTCGCCGGTTTTTAAATAAACTGTTCTTGTTACAAATAGTAGTGTAATTTGAGGATCACGTATTTGTATGAAAATGTACTAAAACAGCAAAAGTAAGAGATAGTCTAATTTGATTGCCATGGCAGTTAGAAGTTGACAACTCCCGACTCAGGACAGCCGTTTACGAGCAAGACGAGCGCGATATACATTGAGTGTACGATGTACTGAGTCGTAGTGTAAACATTAACCTAACTTAAATTCACAATTAACTCCTTTACTAATAAGTGGAAATTTTCACAAATACATAATGACCCTTCATCTCATAATTCATTCTGAAAATCTCAGACTATCATCTATAACAATTACCCAGTCAGTGCTGTCATCCATAAGATTTGAACTGGAGACTATTAATCTTAGTATAATGAACTCGTGAATCGTGTGAGACAATCACACTAGACCCCGCCGAGGCTGAATGTATATCGATAAGGTTAGCTACAACTACAACAATAACCCTATCGATTCCGTAGTATTTCACACCCCAGTTGGTCATTCTACTAAGGTGTTTCGATCTATTATCACATAATGATACTTAATTGCTTGAAATAGGCTACCCCATTAGTCGATTGATCGCAAGCCCCCATTTAATTCTCATGGTTACAATACATAACTAATTACTATGTCATTGGGGTGTTTTATGTCATTGGAGGAGCTTTTAGCTATACCTTACGGCTCGATCGAATAAAGTTAAACGGCGCTTGCCGCGGTTGGTCCGTGGATGAGTTACCATCTATGTCGTACCGAGAGTCCTCTACGCCTCGGAAAGCACCTTAAGCCTGTCAATAATTTGTAGAACTTTGAAAGTCGTTACGGGTAATCAGAAGCTAGAAAAACTGACATCCAGTTTTACTGGTTTGTGGAGGCAGTCACTCTATGTTAAACACCGGTACCCACCTGCATTTGGTAAGACTGGAAACCGAACCCTAACATAGTGAGGAGAAGGCTGGGCAGATAATCATTGGTGTTTTTCATGTGGAATACTCCTAAGTAGTAAAATGTTGTATACATTTATAAGATTGCATCGTAATCGAAATGATAAACAATCGAGTTTCAATCGTGGTAGAGGAGCATCGATTGTGTAGGGTGGCGTTAAATCGATACTCAGCGGCTCGCGTACTCGCTCACAGATTACTAGGTGTTAACCATTCGATTGTACTGCTGTCGGTTCCCAGTCGTTCATTATCTTTGAGTAAAGTGCTTTAGACCTAAAAACATATAATTATAGTTATGGAAACGTACCATGTGCGTAGTTTTGCAGTTTAAAAATCAGAGTTATTTTGTGGGGATCATCTGATATCACATTGAAGAGTTTGGAATTTTGTTTTCTATTCTATTTTTTTGTAGTCTGGAATCAGAGTTTTGAACGTAGATAAATAAAAAAAACATAAATGAAACATATTAGTGTTAGAAACCACAAAATTGTTTTAATCACAATATGTCATAATCCATTTCTTTACTGTACCATAACCATAGCTTTTTTATTGTGTAAATAAGAGCGTCCTATTTATACAGTGTTATGTAAATGTGGGTAAGGTATTTTTCCGTGGGTATTTTATGTGCAAAGAGAAGGATTTATGGGGAAAATCTACGAATGGAATCTTCATAATCTGTAGAGATTCCTCAAACCCTGGAAGGCTAAGTAAGCAACAGAACAATGAAAGGAACCGGGTCAAGAAACCGTGCAACTATGGGAAGCTTTCATAAGAGCCTTTAAGGAGGAGTATCTGCAAATAAAAATGATCAGCTCAGTCGTGGCTAAGTGACAGCCGCACGGGCCAGTCGATCAAAGGTTAAGCTGCACTTGGCGATCCGTGGATGGATACCGAGACTCCTCCGTGCCTCGGAACGCACGTAAGCCGTTGGTCGCGGGTATCATTTGCAAATCTTTGACAGTCGTTTTGGGTAGTCTGCAGACAGAAAGTCTGACAACCAGTCTTACCAAATGTAATCCAGTAACGGGGTCGAGGAGGTCAGATACTGGTTATACACGTGTGCCTACTCAGCTGCATTCGCACTAGAATTCGACCCTATAATAGTTCGGAAAAGGCTAGGCAGATATATGTTTCTGCGAACTAATATTAATACATAGTAAAAAAATATTTTTCTTATGAGTGCGTGACATACCTATACTGATCCAAAAATAGAAGATACCACAATTTCATCACAAAACCTGCTTAATTCACTACGTCAGACTCATGCGCATATGTTTCACACGATCTTCACCGCGATAACTGACAGATAACGAGTGACCTCCATTCGTGTATTGTGTTGTAAATATCCATTGCAATCGTTGCGTTTCAAAATGTATGTCATAGGAAATCGTGAGTTCTAAAAGATTTCAGTTTTGGTATGAATTTGTGAACAATTTGAACTTGTGAAGGTGATCTTTACAAATTCCAGCCGTGATATAATTGTACAAAAATTGAATACCCAAAATATCATTATTAAAACTACTGTTTTATTGTTAAAACTTCTATTTTCCAGTAATAATTATAATTTCTTCAGACCAACTTAGGTCACGGCAGCCAATTTCAATGAAGACTGGCTAGTCATAGGCACGCAGGAGACGTTATACCTAGTGCAAAACGCCAGCACTGACACAGGTGCATTCTCTATTCCCTCACTCTCATAGTCTGATAGGTCGGCAATCCGAAACGACCGGGGATCAGGATCATCAAGATCAGGCGCAGGACCGCCCGAGCTTTACGTGCTCTTCGAGGCACAGAAGGGTCTCGCTATGTTCAGAAAACAGTCACCCATCCAAGGAAAAATCGCGGCTAACGCAGCTTAACTTTGCTAATCTATAGTTCCGTATGGCTGTTACTTAGCTCAGGGCTCGTACCCTTCACAGTCCAAGTAACTATGCTATAAAAAACTCAATAAATTAAATTTTTTGCAAAGCCACGCAATGACTGTGAACAACCAATTAAGTTATCACAACAACACCGGGATGGACACCGACCGACTTTTATAATTGTTTTAACACTGAATAAACTGGATAAAGTTAATTAATCGATTTTAAGACTTATTACTGTAATAGTAGTTTTATTTTAGGTTAAGTTAACATATTTGCGTATCTATTTAAAAACTCATAGACTACCTTATAAAAATGGCCAAGTTATAAGTGTTTTAAAAGTAGTTACCAGAAAAAGAAAGCACTAATGAAATATGACGTTATAATTTCAAAAAGAATAAAATACGGTTGACGCCAGTTCTACAAGGGATTTTTTTATCCACGATTCACAAGCTAAAATGCCAATTGTTATTCAGATTTCGTCTAGTTTTCTCAGAATCTATGTATTATTAAAATTTAAACTAATTTGGTTAGGAATTAAGCATAAATCTATTTTCCTGACTGCGGCACAGTCTGTTGTTTAACTGAATTAATTAGTCCTTTCCATGAAATATCATATTTCCGGCAAAATAGTACAACGATTTCACAGAGGAAATTTTGTTTTGTTTTGCTCATAATATCAGGAGTATTTTGCGGCCTACGAATGTTAAATAATTTCCTGTTTATCCTACTAATTTTCAGGCTTGTAGCTAAGTTAGGTCAGCTAGGTTAAGCTGTACTAAACGAGGTTAAGCCTTGGATGGGTGGCTTAATTTATTTCTTGGAAATTTAAACGACCTGTGGGCCTAACACGAACGATTTTTGAACCTTTGTTTAGGCTAAATTTATGTCTTGCGGGACGTTCGAAAGAGATACCGCGCCCCCGGAATACAAAGGGCTGAGGAAGGAACATGGATTGGTTTTAGTCAGTAAGAGTCTGACACTCCCACCCATCCGACCCACGGCGGTAGGGGTCATTTGATGATTTCCCAACCGAAAAAAAGGCTACATTAATTTATTTGCAGCATCCAAAGATACCTATAATTAAAGTCATCAATTCAAATACATAGTATGTAAGAAGAGAGTGAATGCTATTCAAAAATCGCTCTTTCGATACGAATACATTTTCGAAAGTGATTCGTGCTAGTCCCACGGGGACTGGACTGAATGGAATTCAAGACTATATTTTTATAGCAGTAGCATTTGATCATACAGTACATAGTTTCCCAAAACACGTATCCCTGGGTTAATTCTTCAGCTACCAGATAGGTCCATCATTAGTACAATTTATTAGTTTAGTCTGCGTTCGCGGCTGATCTACGTAAACCGATCGATCACTGGAATCCAGCCAGATGGTTCTGTATGTTCTAATTATGTACCAGTATGTATCTGCTCTTTAAATACTCGTCAGTGTACATAGGTCCGGGTTCATGGGCAAGGAGAAGACCGGCCAACAGTGGACCAATATTTAATGGGCTGATGATGATAAAAAGCTAGAAATGTGGTTTATGATGATGTTTAAATATTGATGAAATCAAAATTATTTTTAAAATAAAGGGAATTTATTTTTTGCTTTTTGAAACTCCGTCTATCAATTCAAGCGTTTAGAACGTATCTCTATTTCCAGTTTAAGAATTAATCGGAAAGTTCGACCCGGATTGATTATTTATTACTTCAACCAATCATAATATTAAACAAGACAGATTAAATTGAAGACACTGTTGAAAATCAAAATTAGTTTAACACTGTACGCATTTAAAATAAACACATTATCTGGAGTGATAAAAGCCATCAGTGTTGAACAATCTGGTTTTAAAATAACTTCGATTCATTAGTTTCCGTTGTTCGAGGAAAAACAATTTCAGTAATGTATTATTATACTATTCTATATTTAAATGCACCTAATATCTATACATGTAAAATGCTTTGTCCTGAATGAATGACGGATCAACGCACAGCCTAACCGCTGATCGTAGAGACCTGAAACATGGAGGGTGTGTTCTTTGTATGATGCAGGCATCCGATAAGCAAAAATTTTCCCGTTATTCTACATCTAAGGGGGTGAAAAAGGGAGGGAAAAGTTTTTATTAAACTGATAGTGATGATGATGATGATATGAAGCCGCTGGCGGAAAGCTAGTTAATTATTATAATATAATACGCCTGTTTTCGAAGGATTTGACAGAGCCTATAGTAGTTAGAGATACATCATCATTTAATCAATTATATTTAAGTCTCATGCAATAGAGGCGAGCTTTTTATATAAATTATAAATTATAGGCCAGGCCTTAAACACATACGTCAGGCTGTTGTTACTGACAAAATCTTGATAAAAAAACTATACATTGAAAAATATTTTTATCTGCCGAAATGCTTGAGGACTACTTATTGAGGCTAGAATTTGGTGTCGTAAATGAGATTTTGTTTAAGTTTCCTTTCGCTACCAACTTCTAGAACGATGTGTTAGTCCTCGAGGGTTTCTGTAGATAAAATATTTCTCTATTGCTAGTGGTTTTGAAGTCGGCTTAAAAAAAATCTTTACAGTTTGCCTAACGTCCACATAACAAAACAACGTAGTTATAGTCTGATTTTCTCACATAGATAAATAAAATGGTGAATTACGATGTTTAGAGCAAGAAATTTACATAAATGCTCCATCTTTACGCGATTTTGTTAATTTCGGTGGCAGAATTAGAACAAAATAGGTTATGATTTTATTTACATTTTTCGTAAACTCGATTGGAACAGACTTTAGGAATCTACATATGCATCATATTACTTTTTGATTCATTTGATAAATTATCCACTACTAGCTGTTTCCCGCGGTTTCACCCGCATCCCGAGGGAACTACTTAGCGCACCCGGGTAAAAAGTAGCCTATGTTGTTCCTCAGGGTCTATTCTATCTCTGTACCAAATTTCATTTATATCGTTCCAGTAGTTTTGGCGTGAAAGTGTAACAGACAGACAGACAGAGTTACTTTCGCATTTATAATATTAGTAAGGATATGATTATACCATCGCGTCCAATTAATTCACACATACAAAAACTCAAAAGCATACACTAATGAAGATTTATGCTTTGTATGTTTACATAGTACGTAATACTTTTGTATCAAACCACTCTGAACCAATTGCATGCAGCTGACTTCTTAAAAACAAATGCGTGTTCCGGCAGCGATACGCAATTTTTCAATGGAACGCGTGCGATAGTTAGTTGCACGCATTCAGTTGCGTGCGGCGGCAATATCAAAGCGGTTTTCTACCGTCTATTGTGAAAACTGGGCTTTGTGGCTGTATATTGAAACTGCCATTTTTAGTGTGTTATTATTTCGTATCGAGTTTTCGCAGAAGGGTGGGGAATTAATAGAGTTCTGGCCTTTCGTTGATATATAAAAATGGATAATACTTCACTGTGTTTCTATTCAGTAATTCAATTTTGCTTCGTCAAATTCTTATTAATTGTAACGCAATTAGAAAGCATTTCTTTTTTAATCGGGAGTTTTTTACGCCTGGGGGTCGTGGCCTGATTGAAACTAGAAGAATCTAACTGGCTGATTAATCGAACGCTAACCGAAACCGCTGGTTCTAGAAGTATGAAATTTTGCACAAATCTTCCTTAAATGAGGTAAGTGTGCACTAACCGTCTTACTTATAAAGTCCGATTATTTTAATATCATTTATTAATTATTTGATAATCTGCCGCTTAGCAATGGAGTAGCAAAAATCTCACTCATAAATGTTGTTAAGCGTTATTCTGAACTATATTAGTAGCTTAATCCTGGATTATGAAGTATTAAGTAAGGATTAAGAGTGAAATGGTTAAACTTCAGATTATAGATTTTTATAAGTAAGGCGGCAAGAGGTTAAAATAGGGGATGAAAATTTGTATGAAACCAGAGTACGGTATGTATCACTGACAATTGATCGAAAATATATCGAGAGTGTAAATTTAAAGGTAATCAGATTTTAAACAGCTCAAATTACATAGAAGATACATTCCATCCCATCCCATGAACGCTCTCCATAAATTCGTAGTCAACCTCTTTGATCACGTCAAAAGTGACATGTTTTGTGAAAGGCGTCGGGGCGGCCATTTTGTGCGCCAGGCTTTTGTTTCAAAACTAGGATTTGTTGTTGTGTGCCCGTTGCAATGAGAAATGTTTTGCATATAGATAGATAGTATGAATTATTAAATAGGAAAGGTTTGTTTTTGGACAATAAAAAATGTAAAAAATAATCCATTTTATTTTTATTAGCGATATTCGTACACAGTCAAAACTTTACAGTACCTAAATGATAACTTTACTAGGTACTAGTATATAGAAATATGCTATCCTCCGGTTTCCCTCCTATCGTGAGGAAACTACGTAATGCACCCGAATGAAAACTGTCCTCCTTTTCCAGGTTTCAATCGATCTTTGTGCCAAATTTGTTCTAAATCGATTCAGCAGTTTAACCGTAAAAGTGTTAAATACCGCCAGGTAAGGTAAACTTTCGCATAAATTAATTAATTTAATAAATAAATAAAATAATCTTTATTGAAACAAATTAAACAAACATTTTCAATGAATTCCCTAGCTCCTGAGCTAGTGTACACTGTATTACAAGAGCTAGTGTCTTCCCCTAATTTTTGTGGCACATATTATTTATGGCTAAAATAAATTAAAGTAACAATTAATAAAGAAAATTTGTATAAAGATGGTTCTTCAAACCTTACAGACAGACATGTATTGCTGGGGAGTTTGTTGCGCCACTTCTTCTTCCCAGCTAAAACACATAGGAAGTGGTGAAGGGCGGGCATTTTGGGGGCTGTCTTTTGTAAATTTGTCGTTCAAAAAGTGCTGATTTTCAGCCTAATTTGAATAAACGATTTTTGAATGTTCAATTCCTTATTTTATTTTAGTTTACCATAACATTAAAAAATGAATTGAGCTCATCTTTCAAGAAAATTCCACCACATTACTGGCCTTTCATTATTTAAAATTCTTGAATCCATGTAGCTAAAAATAGAAAATGACGTCACATAATCTTCACTAGATTAGGGTAGACTGGGTACGGTTGAAACGGTGGACGGTTGAAACAAAGCGAATATCTCCGAGACCATGCGTGATAAGGTTAGGGGTACAAGGGGAGAATGAAGCGGGTGACAATTCGAAACCCGAATTTTAGTGTTGATTTGCCCTTCGCGCGCTGGTTTTGTTTATAGGAGGGCCCATTGTGTTTTTTGACGGAAAAGTAAGTAATTTTTGTTCGTATATTTTTGTAATTATTTTGGTTTTATTAAAGTTAGAGTATTGAGAGTTTTATATCGTTTTAATTAAAGTTTGTAGAATATGGCTGTATCATTAGTTTTTATTCAAATTAATTACCATTCTTACTGTGAACCGTTTTATACATAGAATGGGGGTTGGGGACAGTTGAAACATTTTTTGTGGGTACAGTTGAAACAATTTCTTTATTTCATTTTCTTGTATCTTAGATACCAAGAGTACGCTAACGGAAGACTACGAAAGGTCAGGCCGACTTATCAACGTAAAAACAAGCCCATGAAGATGTAAAAGCCGGATCTTCGTCAGAATCGACTGATCCACTGTTCCGTACTCAGGTGGTACGTAAACAGAATGTACTGGAGTCGATGAAAATTGATGGATGGGATTGTTTAACCAAGAACAAGACCGTGACCTATCTAAATATTTAATTAGATGTGCAGACATATATTTTGGCCTACCTAAAAAGGATGTTATTAAATTGGCATACAACTAACCGTCAAGTACGCGTTAAAAATATTTGTGATGTTTGACTGTGACATTACGAGTCGTACATTATTAGACGATGAATAAAACATGTTTATTTATTATATTTTGTATTATTTGCATGTGTTTCAATTGACCCCAGGCACTGTTTCAACCGACCCTGGCATGGGGACGGTTGAAACAAATTTCTTTTTTTTTTCAATTTCATTTTATACATAACATACAATACATTGATCTCAAGTAACATTGTCTATTAGTAGACAGATACATGGTCTTTTATTTAATATATTTCCGTTATCGCTAGCTTAACTAATCCCGATGTAATGGAGGATAAACGCTAAAATGTTTCAACCGTACCCAGTCTACCCTACCATAAAAATCTCTTGACCAACAGACGTAATCACGTGTTTAATATTTGCTACAAACAACATGCTATCTCAACTCTAATCTATCCACGTTTATGATAGACTTATCTTCATAATTATGGTGTCCATAATGTATAGAAATGCGAGGCTATTTATGGTGTAATAAATAGATGAGGCCATGAGTAGTTATGTTGTGTTATCCCCTTCAAGTTAGCTGATAATTGTCCGGTATCTTATCTGAACGCGTCAATCGCTGACGTACTTAGTTCTATTTATCTTATAGCTTTTCAATATGGTTTTATTGTTTTAATACATAAGTAAGAGTGTTATATTATACTAGCTTTCCGCCAAAGGCTTCGCCAGCGTGGGTATAGGCCACGCTGACGAAATCAAATAAAAAAAAAATAGAGTTTCATACAATCTTTGCCCTTTATCTTTGCCTCATTAGAATTTCGGAAAATCCTTACTCATCGGATGCCTACGTCTTACAAAAAATACAATCTCCAAGTTTCAGGTTTCTACAATTAGTGGTTTAGGCTGTGCGTTGATCCGTCAGTCATTCAGGACAAAGTATTTTATACGTATAGATTGAACGGCTCGTAGCTAAGTCGGATTTATTTTATTTTTCACATATTTATATATATTTTTTTCACATAATTATAAGTTTCAAAACTTATAATTTTTAAAGTTTAATTTACCTAACCATTTCCCAACTATGTTGAGGTCGGCTTCCAGTCTGATTCGGACGCATCTGAGTATTACAACCCAGTTGCCGAGTAACAGGGCACCCCTTGGTAAAACTGGTTGTCAGACTATCTGGCTTCTAACTACCCGTATCGACTGTCAAACATCTACAGATGACAACCGGGACCAACAGCTTAACGTGCTTTTCAAGGCACTGAGGAGTCTCGCTTTGACATAGATGGTCACCCATCCACAGACCGACCGCGCCAAACGCAGCTCAACCTTTGATCGGTTGAATCGTGCGGCTGTTACTTAGCCACGAGCTCCTGTAGTTTTGAAGTTTCTTTCAAGTAAATGTGTCACTAGTACATTCATACTCTGACTTATTAGTAAACTTAACTATAACTTAGCGAACTTAAGTTACAGCACTTAGTTTGTGGTGAGTGTTAATGAATAAGTTAACGTCTCACTAATGACCTTTGCTTGTTTATGTTATTAATCATATTTAACTGTATATTGCGTACAGATTTCTTCGTGTGGCCATCGTAGGACCACTTTTTGGTATCTTAAAAATGTGAATTGTTAGACACATGTATACTAATATTTTCAAAAGTTTAATTAAGTGAGTAACGGTATTCATAATTTGCTTAGACTTTTTGCAAATATGTTTGGGTCAGCTTTTTATAACCTGTATGAAGTTGAATATCGATATTTTGTTAATGGTGTGGCTGCCTATCTGACCTCCACAATCCATTCACTGGGTAAGACTGGTTGTCAGACTTTCTGACCTTTGACTATCCATAACGAATGTCAAAACGAAAAGCGACTATCTACTTTCCGAAACATGAATAATAGAATAATATAGCATCATTGTACACCAAAAAACAAATTACGTGAGATGAAATTTACATGAAGGTATAAAGATGTATGTTTAAAATCAGCCACCCATCCATTTACTAACCGCGGCTAGTACATTTTAACTTAGCTGATCGACTAATGCCCAATTTCACCGACAAGATAACGGTCCGAACAACTGAAAACAGCTGTTAAGCATAAATTCAAACTTCTACCATACGATGGATAACCTATCATTTGGATTTATTATTCTTAAAACGGTTAATTACTAAGCCAGGGTTGAACAAGCAGTTGACAACATAAAAATCCTGCTTCGTGGTTAAAAAACGTTTTCATTGTTACAATGTCTATTTTATACATCTGTCGGCGAGCTTGGTCCTTACCCATATAGCTTTTCCTTAGTAACCCCCTCAACAACAGGAAAATCGTTAAAAATACCTGGAGTAGGTACAGCAACGTCATAAAAGATACATTGTCCCTGTATCAACCAACCGAATCCCGAAATGTGTTGTTTATCTCATGAAATGGCAATTCAATCGGATTGCCCCGTTTACATAATGCATGAGAACATATATCAGTTTGTTACCTCGTACAGATATATATTGTTAGCTTGACATATCGGGTCGTGTTATTATTTTATAGTAATATCCTTCTTCGTATCCTGTGGTCTGCGGATTTTACTAACAATCATCAAATGACCCCTCCCGCCATTAATGTTAGACATAGCAAGTCCTAGAGTCAGATTTTTCTCATATCCACTGACACACGGGTATGGAATTGTAATAATGACTGCTATCAGATTATATATTAAAACCAGGATATAAACTACATGTGAACCAAAATTCATCCACTTCGAACAATCCCGGAGCGAATCCCATGACATCAACTCACAAAATTAACAAAATGACTATGATATAGTCATGTTTTATTTGTTTTCTTTTATATTATCGCTGCATGTTTATTTTTAGAACTTATTTTTTTAACATCAACATTATTAATAACTAGCTTCTGCCAGCGACTTCGTCCGCGTGGAATAGTGGTGCTCCGCTCCTATTGGTTTTAGCGTAATGATATATAGCCTATAGCCTTCCTCGATAAATGGACTATTTAACACTGAAAGAATTTTTCAAATCGGACCAGCGGTTCCTGAGATTAGCGCGTTGAAACAAAATGACAACATTTCCCTTCACTGCTCTGCTCCTATTGATTGTAGCGTGATGAAAAGTATACTATAACCATCTCAGGAGTATGACAAATAATTGTACCAAGTTTCGTTAAAATCCGTCGAGTAGTTTTTGTTTCTATAGAGTTTATACAGACAGACAGACAGACAGACAGACAAAAAATTTACTGATTGCATTTTTGGCATCAGTATCGATCCCTAATCACCCCCTGATAGTTATTTTGGAAATATATTTCATGTACAGAATTGACCTCTCTACAGATTTATTATAAGTATAGATAGATATAGATAGAAGATATAGATATTGATGTGTATTAAACACAATATGAATAAAATTGTTCCTGATAAAATAAATAAATGATATACCGCAACGTGGTCCCCTAAAAAGTAAAGTTTTTCCCTTCCCCATTACTGTTCCCCATCATTACGTGATATCATTTGAATATTACCATCCATTAGCTGCGACTGAGTTCTACACTGTTAATGTTTGCGTTTACAATTCATTAATTTCTGTCTTAATGCTTTATTTCCTTTTGCTCCGCTTTGAATTATTTGGTGGCAGTTAATTAGTGTTTTGATTGCAGGTAGATAATGATCTACAACAGTTTGGCACAAGTGATGAGTATGAACGTGAATTAAGAGTTAGAGAAAGACTGAAAAACCTGAAGAACCTAACGAATTTATCGATACTTTAGTTTAGTTAAAAATGTCAAGGTCTAAAGTACTAAATAAAGCACTAAATGAAAGGTCAAATTAGTTGCACGGTTCCAAGTAGTGGGTCCTATGGAGAAGAACAGGCAAGAAACTCCGTGGATACTCTTTTCAAAACTTGTGTTTAGATATCGAGCTGTGGTATTAAAAGTTTGATTGTAGATAATAGATTTATGTACTTAGATGTAACGCCAAATTGTATACACCGGTTTTGTGATCATCAATTGTCTGATTGCCTCCTTCTATGAAAGCAATATATACCTATTCACGTCAAAATATATGCGTGAATTCTTACTACCTACTAATATTATAAACGCGAAAGTGTGTAGGAATGTATGGATGTATGTTTATTACTGCTTCACACAAAAACTACTTACTTTGGATGAAATTTGGTGCACACATATGCAGGTGAAACCGCGGGAAACAACTAGTATATTATAAACTAGCTTCTGCCCGCGACTTCGTCCGCATGGAATAGTGGTGCTCCGCCCCTATTGGTCTTAGCGTGATGATATATACCCTATAGCCTTCCTCGATAAATGTACTATCCAACACTGAAAGAATTTTCCAAATCGGACCAGCGGTTCCTGAGATTAGCGCGTTCAAACAAACAAACTCTTCAGCTTTATAATATTAGTTTAGATGCGTAAATCGTAAGTCCGTTAATCTATCTGTAATGCTTTCGCGGGAAAACGGATAAACACATATGGGTGTAATTTGGTGTGGAGATATTTTGAACCCTGAAATATAGTTCTCTCACGTTGCGAGCAAAGCAACGAGATATAAGTAGTAAAATAATAAAAACTTACCACAATATTTTATTATGAAAATCTATCCTGATTATTCATAGCTTTTAGAAAAATTACTCTTTGTAATTATAAGTTTTAGTTCGCCAAGCTACGGTAGGTCATAAATAAATTAATTGAGCGCAAATAGCTGACGGGGGCGTTGACTGGTCACTGAAAGGTGAAAGGTTCAATTTATATCTTCCTGAATTATTTACTGCGTTGAAGCTGTTTTCTGTGTAAGGATATTTTGGTAATTTCAGAGGATCTGTTGAAAGTTTGGTGGGTTGTTTATACACATCTTTGATTAGAGTAGAATGAGGTTGTGTTTTGAAGTCCTTTGGTCCGTCTTTCATTTTAAAAAGTCTATAGTTCTACTAATTCGTATATTCCACACAGGCGAAGTCGCTGGAAAAAAGCTAGTCTTTTAATAAATATATAATGTAGATATGAATAAAAAATAGGCGATCACACATAAGAACTCGCAGATAAAGAAACTAAAACAAAAGACAGTCAACGACCCAACAAAATACGTGGGTACTATCTGACCCAAAAACGACAATACCTACAGAACCATGACCGCTCTATCATCGATTAATAGGCACACAAGAAAGCCCCTTAAACTCGCCTCATAAAAATATCACAGCCCATGAATAATTCAGTAAAGCAGTCCTCCACAAACGTATAAATTTTCGAACGTTCAACCTCGTGTAAACATGAAGTTTTTGGTTATTTTTAGGCTCGGCAGGTACACGGTAGATTTGACTTGCGGAATTCGAAATGAACTGTGAATGCCGTGTCTAAAGATTCTATGATGCTTTCAGATTTTCTTTTCAATGAAATACGTGATTCTTTATTCTATAAAGAATCGTTTTGCGTTTTAATTTTAAATTGCGTTTCTAAAATTCCCGCGTAGACATATGTGACTAAGACATTATTGGTTTTGATTTACTGATGATGTATCTTATTGATCTTAGATTAACTAGTTCCAATTTCGACTCTTTGATTGGGAAAATATGTTTAGGTAATTTATCAGTAGATGTCCTGTCTTTGTACCTAATTGATAGCAACAGTCTTCCCCCAGGTATTCTAATAAAAAACAGCGTGAAAAAAGAAACCATTAAGTAATTAAGTGTCACCCTTATACACATTAAAAAATTACATTTTTAAAAACATATTATAGGTATCCAAAAATACAAAACAATAAAAAATATAACAAAGGTATTCTACCGGCATCGGGAACATAGTCCAAGTTACCGGCGGTCAGGACCCTAGAGAGAGAAACCTCCTCACAATGCGTGCTGTATCCAGAAGTACTGCTTTCTGTATCAAGCGCTTGATCCAACCATCTAACGAGAGCCTCTTTAGATGTAGATCGAGGTTTTTTAGAATATGAATAGAATAAGGTTTTTTTCTATTAAACCATTGGCTGAAATAACTATCGGCACAATGACTGCGGAGTACATACGCCACATGTCGACCACCTCGTGAGCGAAATCAAGATATTTAATATTAATTACCTTGCCATGCCCTTACTAATTTTATGATTTACGGGTTTGATTTGTTGATTTCTCCCACAAAAGATTGAGTAAAGAAATTACATTCCATCAACAAAACATTATACACAAAAGTAGTACTTGAGTCAGTCTGTCATTGTTTCATAATACTAGCTATCAAACGCCTGCTGTACCACTAAGTGGCTACAAAACGGTAGCCATTTGCTTAACGATTGAGTGCAACACGCAAACAACATGGTGTTTACAAATGATTGCTAGTTTTACTGTTTATTGCAGTGTTATGAGATCCATTTGAATTGTGCAACTACAAGATTGGCGATATAAACATTACTACACAACAAACAATTCTTTGCCTGCGGACATTTCAATACATAACAATACGTGACTAAAACCTTGTTGTCTGTCTGCTTAAAGGAACTGTGATTTTATTAAGGTAAATACGGATAATAAAGTAGTATCTACTTTGGATGAAAAGTATCTTATGTGTTAATCCAGATTATATACTAAAAACAGTAATTTGTTTTATGTTATGTATGTATACATAGATATAATAAATTAAGTAAACATGTAACATAAATATTACGACAAAAAACATAAAATAACCTCAAGCGGCCTAAGTATAGTAACTATATTTTTGAGCCGTTTGGGGTTGAAACTCTAGGGTCGTGGGGTCCGAGTGCCCACCTTCTTTTTTAAGAATTAGCGAAGCGGCTTGTTGACACTTCCCGTGACCCAAAGGCTGGCTTTTACTTTGGCCAAAGGCTAAGCATTGCTATCCAACGTGGCAATGCCGCCAGCCTCTTGGGCACAGTTCCAGTTGACGGCGATGAGGAAGAATTTTTTGACGCCATATTTTAGTTAGATTTATATTAGAATATATTTATACTTACTTTTTTAAAATAATAGCAAAATTATTGAATTTTATCCTCCATTTTGACAGATCTTGATTGACAGTTCTTTCGTTTCACGTATAATTAACCTGATATTTTTCTAATACAACCGGCAGTAAGTGTGTACTAAATTTCATCCAAATATATTAATTATTTTTATCTTTTATCCATCATATTATTCATCCAAATCCATCGAGTAGTTTTTGTATAAAAGAGTAACAAGCACATACATACATCCTCACAAACTTTTGCATTTATAATATTAGTAGAACTAGTAGTTTCACTCGCGTCCTGATAGACCTATTTAGAGTACCAGGTCAAAAATCCTTTGTCCTTCAATCGTTTCAACTTCTCTCCAAATTCATCTTAATCGATTGAGCGTTCACCCACTGAAAGCTTATCAAACTTACAGACGGACAGAGAACTTTCGCGTTTATATTATGAGTAAGGATTTAGTAAGATTTATGTAGAAGCCATTAGCTAAATCTCTGCAAAGAGACTTTCGTTTCTAGACTAATCCGTAGATATTCGTCACGATATAAGAAATTAATATACTTATGTGTATGTACATTATATCGTCGGGAAATAGCTATGTGAGAAATCAGTAGGTATATTCCATTCAAAAATCGCTAAAATTGCGAATACTTTTCCCAAATGGTTCCTGCTAAACCTACAGTTAGTGATGCCCACCTCAAAGAGCTGTCAGCACCAGTGACGAGGCCCTCCCCCAGGGCCATAGCGTGCCGGGCTGCGGGATGTTCGAAAGAGTTACCGTGCCCGGAATGTAAAGGGCTAAGGAAGGAACATGGATGGGTATGTTGTCTGTGGATGGGGTCTGATACTCCCTCTCGCCCCATTCATGGTGGGAGGAGTCATTTGATGATTTCCCATTCGAAAAAAAGAGAGATGCCCTATGCGATGTCACGCCGCCGTCGGTATCTTTTCTTTATATTTTTTTCTTATAATATATACGTCACAGTGAGAGATTACTGTGACGAGTAAACTGTATGATATTAACGTAAAGGTCACGGTGGGCGGGTTTGGTTTGTGTGTAGACAAAATGCCTTCCGGTAAGAACATGGGCGGACGTGAACTATGTGATATTATTTTACGACGTCATGGACTAGTGGTTAAGGCACCTGCATCTCATGAATTTTCTATGAGTCTATTAAGTCATATATATTTTCTGAGTATATCTTAAACGTCAGTGACTATCAGTGAAGAAAAACATTGTAAGGAAACCTATTACCAATGAGCATTGTATAACGGTAACTGGGTTGTGGAGGTAAGCTTCGTGTAAAAGGCTAGTAGGTACTCAGCTGCATTCGGCTTAGACTGGAAGCCGACCCCAACATAGTTCGGAAAAGCCAGATGATGATGATAAGAGATGGTTTTACAAAGATATATTTGATGTTATATTAAATAAGTCGAGAACATAGAGAAAACTTGGCGAACAAAAATAATAAAGCCAATGAGGATCCGTAACGTTTTTAGTTGACAATGCAGATTTGTAGAGCTAAGTAATCCTTAACATACAGTGCAAAAATTTTTGATCTACGATAAAAATTGACGAAGTTATGACCAAATTACTAGCGAAGTTCACCGAGCGGTCGCCGCGATAGCTGTGACGTCACTCCAACGGTTAGCCGTTGGCAGCAGTATGGCGCGCAGTGTTTTGTTTGATTAATTGTGACTTTCAAACAAATTAAGTGTCCGATTTGTGTCTAATTCACCTTTTCAAACATGTATTAATATTGTATAGTGCCAAAATGTACAAATACTTCTATTATTACCTTAGAAAAATTATTTTTAACGTGCCGAAAAACGCAAAACTTCTTCAAAATGGTATCCTGTTGTAAAGAGATGATTGATGATGATTTTTTCAAGCCATCCTAAGTAGGTACATACTGAATGAATTATTTGTAACAATGAACGAGGTGGCAAAAAATAGCCATTGAAAACCAATATTAAGGTTTCCGTTATAGATCGACAAGTATATAGGGAACTATGAACTAAATAAAGCGCAAGTTGGTTAAATAGCCATCCGCGAAATGATCCGCATAGGAATGAACGAAAACAACATTTGTTTATCAAGATTTCTGTACCAATACATTATATTCATTATTTTTTACACCTACCTACTGCTGCCTCCACACAATCACCGATGATCGCGGTGATTTGCTATACATTGCTGCGTTGGATGAAAAACTCTCAAGAGTTTTTGAGAGTTCACAGCAATGTACCTACAGCGATTCACCGCGATAATAGCCGATTGTGTGGAGGCCTAAAGATTTTAAATCAATATCTTAAGATTACTAATAAGTAACGTAGATTAACTTAGAACTAGATTACTGAGATAATCAAATGTCATGAAAGAATCCACCTTTGGAAGATTATCTGACTGAGCTCGCACAAAACCAGCCTCTACTTTATTAGTACTCATATTTTAGGACGTTTTATACTCAAATATCACAAAACACACTCTAACAACACTTTACGTAAAATAAATTGCCAAATATACTGACCAACCGCGTCGCAGCTCCGCCGAATAGTGAAATATGAATGCAGACTGCGCTCGGTTCCGTTGGAGTGACGTCACACGCTCCCGCGGACATTAATTTTTAGCGGCCGGAACGGCAAATGTTTATTACTTAATATCTTCATAAGTAATGGTCCGATTTCGATAATTCAAAAAGATATATCATTCTTATGTCATAAAGAATAACATAGATACTAGTTTTATTGAATTTGCTATTACATTACTGATCCTCATTGTCTCAAGTTAATAACTTATATGAACTTTTATGAGGAAAATTGGAGGCAAAGCTTTCGCTACAATGAACCTTGATTGCATTGCATTCAATGGCGCCTGAAATATCACAGTCTACTGATTCACTCGGAAAATTGGACTGGTTAATAGTATTTATTGAAATCATTGGAGTTTTTATTGACTTTTTTCGCGGGACAAAATCCTCAGCACTTTTTTGACAGCTCCATTTTTCGTCTTTTACTTATTATCTTATGATTCTCAATTGTCTAATACTTTGAGGAATATAGGTAATACATATTTGTGTAGCTAGAAAATAAGTTAATGATCATATATGAAAAATAACCTACGGTAGAGAGGATAATTATTATGTAGTGTTTGGAAATAATAAAGTATCTATAATAACAAATTAAAAGGTGTTAAATTGAAAGTTTTAGCTACTGTATTTTGTATCGTAAAGATAGACTTTTTTCTTATTTGTTGTGTTAATAAGAATCGTTTTTCCTTTCAATGTAGTATTTAGAAATACTTTTACCAGCAATAAATTTGGTTCGAATTTTGTATTTTTAAGAAATCTACGTTCTTATATACATCAAAATATTACTAATTTAAATTCTCCACTAAGTTCCACGTCGAAAAGAGTATTTTATACTAAATGCATGTATTTTGCTCCGCTTATTTATTTTCATTTTGTGCATAATATCATTTATGAACCACAGCTGTATTAAGTTTCACATTTTCCAGACACTGCATGTGGAAAACTCAATTTTAAACAAAATTATATCTTTACGTGTCAGAACTATATAGGTTTATGAATATTTTCTTAATAATGCAGCTTGGGAAAATACTGGTCACGATTTTCATAACACATGATCACTTTGCATCATTCCAAGAGTTTTCAAAACGTTTCTGAAATTTATACCGCACGTATGTACCTAATACAATTTAGTTTTCAATAACATATGAAGATATAATAACATCTCCTTCGATATGTGTGTACATAAATAGTTAATAAATAAACATAAAAATAAATTTTTCTCCAAATTTTACTGATTAGAAATGCGAAATTGTATGTGGTGTATGTATATTTGTTACTCTTTTACGCAAAAACTAGTGACTGGATTCGGATTAAATTTGGCACACACATTGTTTATAACTAGGATTAATACATAGGATACTATTTATCCAAGTATCTGGAGCCAATTCTAATTCCACGCAGACGAAGTCGCGGGCAGAAGCTAGAAATAAACGCGAAAGTGACTTTGTTTGTTTGTTATGCTTTCACATTGAAACGGCTGAAACGATTAAAATTAAATTTGGTACGGAGATAGAGGGATCCTTAGAAACGATTATAGAATGCTTTTCATCTGGGTGCGATAAGTAGTTTCCTCGGGACGCAAGAAAAACCGCGGTACCAGCTAGTTATTAATATTAAAAAGAAAAAAATATCTATGCTTATATTTTCTAGTATGGATATATCTACAAAAACATGTGTTAACTTAATAAGTTATCAACACACGTCAATAACACATCACTTAGTTATTCATGAAAACTAATTTGAGCCCTTTTCAGGCAGGTTCGTCCCATTTCAAAAAGTTTCAGGCATGAGTGGTTCTGTCATGAGATACGATGTTTGTTTATACTTCAGTATATTATAGAAATAGGTAGGTACCAACACCTTTGCTAAACCGTTCAGGTCAATATCTCATCTGCCTAGCCTTTTCCCAACTATGTTGGAGTCGGCGACTGCTTACCTGACCTCCACAAGCCATTTACTGGGTTACACCATAGCTTACTATACTTTGGTAAGACTTCTGGCTTCTGACTACCCGTAACGACTGTTAAAGATTTACAAATGACAACTGGGACCAACAGCTTAACATGCTTTCCGAGGCATAAAAGAGTTTCGGTATGACATAGATGGGTCACCCATGCACGGACCAAACCGCGCCAAGCGTAGCTTAACCTTTGATCGATTGACTCGCGCCCGACAAACGTACTATACGGAGCTCGTGGCTACTTAGTACTGTAACACAGCCACGAGCCCCTTATAATAAAGCTACAATGCTAAAATAATCAGACATTTCAAAAAACAACTGCACAAAACGACTCATACTTCCACTAATGTACTGCCATTAGGAACATTGCCTTTGTTAGCTGGCTACTGTTTTGCAACTAAGCATTCTTTCCAGCCCAGTTACGCTACGGGTTACTTATAAAAATAGAAAATAAAACCATATTAACAGACAACGGTAAATACCTATATCTCTTCTTCTTCCTGCCCTGTTCCCAATCTATTTGGGGTCGGCGCAATATGATTTTCGCTTCCATTATTCTCTGTTAGGCGTCATACTATCATTCACTCCCTTTTCATTCATACGTTCTTTCACGCAATCAATCCGTCTCTTTTTTGGTCTTCCCCTCCCCTTTCGTCCATCTTCATTCATATTCAATACAATTTTTATGGCATGTGTTTCGTCTCTTCTCTGGCATGCCCATACCACGACAATCGCTGGCCTCTTATTTTTTCAGTCACTGGCGCTCCCTTCAAACTACCCCTTATATACTCATTCCCCACTTTATCCATTCTTGTTACTCCATGTGTTTATCTGTATGTCGTCGTTGCACTTGATTCCTAAGGGAACCATTGCATGCTCATCATCAGCCTATATATTGTCCCACTGCTGGGCACTGGCCTCTTCTCATACAGAGAAGGCATGAGCATTTCACCACGCTTGCTCAAGGCGGATTGGGGATTTCAGACTTTTTAAGTCGAGGTTTCCTCACGATGTTTTCCTTCACCGTTAGTAAGTAGTGAGAGTCTAAGATATACTTAGAAAGTTCATATGACTTTAGGAATCACATTGGTACTTGCCTGGTTTCGAACCCGGACAGTTGTATACGAGAGGCAGGTGCCTTAACAACTAGGCTACCACGACTTTGCATAAGCATTATTCTGCATGCTAGCAAATAAAAAAATAATTAATTGTTCCGTTCTTAGGTTTAATCTAACTTAATTGTATATGAAATATGCGAGTATTTATTGTTTACTTTATAATGTGGTCAAATTAACCAACAATTTAATCTTGAGTTATGTGTACTGAATGTTATACATTTAGCAGTGATTTTCCGTTTACTATTACTAATACCTACAAAATATGTTGAATAAGCTAAGACTTCATCATCTCTATCCTCTTAATGATAATGATATTTGACTACCAAAATATGGCCGCAACAATATCACAATTTCACCTTCAATAATGACCTTTTTCAGCTATAAAAAGCTTTCATTCATTTAAGCGTTTAATCCAGTTACATAACCCGAATGCATTTTAAATATAATAACATTAACATTAACGTTGTCAGCCACGTTTAAGTACCTATGAAGTGTAATCTGCCCCCATTGTACAATTTCGACGCCATATTATTATTCCCATTCCAAAATGTACAGAACTCAATTACATGAAAATTCAACAAGGCGGAGAAAGCTCCACAAATTGTATTGCAATCAAAACCCTAAAATTTAAACCTTAAGGTTGAAATTTAAGTTTTGCAATTTGATCGACCTGAAAGGATACGTGTGTGTATGTGAATTTGAACTCTAATGTTTTACTTATATGATAGGTTATAGAAAAACCTGTAAGAAAAGCTGAAGAAAATGTTGTTCGGTATTGAGATTCACAATTTAAATTTTGTACGGGAATTTCAACTTTAGATATTTACGCATATGGCTGATATTTGTATGTAAAACCTTTGTTATTGGTTTAAGCTGCATTCAACAATAATGTATTTATTGGAGATTTTTTTTGATTGTTTATTTCAATTATTTGTCAATAAATTTGGGATTTAAAGTCAACATATTATTGCATTTATACTGCGAGTTCAGTTGATTGCTATACTATTATTTGTATAGAGATAATTAAGTAATTTAATCAGTAATAATATGACTATTTGCCTCGACACATAATCAATCTTAATCCCGTATTAATTTGATATTTCTTACCCGTCATATCACATTCTATGTCAGAGGCCGTCAGGCAGTTTTGAGAAAACTCTGACACTAGTGCTCGTTAGGTTGGTATAACCTGCAGCGCACACGATGAGAAGAAGATGTCATAAACTTTTTTGTTACCAACGAAGCTGACAGAAAAAGACTCAATAAAAAAAACACTATACTGAGTCCATATACCTCACTATTCTTGGAACCTACAAAAACAATCTACGTTAGACTCATCCAACATTCCATTTCCAAATAAAAACTAGCCGCCATTTAGAAGCTACCCCAAAACAGTCTAAGAGCCTGCAGTGAGTACCTACATAATTAAAGAGCTCCGTCCTCCATCTAAGTCTATTTTTAGACGTAAAGGCACAATGTATGTGGAGATGCTCTATTTGATTACTGTCGCAGTTGAGACGATGTTGTTCTAAAGCTGGCTTCCCACTGTGATTTCGCGGACTATTTATCACATATAGCTGACGACCAATTAGGCTTCGCCAAATTGCATAATGAAAGAGATCGCATTGCTGCAGCTGATGCTCATGTGGTATTTTTTTAGCATTTTTTTGTTGTTGTCTTAACATGCTCATCTGTGTTTATGGGGCTTCTCGAATTACCGAGCATGAAATCAAACTGCACCTTTAAAGTTACCAACTCACTCTGGATAGGACGCACCGCAATGGGCGGCATGTGGATGTCACACATCGTGGGAAACCAGCTTAAAAGGATTACGAGAGACGTCGAGTCCTGTAACGTAGGTAAATGTTCCTCGTAGACGACATTATAAGCTACTTAATAAAGGCAAGTAACGAAGGATAATAATGATCTGAGGGGTTCAGGTAGCAAAGTTTACCATGCTTTTTGGGGTTAATTAACTTAGGCTTCATAGAATTCCTTTGCATTAGGGTAATGAACCCAGAAGACTTTTCCATACCTCGTTCAATGTTATGGCAATATCTAATCAATATCAATAAATAGTAAAACCTATCGAATTAAAATCCTAATAATACGCTAGCTTCAAGAATAAAAATAATTTAGATCAGAAAATAAAAACGTATGCAGTAGGTTGGCCTTATTAGGAACAAAGTTCCTTACTGAGGTTATAGTCAGCTCAAATCTTGTTACTTGCACGCACATACACACGTTCATATTATAGTAGAAAGAGATAAAGAGAGAGAAAAAATCTATGAGTCAGCTCTGCAAGCCGCATTAAGGAACGATGTTGCTATTATTTTTTTATTATAATTACACAAAGTTCCGTAAACAAAAATATAGAAAAAGTAATCAGACACCGAGCATCAAAAAAAATATTATAGCAATATGGCCATGATTACTAAAGCCCATGGTTATTGCCGGTAATTAGGATTGGGTTCGGTATACCGTGGCCTACTTAGGAACACGGCTTGGGGTTACGGTGGCATTAGGGTGGTAGGTGGTATTGATCCTTTTTGGACATTAACTATTTAGTAAATGGTTAACTAAAATGTTTTTGTGTTTTTTTTTATATGTCACGTAAGAATGACAACGCGAAAGAGGGGTTTATAGCTAAAACAAAGGATGTGGTTAAGCTGCGATTGTCGTAGCCAGCAAATATATGGATGACGATACTTTTTATTGAAATGCCATAGTGTCTTAAAGACAACGATAGTTCAATATTTATCGTAGGTAAACATTGCCCTTTTTCGGCATTCGGATAAAATGGGGGAATATTCAAATAGGACTATATATAGTACTAATACAATAGGTAAAAATATAAATTCAAATCATTTATTTCAATAAGACCATTTATAGGCACTTTTGAATTGTCAAGGAACGATGATGATGGTATTTTTAATAATAAAATACCTTGATATTAAGGTAACTCTACATAGATCTCATCTCGAAGGGTTTGCAAAAATAATTATATAGTTGGTGATGAACAGAGTAGTTTCTTTTCATTTTAAATAAAGGCTATTTTTGCTTATTTTTTACTATGAATCTGTCCAAAATGACTACGTCAAATCTTGGCGTCAACTTTAATGTGTAAAAATTAATTGAAAAGTCTGGAACAGCCCTATTCAATCATTCTGCAATGCATTTTTTGTCTAAACCCAACAAAATCTTACAAAAGATTGAACGTCTCTCGTCATTAAACCAGCATCTTAATGCTAATTAATTCACTTCATCCATTGAAATCGGATAGCCAACGAATTTCCATTTACATGAGAATTGCTTCAAGGTAACATCTATTTCAACGACCAGTTTTACTTGAACCCCGGCAAAAATAAAACTAAACTCAAATGTACTAGATTCTATACATTTTTCCATTTCGTTTGCTCGGAACGCCATTATCAAGTACCAAGATGTTGTGGTTGGTGTATACTTCTTTCGCAAAGTTTTAAAATGTTTTTTCCAATTCTTCGTAACTAGCATGTTTTGTTTCAATCAATACATATGTTTATTATATTGCGTTAGTTTACTGTGTACAATATTGATGAAACTGTTGATTTCTTCAGTCAATATGTTATCAAGGCCGTGTTAAACACGAGTTTCATGTTTCGAATGTTAGAATGTGGAAAAAAAACTGCTGGAAATATGGACTGCGTAGTATTTTGCGAAATATGAAGCAACAGTGTGAGTCACTATCGGTTTAAAAAGATCTTTTAAGATAAGGCTTCTTTACCTTTTATTATTTAGGGTAGATTCGACCAAACCTGAATTTATACAAGAATAACTATGCGGAAAATAATATATACCACGATTGTATTCTCGAGTAAATCATCAGTCGTTTTTCCATGCAATCTAGCGTATAGCTTTACTTGGATAAGCTACTCACGAATAGCGAAGTGAATGTGAACGAATGTAATACGCGGCCAAAAAAAATTGCTCTACAAACGGGAGGGTGCAGTAGCATTACTCATGTCAACTCTAATTTGTCGTATTATAGCGTGGAAAAGTAACTGCCAAGCGACAAAGCCCTTTAAATAAATTAAAAAAAATAAAATAAAAATGTCAGTGAATTAAAATGACAGCATAAGTCAATAGGACGCCATTTTATTATTCCTTGAATAAACTTCTTATTCCACGCAAAATGGTGGTATAGTGACTATTCCCGAATAGACTCTTTATTCCTCGTATTGTAGTTGGTTAAACGTGAAATTGATTTATTCTCGAGTGATAAGCGATCTACGCCGAGAATAAAATTTATTCCAGTTTGGTCGAATCCGCCCTTAATGACAAATATTAAACCCGTTTGATTTTTTGCTTATTTTGTAGTCACCCAAGAATGATAATGGTTTTGAGAATTGTATATTTGCATATCACAAGCATTTTTTTTTGTGCTAATTGCAACAATTCAAATGCAAAACTTGTCTCTTTATATCTTGTACATATAACGAAAAAAAATGAACAAAAAAAACGAAAAAATATTTGACCAAAAAATGCCTTTGTAGTTGGCACGCTGACGTATAAAAACCCAGTTAGCACAAAACACAGAGTTTTTCACGCCAAAAAGTTAGTTATTCTGATAAAAATGCGCGAACGAGGATAGAAATACAAAACTGTATTTGTGAAATGGTTTCAAAAATGTACACGTGAGATTTTTTATGCAAATGTATGCATTCACTGATTGTGGTAGGTACGGGATTTGGTATTTTGTAGGTAGAAAAAATTATGGCTTTTTATCTTATGTAGAATTTCCAAGCAAAACTGTAGTTATAGTTACTAGAACCACATTATTGAATATAAATGATGGCAGAATTTTAAACTAGAGATGAGACAAATATTTTTGATTATTTTTAATATGTGAATGTGAAAATGAAAAAAACACAGTAGGTACAGTATTAAGTGTTTATGTGTGTTATTAACAGTGATCGGAGTAGGTAGATTGATTTTACGTACTTGCATCATGAATAATCATAGAAATCAAAACATGGATAAGCTTTTTTCCGAGATTTCGTTTTTTTTATTAATTAATATTAATTTACGGGATTGAATCAAATGTAAAGATTTTTAAACTAAAACATTTGAAAATTATAGAATGCGAACTATTATTAGTAGAATCCCACTTTACGTTTGCTACGTTTTTACTCAAGTTTAGCCATGCCATAGTTTTTATTTATTATAGAAGGTCGATCACATATGCTATTAAAAAGACAGCAAAAGGGTTGAAAAAAATTATTCATATTGATATATTCGTCACCCTATTCCTACATCCTAAGTATTGCAAATTCCCGGAATCCCGGAGGCATATCCATATTAATATTTACATGCCAGTTAATTGACCCCAAAATAATCTATCTACTCCGATCACTAGTTATTAAGTACATACAAAAACATAACTAACAAAACTAATTTGTCAAGGAACCTTTCTCTATAATAAGAACCTAGACAATATTAATCGGACGCCACTACAAAAAAATGTCCTAACCTAAAACTGCGCCGAAAACCTTTAGCAAGACCTCTAAATTAATACAAAAAATGCCCCAGCGTTGATTGGTGGACGTTTTTGCGTGGGCACTTGAGCTGTCTTGATTAAACGTCAAATTTGGCGTGGATTGGTCTGAAGGATCGGTGGCTACCGACACGTGAGTGGATAAGTGATATCATGTTTGACAGAGGAGGTAAATTATACTATCGATCTCCGTGGATTAATTTATATTTATATTTTTTTCTTTATTGAAAACGAAATTTTATTTATGGAACTATACTTTTTGCCGGACCACAAAGAAAGGTTATATTTTTGCACATATAATGTACTAACGCCATTCACCTACGGTTGTCTGCGAGATATCGCTTTTAGCAATAAGCCGGTAGGCATTTTTTAAATGATATTTTTGTTTATCAAATAGTTTTGAATAAAAAATATTCTATTTTAATCTAATAATCAATATAACTATTTATTGTTTTTAGCAACAAAGAAGTAGCTAGCCGTAAATAAATAAGTTTTACGTTTATTGGTTAGACAGTTATATAGGAGCAGAAAATTATTAAAGTCCAGTAATTTGGAAAAAATATAAGATCACGGTAAATCACGAGAGCGAAGCCGCTAGCCAGTAATGGTAATATACTTGCATTCCTTTGTTTTTTGGGAATTTTACTCGTAACTAGGTGTTGCCCGCAGTTTCACCCCCATCGCGAAGGAAATATTTCACGCACTCGAAAAAAGTAGCTTAAAACCTGCTTCAGGATCCCTTCTATCTCCGTACTAAATTTCATCCAAATCGGTCCACCCATCACGCGTGATGCCATGACCATAGGAAATAGGGATACATTTTTATTTAGAAAAAAAAAAGATTTTATTGCACGTAACAATATATTCGATTTCAATAAACGTACCTAATCCTCCTATCGTCTACTTATGAACGTGGTACGAATAGATATTACAATATCAAATAGACGTTTTGCGAATTGGATATTCGGCTTGCGAACCATTCCACAAAGTCTATCAGTTCTTCGGGAGACAGCTGAGATAACACCGCGCCAGTTGAAGCGGTCTTGACATCCACTGAATAATTGCGGTGAACTGAAAGCGAACGCTTCAGATAAATCTATGAACGGACTAGCTAGAAATTGAAATTCATACTGTAGCTACAAAAGGATTACCCAACTATATTTATATCCATACAAGTTGTTGCCCAGGTTTTCACTCGCGTCTCAAGAGAACTTACTCATGCACCAGAATAAAAATCATCCGATATCCTTCTCGGGTTTCAATCAATCTCCATACTCAGCCATGTCTCCTGCGGTGGCTGGGACGTGAGGCCTGTCGCTCCCTCACGCATTCCGCCGCCTCCTTCTCCAGCATTACTGCTTCGCAGAAGGAGGCGACGGCTTCCCATTCCGTCTCGCTCCGGACCATGGCCAGGGCCGGACGCGAGAGGTCGCCGCCGCCGATCGCCCCTACGAGGACACGGCGGTACTCCGCCCAAGCAAACCCCCACCGTATGCTCCACCGTGTCCTCCGGGCGGTCCCAAAGCCATACACTGCACATGTATTCTAACCTCCAAATTATCCGCCGCTAACCGCTGCCTGGGACAATAAAGCGACTCGTAAAGACGGCACAACGCTACGTAGATTTGCATAATGATTTCATTTTCGTAGGGCTGTAGTGTCGTAAACGCGGAGTAAATATGTTACGTACATCTGTGATGTTTTCCTAGCTTTCATGGCTACCATCTGTTGATGTTGATGACTTTTGGACTGCTTTTCGCATATTTTATTTAAATTTCCTTTTTAATTTTGTTTTGTATTTTATAAAGCTGGAACATGTTGTGATGAAAGTTATGAGCTTGAATGTGGATGGCTATAGAGGTAGCGGAACACTAAAAAAACGATGGATGGATTTTGTGCAAGATGATATGGATAGGAAGGATGTTACTAGTGAGATGACGGCAGATAGAGAAGTATGGAAGAAGAAAACATGCTGCGCCGACCCCAAATAAATTGGGATAAGGGCAGGTGAATGGTGAATGATGTGTCAGTCCGATTAACTAAATACAGCCAATAAAAATATACTTATTGTGAGCAAAAAAATAATCAAAATGGCTAAATAGTAATATTTTACACAGGCACACAATTTTTTCCACTATTAGGTGAATTATTATTGACAACACTGCCATGGAAAGATGTTAGCCATAAACCACCATACAGACGACATGAGGTAACGACCCAGTGTTAATTTGATCACGTCAAGTCACGCATCTCGACATTTATTGATAACGAAATAGAATCGTGACTATACTACTAGAAGATGCAACATTAATTTCATCTGAAAATCTGTACGAAACAAACTTTATTGTTTTGCTATCCAATAAAACGATCTCAGAGTGGAAACTTCAAACCGGAGCATCGAAGGTTTGAAACTGCACTGTGCAGATGGTAAAGTTTTGAGCGTGGCAACCCTACTGTTTAACAGTTTATAAGTAGGATTTTAAAGGTTTGTTGTGGAAGAGAATTTTGTTTGGTCATGATTTTTTCAGGGCTTCGTTTCAGGTACTGGAAATATCTAGGTACTCAGAGGTAATTTTTAGGAAAATCTTTGTAGGTTTGGAGCTAAAACCCCACAGACAAAACACCTAAAATATTTTTTTAGCTTTGTATTTCATGTAGAGAAAACGGAGTACTAAGTTGTTACCCCTTTTTAATCGACGAGAAAAAAAGGAGGAAGTTGACAAGTCGACGCTTATATTAGAAAAACTAGCTTCTAGTGGTGCTCCGCTCCTACAAACTCCTCCAACCTCAAACTAGTGGTGCTCCGCTCCTATTGGTCTTAGCGTGATGATATATAGCTTTCCTCCTAGCCTCCATAGCCTTCCTCGATAAATGGACTATCTAACACTGAAAGAATTATTTAAATCGGACCAGCGGTTCCTGAGATTAGCGCGTTTAAACAAAATGACAACATTTCCCTTCACTGCTCTGCGGGGTAATTACGTAACTCGGCATTCATAATATCATTCCTTTGAACGGATGGGTAGGACCTTGTGGTAGGCTTCATGGATTGGAATTACGTAAAATAAAGTCTCAATATTGCTTTGATTCTCATGCCATTGGACAAGGCATTTGCGTTTTGTAACTCCAAGTTAGGTTGCTGATTGAATAATTTTCTTTGAAATTTATGGAAAAGAATTTATCTCCTTTTTGTAACAATTATTAGCCTTCTAATGCCTTTATGATATGATGTTTAATAAATGGCAAAATCATTAAAATGATTTTTTTAAGCAAATTCTACCAAAACCCACCAAAATCCTACCACGTAACGAAACGCATATTCATACATGAAGTTTCAATGTCTTGTCTTATCTGTGGCATTCTATCTGCGGCAGTGTTGCCAGTAGGTTACATTTCTCACATTTTTCGTAACTTTTGGCCCCTTCGTGTAACATGTAAGTAATTTTTATATTTAAGACAATTTTCGTAACTTTTGAGAACGGTGAGATTTGTAATACCAGATTTTTATTGCTAAGTGAGCCATTTGCGAAATATGTAACTTGTAAGTGCAAATTTTTGTTCCATATGAGATTCCCCCTCTCTAACTTTTAAATTGCTGTCTCTAGAAATGTGAAAAAAATCACAGACGTATCACATAATTATCAAGGAAAACTATCACGACTAAGAAAGCTTAACTGGTTACATAGTTATAGTACTTATAGTCGATTAACTAAGACCTACTACGGAACTCTACTGCGCGTGGCTCGACACGCACTTGGCCGGTTTTTTTTAAGTCGGTCAAGATTTTTCGGCATTTTGCTAAATCACTTCGCTTCTGCCCGAATAACACGTAAATAAAAAAAAACAATAATGAAATGTTTGCATGGAAACGTAACTTATACTCACTAGACGTAACTTATATTCAAGGGCCCTGGCAACACTGATCTGTGGAAAAAAGTAGGGATGTGGGATCAATGGAAAAGAATCGATTAAATCAAAATCGATTTTTCTTTATACAAAATTAATTGATTTGTCAAAAATCGATTTAAATAAAGATAAATAATCGATTCCTGCGAAAAAGTCGTCCGTCGTATAGATACGAACTATTTCTTAAAAAACCGATTTAAACACGTAATTTATATAATCGATTTACTAAAAATATATTAATATGACAGTAAAAACGATAGCAAAAAATCGATTATAAGATAATTAACATCGATTTAAATAAAAATCGATTATTTTTTAACATCCCTAAAAAAAGCAATAAACATCCCAATGTTTTAGATTTTACGTAGATTTATTCTTGTTATAATTACAAAATAATATAAAAATCTCCGCGTCTAAGAGTCAAAAATCTATTTCCTATATTCCGTTACGTCTCTGAGATTGAAAAAGAGTTAGAAAAAGTAAAGAACTTGAAATATGTACTGTGTTCGAAATGCTTGGAATATCGTGAACTCAACTTTTAAATAAATGTTGTCTTGTCCTCTACAAGAACTATTTACACCTTACAGCATCTACTACAAACTACCACTGTAATGGCAAGGATTATTACTTTCTTCGAACTCGTATCATGGCGTAGTGGCAGCTATGCGAACGTCGAGTGTGTTTAGTGAGAAACAGCAGTACCAGAGGAATGACGAAGTATTGTGTAGCAAGCCAGTAACCCCAAAGTGACGACCACAACTAGTTTGGAAAAAGCGTAACGACAGTGAAGATTTTAATAATATATCACTGAATCACATAAAAAACAATAAAGAACTAACTGTTGCTGCAGAGAGCAAATGGTTCTCCTGAATATAGTTTAGTTTGTGTCCACTTGTTGTTGTTGATTGAGCATAATAATATTAAAATCGTATGGTGTAATATTCATTTTAACCATTTGGAAGTAGTGTGTGTTGTGTTGATGTTTATGCAAATAATATATACATATTCCCAGTATCAATTGGTTTAATTTAAAACCTTTGCTAAGATCAATAAATATTGTAAGTATACTTACAGATTATTGTAAGTAAGGTTAGTCCATGAAACCATATAACAATTTGCCTTAAGAAATCTATACTATCTTTGAGTGCTATTACAGGCTATGTTTGATGTGCATATAATGTATGCAACATTATGCTCACAAGCTAGTCCTTCCATGTATTATAAATATGAAAGTAATTGTCTGTCTTTAATGCTATCACGCGAAAACAGCTGAACTGAAATAGATGAAATTTGGCATAGCGATAGCTTGAACCCTAAATTATGTACTGGGTGAATGATATCTACATAGATATGATGACATATATGGCAATTAAGACTATTTAAATTTCTTTAGAGGGAGAATGGTTATATATTAATTATTTTTTTGTATGGCATCTCGCAGGTCAACCTAGAAGGTGGTCGACTGCTTAACTGGGCTTGCCTGTGAAGTGCCTTAAATAAATTTAGGGCCTCCAGCCAGGGCTTAACTTACAAAACTAAGCAACTACACGCTAAGGGCACCCCCTAGTAGGGTATGGGCCTCGACTTAGGGTGTTTTTAAAATGGTAATATAGTGACACCTAACATATTACATAGGTTTGTTTGGTAAGGACAAATTGGTATAATGAACCAGCAGAATAATTCAACCAACACTGTTATAGGATTCAATATTATAATAAGTATTTATTTAATTCAAAAACAAAATGCATAGGTAGTTTCAAGTACCAGTAACCAGCAAGAATCCATATAGATACACTTTGGATTGCTTGAGTTTCATTCTTACAATATTGAAAGCAATGGTCAATATTTTATTTATTCCAAATAACTTGGTAATTACATCATGATCTTTTTCATCCTTGGACTGCTTCTGCTGAAAGAAAGAAGAGTAGTGATTCATTTTAAGTTAAATATAGTGGCTACCATCAGCTTTCCATCCTAGAATAGAATAGAATACTTCTTTATTTGCACAGAAAGTACGTACAAAAAATTTAGATGTTTTATAATTTTAAAGGATCCTTACAACCTACCTTTAACAAGGCATGCAAACAATATATACTAGTTATTAGTCTAAAGCAGTACAAAGAATGTCAAGATAAACAGTACAATATTATGGTTGATAATTAATTAATTAAATTTATATTTTTAAATGTTTTTTTTTTATACGAAATATTGAAAAATGCTATTTTATGTATTAGTAAATTAATAAGAAAAAAAATGAAATATAATTAATTGTTATAATAAAAAGGATATAAAGAGTTATAATAATTAATAAGACAGACAATTATTATTTCTTTTTGACTAGTGTGATGGTCCTGTTTTTTATTCCATCGGGTATTTTGTTATAGATGATTGGGCACATACATAAAACAATTAATCACATAATGTCAAATTTTTGGTTTATGAAACAATGGATTCCATAGAACTATGGAAATTTAAATATGATTGCATACTTTACTTATTTAATTTTATTTTACATAAAAAAATGCAAAGGTGCCTTATTGTAAGTACTTTACTTTTCCTATTGTTTCTTCTTATGATAATTTGCATGCTTACATATTATGAGGTATCATTTGTTTAATATAAATAGTGAACACTCTAGGCATATCTTTTACACATGTAATTTTTACATTAAATAAAATAAGACCAAGCTATTTCAAAAACAAAATTATTGAGTAATGATATTTGTATCTTATATTTTATTCAATAACTCAGTTTATTCAATAGAACTAATTTATGTGAGAAGATGCTGGTGTATTACCTTTAGGTCTGCACGCACAGTATAGCTACGCTGTGTGAGGGAAGAGGAAAGATTTCTTCACAAAGTTTCACAAAGAGCTTCGCGTCATAGTAAGCAAACTATTGGGTCGCGCGGTGGGTCATCTTAGGGGCGGTTTATTGCGTAGCAATTCAAGGAGGTTGCTGATTTATGTCACTGAATAGCCGCCGGTGAATTCTCAGACCATCATTGAGTCGATGTTCTTTCCCAAGAAGCACTAAGTGAACTTGTGATATATTTAATGCCCCTGAAATAACATCAAATTATATTAGGCTCACTTACGTAGTGTAGTATAACAGAAAAAAACAAGAAAAATAGGTGAAAATTAGTTTTACTTACGCTGTTTACGTATTGCTGAATCGAAATAAAAAAATCCACAATATTGGTTGAGGGGGAAGATATCCTCAATAAAACATTCACAATATATCCAAAACAATTTCACCATCATTAATTGCACTATTAATGTACAGAAACCTCGTTAAATCAAAAATATCTGAAACGAAAAGTAAAAGCAATCCTAATTTTGCGCCTTCTTTCGTTTGACATTACTAGTACCCGTCAAATGTCACGACGAGCTGTCATTTTGCTTACGTAATTCCAATATTTGTCATTTTTAAGGCGAAAACGTTCGGTCGGTGAGTTCAATGAATACCCACCTGCCATGTGCCGTTTGGATGCCGTTTTGGCTTTAGGTAATTCGAATGGTGGTTAAAAATAGCATTTCGCACTTAAATGGATATGACAAGCGCTATCGTAATTACCCCGCTGCTCCTATTGATTGTAGCGTGATGAAAAGTATACTATAACCATCTCAGGAGTATGACAAATAATTGTACCAAGTTTCGTTAAAATCCGTCGAGTAGTTTTTGTTTCTATAGAGTTTATACAGACAGACAGACAGACAGACAGACAGACAGACAGACAAAAAATTTACTGATTGCATTTTTGGCATCAGTATCGATCCCTAATCACCCCCTGATAGTTATTTTGGAAATATATCTCATGTACAGAATTGACCTCTCTACAGATTTATTATAAGTATAGATATAGATATAAAAAATCTAATGTTTAATATGATATTTTTTTATGAAATACGGCCAAATTTTGCCCTCTCGGTCATCATTACAAACAAAACAATTAACGAACGATTTCACTCAAAAAATCGCTTAACTAGTTCCAAAGATTGCCATCCTTACATCCAAACAAACAAAATATATATATAAAAAAAACCCAAATCGCGGTTGCCACAGCAACACGGGCCACGACATCCGGGTTCTGTTTGTTTGTCAAAGGATCACGCAAATACTTAACCAAAGTATCATTGAAATGTTCGAAACTCGTATTTGTATCTTGTAGATGGCAAAATACATATTGCGTATGTGGATAAGGTCTTACGATACGGTAATAGAAGCTTTTATAACATAACCATGGGGAAATAAATCGCCTGTTTATTGACAAACAGGGTTTTTAGAAGGCACGTTTGGCGTAGTGGCTGAGCAATTGGCTGCTACGCTGCGAGTCGCGGACTCGATTCCCGCACGGGGCAACTAAAATTGTACGGGTCTGGGTGTTTGTGCATGTGTAATGTATGTTTGTAAACGGACCCACGATACAAGAGTAATTCCTAGTGTGAGGCAACATTAAGTGTACACACTCTTGCATTTAGATTTTAATATATATGCTGTGGGATGATAGAACGAGTTACCGCTCCCCCGGAACGCTAAGAGCCGAGGAAGGAACATGGATGGGTTTAAGTCAGTAAAAGTCTGACACTCACTCCCGCCTCACCCACGGCTGGAGAAGTCATTTGATGATTTCCCGCCGAAAAAAAATACAAAGGCTCTAATATACCTGTGGCATATATATATTTTCTTAAAAATGCGAAAGTAAGGCCCCCCGCGCACTAGGCAGCCTGGCTGCGCAGCCAGGCTGCGACAGCCAGAATATTTGCGCAGCCAGTTATAGCAGCCAATCAACGACTAGTCTAGATCCTTCCGTCCTTCTCTGTATCGAAAGTCATCTTATCAAAGTTCGGAACCCCGGTAATACGTCTGGCTGCTACAACTAGTGCACGGACACTGACGGCAGCCACATACATTCGCCTACACCCGCTCTGGCTGCGGGCAGCCAGCTAGCTGCAGTGCAATCAGGTGCGTTGTATTGGCTGCCGCAGCCAGGAAATCGTGGCTGCCTAGTGCGCGGGCTCCCATACAACGTCATACGTTTTACTGGCTGCTGCAGCCTGGCTGCAGCCAGGCTGCCTAGTGCGTGGGGGGCCTAGATGAAATTTGGTATAGAGATAGAGAGAAATCTGGAGAATTACATACTATAGTTTTTATCAAGGAAATGTGAGGTAATTTTCACACGATGCAGATGAAACCGCGGGAAACCTATTATTTATTATAATAATATGCTGAGCAACAGAGCTTTTGATACGGGTACTTAAATGTACCTACATACAGCGTACCCATAGTCAAAACCTTTGCTACCCTGTTGACTGGCAAATATATATACCAAAGCACTTTTCTCCATTAGTTTCAGAAACAAAAGGAATTATTATAAAACATTCTATCTCACAAGTAATTAAAGTCAAAGTATTAAATCCAATTAAGCTGATAGTATAATCAGCATTTTCTGAACGTCAGAATTTATAAAGGTCAGCCCTAAAACGCCCACCTTTATCAGTTCTGAGAACATAAGCTGGATGATAAGGTGACGTCAAAAATTTCGCGACTTTCATTTTATTTAAAACCAGCTTTGTCCTGCGGTTTCACTCGCGTACTGAAGAAACTACTTCAAGCAACTAGACAAAAAGTATTCTATGTCCTTCCCCAGGTATTAAGCTATCTCGATACCAAATTTCATCTCAATCAGTTGAGCCGTTTTTTCGTGGAAGCGTAATAGACAGATAAAGTTACTAGGTCATCATCGGCCTAGCCTTTTCCCAACTATTTTGGGGTCGGGTTCCAGTCTCAACCGGACGCAGCTGAGTACCAGGGTTGACATAGAGCGATAGCCTATCTGACCTTCACAATGGGTAACACGGTACCACTTGGACAGACTTTCTGGCTTCTTTCTTTCTTCTTCAAATGACAACCGGGACCAACAGCTTAACGTGTTTTCCGAGGCACGCAGGAGTCTTGCTATGACAAAGATGGTCACCCATCTACGGACCGACCACGCCAAGCTTAACCTTTGATCGGTCGAACCGTGCAGCTGTTACTTAGCCACGAGCTTAGCAGGAGTATACCCAATTCACAGTAACAATTGCGATTACATAAGTATTAGGTAGCTAGATACTCAGTCTTATTGTACTTTCCACATCGATATAAACTTTTTATAAGCTCTCCATCAGGAAACTTGGAGATGATTCATCAAAATGCTCACGGGTACCTTAGAAAATTGAATTTTCTTACCAAGGTATCTATTACGGGGAAGGTTGCCTTGTAAAAAGGGCACAATAAAGGGAGCTTAGGAGTCCCTTCACGTATCCCGCATTTGGTAAAAGTCTTATAAATTACTAGCTATGCCCCGTAGTTTTGCTTACAGAAAAAGTTTGTGAATTTGTAACCTTTATTTCGTACTTAACTATCAATCCAATTTTATCAGATTCAGTTCAGTTGTTTGGCAGTTGAAATTTTATTTATTTATTAGGATCTCCGGCAAGAAATACACTAAAAAAACTAGACAATATCAACCAATTATTAAAATAAAAACCTTGTGCTTCCTTAATTACAGGAGTTATAAGGAGTTAAGTATGACTTTAATAATAAAAGGCATGCTGTGAACTCCTGTAATTAAGGAAGCACAAGGTTTTTATTTTAATAACTGGTTGATATTGTCTAGTTTTTTTAGTGTATTTCTTGCCTTTTTTCTTTCTTTTGTATTTCTTTAGAAAATAAAAAAGTTAGAATTAAATGATTAATTAATTAAACTAAATTTATTATCGATTACCAATAACGTGAGTAAAGCATAATAGCTGGAAACATAGTAAAAATATCAACCCATGAACACGATTTTAGTTAATTGCTCAGAAATGCTCAGATAATGCTCGATATATTTTAATGGACCTAAAATAATAAGCAGGATTTTAAACGGTATCAAAACAAATACGATAAAACCTTAATGTTGTTGTACCGTGGGATTTACCAGAAATATTGAAACCTTGTGACGATAAGTGCAACATTATAAAATTTGAATGTCTACAAACTGAGAATGAATCCTTATTACTTTGACCATCAGCATAACGACTGCAGTCTTTTATTGCTTAAAATCTACTTAGTATAAGGACATTATTGTTTTTTTTTGGGTTCTGTATGCCCAAAAATGGAAGTCTTAAGTGGTCCCAGACAATCAAGTTTGAATGCTATTTCGATGCCTAAAGGTACTGAAAATTACATTAGAAAATAAACAGTGTGGATAAATAGTATGGAGTTTATCCATTATCTAAAAAAAACACTTTTCTAGGAATGATAGATGGTCCAGACAAGTTTATCTACAAAGAACTATTAGGTACCTACATCATGTATCTAGTCTTTTTCCAACTATATTGGGGCCACTTCTTATTTAACCAGATGAAGCTGAGTACCAGTGTTTTACATGTCACGACTACCTATCTGCCCTCCACAACCCAGTTACCGGACAACACCCTTTGGTAAGACTGATTTGACTACAAGCAACGACTGTCAAAGATCTATAAATGACAGCTGGGACCAACGGCTTAACGTGCTTTCCGAGGCACGAAGTAGACTCGGTATGACATAGATTCTATGAGCCGAGCGCGGTAAGCGCAGCTTAAACCTTGATCGCCCCGTGCGGCTGTTACTTAGCCACGAGCTCCTCAACTATATTAGGCACTCCTAAATTAGTTTCAATTGATTGTCTCAATAATCAGATTACAAGCGAGTCACCTCATCTGTTGTCGTAAGAATTCAGGTCATAACAAGCAATACGGAGAACATAATGCTATAAAAACTTGATTTCCCTGAGGGCGACTGGCGTCAGATGGCGTGAAACTGCTAGTAAAAGATATAAAATAATACAATAAACGTCCGTAATAAAAGCTTGAGCTGTTTCTGTATATACTACCTTTTTAATTAAGTAGAATTCTAATAGAAAATACTAATTTGCTTAAGTCACTAAAAGATCTCAGGAGCACATTAAATATAGTAGATAGATAGTCTATGTAACTCGGGGATAATAAAGCTTATGATTGTTTTTTTTTTGTTAGAATTTTCAGTGTTGGTTCAGAGATGACCTCTTTAGTAAAAATATACTTTGTATTGACAACATTAATACCTTCCTTAAAAAAATGCCGATATCAATTTAAGTTGAATACTATTGATCTCTGAATTACGATGTTATATTTTATGAGTTATAAAAATATTTAAGAGTACATAAGTATAAGTATATATACAGAAGTTGATTCGTATTTTGCTGCTTTCGAGTGTTCTCTGATTCAATTCTCCAAAGAACGAATATTAAAAGTGTCACCAGATAATTGCACTAGATCTAAGCGTTTGGGATTATTATTTTATTTGTAAATGCCCCCACTATACAAGGGATAAATAACAGCATTGAGGAATGTTTAGAAAAAGTATTAACGAAATAAAAATATTACTTAAGAGTGAAAATCTCCTAATGCCTACCTTGTAGAAATCCACACAGATTTTACATAAGAAATTCGTGAAATAGAAAAGTATTGTGCCTTGTTTTACTGCCAATCCACCAGCTCGACAAATCCTGAATAATATAGAAGCATTTTATATTCACGTGACGTCATAAAGTTGAAAAATATAATACCGTTTTTATATCCAAACCCGCGGTCCCGAAGATATAAAAAATAAACGCAATTCTTCGAAGATTTTTTATTCAAAAAGATACGACAAAATTGTTTTATTTTAATTTAATCTTTACGGCATTATTCTATTCAGAAATTATTTCTTTAGTCATTATAATGAAACACGGTAATTCTTATTCTATTAAAAATATATCAGAGAATGTCTATACTAGGAAATAATATTTAAAAATATGCTTAAAAACTTACGTTTCAAAAAATATATCCACAATGAAAACACACACAGTCTCACAAAATTAACAATATATTTTTAACGTATTTTCACCGCGTTTTCGGATTTTCAGCGACTGAATGCGCCCTCTGAGGCGCGTCGACACAGACTGGCCCTACAGACTGATAACCATAGATCATGGGGAGTTTTGCAGACTCGACTTTATGGAAATTTTACAAATTATGCCTACCGATTACGGCTTATCAAATTTTGTTGCAAATATTTTTTTGAGATGCATTTTTATGATACTGACAACAACAATTTTTTTTATTGTATACATCGAATTATTTTGTTTATTTATTGACTATTTATATAATGTGGCTATTGTGACCAAGATATAAATATAGAAAATAAGTCATTAAACTTAATTATCATGATTATAAATTTTAAGACTTAAAACTCGTATAAATTTCATATTTTCTTTTGCGTGTGGGCCAACACATGGTACATAACATAAAAAAAAAACATTTTACCAACTGTTCTAACAATCAACATTAATTAAAATATTTTCACACGACGTTTATGACTCAATATAAAAAGGTGTAAGTCATTAAACTCGTATACCTAAACAAATTATTTCCTTACACCATTTCCTTAGCATCGAAACAATAGATTATAAATTTATTTTTACGACTGATCTTTAGGTCGTTATTCACCCGAGTCTTAATTAACCATAAAATCTTTAGTAATTAGTCCATTATAGCTCTGCTTTGTTCGACTTTTTTCCTGTTTGTAACTTGTGGCATATTCGTTTGATTTATAGTCGGAACGATAGAATACAATAGGTAATCATTTGTTTAGAATAGTGTTTTATAGCTGCGGTGTTGATTCGCTGTTTAAATTATGATTAGTCTAGTAAACTATTCATTATTGGCGTAAGATTCCATTCATAAATCTTTTATTTTCCTTATATTTTTCTTCAAACGATAAATCTGCTATATTTGTTAATAAATGAAATACAATTAATTGACGATTACCTGTCTAGCATACAATGTACAGTTGATCAATCATAACAACACAGTAATGTATCTGTCAACTAGTTTAATTTATACTTACATTGTCATCCTTGATACGCAATCCACTATCTGCAACAAAGAAAATCAAATGTCAAATTACCCTTCCTCACAGAGGCAAACCACTTTTTTACCTACACAATAAACATCTTCGTTGCGTATTCTATGAAAAGGCTTTGACCCTCCGCCTCGCTCTGGCATGAACAATTTTCTCTGTGTCTCTCTCTCGCACACACACTTAAACGATTGACGTAAGTACGCGGGAAAATGTGGCTGGGAGTCAAACTCAAGGATTTTCTCGCTTTCATAGACTCAAATAGTACTATTTAAGCATAATTTTGGAAGCTATGATTATTTGCTGTTTCTTCGCAAATCCTTTGTAAATATTTACTAATTGGGAATCTAAGGGAGTTATTTGACTTTTGTAATTGGTCATTAATTGCGGATTTGTACATTTGTACCAAATTGACGATCATTATTTCCTATAACTCTGGTTACAAATATATATGATATTATGATCATGTTAATATCAACTATTTTTATTCAATTCAGTAAGATCAACAATTTATTGACTTGACAAACGAGGTCGTCGCCATGCGATGATATTCATTATTTTATTTTATTTCTTCAGAAAGCTTACAGCTATGATACAGATAGTACAAACATTAGTGAAAGAAGGCCAATTACAAGCTTTTACAGATATTATGAGAGTAGAACTAGTAGACAGACAAGGGGGGTTAGACAGATAGCTAGTCGTAAACGAATGTCATTACCATACATTTTGTTTTCTATTCTACTAGCGTTTTTGCCACTTGTCTAACCCCCAAGGTAAAGTAAAAGTAAGATCAAAAGTTAAAAAATCATAAATTGATTCAGCATTCCTCAGTGAAATTATTACACTTTTTTTTTCAGTTATAACCTGCTTAATAGCCTAAAGCTCGGACTAACATCTAAAGAGCCTCTCATTAGACTGCAGGCTTCAGGACTTGATAACAGAAAGCGATATTGTTGGACTTGAAGCCTGTTATGAAGAGGTTGTGCTGGGGCTGTACCACCACGTGTTTTTGCAATCACTATTCAAGTTTGAGAGCGTGACACAACTACTAACGTCGTATAGCTCCGTCTCTTATTTCCATAACGAAAATAATCTTGTTTTGGCACGTCATGGTAAGGCCCCTGATCGTCGGTAGCTCACTTTTTTTTGTTATAAAAATCAATCGAATGTCTCCCACTGTGGAGGTGTGGGTATTCTTTATTTTCTCTACTACAATATGCGTGTAAAGAAATTATAAACCTGCCTGCCTGTCTATTGATGTAAACCGCATTAAAATCAGTTGCGTAGTTTAAAAGATCTAAGCTTACAGACGGCGGGAAGCAACTTTGTTTTATACAATTCTGTTCTCCATGGTCTGATACTATATGGAGATTATTTGAATATGATTCGTTCTGATTCTTTTTTATCTAACACTAGCTGTTTCCCGCGGTTTCACCCGCATCCCGAGGGAACTACTTCGCGCACACGGATAAAAAGCTTATGTCCTTTCTCAGGGTCTAGACTATTTGTGTATCAAATTTCATTTAAATCGGTTCAGTAGTTTTGGCGTAAAGCGCAACAGACAGACAGAGTTACTTTCGCAATTATAATTTACTAGCTTCCCACCAGCGGCTTCGCCCGCGATATTTTAGCTAATGGATACAAAAACTTGACAAATTATATACTAAAACCTTCCTCATTAATCACTCAATCTATTAAAAAAACCGCATCAAAATCCGTTGCGTAGTTTTAAAGATTTAAGCATACATAGGGATATAGGGACAGAGAAAGCGACTTTGTTTTATACTATGTAGTGAAGTAATGTATAATAATGTTAAGTATTTATCAATGAAAGCAAGATCAAACCACATAATAAAGGAAAATAATAAGCTACAAGTCAAAATAATAAGTACGAAATTTTTGAATAATGAGCAACCAGTAACCAGATAGATACCTATGTTTAACCTAGCAATACATAGCTACCATTCCCATCTAATCTTAACCAGATGGGTCGTCTCACATACTACGGCTTGTACATAGAATTTCTGCATAGAGACCAACATTATATGCCTACAGCTGTTGTTTCCCAGTCTGAGTGTTTGTACATGATAATTGAGAGAGTAGTGCTGTGCTGTCTATGACAATAGGATGCTAGTGCGGGGAAATAGAAGTCGATTAATGAAATTTTTGAGAAGAAACAAAATTAATTATCTGGGTCTAATTTTTGTGATGAAATAGCTCGACTCAGCTGCCCTTAGAAGATAATGTTCATTTTTGTAGTTTTAAAGATTATCCAATAAAAGAAATGTTTCTAGAAATACGTGTAGGAGTCTCTAGTCAGCAACCAAGTTAGCTTAATGAGCTTATAGAACCGGTACAGTTATAATCTGCTCTCGCTTCATTCATGTCTACGTTTCGATACTCGCAAACATGTACATACACACGTAAAATGTAAACAAAATCATAACCTATTCTCTTCTAATTTTTGCACATAGATAAATAAAAAAAACTGAAAAGTAAAAAAAATATTTTATTTGAACGCTTATCGACCAAAACATCGCTGTAGAAGTCGGTGTCTTGTAAGTTAGTATTATTAGTATTTCGCCACCGACTTCTAGAGTTTTTTAAAGTTTTTTTATTTGAAGTCGGTTAAAAATTAAATGATAATTGATGTTTAGAGCATGAAATGAACAAAAATGCGCTACCCCTACGCCATTTTGTCAATTTCTGAGGCAGAAATAGAACAAAATATGTTACGACTTTGTTTACATTTTTCGTAAAATCAATTTGTACAGATTATATTTCTTTAACGAAGACATGAAATGCCTAAATAATTAATATCATAAACATAATGAACCAACATCTACAATGCACATCAATATATAATATATCAATGCCACTTTTCGTTGTAATTTTGTAACTCAAGAACGGGCTCGCCAATCCAAACCAAATGTTCAGGCTTTGTTCGGACTATTTAGTAGATGGTTTATGGGAAGTTTGCACAAAATCGGTCAAGCGGGGTTATCTTTAATTTGAATTTATATAGCCCACGCGGGCGAAGCCGCTGGCGGAAAACTAGTTCTATATATAGATCCTTACTAATATTATAAATGCGAAAGTAACTCTGTCTGTATGTCTGTCTGTCTGTCTGTCTGTTACGCTTTCACGCCAAAACTACTGGACCGATATAAATGAAATTTGGTACAGAGATAGAATAGACCCTGAGGAACAACATAGGCTACTTTTTACCCGGGTGCGCTAAGTAGTTCCCTCGGGATGCGTGTGAAACCGCGGGAAACAGCTAGTAAAAAACAAAGCTCTCGACAATAAGACCATTGAAGCTATAGGTGAGAGCAACAACCCAGTCTATCTGACATTGTAACACGGGTCGGGAAGGCTTCGGTCCTTGACAAATTAGATTTAGTTGTAAAGCTAGGAACTATTGATATTCTAGATCTGTCTGTTTACGGTGGAAACCAACTTTAAGTTACTGCCGGAAATGTCGGACGGTGAGGAGAAACGTGTAGGGTAAAAGTGAGTAGGGTTTTTCTAGTGTGGGAAAATTTTTACATGGCTTTTATTTAGTCGCGAGTTCTTTAATCAATAGTTAAATAATATATACGAATATTATGTTATCTCGATATGTCAAGTCGATAACTTCCTTATTAGGGTTCCGTAGTCAACTCAATAGGTAGCCCCTATAGTTTCGCCATGTCCCTTTGTCTGTCTGTCCGTGGCATAGCTCACAGGTTTTTAATACTAGAAAACTGAAATGTTGTATGAATGATTACGCCGATAAAGTGGGAAAATTAAATAAAAAATTAAATAAATAGTGTTTAGTTTCTACCTCCCACACACGCAAAGTGGGGATGAACATTTTTTTCTCTTATGTATCGCGTCGTGTTCTCAAATTATAACAGGTGTGTGAAAATTATTTTCCGCTTTAGGGAAGCATTTACGAAAGCTTTAAAGTGCTTAACTTCTGAATTCCTTCTTCTGAAATATGAAAAAAATTACAGACGTAGCGTACATAACAAACTTAAAAGGAAAACTATTACTTTTAATTTGGCTTTACCGGTTACAACCAAGCTACATGACCAATTTAAATGTATTACGGAACCCTATTGCGCGTACACCCACTTGGCCGGTTTTTTAAATCATATAAAAAACTGATTTCCGAAACTCCTCATGTTTGGACCACTGTGCAAAATATTTTAAACAGTACAATATTATTACGATTCAGCACCATTTATACCACACGCAACATTTCTTCCCCCCATTTTATCAATAGACATTGTTGTCTTCCAACCTTCAGCGCATCGAGCGCTTGGTCCGCTGAAACTGGGTCAAGGTGGGCCACAGACTGTGCTAGTAGCTATACTGAACATCTGTTCCACTGGTGCTTTGATCTACTTCTGTATGAGCTTGTGTTGTGTTTATTGTGTGGTGTCGTATGGCTTTTTTTTTGCTGTACCTCAGAATTGCGTGACTTTTTGACTAGCTGTTTCCCGCGGTTTCACCCGCATCTCGAGGGAACTACTTCGCGCACCCGGGTAAAAAGTATACTATATGTTAATCCAGGTTATAAACTATGTATGTACCAAATTTCATCCAAATCTGTTTAGTAGTTTTTGCGTGAAAGAGTAACAAACATAGATCCATATAAAGTTTCGCGTTTATAATAAGTAGTAGGATTTTTTAGGGATTGAAAGTCATTAATGACTCTTAAAAACAATTAACGAAAATTTCAATTGTAATTTCGCATTGGTAAGTCGTTTATCGTAATAGATCGTTTAATTTTGGGGCTTGCTTGAAACCCTCGGCTTCAGCCAACACTTCAGCCAATTTTGGTTGTGGATGACCCCCCACCCCCCAATATACGTCCGCGACCGCGCTTGTCACGCATCCGGATAAAACTATCTTATGTCCTTTTCAAGCTTTATCTACATATGAATTTTCACCCAAATCTGTGGAGTTATTTTACCGTGAAAGCTTATAGACAGATAGAATACTTTTGCACATATAATACGAGCTGTGTACTTACCATGACGTGCCAAAACAAGATTATTTTCGTTATGAAAAAGAGACGGAGCTATACGACGTTAGTAGCTGTGTCACGCTCTCAAACTTGAATAGTGATTGCAAGAACACGTGGTGGTACAGCCCCTGTTCCGAGTTGTTTCATCCACAACCTTAGGTAATTACTCAACACTCCGGGTTAAAAACTTTCCTATGTCCTTTCCCATCAATCAATCCATGTTCTTACCAAATTTCATCAAAATTGCTTGAGCCGTTTTACCATGTAATCGTAACAGACAGACAGAGTTAAGGATATTGGTAAGGATGTTATAATCTTTATCATAATTGACGGCACGTTTGACATAGTGGCTGAGCAACTGGCTGCTGCTCTGCGTGTCGCGGGTTCGATTCCCGCACGGGACAACTAAAATTGTTCCGGGTCTGGGTGTTTGTGCATGTGTAATAAATGTTTGTAAACGCACCCACGACACAGGACTAATTCCTAGTGTGGGGGTGTGGGGCAACGTTTAAAAAAAAATATTATGCGACGTTGTCAATTAATTATCGACTGAGTTACTGAGACAACAATACGGTAATTGTTCTATTACAATTCTCAACATAATAGTCTTCATTCCTAGATCGGTATAAATCTTTTCATGAGGAAAATACGGTATATAGGTACCTTAATCGTTCATTCCGCACGAGTTGTTCCTTTATCTTGGAAAGAAAGAAATATTTATGGTAGAATAAATGGAAAACAATGGATTTAGTCTTATCATTTCACGCGAATAGACGCCAGAGCTAGGAATGTTATTGTAATGTTTATTATGTTAGGTTACGACTGTAGAAAATGAAACATTATTTTTATAAATTTTCAATCTACTTTTAGATATCGTTTAGCGATAAGACCGCCCATTGTGTAACCTGATTTCAATTATTTTAAGTTTTATTTATGAAACTAATCGTTCCCCGCGGTTTTACTCGCGTCCCGAAGGAACCACTTCACACACCCGGATAAAAAGTGGCCTAGAACCTTCTCCAGAATCCCCTCTATCTCTGTACTAAATTTCTTCCAAATCGGTCTAGCCATTCACACGTGGCCAAGGGAAATAGGGATTCATTTTTATGTGTCCCACTGTTGGGGCTTTTATCACACAGAGAAGGCATTAGTATTGATCACCACGTTTGCTCCAGGCCGATTTAAGACTATTTTGAAGTCCAGGTTTCCTCACGATGTTTTCCATTCACCGTTAAACAAGGGTGTCTACGATACACTATATGACTTTAGAAAAATAACATTAATACCTGACAGCTTTCAAACCCGCACACTCGTATACGAGATGCAGGTACCTTAACCACTAGGCCACCACCACACCACTAGTAATAAGTGAAATAAATACATTAGATCAATCCCAGTTCAATGAACCATGAAAACGTTATCTTAAAACAACATCTATTCACAAAGAAAGGAAAAATAATAATTACATTATCAGTAGAGAACCACAGAACAAGCGATTTTTGTAACGATAGCCAATAACTTATTATTACTATTGAAATGTCCTCATCAAATAAAAATGCGCCATCTTATTAAAATGGTGGCTGACAATGATATCTTGGTAGCAATAAAATATAACTACCCTCGTTAGCGAGATTTATGTAAAAAGCGGTAAACGAAAACACGGTCGTAAAGTTTTTATTTCATACTAGATGTTTCCCGCGGTTGCACTCGCATCCTGAAGGAACTACCTCACGCATCCATATAAAAAGTAATTTATAACCGTCTTTAGGGTCCCCTCTATCTCTATACTAAATTTCATACAAATCGGTTCAGCCGTTTTACGGGGAAAGAGTAATAAATAATCAAACTCAGTTTCGCATTTAAAATAATAGTTAGGGTAGCTGTTTCCCTGTTACACCGATAAATATTATCTAGTATCCTTCCCTAGATGTATATATAATATAATATATTTACCTATAAATATCCTCATACATAATTTTATTTAAATCTGTTACCTGTTAGATGGTAGAAGCGTGATAAACAGAGTTGCTTTCGCATTTGTAATATTATTAAAATATTAGATGTATAAAAGTGTTCTCATTGCATTTTACATTTCTATTGCTTAAAAGCTTTTGATAATAATTTTGTCCCAATTACCATTTGAGAAATTTATAATATTAAATCTCGAGAATTTGGTCCTTCGAGTCTACTACGCATATTTTTCTACCAAAAAAGACAAAGTGATAATTTCAACGCTTTAGCTGACGCAAGAAGCGTAACAAAAGATACTTCACATTTTAACGCTCAGCCGGTCGTGCTTTTAATCTGTTGTGGTAATATGGAAATTGGACCTCTAAAGGCAGGGAAATATTTAATCTGGTCCTTAGAGAATACGCATTAGTTTTTATGTGTTCATTTTTATACAAACTTATAACTTATTCCTTTTTACCAAGTAGACAATATTTCCACTTAGAGATCGGCTACCCACTTTAGGGTCACATCAATTTAATATTTTCACCATCCATAAAAATATTCATCCATCTAATACACTCAGTCGACATTGGGGATCCGCTATAAAATATTTACCAATAACAAATTTAGACTGCGATCCATTTTATCCACGGTGCGTCCCGCGTCTTCTCACTGGGCTACTAATCAAATTTATCAAAACGTCAGCCTTTTGGGTTTGTTAAATCCAGTTTTTTCCACGTTTGTCGCTAAAGGAATCTGCGTAAGGTATTCATTTTCTACGCAGTATAAGGATAAGGAATTCTAAGGACTTTATTCTGGTTATAATAAAATTATAAAGGCGTTTTAGAAGCTCGTGTAATGTATTTTGGGCGTGCGGAATTATGTGAAATTAGATATGTTTGAAGGGAAAAAGGATTTTTCTGCTTTTGACAGCAGATTTTGTTATATCCTGTACTGAGTGAGTCCGTGAATCTAATTGAGGATAGAAATAACAAACAAATTATATATATATGTACCTACTTGATGAATACTCTTAAATACGATGTAGTAGGCAATATTGCAATATATAATAATAACAGATTTACAAAAAGAGAACTTCTGAAATGCCTAACTTTCAGTAATTGTTGTATTTATTACCTGGGAAGAAGTGCCCCAAGAAAATTTGCAGTGCCACCTACATTAAATAAAAAAAAAATCGTAGTTCTTATTTTGGGTCAAAGCTTTCTACAATAAACCTTGATATATAGAGTCCTTTTAACTATTTAGAGACATACTTATCTAATCTTACCCAAGCCACGCTCCTCTACGCCAAAATTGACGTGTTAATCGTGCGGAACCCAACCTCTTTCAAATTTAAAATTAATTACAATATCAACACTGAAGGGTTTACCCCGCAATGGAGCCATTACCGCCACTCGGTCTGGGTTGATCTCAGAGGACTGGCAAACCCAAATACCGTCCAAAATGTTCAATGTAACCGGATTATTTGCATACGGAGATATTCTGGATTTATTGAGGAACAAAAAACAAACTGTATTCTCTGTTTTTTTTTTTTTATATTCCATTGGTAATGACCAAATGGCAACATTATATTATAACAATAAAAAAAATCCTAATTTCATATTTTAATCTATCAACATACAAATTCATCCGTTGTTATCGTGAAAGCGTGGCTGACAGACAGGCAGACTTGTACTTTGCAGTTATAATATAATAAGGATAATAATATGTACCTACCTTAAAAGCATTTCATCTGATCGTAAGTATACGAATTGGAAGACCCGTACCGGCACTCGTGCGGCCTGGTCGTGTTTTTGTCGCGTACCACTTGCTATCACACGTGCAGCTGTTTACGCATTATCACGTGCATAAGGTGTGCGCCGGACCGCCCGGCTGCACTGCCTGGTATACACTTATATCTATTTACTACCGAGAATTACATGCAAAACCGGTATGACCGATAACGTTAGCGCGTCACCACGCACCATAAGGCCCATTATCGTGAATGATATAAAAAGTCTGCTAAATGACTCTTCAGATATGGATGCTATTGATGATGATAGTGAACCTGAGACTAATGAGGAATTGTTACGAGCAGCAAAGAGACAAAGAGAAGGTAGTATTGAGGAAGAAGAGGGTTGGAAAGAAGTAAAAGGTAAAAAAAAGTCACGCCACAGCAGCAATAATTCAATAAAAGAAGAAATCAAGTATGAAGTTTATTTATCTAGCAAGGAACGTCTTCCTAAGCAATTTGCAATGGCCCGAATTTTAAAAGAAAATAGCATTGGAAACGTTTGCCACGTTAAATATTTAAGCCCTTTCAAAATACGCCTGCAATTTGAGTGTGAAGCAGCTGCTCAGAGCCTTTTTACTTGTGAGAAGCTTTTGGAGAAAGGTTGGAGACTACAAAAGGCCATGGAACTATCGGTCTGTTATGGTCTGATTAAGGACGTTGACCTGGATCTTACGGATGACGAGATCCTCCAAAATATTTCTTGCCCAGCTCCCGCAAAGCTTCTATCATTTAAAAGGCTAAATCGTCGAAACAGAGATGAAGGTGGTTGGTGCCCGAGTGAAACTTTAAGACTATGCTTTGACGGTGATCATCTACCAGCAACTGTTCGCGTTTGTGACATTAATATAAAGGTTTTTCCTTATATACACCAAGTATCACAATGCTCCCAATGTTGGAGGCTGGGTCATACTCGTAAAATGTGCCCGTCCAAAAACATAATCTGCCCTAAGTGTGGCGGTCATCATGAGAATTGCGACACCGCAGTGTTTTCTTGTGTCAACTGTAGTGGTGACCATATTTCTATGAGCAAGACTTGTCCCGTGTACAAAAAAGAGAGGAAGCTTAGAGAGATTATGGCTGAATTTGGATGTACATATAGGAAGGCATTGGAATCCTATGTACCACCTGAAATTTCCATTCCCTTTGAAAATAACGTTCCTTCTCAATCCCTTGTTAATCCTAAGTTCACTGACCCTTTCCCCCGCCTTGGTACTGAACCCACGCCTATTAAAAATCATCATCTCGATTCTTCCTATCGTCCGACTTATGCTGAAGCAATTCAAACAAAGGCAGTTCACGAAGTGAAGATCCCGATCAAGCCTAGTCATCGTCCCCAAAAATCTAACATAAAGTCTTCAAAACGTAAGAATAATTCCACCAATGAGGACTGGATGTTTTGGAATTCAGATGTCGGAAGCAAAGATGACTCGTCTGACAATGGAGAGGTTAAAAATGAACGCCCATCTTTCAATGAGTTGTGGGTCAGAATAAAGGAGGTGATTTTTCTCAAACAGCACAATCTTACGTTTAAAATTAAATCCATATTACAGTTGTGCCTAGAATGGTTTATGTTAGTTTCAGTAAGTTTTGTTTCAGATTGGCCTTGGATAAAATCATTGTTTAGTTTTATAAGTTCTTCCTTGTGATGGCTTACAAATTAGTTAAGTTAAATATTCTACAGTGGAATGCCCAAAGTGTCAAGCCTAAATTAGTTCCTTTCTATGAAATTTTACGTCAAGAAAAAGTTCATATTGCTGCCCTTAGTGAAACGTGGCTCGAACCGGAAAGTAATTTTAAAGTAAATGGCTACGATGTTTATCGCACGGACAGGGATGACTCATACGGCGGTGTAGCTATCTTAGTACACAAATCTGTAAAAGCGCAACAGAGATGCGTTCGCATTAGTAATAGCGGCATTGAAATAGTGTGTGTTCAATTATTTAACTGTGAACCCATTGAAAATATTGTTGCAATCTATTGTCCTTCTAGAATTGTTATCACACAGCAGGATTGGAGTAATTTGTTAGGATTATGGCCATCCAAAACCCTAATCTTAGGTGATTTTAATGCCCATCATGTCAGCTGGTCGTATAAAACTGATCGCAGGGGAAGTCTCATTCATGACTCACTTTTAGACAGCAATTTTTTTGCCTTGAATGATGGGACACACACGCGAGTTCGTTTAGTAGATACTTACCTTCAACAGTCTTCCCCCGATATATCACTAGTTTCTACAGATATAGCTCATAATTTTAATTGGACGGTTTTAAATGAAACTCTGGGTAGCGATCATTTAGTAATTAAAATTTCAACTATGAGTACGTCACACCTACCTTCAGTCGTGAAAAGAAATTTTCGCAAAGCTGACTGGATATCGTATACAAATTATTTAGAACAACATTTCTGTTTTTTAACGTTACCTAATGACCTTCAAAAAGCTTATGATTCATTCTTGAACATTATAAATGAAGCCGCTAGCAAATTTATTCCGTTGGTCAAATTCAATCAAAACCCTACTACGGAATTTTCTCCTAAGCCGTACTGGTCTGTAGAACTTTCACATGCTGTAGCTCAGCGTAGGCTAGCATTAGCCAAATTTAGACGTAACCCCACTCCTCATAACCTTAATATCCTTAATAATCGGATACATTCAGCGCAGAGGCTAATCCGTCAGGCTAAGGGAGTAAACTGGCAAAATTTCTGCTCTTCAGTTGATCATACTACATCGGCTAGTGAAATGTGGCACAAAATGAGGTGGCTGAAAGGATACCGTTCTCCTAGACGTTATGTAGACTCTGAAAGTGCCACAAATCTGTTAAATTCTTTGACACCAGATTATGTGTCGCCAATGTCCCCTGTAGTTCAACACAGTAACCCTATAATAGAATGTGAAATCTCTATCCAGGAATTAAATAAATGTATTAAATCTAAGGATACATCTCCTGGATGCGATGATATATCTTATTCTATGATAAAAAATTTACCCGATGTAGGTAAATCTGTGTTGTTAACGTTATTTAATAAATTCTTAGTCCAAGGTTTTGTTCCATCTCAGTGGCGCGACATTTGTATAGTTCCTATTCCAAAACCTGGTCGTGACCCTAGTAAAGTAGCTTCTTTTCGTCCTATATCCTTGTTATCGTGCATATGCAAATTATTTCATTATATTTTATTTAGAAGATTGGAATGGTTTGTTGAAAAAGCAAATGTATTTTCTACGAACACTGTAGGTTTCCGTAGGAATAAATCGTGTTTGGATGGTCTAAGTTGCTTAGTATCCACAATCCAAACTGGGTTTTCAGAAGGCTGTACAACAATAGGTTGTTTCTTAGACATAGATAGTGCATATAATAATGTGAATAATTACATTTTAATTAATGTTTTGGATAATCTTCGAGTCGGGTCTCGCATTTGTAATTATTTATGGAATTTTTTGCATAGAAGACTACTTAAAATTAGAACCGGTAATAGCGTTATTAGTAGATATTCGGGTAGTGGTTTGGCGCAGGGTGATCCGTTATCTCCATTGTTATTTAACATAATAACGGCAAACATATGTAACCGATTGCAAAATCAGGTCTGTATATCTCAGTATGCTGATGATTTCGCAATGTATGTACTGTGTTCATCTGTTAGTGAAGGGCAATACAAAATCCAATCTGCTCTTAATCTTATAAATAGCATGCTAACATACGTAGGTTTAGACATTTCTCCCGGTAAAAGTAAAGTTTGTTTATTTAGTAGAGGTTTCCGTACACCTATTGTAGATATCCGTTTAAATGGAACACTTTTAGAGCTAGTCGATAATGTGAAGTACTTAGGATTATGGCTAGATAGAGGTCTTCGGTGGAAGAAGCATATTAACGAGACTTGTGAACGAGTCCTTAGGTTAGTGAATATTTTCAAGGTTTTGATGGGACCTGGATGGGGTATTCATCCAAAACACTTGAGAAGGTTGTACATTTCCCTTATTCGTAGTCGGATCGACTATGGCAGTTTTTTAATAGATAATAGTGCTAACACTCACCTAGCAAAATTAGATAGATTACAAAATATTTGTCTTCGTCTGATAGGTGGATTTATCAGAAGTACGCCAATACACGTGATGGAATCTGAATTATTATTGCCTCCTCTTTTTATTCGCCGCCAATATTTAGCTAGTAAATTTTATTTAAAGTCCAAATGTTATAATTATCCTCTGATAAACATATTAAATAAGTTGCTTAGTTTTAACAATAATCTTTATTGGAGAAACAAGAAAAAGCCTCTGTTAGTTACAACACATGATGCCCTAAAACAAGAACTTATGTACTGTAGCACGACGGTTGACATGTTTTCCATGGATACTTGGGTCAGCAATATGGACTTATCAAATATCGTAAAGCCCTATTTGGACTCCGTTGATAAGCCTAAGCGTTGTTTCAATGTATGTCAATTGAAGTCGCTTTGCAGCAGATCGCTTAATTCATTGTATTGTGATTTTTATTCTATATATACGGACGGTTCTAGACATGAAAATTATTATGGCGCAGCCTTTTATGACTCCCAAATAGGTGCTTCTTTCAAATTACAAATTCTATCAAAATTATCTATTATGCATTTGGAATTAATAGCTATAGCAGAATCTTTGGCTTATATAGAATCTTTGGAGGGTGATCGGTTTGTTATCTTTACTGATTCAAGGAGTGCTCTTCTCCATCTTATGAAATGCACATCACCATATAGGGGGCTACCACTGGCTTATTCTATTTTAAGATCTCTTTATAAAATTGTCGCCAAACATAAAACAGTAATACTCCAATGGGTTCCCTCTCATGTTGGACTCGAGGGAAATGAGATCGTTGATCGTTTGGCAAATGAAGCTGGTTCTGATGGAGAACCTTTTACCTGTTTACCTTGGCATACCGAAATTTTACCTATAGTTAGAGATAAATGCTTAGAGTGTTGGTCAGAATATTTCGACAGAAGGTCTTTAATGAAGGGCATTTGGTACAAGACGATTCAACCCTCTCTTCCTCGCATGCTGTGGTTTACTGTGAGTAGGATAAATAGACACGAAGTTGTGACGGCTTTGCGGCTTCGATCCGGCCATATCCCACTCAATAGTTTTGGGTTTATGATGCGTAAAGTAGATTCACCCAATTGTGTTGTTTGTGGAGTGGTAGAAGATGTGTATCATATCCTGACGGAGTGCAGCCGTATTGGGGTGCAAAGACGTCAAGCTTTTGACGTCAACACTTACAGTGTAGGCTATTATAATAGTATTCTGGCTTCACCGTTGTCGGATGAGGCTAGAACTCTTTTTAATATTATTATTATGGGTACAAGGTTGCGGGTAGGTTAGTTTAGTTTAGGTCTTTCCTTTTAAGTTTGTTTTTGTTTTGTAAACAATAATCGGGGTGACGTTTTCTTTACAGAAAAAACCCTGTAAACAAATAAAGAATAAAAAAAAAAAAAAAGTATACGAATTGTTTCAATCTTGTAACTTAATTTCTTCAAAATATTTACTTCATAGATTGTTGTACAAGTACTAAAATTCTCAAACAATTTCTCTTTCTATAGTGAATACAAAAAAGTTTCCTCTCAAATAGACGTCTAAACAAAAAAGAACTGTAAAATTCCGAGAGCACCGGTACGTGTAAACAAAATCATTTGAATATAAATATTTTTTTCCACCTGCGTCCGTTGACGAAACACTGTGCAGGAACTCTTCACACAAAAATGTTTATGTTTGTCTATCCGGTTGTCTGTTGGCGTGCTCAAACAACTGCATGCGTAGAAATCTCAAAACTTTAAGGTACACACTGAAAACATTTTAAAATATGGACTCTTCAAATATTTTAAATGTTGAAAGTTACTCTGACAGACAGACGTCAGAATTGGCTGCGGTTTTACGTCGGGTAAGCGGGTAAGCGTCTGACAAACACGGCTGGAGGAGTCATTTGATGATTTTCCATTCGAAAAAAAAGCATTATAACAGTATAAAGTGAGACAGAACAGTTAGCATACATATGCTAAACCAACACATGCACTTTTTATCAAGTCACTTTAGTGACAAAATTATTTATTTTGACACCAACAGTTTTGTTGATAAATTAAGATCGACAAGGGATACTGCGTACCTGCCTATTAGATTTAGACGTCAAATAGCATGGCTATTAGCTTATAATATTAACTCAGACATAAGTAGTATGTCGAAGTCCTGTCCCCACTCCACAATTGTTAGTAATAATAATACTAATGTTTCACAACTCAACTGTAGCATTACGGCTACAAATAGTTTTACAAATTGTACGAAGGAGGAACAATGCATGGTAAGTCATGACATGAGAGTCTCTGGACTCACTCCGGATAGTCATTTAAACTAGTCCATAAGACAACAGAGGATACCATTACCATTAATAAGGAGCAAACTAAGGCATCTTCTGGCAATAAAGTAAATAAAAAAGGAGTAAAGAATACCTTGAAAGTATTCCATCAAAATATTCAAGGTATGTCTTCCAAATTATTAGAAATTGAATTGTTTTTAGAAAAAACAATGTTTGACATAATCTGCATTACTGAGCATTGGTTGAAAGACTACCAAATGCTAATTAATTATGAGAACTATAGTGTGGGCAGTTGCTTTAATCGAAAAACTATGCTTCATGGAGGTTCTCTCATTTTAGTTAAAACTAATATTAAATGCAAGCAGCGTAAAGACATAGTAGGTTTTTCGGTTGAACATAGCATTGAACTGTCATGTGTTGAGCTAGATAAGCATATTATAGTGTGCGTGTACAGACCCCCTAATTATCAAAACTTTGCTACATTTGAGTCCATAATGGAAGATGTCTTGGCAAAACTCTCACCGAGCAATAAAGCAATCATCATATGTGGTGATTTTAACATTAATATTTTACAACCTTCGTGTTATGTAAATAAATTATTAGGATTATTCCAATCATTCAGTTTAACTAATGTGTTTCTTGAACCAACTCGAGTAAGTTTAACCTCAGCTACTTGTATCGACAATGTTTTCTGTGGTTGTGATTATATAGAGAAAGCCATCGTGAATTATTTGCCTTCTGATCATAGTGGGCAATTAGTCAGTTTTAGGTGCAATATACCAATTGAAAAATTAAATATTAAATTCAGACCAACATCCTCGAGCAATTTAAAAAGATTCGAGAATACCTTAGCTAGTAAGTTACAATGTGTTCAGGTCCCCGATATGGAAAATGTAAATAAGTTGTACACTGATTTCTTCTCAGTAGTTCACACGGAATTCAATAGTAACTTTAAAGTAAAGACGAAAAATATTTCTCCAAAATTCAAATTTAGCGACTGGGCAACCACAGGGATTAGGAAAAGTAGAGAAAGGCTATTTGAGTTGTACGGTCTCAAGCCTTTTAATAACACTGTCTCTTTTAATCAGCACGTCGCTTCTTATTCAAAAAATTTTAAAAAAGTTTGCAAAATTGCTAAAGCTTTGTATATAAGTAATAAAATTAAATTAGCTGACAATAAAATAAAGACTACTTGGAAAATTATTAACAATGAAACAAATAGAAGAAAAATAATTACCAACGATTTTAAACTGGAAACTTCGCAGGGCACGTTGAGTTCCAACGTAGAAGTAGCTCAGGAGTTCGTTAATTTCTTTACAAATATACCGTTAAAAACAACGGAAAATCTAAACTCCTCCCCCGCTCTTGCTATTGCATTGCTCAGCGAAAACGTTCGTAGCTGTTCTGTTCAATTTAGATTTGAACATATTAATACTATGTCAGTTATCAAAGCTTTTAAAGAAATTAAGATTAAATTGACAGAAGATCTTTGGGGAATGTCGATTAAAGTATGTCAATCTATAATAGTGACCGTGGCGCCTTATTTGGAGTTAATATTCAATTCGTGTGTAGATCAAGGAATCTTTCCTGATCTTATGAAATTTAGTAAAGTTGTACCTCTATTTAAATCCGGGGATAGTAAAAGCACTAATAATTATAGACCCGTTTCTGTTCTACCAGCATTCAGCAAGGTATTCGAAAAAATTATGCTAAATCAAATGCTACATCATTTTAACACCAATCACTTATTTCATAGGGAGCAGTATGGTTTCACCAAAGGACGCTGCACGACGGACGCCGGTGTCACTCTATTGAAACATATTTATGATGCTTGGGAGGAAGCAAAGGATGCCATTGGAATCTTTTGTGACCTCTCAAAGGCATTTGATTGCGTAAATCATGAAACTCTGTTGCAAAAACTTCAGTTTTACGGACTTGGTAAATTGTCACTTAGCTTGGTAGAATCATATCTTAACGATAGACGGCAACATGTTCAAGTAAATGGTGTAAATTCAGTGGGCCTAAAAGTCAAAATGGGGGTACCACAAGGATCAATATTGGGTCCGTTTTTGTTTTTAGTATATATAAATGATTTGCCGCATTTGTTCAAAGACCATCCAAAGATGGTGTTATTTGCTGATGACACGTCACTAATATTCAAAGTAGATAGACGTGCTCATCATTTAAATAATGTTAATGATGCTATTCTTCAGGTACATAATTGGTTTACTGCAAATAATTTAGTGCTTAATAGTACTAAAACTAAATGTATTAAATTCTCTCTACCAAATGTTAAAAGTAGTAATTGTGATGTTGTACTGAACAATGAGAAACTCGAGTTTATTGACAAGACTGTATTCCTAGGGATCACGCTTGACTCAAAACTTCAGTGGAGCCCCCACTTAACTTCCCTTTCAGGACGGCTTAGCTCTGCTGCCTACGCTGTGAGAAAAGTACGTCAATTAACAGACGTAGATACCGCGAGACTAGTGTACTTTAGTTATTTTCATAGCATCATGTCTTACGGTATTTTACTATGGGGACGAGCTGCAGACATAGATTCTATTTTTATTCTGCAAAAGCGAGCTATCAGAGCCATGTACAACATCGGCAGTCGCGAATCTCTTAGGGAATTGTTTAAACGAATTAAAATCATGACAGTCCCGTGTCAATATATCTATGAAAACATTATGTATGTGAGAAAAAATCTTCACCTTTTTAGTAAAAGATGTGATAGACACCATTATAGCACTCGAGATGGCAACAAATTAATCCAACCACGCTTCAGATTGTCGAAAGTCCATACATCTTTCATGGGGTACTGTACTAAGTTTTACAATAAAATACCATCCAGTGTTCTCCAACTAGATGACACTAAATTTAAATTGTGTATTAAACGCACACTATGTAGTCAGGCATATTACAGGCTTGAAGATTATATTGCTGACAAGGATGCTTGGTTAACTGCTGGCCCTGCTCCACACTCACTTGGACTCTAATTAATTCACACCAGTAATAGTTGGTTATAATATTAAAATAAAATTTGTTTTGTATACTTTTCATGTGTTGATTTTAATGACATTTTGAATTTGTATCTTTTAATAATTTTTTTTCTTTCTCTTGACTAGTATTTTTTTTTTAATTGCTAGATTTCATTTTATTAGACATAATAAATTGTAGCATTTGTTTCATCTCTCACTGATGTACATGTGAGTACCATGTAACCATTTACTAAGTATTAATCATAAAAGTCTACTCGTAAAAGTTTAGTCTGGCATTTGGAGTATGTCATGCTCGCTTAAAGGCCTCGCTGATGGTGGCGCGTGTATTGGATCGTTTGATTCCCTTCAAAATGGTTGAGTTAAGCGGTGCTGATGCACGCGTCAAGTTCGTGAACGGGCGCTGTCAGTTGAGGCTGGTCATCTCTAAATTGCCAAGAATTAGCATATTAGAATTGTTAAATGTTAACATTTACATCGTTCTCACATAAAAAAAAATCATTATTGATGTATACAGGAACATTGTAAAACATGTTGAAAAAGAGTAACCATGGAGTTTCTTGCCCGTTCTTCTCCATAGGAATCTACGCTTTGGAACGGGCAAATAGCTTCAACTTTCTTTTCGACAAACTGACAGACTTATGACTCTTTGACAATTCAAAAGTGCCTGTAAATGGTCTAGTTGAAATAAATGATTTGAATTTTGAATTTTTAAAAGAACTACAATCAACGTATAGTGCCATCTCTTTTGGCTTTAATACGTCATGGTAGAACCCCAGTTTTCCCCATTTATAATGGATCGTATTGACAGTTATACTCAACCAGAGTCAACATTTTGACACACAGTGTACATTAATAACAATGATACTATGACAGGTGTTACATATCATTTTGCAAGTCATCATTTGTGTTCCAGTTAATCAGTTAACGGGGATAGGAAGTTTGTTTTAACTACACTCGGGTGCAATAAATCCGGGTCAGCAATAAAAAAATGAAATTTCGAGGTTATGAGAATAAAATTATTTCAAGATGTTTAAGATTCATTCATATATGTATCTAATGGGCAAGGTTAGTTTTTGTTTACCATACAATGATGGTTAGGTGCAATTATGAAGCAAAACCATGGATTAAATGAGAAATTAATACAAGAATAATTCTTAATCTAAGTATGTACTGGGATAAAGCTTGCAATCGTAAATGAAATTGCTTCTCTTCTATACAGATTTACCGTAAATGGAAAAGCTGTTTTTACATCTTCAGTATTCTTCTCAAATTTGGAAATTGCTTTGTGTACAAATAGATACTAATGCAGCCCAAAATGCTTTTTACCAATGAACAACAAGAAAAACAATGTAAACCTTGTTTGGCTTGTCATAATTTTGATGACATAAATTTCGATACTGTCCCAGTTCGACTGCTCTCAAGTGTATTGAAGCCGAGAAGTGAATTGAGCGTATGTTTGTGTTAAAGAAATAGTTACTGGCATACCTACATCATCAAGTTTACTTGAATCTTTTTTTAAACATTGGCTTTTATTGCTAAAGGAATAAAGATTGATGGTGTTATTTTATTAATAGTATACGCAAGTGTGGTTTAAAATAGATACAGCAGTGTATCTTGTTTAATTTTAAAGTAGAATCAAAAGAAAGAAATTCTGAATTCCTTTTTTTTTGGGAATTTGTTCCGCCAATTCTTGTGCAGAGCAAAAACAACGGACAAATCTTTTTTCTGGCTACGGGATTGATCGAAATAGTAACCGGGACCCTGGAATGCTACGTGCGAAGGAGGACACATGGATGGGTTTTAATCAGTAAGGGTTTGACAACTCCTCTCACTCCGTCCACAACGGGAGAATATGAGTCATTTGATGATTCCTTAAAAAAGAGCCTATTTTCGGCCTAATTTAAATACCTAAATGAGTTCTGGATGACAAATTTTGGATGATTGCCTATTGTTAATATTACTTTTATATTACACTGAAATGCATTACAATAAGCTCATTGCCCTTTTTGTCATTTTCGATATGGGTCACCTATACATATATTTGTTAGAATTTTAAGGCTTCTGACATAAATAGGAAACAGCATTGCAATGCATTATTGTGTTAAAATTAATTAGTGTAAGTAGTTAAATGTTTAGATGGACATAATTTATTGATAAATTCGACAGGTTTTTTTTTTGGTAGATGGATTTTATCCCTACCTACCCTTTTGCGAAAAACGCGTGATTTTATTGTAAACTTCATACAAACTATAAGTTTTAAAGTTAGCATACTAAACTAACAGCTATTAAAACTAACCCAATTTGTAATAAAACACGTTTATTAAGTAAACAAATCCCTGTTAATGTACACTCCACTAACTTATTAACATTACATTGTTATGAATATAATTATGTAAATGCCTGACCGCTTTACACGAAGGCTTAACGAACTGATTATAGTTTTACCATAATAACGGCATTTGTCTTATAAGCTTTTGAACTATTTTGTCCTTATCTGTCAAGTCTAAAGGTGATGATGGCCTAGTGGTTAAGGCCTCTCGTGTACGAGTGTGCGGGTTCGAAACCTGGCAAGTACCAATGTGTCTAACGTGTGATCTAAAGTCGTATGTACTTTCTAAGTATATCTTGGACACTACTGACTAACGGTGTAGTAAAACATCGTAAGGAAACCTGGACTAAAAGGTCTGAAATCGCCAATCCACCTTGAGCAAGCGCGGTGATCAATGCTCATGCCTTCTATATGTGAGAAGAGGCCTGTGCCCAGCAGTTTGACAATATTATAGGCTGATAATGATGATGATGATGATGATGTCGAGTCAAAATGAAGTTTGCCAGAAAGGCCAAAACAGTTCTATAGCTCTTGGATGGGAAATTATCAAATGACCCCCGCCGTGGGTGGGGCAGGAGGGATATCAAGACTCTTACTGACTAAAACCCATCCAAGTTCTTTCCCCTGCCCTTTGTTTTTAGGCCCCGCGGTAATTCTTTAGAACACCCCGAAAGCTAAAAGAGTCGTTTAGGACGAATGGCGTTATTATGAATAAGGCGGTATGAATATACGATAAAACGCTTTTTCGTGTGGTTTCACCCGCGTCCCGAAAGAACTACTTACCGAACCCGGATAAAGTCTGTAACCGTCTCCAAGAACCCAATGACACTGACCCGATGAGCGGGCCTTGGGCCTTACCATGACGTGCCAAACAAGATTATTTTGGTTTTGAAAAAGAGACGGAGCTATACGACGTCGTTAGTAGCTGTGTCACGCTCTCAAATTTGAATAGTGATTGCAAAAACACGTGGTAGTACAGCCCCTTATCCTTATTCCAGACAACCTTTGGATGAATAGAAATTGTATGTACTGGGGAACGTGCCTGTCAGCTTCTTCAGTTTCAAATAAATAGGGCATGCTTATGTACATAACAGGTATACAATGCGATGTATATATATTCCTATCGTTATTACCTTTCCTTTCATCGCGTGCACCGTCTGTTGGACAAACTATTGTAGTTATCTTCACAAAGGTACGGTGTGCACTACGCTTTACGTTCTGCCAGAAAACGGAGCAACGTACAAATAAAGCTAAGTGCATATCAATAAGACATTTCATGCAATATGTACTTTAAGTGGATATTGTATACATCTATTTGAATAGATTTTGTGACTAGCTATTGCCTGCAGTATCACCCGCGTCCCCGGGGGAATTACTTAACGCGCCTAGATAAAAAGTAGGCTCCTTCTCCAGGGTCCCCTCTATCTCCGTACCAAATTTCATACAAATCGGTGTAGTCGATCACGCGTGACCAAAAGAAATAAGGATTAATTTATATATTTATAAGAAAATTGTATTCTAAATTCGATTGGATCTATTACAGAATTAAATAAGTACATATCTGTGTCTTATTGTTATCTCCGTCTAGCTTTTTCCTAGCAATGTTGGGGTCGGCTTCCAGTCTAGCTAGATGCAGCTGAGTACCAGTGATTTACATGGAGCAACTGCCTAGATTGATAGATATGAATAGTCTTCAATTTAAATAAATAATTTCATTCAATCCATACAAATACTTTTCGCAAGTGGTTCGTGCAAGATCCATGGACCTAATAGGCACATATTCATAACCTTAATAATCATGTAAACCTTATATAGAGAAAAACAAAGAAAGGAAGCCAATAATTTTTGTAGGCTTAGGTTACGTCTAAAATTTAAATATTGTATTATGATATCATAATACAATATACTCAAGAGCCATCTTTGTGAACTTTTGATACGTGAAAAATTCGACATCTTGTCCTCTCCAGGGGGGCTAGACAAGTGGCAAAACGCTAACGCTAACGCTATAGAATAGAAAACAAAATGTATGGAAATGACATATAGCTAGTCGTAAACGAATGTCATTCCCATACATTTTGTTTTCTATTCTATAGCGTTAGCGTTAGCGTTTAGCCACTTGTCTAACCCCCGCTGAAACGCTGAAACGCTGAAAATCTGCACTTTTTGAACGTCAAAATTCCCTATAACTCCAAAAGCCCTATCACCATTACATCAAATTTCATCGCATCCACAACTTAGACTATAACTGGAAATTGTCTAAAATGATCGCTCAGTTGCGAAGTTTCTAGATTTAGTTGTAAATTATGTAAATTGCTCTTTTGGAAATGCCTCCATTTTAGAAACAAGAATTTCGAATTTCAGATCAGGTTACTTAATTACAACACTTTGTTCTTTGTTTATTATATTCATAGAACTTTCTCGTTGTATCAAATGATAATAAATTACATGATAATAAGCAGTACCAAATTTGACAGTAATATTTGGTAAACTTTCACTCCCAATAAAATACCCACTTTGATATTCTCTTTATTTAGCTCAATTATAAAGAAATACATCGTATCAGATAAAATTGACTGACTGACAACTAGTACTACGATTGGGTATTGAAAGAGGGGGCTGCGAGATCGCTCGAAAGAGTTACCACGCTGGAACGATGTGCGAAGGAAGGAACATGGGTTTTAGTGGCATTTGATAAAACTTGTTATGCCATCACTACATTTAGCGTATTTGTCCAAAAATATTCGCAATATTTTATAAACACAAAGTGAACCCTATTCGTAGTTGCATAATGTTTACTTTGCAATACGGAAATGGCACAAATATTTGGACAAAGTGTAGTGCCAACATTAGGTTAGTAAGCCCACACGATAAGAAAAAAAAAGAAGGCAGAGCGTAAAATCGACGGGAAAAGCCAACAATAAAATAACACAAACTGTGAAAGAGTTTCCAACAACTTGTATAAGCAGATCTCTTTACAAACAAACTCGATACACATCCGGACATCTGTCGCTTTCAGTGCCGCTGCTATTTTCATCTACTACCAAATTGTAACATTCTATTTTCGTAGACGAATAAAAAATAGATTTAGAATGTTATTAAGAAAACTGCCTCGTCGTTCTAGCGGTCGTATAACGCGACTGATGTAAACTTGGTCTCCCGAAGTCGTTCTAAAATCGCCTTGTGGATTTTGGAGAATGTCACAAAGCAGCTCGGAGTCAGGAAGTTGGTGGTGTAACACTCCCGTGCCTAGGGCAAGTTAAGCCGTAGTCCCCGGCTGCTATCTTGATAGCTGGCAGTTGTTGTTACAATTCCGTGTCAGAGGCCGTCAGGCGGATTTAAGAAAACTCTGACACTAGGGCTTGTTAGGTTGGCAAAACCTGGAGCCCACACGATAAGAAGAAGAAGATTGAACTATTTTTGATATCAACTTTTTGACCAGGTGTTTAATAAGGCGCTTCGCTAAGGTATCTACTGATACTTTGAGAAGTCCAAAACTATTCCAAATTCCTTCACTAATACTAGTGGAACTGTTTCATCAGTTTCAAAGGCATTGGACTTATTACATCCGAAGTATTCAGGAATCGCCGTGTCCCTTTAGTTCCTTAAGTATTTTAATACCTTACACTTTGGAAATACAACTTTGTATTAAAATATGAGGTAGTCTATTCAAACAGTTACTGGCATAATATTAAATAAGCCCTTTGAAAAAAAAAACATGGCAATAATTAAAAAAAAAAACAATAAAACGCGGATCATAACAGAAATGTTCTTTAGCTAAAAATAAAAAAAAACACCCACATTACATCTAGCTATATCGAAAGCCGACCCCAACCTAGTATGGAAAAGGCTAGGCAGATGAATAGTATACACCTACACCATCCTAACCAATTATTTAGTTGTAAGCCTTGGCCTCCAAGCTTAATTTAATTAATTAAATTAGGACCTCGCCACATTGTCCGGTTAAGCAGGTCGAATGCTGTTAGAAGCACCCTGCAAGAGGTCATGTAGAAAAGGAGTTAGTCTTTGGTCCCTATTCTTACAAATAGCCCTCACGTAGCTATTTGCCGCGGGAACTACTTAACGCTCCAGGATAAAAGATAGCCTAAAACCGTCTATAGACTCCTATCTATCTCCGTACTAAATCTTCAGCTGTTTTACCATGAATTGAGCTTCACACAAACTTCAAACTTTCGCTATTATAACAGAGTTAGGATTCTAAGAAAATCACAAGGAATTTAATTTTGAACCTCAAGTTTTAGAGCTCGAAAGCCGCTACCATTTCTACTAAACCACCACTGCTCTCTCTATATAAACAAACTAGCTGTTTCCCGCGGTTTCACCCACATCCCGAGGGAACTACTTAGCGCACCCGGGTAAAAAGTAGCCTATGTTGTTCCTCAGGGTCTATTCTATCTCTGCACCAAATTTCATTTATATCGGTCCAGTAGTTTTGGCGTGAAAGCGTAACAGACAGACAGACAGAGTTACTTTCGCATTTATAATATTAGTAAGGATTCCTACGCAGAAATATTTTCACGATGTTTCTATTCACCGATCGCCGACAGAGGTGAGCTTTTATTTATTTTCCTGAACAAAACATTCGCATAGTAGTTACCGGAGTAGGTATTTAACAATTTCGCTTTAACGATCGCTTTGTATTTGAACTTATGTATTGTAAACAAACGTCGAATTCCTATGTATACGTTTCTTTGTAATCGAGTCAGAAAACTATATAAAAACATCCGATGATTTTTGCAGTTTGATCTTTGGAACTTATTCTAAAACGATGGTCGAGCATAGATCTTGTGTTAAGATTAAAATAAACTTTATTGTGTTCCAAAAGATAATATCTATACATACCTATAAAATGTTTTGTCCTGAATGACTGACCGATCAACTCACAGCCTAAACAGCTGATTGTAGAGACCTGAAACTTGGAGGGTCTGTTCTTTGTATGACGTAGGCATCCGATAAGAAAGGATTATACGAAATTCTAGCCCGAAAGTGTTGAAAAAGGGGGGCAAAGTTTGTATATAACTCTGTCATTTTTAATTTGAATTCGTATAGCCAACGCGCGCGAAGCTATTATCGGAAAGCTAGTCCAATGATATAAATGATTTTGAAAACCAGACAACCTTTGAATTAGAATAATATTCGAAGAAAGAAAATGTATTTCATTAAAGGGACAACCTACTGTTTAATCTTAATCATAACTCTACTACAAACTAAAATTAAACTAATATTTCAAACCATTTGATTGGTTAAACCGGTCGAGATCCATGCTCAAAAATATCGATAAACAATTCACATCGGTGCTTCGCTCAAAACTGCTATTTATATTAAAATTTAAATTAATTACGAGAACTGATCTTCAGGGCTACAGTCCTCCTTTATACACCCTCTTTATAAAAAGGCATTAAGTTGAAAAATAGCAAAATATAAAGTGCAAACAGGGGCAGGTAATATATCGTGCGCCCGCTCTCGGGCGACGGTCTAACGATCAAAAATGACTCTCGTAATATGAGCTGGTATTATTTAAACGAAGAATATTATATAAAAGATGTTGAAATATATATTTACTAGCTTCTGCCCGCGACTTCGTCCACGTGGAATAGTAACTTTGGGCTATCGCTAACTTTAACCCCCGATTTTGAAACATTCTTCATTGATGCTCTTGCTCTTGATTGATTTTAGCGTGACGATATATAGCCTATAGCCTATTGGTTTATATCTAAACGTGCTGTTTAAGCTGCTTCCGATGACACTACTCAACGCTCTCGGATAAAAAGCATTTTACCGTCTCCAAGGTTCCATCTATCGTCTGACCAAATTTCATCCAAAACAGTTCAGCCATTTTAGCGTGAAAGCGTAACAAACAGACGGAGTTACTTTCGCATTTTTAATATTAGTAAGGATTTAAATAGATATTACTAATTAAGGTGTTCATTACTAGATAACAAGTTTTGTAAATCATATAATTAGTATATCTACCATAATATCTGCGGGATATTCGAGAGAGTTATCGCGCCCCCGGAATACAAAGGGCTGAGGAAGGAACATGGATGGGTTTTAGTCAGCAAGAGTCTGACACTCCCTCCCTGTCCCTGACCTACGACCGAAAAATGGTCTTTGCAGACCCATAATATTTTTGAAAGACCTATCTAACGATACCCCACACGAAGGGGTAAGCGGGAAAAAAATATTCATCCCCACTTTACAAGTTTGGGATCTTTTTTCATAATTTTATTTTACCACTTTTGCGGCGTGATCAATATACATATCTATACTAAATTTCAGCTTTCTAGTTACAAGAACCTCGGAGCTATGCCGCGGACAGACAGACAGACAGACAGACAGACGGACATGGCGAAACTATAAGGGTTCCTTGTCGGACTACGGAACCCTAAAAAGCATACCATAATATCAATTACCCAAGTGCTAAACAAATCAGGCTACCCAATATTATTATTACGATGACAAAATGCACCCATTACTATAATTCCATCTCCACACGATCGCCTCAAAGTGCATATTATTATGCAAAACGTTACGTACAATATGAATGATATGTTTGCGCGAACAAACTGATAATTTACTGCGCTTTACACTTCACGACACGACTGCGTAACGCAGTTGTATATGTAATTGTTCTGTGTTTACGACTGCGAAACTCTTGTTTATTGTACGTCGTTAAAATAATTTAGTTCCAATGTATTCTGTTAAGTGTCGACGTATTTTGAGTTCTGTTACTGTAACATTGTGTTGTTGACTAGGTAAATATTTATCATTGAAGATGTCGAAATCTGGGGTGGGTTAAGTGAATGGATATAGATGAATTTCGTTAAAGCCAACAAGAAGCAAATTTCGTTATCCTAATAATATAGATCCGAAAGTAACTCTGCATGTCTGTCTCTTACGCTTTCACGGCCGAACGGCTTAACTGATTTGGATGAAATGTGGTATGGAGATAGATTGAAACCTGGGAAAGGACATATAATAGATTTTTTTTGAGATGCATGAAGCAGTTTCCTCAGGATGCGGGTTTCCTCAGGAAACCCCGGGAAAAAGTTAGTTAAAAATAATAGCTAGGCGTCTGAATATATCGACGAGTTTAAACTATAGGTACCTACTTGTCAGTCCTTGGATGGATGACCATAATTGAATACCCATGTGTTTTTTTTGGAAAGCATGTCAAACAGTCGATCCTACTGTTGAGCTAACAAAGATCGACACTTGCGTGCCAACTGAATGGACAGGCCCACTGGAGTCTGTATGACTCTTTCTTCAAAAGGTCAGTTCACACTCGGGCCTGCATTGTACATCCATGATACAATTACATTATGTCTGGGCCTTAAAGAGACTTTGACCCTTGAGTTTAAAAAAAATATTGACCTGTAAAAGTGATATTTTATAACCTACTAGTTTTCCGCCAACGGCTTCGCCCGCGTAAGCTATCCAAATTCAAATTAAAAATGTCAGTTTCATACAAACTTTGTCCCCCTTTTCACCCCCTTAGGGGTAGAAATTTGGAATATTCTTTCTTATCGGATGCCTACGTCATAGAACATACCCTCCAAGTTCCAGGGGCCTTACCATGACGTGCCAAGACAAGATTATTTTCGTTATGAAAAAGAGACGGAGCAATACGACGTTAGTAGCTGTGTCACGCTCTCAAACTTGAATAGTGATTGCAAAAACACGTGGTGGTACAGCTCCAGGTCTCTACGATCAGCGGTTTAGGCTGTGCGTTGATCCGCCAGTCAACCAGTCATTGAGGACAAAGCATTTTATATGTATAGATGTGCAAAATAAATATAATTTATCATTAGTTGTTATATTATTATTTATTGCAGTTCCTGATTGTGGTAACAATGCAAATCTTTACCGATCCAAGCCAACTACACCCATGTAGGTATTTATTTTTAGATTAAAAATAGTATTTCCACCCCACCTTATTCTAGTAAATCGTACATTGTAAATGTCCATACATTATTTGTATGGCTCACACAAACAGTTGTTAAGTGGTTGTCTAATACCAGTAGTGTGCGCCTACGCACCTCGTAAAACATGTCAGCGCGCTACTGTAAACAACGGAATCCCTTGCGCTTCTGTATTATTTTAAACTAAACTATCGTAAACAGTGAATATCAGTGATATTTCGTATACAGGATGCGATAATTTAAATGTTGGGTATTATGATATTCAAGTTTTGGTTATGTCGTTGTCTTAATTTTTACTGTACCTACTTAATCTTAATCTTAAATATGCATAATTAATTTGTATGAAGTGATCGTATATTTATTTTCCACGATATTTACTCAAGTTGATTAAATATGTATATTGTTATGATAACTAGAATTGAAATATGTAGCATCTGTGATTCATGAGGACATTCTAAACATATCTTGTAGGCTTACCTCTAATTTGGAATACTACATAGTGTCTACCTTTAAATACATATTTATATACAACTATTCAGAGACATAAAAGACTGTCATCGAAAAAGCACTCTATACAGAAAGGACTTAGGTTGAAATTGGTTACTACATGTATTTAGTTTGCCAGACACATTTCCATGAACCAAAATTCTCCATCTTGATTCCTCTTACCCGCCACATTAATTCGATATGTAAATCTATTTATAACACCTGTATACCGTGAAAATCCATACGCAACATACGATGGGATTGTTTACCATAGAGAATTAACTGGAAATCCAGATTTTCCTGATTGCTGTGTAGATAGGTTAATCTGTTAGTTAGGGAGCAGATTTTGAGGAACATCAACGGATGGATTGTTTTAACCTTCATTATCGACCTATTTACTGTCCCACTGTTGGGCACAGGCCTCTTCTCATACAGAGAAGGCATGAGCATTGAGCACCTTTTAAGTCGGTGCGATTTTTTCTTTCATCTTTAGTCATGTCATATATATGATGTCAAATATACCAAAACTTACAACCAGTTACACAAAAAAAAAATCAGGTTACTTATAAGTGAAACGGAAAAACTGTCATTCAAGATCTGTCAAAAAGGAGGATAAAATTGAATAATTTTGCTATTATGTTATGTTATTTGTCTAAATAATATGTATGATATATGTTAACTTAATTATTATATACTATTACAAGTACCTATTTATATCACACAAATTATTGATATCATGTTTTGTGATATTCATAAAAGAATAAATGATAAAAAGTTTGTTGTAACCAGCTGTTAGAAAGTGTATTATGACTTTTAGAATGTTATATTGGTACCTACTTTTCAGGTTTTGAACGCGTATATTCGTCCTTAATAATAATATAATAATGTGGGTGTAGTGTAATATGTTGTTGGATGCTCTTCAATGAGGGACACATGATGAATATAATATACTTTTACTGACTGGTACCAGATTACATAGATATTAATTATAAACTATATTGCGACCTAACTGATTAGGTGCGGGGAGACGACTGCTGCGCCGCGCTAATACCACCGCGCGCCTGTACGCTAAACTCCTGCGTCAGCAGTACGTCTCAGTTTACAATGAACTGTGTCCCTACAATAAGAATATTGTTTTTTTTTTATAGATAGTTTGTAAAAATATTTAAAAATGTAATTGATATGTTTTAAAAGTGAATAAACGAAGTAATAAGAATATTTTTATTTCAGACCAAAGATTCAATTTACATATTAGTACAAACGTAAAACTAGTGTTAGTAGAAAGGCTTAAGCCTTAAGGTGAAGGCGAAGTATTTATTCTGTATATTATAAGCCCTGTTATTCCTCCCGCCGTGTCCGGGTTTTGTAAGTAAACAGAATTTAATCAAACCAACGCAGTTATGCTACGTACATTGAATATTTATTGGAAAAAGCAATTTTCTGGTAATGGACGACGGGTATGGACGGAGCGGCCATTTTCATATTTATTTGACTACCCACTGATAACTCGGGATGTAGCAGACATATTTCAGTCGATATATTCTTTTCAAATATTATAAATACGAAATTCGGTCTGTTCGTTTGTTTAAAACCGCTAAAGACAACTATGAAGATTAACATTTAGAGCAGGATAAATAATAATCCTAACTTGTATGTTTGTTACGCTTTCACGATAAAAATACTAAACCGATTTAAACGAAATTTGATACGAAGATAGATGGAACCCAGGAGACGATACGATTTGGATACTTTTTATCCAGGTACATTAAATAGTTCTCTCGACACGCAGGTGAAATGCGGAAATCAGTTCACTATATTCCTTGCGTTATTTCGATAATCTCTCCAGACCGACTTCGATCACGGCGGCCAATCTCAATGACGAAACAGAGAGGTTCACAGGAGATATTATAGTGCACGAGCGCTCTCGCAGACACAGCTGCACTCTCTATTCTCTCACTCTCATAGTCCACTGGATCGGCAATCCAATACCACCGGGGAGAGATCAGGCGCAGAACCGACAGCTTTACGTGCTCTCCGAGGCTCTTATTTAAAAAGCATAACCCTTTCCTTGAAGTCGGGTAAAGAGAGTAACCATGGAGTTTCTTGCCCGTTCTTCTCCACAGGAAACTATTCTTTGGAATGGTCAACTAAATTCTTTTGTTTTTTTTTTGACTCTCAAAAGTGCTTATTATTGGGCCTAATTTAAATAATTTAATTTAATTTACAGAGGGGTCTCGTCTCGTTATGTTCAGAAAACGGTAACCCATCCATGGACCGCGGCTTGCGCAGCTTAATCTTATTAATCTTTCGATCTGCACGGCTGTTATCTAGCTACGAGCTTAATCATCATAATTCTAATACTCCACAAGGATTTAAGTAAACAGATTCTGGTATTCATAATAGAACCACGTCAAAGTGACATTAACTACGCAAATAGAAACGTATATTATTCGAAAATCCATTACTTTGATCCAGGTTTAATTAAATAGCGTGCCGGTATGTGCGTAGTTAAGTAAAAGTCGGTTTAACTGATTCATTAGGCTAATTAATGTTGAGCCGTAAACATTCTTGGTTTATAGTTAACTGTTGTGTAATGATTGTGGTGTGACAGTAACTCAGTGGTGGATAGATCATTTCTGAGGTCTAAATTATGCATTCAGTATTACCTTTAGAGTTAATTATATTTTTAATCAACCATAATTTAACCACAATTACCGGGTAACACAATACACCTTGGTAAGTCTGGTTGGTGTTATGTTAGGTGACAAGGACACAGCATTCAAACATCGTGGTTGAGCTAAGACTGATTTATTCAACTTCATACACTTATGACATGCGCCTACCTACATACATTAATTATTATACAATTTAATATTTAACACATACCTACAACCCCCTTATTAAAAATGTTCATGAAATTATTTGAAAATTACAATTTATTAAATATTTATTTATTTTATAAAATTTAACATTATATCAATGAATTGAAATAACCTGCTTTGAAAGTCTCAAAGAAATTACTTAATTGTTTGGTGGATTAAAAACAAATATAGATTGATGGGCATCATAATAAGACTTTTAAACACAACTTAAATACATGTATATCTGCCCCTTTTAGGATACAAGCGTAATATACCACTCGTTCCCCATATCAACAGTCAATACAATTATCCATCTTACTATATAGGTATAAAACTTACGAACTAATTTACGACACATAACAATGTTCTCCTCGCCGATTTAAACAATATTAAAAAAAATGTAAAATAGCATTTAAAATTTGGAAAAAAAAAATTCACGACATTTACGAAATTTACGACATTCTTTCACTGAATTCATGACATGCATTAATTTGTATCAATAGTAAACAATAGACATACACAATAGAATATTCATCAACAATTTATCATTACAATTTTTTATAGAAGTATTCATTCTAACTTAATCTTTATAACAATGACATAAGTATCATTATTGATTAGCATTGATTTGTAATAAATTTCAATACAGGAAGATAATTATATAAGATAATAAGAAGGTAGTTTTATTCAAATTGGTCACCTTCCTATGTGGCTTGAGGTGGACTGGCCCCAGCGATCAGGAGGTTTCACTATCCTGCCAGAACGAGTTTTATAATAATTAGTAAAGCATTTGTCATGTTCTATGTGTGTCGTTCGTGGAGCACTGGAACCATCGTGTGACTCATCTACGGGCATGACTTCGATTTGCGGACCGTCGATGTCTATATCGTCATATGAATATCTATAGTTATCACACAATTGTTCGTTACTACGCCTCTCTGAATCAATAATAATATGTTTTCTATTTCGTCTTAGAACCTGTCCTGTATGCATTCTAACCAAATAAGATCTGTCGCCTAATAAACGTTGAATAACTCCAGAAGTCCAATGATTAAGCAGTTTAATTTTGACATTTTGATTTACTTTTAATGGTTTTAAAATTCTAGATCCTCTATCAAAGTACTTTTTCTGTGACAATTGACGTTTCTCTAATTTATTTGACACATTTCGCTGCAATTTCGGTCGAAGTAGATGAGGGGAACACGGAATTATACTTCGTAATTTTCTGTTGTATAATAGCTCAGCTGGTGAACTTAATTCACTATCTATCGGTGTATTCAAATATTCTAATAGCCCTAAACTAAAGTCGGTGTTTTGGAAACTGGTTTTCTTCATTATATTTTTAATAGTTTGAACCGCTCTTTCAATTTGTCCATTCGACTGGGGGTATATAGGAGAAGACGTTACATGATTAAATTTCCAGGTTAATGAAAACTCCTTAAACAAATTAGAGGAAAATTCTGGGCCATTATCAGACATAACTATTTGTGGTATACCATGACGTCTAAATAAATATTTTATTTGCTTAATCACCTCTGACGATGTGGTTGAACACAATTCAATAACTTCAATGAACTTACTATAATAATCTGTTACTATCAAATAAGATTTAGTACCAAAATGGAAGATATCAGTAGCTATCTTATACCAGGCTCTGTCAGGAATTTCATGCGGAATCAAAGGTTCTTTTGTATTATCTTTTCTATAAGTTAGACACGCTTGACAATGTGATATGTAATCCTGTATCTGTGAGTTCATATTAGGCCAAAACATGATCTCTCTAGCCCTAAGCTTACACTTTTCTATACCTAAATGTCCTATATGAATTTTTTGTAACATTGTTTTCCGCATACACTTTGGTATAATAATTCTATTTCCTCTCCATATCAGTCCATAGTTTACCGTTAACTCGTCCCTGCTATCCCAATATGGTTTTAATTCATTACTAATTTCGCTTTTATGTGCGGGCCAACCTTTTTTTATAACTTTTTTCAATTCCTGCATTTCCTTGTCTTCCCTAGTATACTTTTGTATTTCCAAAAAATGCGAATCTGTTAGTGGGTTCATAGTTGTTATGGCGCACACTTGTGCTTGCGCTTCGAGATGATCGCGCGTTGTGCTGTTATCAGTCTCCGGCAACGCCGCTCGAGACAATTCATCCGCTATGTATAGATATTTACCCGGTTTATATACTAGCGTAAATGAGTATGGTTGAAGACGCAGTAACATTCTTTGTAAGCGTGCAGGTGCATTTGCTAATGGTTTGTTAATGATACTCACTAAAGGTTTGTGATCTGTTTCTATTGTCACATCATGACGGCCATATATATAGGTATAAAATCTTTCGCACGCAAATACACAGGCATATAATTCTTTTTCGATCTGGGCATAATTCTGTTCAGTTTTAGTTAAAGATTTCGAAGCGTAACAAACGGGATAGTTATCTTGCATTAAACAGGCACCTAAACCATTTTTACTCGCGTCTACCGAGATAACAACCGGTTTCTCCAGTGTGTAATATTTTAATACAGGCGGGTTCGATAAGTGATTTTTTAACATTTCGAAACATTGTTCATGACTGTGATCCCAATGCCAAGCGACATCTTTTCTTAATAACTCGCGTAAAATTGATGTTTTTTCAGAAAAGTTAGGAATAAAATTGCTAACATAAGTAATCATACCTAAAAATCTTTCAATATCTTTAATGTTTTTTGGCCTAGTCATATTTTTAATAGCTAACACCTGTGATTCATCGGGACAAATTCCGTCTTTTGTTATTTTATGGCCTAAGTACGTTAACTCACTCAAACCTATTTTACATTTACTTTTATTTAATTTTATGTTTATCTCCCTACACCGCTCCAACACTGCACGTAACCTCCGATCATGTAATTCCTTTGTTTCTGCATAGACAAGCAGATCGTCGACAAATAATATGACACCCTCAATATCGTCGAAATGTTCATATAAACGTTTGTGGAAAATTTCCGACGCAGAAGATATGCCATAAGGCATTCTCAAAAATTTAAACCTACCAAAAATAGTATTGAATGTGCAAAGGTCTGTACTGGCAGGGTGTAAATTTATATGCCAAAATCCTTGTTTAGCGTCTAACGTACTAAAACATTTAGCACCAGATAGGTTGGCAGTTATCTCTTCGAGAGTGGGCAACTTGAAGTATTCCCTTTTAATTGCTTTGTTTAAATCTCGCGGGTCTAAACAAATGCGGAGATCTCCACTAGGCTTTTTTACTACTGTCATGCTGTTAACCCAATCGGTAGGTCCCTCAACTTTTGCAATAATACCCTGATTTTTCATTTCTATCAGTTTTTCTTTTACCTGATCTTTCAAGGCGATTGGCAGCTTTCGCGGAGCATGAACTACGGGTTTGTATCCATCTTTTAACTTTATTTCATATGTGCCAGGTAAACAACCCATTCCTTTAAATAAATCGGGAAACTCGTCTAATATATTTGCACTTATTTTATCTATCTGCTTAATACCCATTACTCTTTTTATTAATTTTAATTCCTCACATGAGTTTCTGCCTAATATTGGAGGGGAATCTGTGTCAACAACTATGAATTGTAAAATGTATGTAAGGTTTTTGTATAATACTTTAAGATGACATTTACCCACAACTTTAATCTGACTACCTGAATAACCCTGTAACTTCATCGTTGTATGGACTAATTGATCATCAGACAATTTTATTTTTTTCAAATATTTTCTTGGCAAGACATTCACGTCGGCTCCAGTGTCCAACTTGAAATCAATGCGATTATTTTCAATAGATAACGTGACTATCCACTCATTACTTGAATAACTATTAATAGTGTGAATTACCTGGTCGCTGGAGTCCTCACATACCACGTACACACGACACATTCTTGAATAATGATTCATTTTATTACACGAACCACAACGCTGGCCGTACGCAGGACATTTGTATTTTTCATGGCTTTTCCCACATTTTCCACACACTGCACGAAATCTTCGGTGAACTTGACCTGGGTGATTGCGTACGTGTTCTTCTGATCTCTTTTTATCCCTCTGGATACGATCCTGTCGGGACGTCCTTGCATCACCAACACTTTCCGATCGCCATTTTTTATAACGTTGCGCCGAACTTTTTGCATAATACACATTCTTTTCTTCGTCTTCTTTCTTTGAAACAAGGTGCACATCATGACATTGCTCCTGATTATCGTTTTTTATATTCTTCGCTTGAGCTCGCGATACTTCCGCCTGTCTACATATATCTATTGCTTTAGATAGGGATAATTCCGTTTCTCTTAATAACCTTTCTCTGAGTCCACTGTCTTTTATTCCACATATCATCTTATCACGCACTAACTCGCTGCATAAATCTTTGAACTCGCATCTTGATGCTATTTTATTTAGTTCAAAAACATATTGTTCGATGGACTCTAAATCTTTCTGGTCGCGGGTAAAAAATGCATGTCTTTCTTTAGTTATATTCTTTCGCGGCAAGAAAAAAGCATCAAAGTCCTTTAGCAAATCTTCTATTGTTTTGTACTCGCCTGTGAATTGTTCATATACCTCGCGACATTTTTCTCCAATGATATGCAACAAAATATTAATTTGCACTCTTTTTTCTTTTCGGTGTAGTTCACAAGCTTCATAATAAATTTTAAACGCTTTTTTCCATTTCTCCCATTCCTTACTCAAGTTTCCAGATGTTACATTCGTGATGTCATTTTCAAAAACGAACGGTTGTGGCGGTTGTAACATTGACTCCATTTTGCTCCTTGGTTCGACGAGTTCTGCTTCTAGGTATGTTTCGGTATCACTATCACTCGACATTTATTGCATCGATTTTTATATTTCGCTTGATTTTATATTATTTCTTTTCCCACTGACTTATTAAGATACCGACTGCGCCATGTTATGTTAGGTGACAAGGACACAGCATTCAAACATCGTGGTTGAGCTAAGACTGATTTATTCAACTTCATACACTTATGACATGCGCCTACCTACATACATTAATTATTATACAATTTAATATTTAACACATACCTACAGTTGGTTGTCAGAATTTCTGGCTTCTGACTACCCGTAACGCCTGTCTATGATCTACAAGTGACAGCTTTAAGTGCTTTCCGAGGCACTGAGAAGTCTCGGTATGACCACAGCAAGTACAGCTTAACCTTTGATTGATTGTTCGGTGTTCCTTAGCAACGAGCTCCTCTTGATATCAAGCTGGTTATTAAACCTATGTGTTTAACATTGAACCATAATAAAAATATTTCTTAATTACTCTTAGATTATGGTAAAGCTGACCTTCTCAGTCGGCGTGTGAACTCCCACTACCTGTTAACATACGTCATAACATCAGTGGCTATATAATTAATGGTCTAGTGAAAATAAACTGATGCTTCTCTGTGAACTAGAATTATTAATGCAAACGTCAAATTATCTGATATCAACAACTAGGTTTTACCTGCGAATTCGTCTACAAGGATTTCGACGTGGTGTTTGGATAGCGGGATAAAATGTGTAGACGTTTTACGTTTTACGTAGATAGGTTTTTATAAAACGTCAAAGCTAGAAACTAGCTTTACGCGCTAAAAAAATTGATATTATCCGATTGATATAATAATTATGCTATTTATATTCACGTAACATTTTTACCATTTTCTTTATGGATAATTGAATAACAAAATAATTAATCTAAGTAGATTTAGACCTATTTTGATGAGACAAAACTAAAAAAAAACTCCTATTTAAAGTTATTTAATACTATCTAGTGTTTATAAGTTTTCGAAGAGAAATGCTAGTAACAGACTATTTTGTCGATAGAAAAAAATAAAAGCACTTGAACTATTTGTTACATTTTTACCACGCCTAGAAAACGGAAAAGGTACCTACCTATTTTTACGAAATCAAAAGTATAATAAAAATATTTCTATTTGTTCTTACGAGCCTCATAAGATTAGTCAAATATTAATTACACTGCTGTGTGGTTAATTGTATTTTAACTAAAACTGTTGATTTACGATGTCCCTAAATTCTGAATAACACATTTACAAACGTGAATTTAGCCCTAAATCCCAAAATAAAAAATATTAAAAAAAAATGCTGTCTTAAAACTGTAATAATATAATTATTTCATTTTTATTTACTACAATCATAAAAATACAACTTGCATAATAAATCTTTATCTGGTCTTTTGATCCGTCACGAAAATCTCACGTAGATTTTCATACAATTTATCTTATGAAGGTAATCGCCAATCAATGCCTTCTAACCGTCATTTTCCTTTACAAATAACACTTAAAATAACAGGAAATATTTTACGATTAATATAAAAAAATACTAGTTAAACATACCAGTTATATGAGACAGGTTTAATTTAATCCAAGGTACACAACACTGACACATACGTAGGTAAAAACACGCGCGCCGCGGTCCCGGGTTTACGAGCCACTGAAGCTTCGCCTGTACCCTAGCCATGCTATAGAGATGTGCAGAAGAACCACTCTAATAATAATCGTGACTGTGTTTCAGTGTGTTAATAGTATTGGTGTGTGTTAAATATTGTTTGCGTCCTTTTGCCGGCTTATCTTAAGTACTATTGTGGGACGAAGCCAAATGTATCAAGTGCTTGTATTCTGGCATATAAATACATCAATTTCAGTTCTTTTTATTTGGCATCATTTAGTACTTTAATTTTAAAAGTTAATAATGATACAATGGGTATAGTGCGGCTGTATAATGATACAGGAAAGTAATTCAGATTACATACGATTTGGTCCACAGTAAGATGATATATATGATATTTTTGTCTTATCACCTCTCTCTTTCTGATACACGAATCTGGATCAATAAAACATAATACGACACTTATATCGATAATAATTTGTGCTAGAATTCCGCAAAGTTGTTTGACAAGTAAAACGTAAAATCAGCATGAGAATTAAAAAAATAAATTTGAAATTAATGCTAATTTCAATTACAAAAATTGACGACACATGGCATTGCAGATGTTGTATTTGGTCAACTGTTTTTTATTTTCCATTTAGATTTGACAAAGCGCCTACTTACCAACTACATTTTTTAACTTTTAATAAAAATTAATAGGAATATTTTTTCTCACATTTACAAAATAAAAAATATCTATAGCTTAATTGTTTAACATTGTCTCCAATGTATGCTTGCTTCAATGAAAGAATATTCTCAATTTGTTGTTCGCAGTAGGTTTTCTGTTTCTACTTGTAGTGTGGTCAAGCTGTAGGCTACGGATTACAGGCTATATTTTCACTGTAAACTGTTGCGATCTATTGTTGCGAGTCGCGTTTGTGTTGGCAATTAATTAATTAAATTGTACCTCATTATTTGTGTAAACTTTATCTATTGTGTGCCGCTGTTTATATATAGAATTAGTTTCGAAGTTAATATTGATTAGTACTAAGATTTTTTTATGATTCTGTCTTTGATTTGTTTCAGTAAAACTGGCTTTTCCACGGTTTCACCCGCGTCCCCAGGGAACTACTTAACATACCCGGATAAAAAATAGCCTATAATTGTCTCCAGAATCCAGTTTATCTCCGTAATAAATTTCATCCAAATCAGTTCAGCCGTTTTTACCGTAAAAGCGTAACAAATAAACAAACCCACTTTTGCAATTATAATAATACCTAAGCATACCGTAGTATATTGTTGCATTAATGCTTCCGTACTTGTCCAGTAATTAACAAAATGCATAAGGACTCTTTACTGTTGGAATTATACATATATATCGTAATAGCAGATTATTTATGGTATTTAACCTACATTGCTGTGACAAACAGGCAGATAAATAGTCATTAAAATAATTTAGGAATAAGACTCTGTGGTCCTTAGGGTCCGAAACCTAATTGCTAGCGTACCTAAAGACCACTTCATTATTTTGGGTGTAACAAATTATTTTATAAACTTTTATAATAAGCGACATAAATACAATACATCATCATCATCAGCCTATATATCGTCCCACTGCTGGGCACAGGCTTCTTCTCACACAGAGAAGGTATGAGCATTGATCACCACGCTTGCTCAAGGCAGATTGGCGATTTCAGACTTTTAAGTCCAGGTTTCCTCATGATGTTTTTCCTTCACCGTTAGTCAGTAACGTCTAAGATATACTTAGAAAGTACATATGACTTTAGAAAAGTCACATTGGTACTTGCCAGGTTTCGAACCCGTACACTCGTACACGAGAGGCAGGTGCTTTAACCACTAGGCCACCACGACTATTCAATACATATAATCAATTAATCAGTTTACTTTTTCATTCATTAATTTTCTCTTATGTTAATTTTATTACCAATGTGTGCATCTGAATGAGTATCGAGGTGTGAGGCCAGTTCAGTGATTCGATATTATGTGACCGATGTTTACAGACGCGCGGTTTCATTATCGAGCTTTATTTCAGGACAAAATATATTTACAATTTAATATATTTAATGTAAAAATTTGTGAATGAATTTTGTACGTTGGTTTAATTGACCAATAACACCATAATGGCTGTAAGGATTTGGATAATATTTGGTGTACAGGTAGATCATGATCTGGATTTAGATTTAGGCCGATTTCTATTCGAGCTTATTTTGACTACAAATAAAACCACATCAAATTGGTACGAAATATTAAATTTAAATTATTCTATGTACGTTTTAGATAAACCCGCAGCAGTATCTGTTATCTAATGAATTAATTAACTCGTCAAACTCAATTCAAGCCAATTTTCAATTAATTCAGGCCCAAAAACTCTGAATAAATTGATTCTCCCTACAAAGACTGACCTTTGAATGGCTTTCATTATAATTAGATATTCAATAAATTAACGCGTTCTAATGGTATGAAAAAGTTAATTTAATTAATTTTTCATCGCATTAAGTTATTAAAGTTGCCAGAATGTTCAGTAATTATGAAGTCTCTATATCGCAATAGATTCTTCAGTGGTTTTAAATAAAATATCGTGTGACAAAAATAATTTTCACATTGTTAATGACTTTGTAGTATGTGTATCTAGAAGATAGTGGTTTATTAAGCTAAACTTATATCTGAACGACTGACTCGAATAAGACAATATCATAAAGGTAGGAGGCTTTTCCCGGGAACAGTTTAAGGGTAACAGAAATGGTTGCAATCTATAGCCTTCAAAAAGTACTTTTCTGTAGTACCCTTGTAGTACCTTACAATAATTCCAAATTTCTGGATCATTTTTTGCAGTCAGAATAAAAGAAAAGCTTCCCCTAAACGGAGTGCTTTTTGGCTACATCTTTTACGCACGCAAAAACTAACAAATGAATTTATAAACTAATAAATTTAGTACACATCTGGATTAACAAATATATAACAGATACTTTTTATCTGGTTGCGCGAAATAATTTAAAACTGCGAGAAACATATACCCAGTATAAAATAAAATTACCACATCTACGTATAATGAAATAAAACTCAAATATGCGTCATAAATTTTCAGCAACTGTTATCAGATATTACGTACCTAATATTCATTCAGAACCTCAATTACTTCGTTTCCTCGAAAGTTTAGATTGCAAATTCGAGAAAATAAATGCATTTTCAACATCTCCGGTTCCTAGCCGGAGCATAACTTTCTATTGAATTTGAAATCGGAAAGTATGTCAGTCTGAAGTTTATTAAAATTTTGGAAGGTAAAGGGAAATTTTAGTTAGTTAGCATAGTTTTTGAACGTCGCTTGATTGTTCTTTCATTATAACTTTTGCGAACAATTCGAGCTTCTTTTTCGTTTTATGCAACTTCGCATGCATAATCTTTACTTATTCTTCTTCACTTCTGACATTGGCAGAATGATCGTTATTGGCATCGGTATCGTTTGCCGTAATCAAAAATAGAATAGAATAGTCAGACCACAATGCACCAGAAATTTAGAATCGGCTGTGGTTGAAGAGATATGACCTACAAAGTAACAAACAAAATATTAACAGTTAAGATTATTTATTTAATAATTTTAAAGTCATATTAAGCTTTATCTTACTCATTATTTTTTTTCAAAGCATGGAAATTAAATAATTGTGATGCCGATGTTATAAGCGAAACAGTAGTATATGTATGTATTTTTTTTTCAATAATTTCCCCGCTTTCCTAAAAGTGTGAAGGCACATGTAAGTCTTATAGGCCATAAAATAAGGACTATTTTGTATTGACTGTGTTATAAACCAGTATTTTCAAAATTTTGGTTTGTGCGGGTATTCATGCAAAGCAGCGAAATGTTAAAAGGAAAAGTTGCTCTATCCTTATACAATAATCAATTAATGTTTCATCAATCTAATATCAAATAATCAATTAATACCAAACCCAAACTGTTTACGGATAACAGCAGAAAGAAAATTTTATAGGCATGTTAGCCTGTCTATCTATCTATATAAATAAATTAATTGTTTGTAATATATTTGTCCTCTATGCCTTCCTAAACCACTGACCCGATTGTGATAAAACTTAAGTGGGTTCTTCTGTGACCACCCGCAAAAAATGGCATTGCAATGCCACTTTACAGATAGTAGATAAAATAAATAAAATGCTCAAATTCACATAAAATGTCCTGAAAACATGTAACAAATTGCTAATGGTGATATCCATACATATAAAATGCTTGTCCTGAATGACTGTCGGAACAACGCACAGCCTAAACCGCTCATCGTAGAGACCTGAAACTTGGAGAGTGTGTTGATTGTAGGACGTACCCATTCCGTAAGGATTTTCCGAAACTTTACCCCTAAGGTGGTGAAAAAGGGGGGCAAAGTTTGTATGAAACTCTGACATTTTTAATTTAAATTTGTATCGCTACACGGGCGAAGCAGCTGGCTAAGCTAGTAGTAGATAAATAAATTGCTCAAACTCACATAAAATGTCGTGAAAATATTTAACATGTTGCTAATGGTGATATTTTCAATAAATACAGGCCCTACAGCAACAATTCACTGATTTGGAATATGTGGTCAGATTCCTATCTATTTCCTGTTTACTATTAAAAACATTATTATACGGGCATTAAAATATACTAGCTATTTCCCGCTATTTTACCCGCATCCCGAAGGAACTTATCGCGCACCTAAATAAAAAATATCCTTCCTATCCTAAAGAAGATCATATACAACAAGCAGCTTAAACTCCCACCTGTCAAAAGAAAAGTTCTACAATATAAACAAACAAAGATTTAGGAATCGATACCAAGATCCGATTACAGACGCCCGAGGCTCATACGTTATCCCCCCTCAGTGGTGGGTGAAGGTCGCCTGTAAACCGAATTAACGCTTCTGAGAACTCCATGAAAGTATGATATTATATTCTATTACAAACGCTAAGATACATGGAAATGCCATTTTGATTTAATAAATTTCGTGAGACACATTTTTATTAATTTGTTTATTCTATTTTATCAGGTTTACCATTTTGTGAAAGGTTTTTGAGATGAAGTCGTGAATATCGTCTTTAAATTGTACAAAAGCATGATACTGCCGTATTCTTGTTCTTCTTCTTCATATATCTTTTTGGGCTAGGCAGCAGGTTTTACTAACCTAAGGAAAACCGTAAAAATATTAATTGGTGACAAATTCTAGAGTTAGAAAATACAAAGTCAAAATCGAAACACCTAAATATTATCTTTTATACTGATCTTTTTATTATTTTATTACCAATTTACTGTTTTACTAGTATAGGAATAATAATACAATTTAATTATTAAAATTTACCGATTTATTATAATTTATTCTTTCAAAATCTTTAATAAACTTATCTAAAATAATTTGTGTGTGTTTTTATACGAAAATTTCAAAAAGTCTACATCAAAACCTACGTCATTTATCTTTTTTCAGAAGATTGATGACCGGTCTCACGGTATTATGTTTTAAATTCATACCATACCGTATTCAGTAACATTTTTCTATACCTAAGTATAAAGATAAAAAGTTAACTTGAAAAATGGTTTCTGTGGAATATGATAGGCAATGTCTCGCATTTAAAACCAAAACCATACAACTCAATAATTTTCAAAAATTACGCTATGCCAGTTTGCCTAGTAAGATCATACTAATGTTATCGTAACATTTTTTTTTAAATATAGTGATTATTTAATCATAATTACAACAATTTTAAATAAATTAAAAGATGTTTCAAATGCAAAAAGACCATTCATAAAATCTACAGACACGAATAAAGTCTTCAATTAAAAAAAGTGAATAAAATGTATACTCCATTCAAAAAACTGAAGCTCAAATCACAACCAAACTTACATAGAAACAGAGTTTTAATTAAATTCCAATCGCTTTGTAGCATTTTTTCATAACAACCCTTAGATTAGAAGCATAATATTTATGATATTAATTAAAATTATCTCTCAAAGGAACATGAGACGGTAACTATTCTTGTAAATCAAATAAATTTAGAATTAAAATTTCTAAACTAAATAAAGCGATGCCGCCGCCAAACGGTAGTTACAAATCCTTACTAATATTATTAATGTAAAAGTCTATCTGTCTGTCTGTTACGCTTTTGAGGGAGAACAACTGTACTGTAACTGTGTGTGTGAAAGCATGTTAAGCTGTTGTTCCTGGTTGTCATTTGTAGATGACAGTCGTTACGGGTAGTCAGAAGCCAGAAAGCCTGACAACCAGTCTTACCGAGGGGTACCGTGTTACCCGGTAACTGGGTTGTGGAGGTCAGATAGGCAGTCGCTCCATGTAAAATACTCAGCTGCATCCGGTTTTGACTGGAAGCTGACCCTAACATAGTTGGGAAAAGGCTAGGCAGATGATGATGATGATTGGCATGGAGATAAATTACAACGTGTGATAGTTTTCATTCCGGTGCGAGAACTAGTTTCCTAAGGACGCGGGTGAAACAGCGGGAAGCAGCTCGTATCTCGTATATACTACATCTATGTACCTACATTATATACATTCATGATTTATGTACTAAGAGAGAGATCAGTTCTCTAATGTATGGTTTAGGAAAACAAATATGTTATGCGGGCTTTATTTTGACAAGCTCTGAAGCTAACGCATTGATTTATTCATGTTTTTCTTAGAGGTAGATAGATAGGTATACTTTTTTTTGTTTCAAAGTTAAAAGACTGGAGTACAAATCGCTCTTTGTTTTTTGCAGTCTGAAATAAGGTTAGGTTATTATTTTCTATCGTAATTTTGGACAAACTAACTGACTTGTCTTCTTTATTTAGCATAGTAATGCTCTTGCGTAGGGGCATAGCCAAACACTTGTCACATTTTTTAAATTATTTTGTGCTCTAAGTTGTTTTGCCCGATAAAAATCTTTAGACAAAAAGTGATTCTTCAATCTTTCGTTTAGAGTTGAAAATTGCATGTGTTATCTGGAACCATTTGGTTATAATTTACATCCATTTGATGCAATGAGTTAATTTAGTATACATAAATTTATATTTCGCGCAGTCGTACATAATTTTAATTTATACTACCCCGCGGTTTCACACGCATTCTAAGGAAACTACTTCGCACACCCGAATAAAAAATATCATATGTATTAATTCAGGTTATAAACTATCTGTGTACCAAATTTCATCTAAATCCGTTCAGTAGTTTTTGCGTGAAAGAATAACAAACATACGTCGTCACAAACTTTAGAAAGTAGGATTTCGATTAAGTTTTTTTATTGTAATTATGATCTATATGCCGTGCATCTAAATATTTTTTCCTATTTTTCTAGAAATTTCTAAATTTAAACTTTTTCAAGTAGAATAACAACCACATTCCTTTAATATTTAGCTAGCTTACACGTGGAGAACACAGCTTTAACTCCCAGATCTATAAAGAAAGTTTAAACTGAACAGATGGATAGTTCCTTAGGGATGAAAGGGGAGCTTAAGTGACGACGGTTCTACTCTTAGAAAGAATATAGCTAGAAATAAAGGTATAAGACATCGGTTATTTAGAGTATGGTATATTATATGGTAAAAGAAAGTCTGCTGGTTTCTTGTTAATTACAGGCAAGGTGGTCACATGAGACATCCTCCAGCTAGATGGACCAATGAACTTATGAAAGTTGTGACTGACATCACCACCCACCATCCAGATGAATGAAGTGGATTTTCGTGATCTTACTAGCAGTTTACCGCGGTTTCATGCATTTCCCCAGGAAATTAAAAGCATCGGGATAAAACTTTTCCATGTTTCAATAGCCTATAACCGCTTCTAGGGTCCCGTCGGCTTCCGTACCAAATTTCTTCCAAATTGGTTCAGCCGTTTCACCATGAAAGCGGAACAAACAAACTCAGTGTCGCATTTTTTTTAAAAACGAAAAAAATATGATTTGTGTCGAAAACAGCCACATAGATTATATAAATGAGACATCCCAAGTAAATAATTGATAATACTTGTGTTGGGGCATTAATAATATAAGTTAGAATAAACAAAGAATATGAATCTCTTTATGTTTTTACCAAGCCATGGTCTATATTATATAGGTAGTTTGTGTTGATCTGACAGAAGATATTTCTAATCATCAGTAATCTCCAAAAAGTAGGCTACATATACGCAAAAACACCAGGGGTATTTATGACTATCAGTGTCAAAGAACAAACATGAATTAAGAATAGAAATGGCATTTAGTTAGGTGTGATGTGACATTTCAGTTGACACGAATGCACGTCTCAATGTATGTCGCGGTCGATACACAGCTCTGAATTTTTCTCTTCATTCAAGAAAAGGGGTTAGGCCTCGATCAAGGGCATACTTATTTCTAAATTTTAATTACATCATACCATCACGCGTTTTTAACACGCTTTTATTAGCTCGGGTTGTATGTATGTATGTATGTATGTAACGGAATCTTTGAACCTAATTTTCACTGGTTTCTAGACGTCTGATCAACTTGGAACTTTGCACACGTGTTAAGGGCCGATGACAATGCAATAATCCGAACTAAAAAATGGAAAATAAATAATAGTTTAAAAAAACTAAAAAAACACGCTTTTATTGTTGACCGAACTAAAAAGTAGAAAATAATTTTTAAATAATTCAATTCAGAGTAAAAAGCGTGGTATGATAGTAAAAATCTAAATTTTAATTACATCATACCATCACGCGTTTTTTCTCGTCAGGGTGAGGAGGAACAAAGGTTTACCTATAGTATACCCACAGTATGCCATTTATAGTAAGTCTTTAAAAAATATTTAACTATGTAATAGGGTGCAAGCTTTGCTATGAACCGAGCTCATTTAGAAGGGCTGTTCTTGATTTAAATACTCGTATCTCTTGCAAAAACCCAAATAGCAACTTTGCTATGAAATTTATATTGTTCCTGAAATTATACTTCGCTACGAATATTAGACATTACGCTGAGTGTCAGCAATTTGAAAATTAAATGATGAGTGACAGACACCTGACTATGAGTGCTAGACAATTCACTATGAATTAATATTGAAAATGAAATTGAACTTCGCTATTTGTGTTAGCCATTTTGCTGAGAACAACTTCATTATGAGTATCAGACACTTGAGTATGAGTGTCAGAAACTTCACGATGTGTGTCAGTAACATTTGAGTGTCAACAACATTTACTATGAGTGTCACTTCGCTGAGTGTCAGTCACTTAAAAGTAGGTGTCAGTAACTTCACTACGTGTGTCAGACACCTAACTATGAGTGTCAGCAACTTCGCTATGAGTGTCAGACACTTCACTATGAGTGTCAGACACCTGACTATGAGTGTCAGCTAAATTTGCTATGAGTGTCAGCCACTTCGCTGAGCGTGGTTACTTCCTTATGGATGTCAGCAACTATGAGTATCTGTCACATTACTGAGTGTCAGTGACTTCCCTATGGTTCCAAGCCCGGTTAAGCAGTCGACAACCTTCTAGGTTGACCTGCGAGATGCCATACACAAAAAGAAAAAAAAAAAAAAAGACTTCCCTATGGGTGTTAGCAACTTCACTATGAGTGTCAGACACCTGTCTATGAGATTCAGCAACTTTGCTATGAGTGTCAGCCACTTTACTAAGTGTAAGCAGACCACTATCGGCCAGCGTGTGGGAAATCTCGCCATTGTGTGGCCGCTCGTGAGCCATGTTTTAATTGCGTTTGTAATTATTTTGTTAATTGCTCGCAAGCAGAACATGGTGCTCCGTCAGTATCACTTAGTGGAGAGTGTTTTAAGATTTTGAAATTTGATTATTATGTTTTTTTGTGATTGGCTTTTAGTGTCTATCAGGCTAGTAGAAGTTTCGACTGACTTTTCTTGGTATTATTGAAAGTAATTTTAGACAATTATGTGTTTTCTATAAAGTCTTATTTAATTACACATGTCAATAACAGCTATTCACCTGTTCTAAAATAAAAAAAAAAACGAAATTATTGGTTGGTTTAGATATATTTTCGGACTTTAAGTATAATTTCTCTATTCAAATCGTTACCATTTTAAGTTTAAGGGAATAGAAGATTTTACATAGGCTTTTCGAATCGTTATCCATTAAGTAAGTAATGCCTTACTGCATCTTTTTCCACAAAAAATCATGAAGAAGTTATCAAATAGAATAATATTCGGAAAAAATCTGAATTTAAAATAACATCGACATTTCGAAGCTCGTGTTATATTTCCAAGTAAACCGCTTACTGTAAAAATATTGGAATATCATTCAAGTAAGCAAAGCAAAACAAGAAAATCCATACCATCCGATATTTTCAATATTTTCCTTATAGATACTGAGACGTCAGAAAACTTCAAGAAAAATATTGCAAACGGACTGGGATTACAGTCGGAAACTAGACTGGCAAGGCTTATAAAGCTTATTTGAAGAATATTTTGCTATCGTACGTGTGCTAGCAAGATGGCGAATGTAGATAGCTAGTTGTTTCCCGCGGTTTCGCTCGCGTCCTGAAGAAACTACTTCATGTAACTGGGTAAAACTTTTCATGTGTCCTTCCCCAGGATTTAAGCTACCTCTGTACTAAATTTTATGCGAATCCGTCCAGCCGTCTCACTGTAAAATAAATAAATAAATATCTTTGGACAATTTCACACAGCGCCATCTAGCCCCAAAGTAAGCAATGCAAGCAAGCATGCTTGTGTTATGGGTGCTAGCTTAACGGATATACTACATATATACCTTTATAATTACATACATATTATACATAGCCGGGAATCGAACTCGGGACCTCTTGCGTGGCATTCATGCATGTTGACCACTAAATCAGTCAGGTCGTCAAAGTAAAAGTGTAACAGATAGACACAGATAATTCCTTTCGCATTTATGAATAACTATTTGTTTCTCGCGGTTGCACCTAAGTCCCGAGGGTACTACTCAATGCACCCAAATAATAAGTAGTCAATAACCATCTCCAGGGTCCTATCTATCACCGCACCAAATTTCATCTAATTCAGTTCAGCCGTTTTATCGTGAAAGTGTAACAAACAAACTCACTTTCGCATTTAGAATATTAGTTTATTATGACAGATAAGAATACTTTCAACTTTTTTGTTTCAATACTAAACTAGTTTCCTTGAAAAAAGTTTAAGACATAGGGGCTATAACCTCGGCCAGTTGTGAGCTAGCTAGACACAGCTCTTGACATACAGTCGGGCTTTATCCTTCACTGTCAGAGGTACTTGAGGAGCAACGTTGTCAAGTATAAGCTGAAGCGATTTTACTGTTTTACACCTTAGTTGTTTAAAAATACCTTATCCTTATTATAAAAAATATATTTCAAAATAATATCTGTAATTTTTTTCACCACGGAAAATTTTAATAAAATAAAAAAAGGTTAATATTTAGTTTCAAAGAACCAATATTGTCTAAAAGACCAATATCATTAAAAAACCAAATCACAAATTTATCTTTGAAGGTTTGTATCTACTCTTTAAAAAAAAACTATCAGTTTACTTTGAGTCAATTAAACCAGTATCAGATTAGTTATTAAAGTACGGTACTAATTTAAAAAATAATCCTGCGGTGACCATATGCTACCGTACTGTAGGTAGGCTAAAACCTAGGTAGGTAGATAATCGTAGGTAGGTAGGTAATCGTAGGTAGGTAGGTAATCGTAGGTAGGTAGGTAATCGTAGGTAGGCTTTAACCTACCTACGCTGCATTTTTTTTTTATTTCGGATGGGAAATCATCAAATGACCCCTCCCGCCGTTAATGTCAGACTCTTACTGACTAAAACCCAACCATGTTCCTTCCTCAGCCCTTTGTATTCCGGGGGCGCGGTATCTCTTTCGAACATCCCGCAGCGCAGGTACCTACGGTGCTTGCGATTACAGCAGGAATATTTTTGGGTTTCATAATTTTCAATTAAATTTTGCCCGATAGGATTTTAATTATTATTTATTTATTAAAAAATATTTTATTGTATTTTTGCTATATTCTAATCAAGTTAGAAGTATTTTTTCTTAAAACTTTGTACTTTTAACCATACCCGCTCTTCGCTTACACCTTGCACCATCGTCCATCAGTCTCCGTATCCGCACATTAGTCACCTGATTGCGTCGAGGAATGTCTCTCTGTTGGAGCAGACGGACCCTCTGAATGGACTTGATGGACCATCACCAACGTGTCATATTGTGTCATATCATGTCATATTGGCAAATACCTCTTCTCATACAGAGAAGGCATGAGCATTGTTCATTCACTTGCACACACTTTACTTGCACATGCTTAATGAAGGACAGATTTGAGATTTCAGACTTTTTATGTTCAGGTTTCCTCAGCTTGTTTATTCTTTAGCCTTTAGTGTTATCCAAGATACACTAAAAAAGTTCATAATATGACTGACAAGAAGTGTGTATTTCTCATCTATATTAATATTATAAAGAGGAAAGATTTGTTTGTTTGGTTTTTTTGTAGGGTTTTAACTCAAAAACCACTGGATCGATTTTAAAAATACAATAATGCTACATCTTTACGAAGTGCCATAGGCTATATTTATTTCCAGAAATAAATATTGATCCCTACTTAAACTTGAATACTTGGCGATCATGACATTTTTCGCCCATCGTTATCGGCGTATTTGATAACTAATTACCGGAAAAGTAACCTTTTGAGGAGTCTGTTTTCCTCATCGTGCATGTTATGTAAAGTTTATTAAACCATAATTACCCCTATCGCTTCTTTTGGTAAAATTAATTAAAGTATCATTTTCCGCATTAATTTATTTGGGTCCATTGTTTAATTAGTGGCATTAATGATATATGACTAAACCAGTAATTAGGTAAAATGCGTAACAACCTACTAAACAATGCTATAAGAAATTGACGCTAAAATCAAAATGGCGGTTACTAAACATCAAATATCAAGGTTTAAACAAGCTATAATCATCATCATTATCAGCTTATATATTGTCCCACTGCTGGTCACAGCCGCGTCACAGAGAAAGCATGAGCATTGATCACCACGCTTGCTCAAGGAGGATCGGCGATTTCAGACTTTTTAAGTCCAGGTTTCCTCACGATGTTTTTCCTTGACCGTTAGTCAGTGGTGTCTAAAGCTATACTTAGAAAATACATATTCAGACTTTAGAAAAGTCACATTGGTACTTGCCAGGTTTCGAACCCGCACACTCGTACTACCACGACTTTTTTTTTAATCAGAATAACTAAAATTACAACCATAAACAAACTATAATAGTATAAAATAAATACTATTAACGTGTTCCATATTAAACGCTACTAACATTTTTCTAGACACAAAGAAATATTTTCTTAGAAATCCCCGCTCATAGCTATTATTATTTCAAAGCTTATCTAGATTGATGCCATATTGCTTAGTGAAACAATATTGTACAAACACAACACATTACCGCGTGTTCTTGGCAATATCTATACTAATATGATAAGCTAGCCACTCCCACTAGTAAGAAAGAAAGAAAGAAAACATGTTTCTCACGAAATAAATGTCCTTTCTTTCTTTCTTTCTCAAGAAATTTTTGGGTAGATAGGTAATTGAAAATGGGACGATTATGAAGTCAACAATTATGATGAATAATTTTCTTTAGCAGATTAATAAAGAAGAAATTTAATAAGAAAAATAATGATATAGCTGAAAGATATTTCAAATGTCGCCCACGTAAGACATAACATGAAAAGACCAAGAAATAAATCTTGAAATTCAGTTTTTCTTCAGCCGAATCCCTCATAAGCCGTCTATTTATCTACGATCCTTGTACGGTATTCTACTTAGCTACAATCCATTCTATTCGCCCTTTATTTTCTTTGAGTATACTTCAAAAGATTGGATTTTTTATAGTAAATTGAAAACGATCTTTGAACTTAGAATAATAACATAGTATCCCACTAATATTATAAATGCGAAAGATTATGATGTGTGTTTGTTAAACTTTCATGTAAAAACGACTGAATCGATTTGGATAAAGTTTGGTACACATATAGTTTACAACTAGTACTCACACATAAAAGACTTTTTGTCCGGTGGCACGAAGTAGTTCTCTCAGAATGCAGGTTAAACCGTGGGAAATGGATAGTATGAAATATTTATTAATTAGGCAGGTATATGGCCGGATGCAACAAAGTTCTTGTCATTTATACATCATACTTTTACAGTATCACAAAACATGATATCAATAATTAGGATTTTTAAAATATTTTTATATGAAATAATATAAATTCTACAATCTATTGTTATTACTAATACTTTCCAAACTTATTTTTAGGCATCAGTTATAATTTAAATAAGGTTTTCACTCCGCCAAATATCAATGTTACCTTATCATAATTGAAATAAAATTTTAAATTATTACCAACTAAATGTTTCCTGCTTCAAACCACATCATTATTTTATAACAATGTGGCTATATTCGTTTTATAAGTACCACAAATGATAGTAGGGGCTACCGACTATCCATTATACAGGCTGCTATAATTCTAGATCTGAGCTTGCGTGCCACCTGACAATGATAGGCGTTAGTACAGTACATGCTTTAGTGAAATAATCAGAAGATACATTACAATGTACCCGGATAAAAAGTAACCTATAACTGTCTCCAGGGTCCAATGTATCTCATCTGCCTAGCCTTTTCCCAACTATATTGGGGTCCACTTCTTATTTAACCAGATAGAAGCTGAGTACCAGTGTTTTATATGGAGCGACTGCCTATCTGACCCCCACAACCTATATACCGGGTAACACGATACCCCATGGTAAGACTGGTTGTCAGACTTTCTGGCTTCTGACTACCCGTAACGACTGTCAAAGATCTACAAATGACAACCGGGACCTGCGTCCAAGGACCGACCGCGCCAAGCGCAGCTTAACCTTTGATCGGTCGAACCGTGCGGCTGTTACTTAGCCACGAGCTCCTCCAGGGTCCAATCTATCACCGAGACAAATTCACCAAATCGGGTTACCTGTTATACCGTGAAAGCGTAACAAACAAGCAAACTCACTTTCGCATTTACAATATGAGTTAGGACCAGCTGCTTCGCCCGCGTGAGCTATACGAATTGAAATTAAAAATGACGATTCATACAAACTTGCCCCACTTTTTCACCCCCTTAGAAAAAACATTAAAGGAGTTATCCATTCCAAATACTTGTTAGATTCGTCCAAAATTGGTCTTCTGCTCCTATCTCTTTTAGTACAACCTAGATAGCATTTTGAAAAATACAAAGGCCATTAGTTACAAGATATAATCACGGTGTAATATCTCCCATCTTCGTTGTTTAGGAGCTGCAATGTATTCTGCTGTTCTAAGTAGAAAGGACGTAACTACCATATTTTTCGATATTGAGCTAAGTACATATTTGGAATCAGGAAAAAAAATCTGATTACAAATATGTATTTAACTGAATATAAAAAAAATGGTAGTTACGACCTTTCTTATGACGGCAGTATTGTGTTGTACCATATTATTTTCTACAGCGAGGGTTTTATTTAACACCTTCATAAAATCAATTGTACTTGATGGTTGTGGCTGATATAATAGGGGTATTTTCAAAGCTTGCTTTGATAAATGTTTATAATTTTTGTGATACATTTATGATTTTTGGGACTATATAGGCACTGACCTTATTGGTTGTGTTTTTAAGAGGTTGAGTGCGTAATACCTGGTACAAATGTATGTATGAGGACAACGCAAAGTTAAAGGCTAGCAAAACATCCAGGGTTGCGGAAACGTTACGGGTAATCGGGTCTAATCAAGAGTTTAATCAGGAGTCTGACTCTCCCTCCTGCGCCAAGCTATTCGATGATTACCCATTCAAAAAGATAGCAAGCAATGTATAGGATAGGTGGGCTGTAGTTTATAATAATGACAACTAGTTTCACGAGCATCCTGAAGAAGCTACTTAAGTCCATCCCTAGAGTTCCATCTATACCCGTACTCGTACTAAATTACATCCAAATCGGTTTAACAGATTTACCGTAAAAGTTTACCAAACAAACAAACTCACTTGCGCATTTGTATTATTAGTTACGATTTCTAGCCTCTATTGTTTCAAGAGTGAATACTCAGTAATGAGTTTAAATCTAGATTATCCGAGTGCCATTTTATGTTATCTAAACAATAATAAAAAGGCGCGAAGGACCGTATGAACCATTATCGCTTAGCCTCACGTTTCCATTCGGTCCTTTATTCATTACGTACGCTGAAAATAAAATCCGTACGCAAGCTCAATAGTCACGTTCTGAAAATAAGATACTATGAAAAAGTTAAACCTATATGTACTTGAATTGTGTTTAAATATAATGAATGAATGTTAAGAGCCTTTCTTTGTAGCGTTATTAGAAGGTAAAGCCGGCCAAGTGTGTGTCGGGCCACGCGCAGTAGGGTTCTGTAGTAAGTCTTAGTCGACTATAACTCTGTAACCGGTTAAGCATATTTAGCCGTGATAGTTTTTCTTTTAAGTTCATTACATGTGCTATGTATGTGATTTTTTTTGCATTTTTAGGGATAGCCATTTAAAAGTTAGAGGGGGAATGCTCGTATCGAACAAAAATTTGCAAATGACTCACTTAACTGAAAAATGGACGCGAGAAATAAAATATGTTTTCCCCCACTTAACGTGTTTGGGAGCTACCCTTAAAAAAATATATTTAATAATTTTTCTTTACCAATTTGTCGGCGTGATCAATATACGTATACTCATACCAAATTTCAGCTTTCTATTATTAAGAACCTCTGAGCTATGCCGCGGACAGACAGACAGATAGACGGACATGGCGAAACTATAAGGGTTCCTTATTGGACTACGGAACCTTAAAAATCAGTCGTCGGCGTTGGTAGTACTATTATGCGGAAGTTGTCAATCGTGGCATAACATGGACATACTCTCTCGTCTAAAAATAAGTGATACCAATCCTTACTCATTCTTGTTACGTTTTTACGATTAAACTACTGAACTGATTTAGATAAGATAGCTATATGATTTAAACATAGCTTCAAAACTGGAGACAGGACATATTTATGTTACTTTTAGTCGGGTACATGAAGGGGTTGCCTAAAATTAAAGGGGAAAGAACAGGGTGTTTTATTCATCAACATGACCTATTTTCGTGTCCAATATAAGAGGAATATTAATTACATTTTAATAAAAGTTTTTTAAGGTATCCTCGTAACATTGCAATTACAACGCTAACAACACTACCCTGCATCATCCCAAGTTATCACCCATTCTTGAGGAGATCATACACAGTGTCTCAGTAAAGATTTTCCGACAGCCAATTATTTGGCTACAGGGCGTCAGTTTATTCCAAGCGTGGGCGTTTTCGTACCATGTGTAGGGGAACCAGGATTCTCGGTTTTTCGAGATTCTTAACACTCAAAATAATTGCTACGTATTTATTAGTCGAAGTCAAAAACTAAAACAGACATTTCAATCCTCAATTTTGTTAGAAAAAAAAAAATTAATTGTTCGCGAAATAATGGTGCTTTGTAACATGGTTTCAATTTTGCTGTAGATAATTTTATTTAAAGTTGTACCGGGTTTTGAAAATTTTGTAACTTTAACGACGATATGTGTACGCTGGCTATGAGACCAACTTATAGCTATTGTAGATACATTCAAAGCAGTAAAAAATATACCTATATTTTATTCTATGGAAGGATATGAAACTCAAATAAATGAATACGAACCTTAAGCTAGCCTTGATGAGAAAGGATCACATTAAATCTGTCCCGAACTCGGAGCTACAAAGCTTGTAGCTACTAGTCCGTTGTTCGGTTTTATAGCACTCGGAATTAGTTCGCCAAAGTGCCTTGTCTAAATTACATAAACCTTTAGCGACTGTACTGATGTTTCAGACTCTTTCAAAGCTTCTACTCAATAATCTTATTAATTATTTTTACATGAAAGCTCTTAATGACTGTTTGGTGATAAGTCTAGACTTTCCATGAGGTTGGGGTACATTTCCCTTTTGAATAGATGCAACATATAAATTAAATACCTTTGTCTCTACCACCTCTGGCCTAGGCTAGACTCAAGAGCAAACCCATTTGAAAATAAAAAATAAATTCATAATTTGACATCTTGATAATATGGATATCCAACCTAAAAGACAGGCAAGACTCATGGCTGACCTCTCTGCTCCCTCCTTTAAAGGTCGCAAAGAAGCTTCAACCAAAGAACATAAATCCCGATCATCAATGCTTCTAAGAAATTCCCAATGATACCTCCATATGGATGGATGCTTAGCATACTACCAAGGCAATCAAAGTATCTTTGCACCTTTCTAAAACTTCCCTAATGACGTCACATCACCATTTTTCTTCAGTTTTGCCACTTGAAAGAACAAAACGCTTATTGCTTAACATAAAGGACTGTCGAAGACATTGATAAAGCGTCTTTGCCAGCACCTCCATTCGATTGAACGCCGTCGCCTTGAAATATTGAAGGAATATCTTATCGTTCGTATAAACATGGTTTCAATATCAAGTTATGTGAATATTTTCGCGGATAGTTTATGTAAGGAAAGGAATTGCTTTTTTGGGAGATGAAACTCTTTTTGTGGGTTTATTGACAGTATTTTGGAGTGGTTCGTACTCAAAACACGATACTTTTTTATTGTTATTCGATTTTTTTGTAGAATGGCGATTTTTTATGAGAGCTGATGTATTTTATAGTGCTTATAACTAAGATTGTACTGTATGGTGTGCTTTTTTCCGTAATTATTCTGGTCTTTTATTTATTGAGTTAGACCATTGAACATTAATATTGTTTTCTAACATTTTCATCCAAATTATATATCCTTTTTGGCATGATAACTTTTGCGGGATGTATTGAGCAATGTATTACCTACTAGTAAAATATATTATGTTATGAAGCTTTTAAAAGTATCTTAAGATACTAGTAAGATTGTTTCAAAATACGAATAACTAACAGATTCCCGCAGCTTCACATGCATTCTAAGGGACCTACGAACTATTCTACATATGTCATGTACAAATTTCCTTTCTATATTCATACATAATTTCGTCCAAATCGTTGTAACCTTAGGCCAATTTTCCAAAACCAAAAAATAAAAAAGTACATTCCGATACCAATTCTAAAAATACCTGCCTACCAACATTCAACACAACCTGGTTACCTGTGGATGATCCGTACACAAAGCCTCCGGTTCCCAGGACAAGGACTACTCGGGAAGCAAGGACCCTCGACTGCATTGTTCCAAGTTTTACCTCTAAACTTTACAATGGAGATTTTTGTTCAGCCTCCTCCATCGACTGCGATTATAAGTTATGTTTTAAGAATAGGTTTTGGCCCTCGTGTAGCTTTTCATGGTGGGTTTTAAGGGTGTCAAAGCTAAGTATAGGTGATAGGAAAAATTATGCGTTTGTTGGTATTTGTTTTTAAATGGTTTTATTTAGTGTTGCTTTTTAGTGTGATCAATGGCTTAGGTTGATGAGGAGAATGGTGTGATGACTGGTACCTAGGGTAGGTCCTAGGCCCTTATTAGTTTTTAGTGTATTATCTAAGTATTTTTTTTTTTAATAAAACCGTTTAACTTAAAAAAATATGCGTGTCAGGCCACATACAGTAGGGTTCCGAAATACGTTTCAGTTGTTCGACTATTACTCTGTAAGCGGTTAAGCCTATGTTTTCCTTTAAAGTGAGTTATATATGCTATATCTGTGATTTTTTCACTTATTTAGGTATAGCAATAGAAAATCAAAAAGATGGAAAGGAGACGCTCGTACCGAATCAAAATTTGCATTTTAAAGCTAGATTAACCGAAAAATGGTCTCCACACACCCATGATAATTTTAAAGGAACTTTGGTTAACCTTAGCTTTCTAGTAGGTACCAAGAACCTCTGAGAAATTTTCAGCCCAATCCCTCCAGTGGTTTGGCCTGTGCGTTGATAGATCACTATGTCAGTCAGTCAGTCAGTCACCTTTGAGTTTTATATATATTTAGATTAGATTTAGATTAGAGACATTTAAGTATCAACCACTTCTTTAAAATTAAAGGTCATTCAAACCCAAGTCCATTAGTATCTCCAATTCTTACCTCACCGACTACATTAAGTTCAGTGACCCATTTCAAAGAAACCCCCAACAAATTATGTACCTTCCCATTTAGTATTACGGTTTAATATCCTTTAGCACCAACGACAATAGTGATATTGATCAGTAAATGGGACCCCTATTTACAGTTCTCAAGGGTAGTTGTCTTGAATGACCGTAGGTATATGCTTGGGTAGTTATTTATTAAGGACCTCATTTGGTAATGGATAGGTTTGAGGTTCACCCATTTTCGTAGATGATAAGTAGGGTCGCGATATAATATGGGTAAAGAAGCGATAGTGCTTGATAATATCTCTTCAGGGGGGCACGTGTTTTTGCAATCACTATTTAGCTGTGAGAGCGAGACACGGCTATTAACGTCGTATAGCACCGTTTCTTTTTCACAACGAATCTATTCCTGCAATATGGCAAAGCCTCTATGGCCGTACCATCGCGTGTTCTTGCAACTATGCAGTTGTGAGAGAGAGACTAAGTTACTATGTCGTATAGCACTGTCTCTTTTTTACAACTAATAATATGGGTCGGTTGATCATATTATACGCACGAATCTTGTCATCTTCACTATCTAAGGCCATTTAAGGCCTTTTATCATAAAGTATAGGCTGTCAAATTCAACCAACCTTTTCTATCCAGCCTTTTCTTAACTATGTTTGACTTTCAATCTAGCCGATCTTAGATGAATATCAGTCTCTTATTTACATAACTGATTTCCTCAATCTAGTTACTAGGTGAATCTGTATACAATGACTAGTTTCTCTGTGCCCACAATGACTGTCAAAGATCTACAGATCCGATCAGGCAAATTTGACTTTTTCTTGGCATCACTATAGGGATTCTATCGGAAGACCAGCGCTGCAGCATTTATTTTGGTTAATTTTGCAGCATTATGCTGAGCCTTATCCGGCCTCGTAAAGGTAAATTTAATTTGTCACTTTCCTTATTTGTACTAATTATTATTTCTTGTGCGTGTCCTGACATGTATTTCTTTCTTTCTTTCTTATTCCCATGCTGGCGAGTCCTAAATACAGCTTGAAATAATAAATTACAGCCTTTGACAGTATTAACTCATAAAAACCACAATACAAAACAATCCACTCGTCCCCCGTAGAGTCAACACGACGTGATACACGACCAATATCCGATGTGCCGGCCATCCGGACCGGACCGGCCGCCGTCCGACCGTCCGGCACCCGTCGGAAGAAACGAAATTAAATGTCGCAATAATAAAATCAGCAACTGGTACTTCTACCCTAATGGACGGTATTGAGTGCCAATATTTTATTGCATTCTCAATTTTGAAATGGAGATTTTTTTATTTATTTACTTTTCATGATAAAAGAATGGAAAAATCATGAACTCTTTCCCTCTGAGTGGTTTGAAATGAGGAATCATTTAATTTTCTCAGTTATTTCAAAGCTTATCTATAAAAATCAGACTCAATTAGATAATTTTATAAAATACTAGCTTCTGCCAGCGACTTCGTACGCGTGGAATAGTGGTGCTCCGCTCCTATTGGTCTTAGCGTGATGATATATAGCCTATAGCCTCCTCGTTAAATGGACTATCTAACACTGAAAGATTTTTTCAAATCGGACCAGCCGTTCCTTAGATTAGCGTGTTTAAACAAAATGACAACATTTCCCTTCACTGCTCTGCTCCTATTGATTGTAGCGTGATGAAAAGTATACTATAACCAGCTCAGGGGTATGACAAATAATTGTACCAAGTTTCGTTAACATCCGTCGAGTAGTTTTTGTTTCTATAGAGTTTATACAGACAGACAGACAAAAATTTTACTGATTGCATTTTTGGCATCAGTATCGATCCCTAATCACCCCCTGATAGTTATTTTGGAAATATATTTCATGTACAGAATTGACCTTTCTACAGATTTATTATAAGTATAGATAGATATAGATAGATAGATTAGCCGTTATATAAAAATACTAGCTTTCCGCAAGCGTCTTCGCCTGCGTGGGATATAGGCACGAATTCATATTAAAATGAAAATTTCATACAAACACTGCCCCCTTTTTCATCCCCTTAGGGATAGAATTTCGATAAATCCCTTCTCATCAGATGCCTACCTAAAGAACACATCCTCCAAGTTTCAGGTCTCTACGATCACCGGTTTAGGGTGTGCGTTGATCAGTCAGTCACTCAGGACAAAGCATTTTATATGTATAGACCATGTCGTCGATCGTGTATAATTATGATTTTGGTATAAGTTTGTATCATTGGCCTGACCATAAAATTCCTCGGAATGTCACCAAATTCCACTTCATGATTTCATCTTCTTCCCCAACTGTCTTAAGTTTGGCTTCTAGTCTTACCTGATGCAGCTAAATACCAGTGTTTTACATGAAGCGACTGCCTATCTGACTTACACACCCAGTTAATAGGCAACCATACCTATTGGTACGACGTTGTTAGATTTTCCGGCTTCTGACTACTCGTAACGACTGTCAAAAAACGACAAAAGCCCGGAGCGAATGAAACACGGAATGAATTTCGAACCGTAATAAGCCTCAAGCTCCTCTATTAGAATAAAATAGATCTTCTTAATAAATCTTAGAATTTAATAATAATATAATTCGTTGCTCTGCCCAAATTTTAAAAAAACAGCCAAGTGCGTGTCGGGCCACGCGCAGTAGGGTTCCGTAGTAGGAGTTAGTCGACTATAACTCTGTAACCAGTATAGCCTACTTAGTGACTGAACTGTGATAGTTTTCCTTGTAAGTTCATTACATGGGCTACATTTGTGATTTTTTTCACATTTCTAGGTATATAGTACAGGATCCCTGATACATCTTTCATCATTTATTACTAACAAGCTGATTTTTCGTGAGTAGATTCCTTTTGACTAGACGCCCAACTTTTTTCTTTACAGTAATGTTGGTAAGTGGTAGCTTAATAAGGGTAACAAGGATAAAATATGTTGATTTGACGAATTTTAAAAATTTATTGCTAACCGATTTTTTCTTTGTTTATTATCAAGATAATTATCTAAATAATGTGAAAAAATATTTGTCCTACAAAATGTAAGGTTTTGTTAGGGAGTCCCCCCGCTCCAACATGTATCGTAAACAAGGTCATGAAAAATGATTACTAACCAGCTGATTTTTTTTTATTGGTTAGCTAACATTTGCATAGTTTACCACCCACATTGTCCTACAAATTGCGTGGTATGTCATCTTGGTCCTACGCTCAAAAGTTGTAGTACTAATACTTAATGTAAAAATAATTACTATCAAGCTGAATATTCGAGAATAGCTTCGTTTCAATGAGACGCCCAACAAATTCTTGTACGAAACTTCTCGATTGTGGTTTATAACTAAGATAATAGGGATGAAATGTGTTGATTTGACGAATGAAAAAAAATTATTACTAACCGATTATTTTTTTGTTAATTATCGAGATAATTATCTAAATAACGTGAAGAAATATTTGTCCTACAAAATATAAGGTTTTGTTAGGGAGTCCCCCTCTCCAACATGTATCATAAATAAGGTCATGAAAAATAATTACTAACCAGCTGATTTTTAGGGTTCCGTAGTCCGACAAGGAACCCTTATAGTTTCGCCATGCCCGTCTGTCTGTAGCACTGAAAAGCTAGATATTTCGCAAATGGCTCGCTTAACTGAAAAGTGGTCTTCAAGCACCCATAATATTTTTGAAAGACCTATCTAACGATATCCCACACGAAGGGGTACGCGAGAAAAAAAATATTCATCCCCACTTTACGTGTTTGCGAGCTACCCTAAAAAAAATATTTTTCAAAATTTTATTTTACCACTTTCTCGGCGTGATCAATATACATATCCATACCAAATTTCAGCTTTCTAACATCAAAAACCTCGGAGCTATGACGCGGACAGACAGACAGACAGACAGACGGACATAGCAAAACTATAAGGGTTCCTTGTCGGACTACGGAACCCTAATAGGGTTAGAAATATTTTGTCATCAAAATTAAAAAAAAATATTTTATTTATTTACAGTTTAACTACTTACAGTGATGTTAGTTAGGTATATGTTGTTTATTGGTGTTAACATTTAAATATGTACTTATTAATCCAAGGAAACTACTTTTGGATAATGTTTTATCTATATGTAATAATTATACTTGTCATTGTATCTGTTTGTTTCCCAACTAAATAAATAGATAAATAAACAAAGCAACTAACAGACTATAGAAATAACACAGATGAGACACTACAGTAGCTAATCTTTCCACTTTATTGACCTATTTCAATCAGTGAGCTCTCTCGAATGGCGCGGAAAGACAAACCAAATACACCCTCTGTATCCCTTTATTTCCCGATCAGCTTTTATTTATAGGGGTTTAAGGCAATAGGGTGGGAACGTTGTTTTGTAGACTATAGTTTTCTTGTTTTAGAGAGTAGTGACTATTTTGAGTTAAATGAGATTATTATACACTAGCTTTTCGCCATCGGCTTCGCCCGCGTGGTCTATACGAATTAAAATTAAAATTACTCTCTCTTTTTACCACTTTAGGAGTAGAATTTCGGAAAATCCTTTCTAATCGAATGCCTACGTCATACATAGAACAAGTGCCAAGTGTCAAGGTCTCTACGGCATATCCGCGGTTTAGGCTGTGCGTTGATCCGTCAGGACAAAGCATGTTATATGTATAGATATGTAAAATAAATAGCATGCCAATAAGTTAAGCAGAATTTTAAAACAAAATGCAAAGAACCGCATCGAATTCTGTTCTGTAGTTTTTGAGAAAATGGGAACAAAGAAACACACGTATGTGGGTGACTCACATGTTATTTACATTATTTATATATATATTTACATACCTAACATTAATAACATATTACATAAAACATATTTACAAAATACTAAACACTATAAAATAAGTAAGTATTATAATTATAAATTTCATCAAAAACAATACAGCCGACATAACACAAACCGTACACTGGACACACACACCGCCAGCTGATGCCCTATTGTTTAACCTGTCGCGGCGATGCGTCCACGCGCTATCGTGACGTAGCCGCGTGCACACCGCGCTCGGTGCAATGGTATATGCATCTCAGTCGCACCAGTCCCGATTCACCTGAGACGCCGGACGCCCGCTCGCTTTTTGCTTGAGCCAATATAAGTTTACCCGCGCTTAATAACTGTGCTTTTTATATTGCGAATAAAAACTTATCTACTTTCTCCTTTCGCTTTCCGCTTCGCTTGTGCTTTGTACTGTTCCCTGTGCCTTCTAACTTTTTATGTGTATTGGTGTACAGTGTGTGTTGGACAATAAATTGGTTGAACATTACGTGTGAGGACTATTATTTTAATCGCCGTAAGTTACCTACACGACACACATACATCACCTCCCATACTGGTGACCCCTTTAAGAACATTGTGGTGAATAGTGCATTATTAAAATGAGCACCGACGGTAGTGATACGGAGACTTCGCAGCGCAGCCAACGCCCTAGTCGGCGAGCCAGTAAATGCGAGCGCATTTCCACTGACCCGGAACATCCGTCATTGGAATTATTTAGAGTAGGTGTTCGCATACCACCTTTTTGGCCTGAAAAGCCCACTATATGGTTTTGCCAAATTGAGGGTCAATTCAAGCTGGCCCGAATAACCGACGACCACACAAAATTCCATTACGTACTCGCTCACCTGGATCGACAGTACTCAGTTGAGGTTGAAGATATTATCACTTCGCCTCCTGCTACCGGTGCGTACGAGAAGCTGAAGAGCGAACTAATTAAGCGTCTGTCGGTCTCGAAAGAGAAGAAGGTGAAGCAGCTTCTTCAGTCAGAAGAACTAGGTGACCGTAAACCGTCCCAGTTCTTGCGGCACCTGCAACACCTAGCGGGACCAACAATACCGGAAGATTTCCTCCGCACAATCTGGACCAGCCGTTTGCCAGGTAACCTGCAGACTATTATCGCGTCCCAAATGAGCCTGTCCCTCACCGAGCTTGCTGACCTCGCAGACAGAGTGCATGACATGACGCCTACATCTCCTCAAGTCGCAGCAGCTTCGACGTCACGAGCGGAGCCATCGATGGACATGATGCGCCTCATTATGGAGCTGACCAAGAAGGTAGACGCGCTGACAGAACATGTGCATGGTCGCTCCCGCCCCCGCACCAGACAAGGTTCGGGTCACAGAAGCCGCACTCCGTCCCAACGGTCGCAGTCCAACTACAGGAAGTTCCCGCATTGTTGGTACCACCACAAGTTCGGCAGCCAGGCGAAGAAGTGCGTGCGCCCGTGTGACTACAAGGCGGGAAACGCAGCGGGCAGTCGATAATGGCGACTGAAGATTGCCCCTATGTGTCTGGTCGCCTGTTTGTGACAGATCGCAGGTCGAAAGTCCAATTCTTAGTGGACACAGGAAGCGACTTATGTGTTTTCCCTCGATCTGCGCTCCCAAGTTATAGATGTGCGAAGACAGAATACCAGCTGTGTGCAGCCAACGGTTCACCGATCAACACCTACGGTTACCTGCAACTTGTATTAAATTTAGGCCTTCGTAGGGATTTTTCATGGCGTTTCGTAGTAGCTGACGTCACCAAAGCTATTATAGGCGTAGATTTTTTGTCATTTTTTAATTTAATTGTTGACATTCGCAATCAGCGCTTAATAGATAGCACAACAAATGTATCAGCTGTAGCTTCGATATCTTTCACTGATAGCATCTCAAGTGTGAAGGTCGTGACTGGTGACAGCAAGTACCGTAAGTTATTACTTGAATTTACTGAAATAACACGGCCAGCTGGCGTTCCATTCACACCCAAACACAGCACAACACACCACATTCGCACCACATCAGGCCCCCCAGTGTCTTGTTCCCCTCGCAGACTAGCTCCGGACAAGCTGAAGATCGCCAAGGCTGAATTCGAGGCAATGTTGGCGAACGGTACAGCCCGACCCTCAGAGAGTCCTTGGTCGTCGGCTCTCCACCTCGCCCCGAAGAAAGACAATGGCTGGCGTCCTTGCGGTGATTACAGGCAGCTCAATGCAAGGACAATACCGGATAAGTACCCAATCAGGCACATACATGACTTCGCCCATAGCCTATCTGGTTGTAAGATCTTTTCGACAATTGATCTAGTAAAAGCTTACAACCAGATCCCAGTTTTTGAGCAGGACATTCCGAAGACCGCCATCACTACACCCTTCGGACTCTTCGAGTTTCCGTTTATGACGTTTGGCCTGAGGAACGCCGGTCAAACTTTTCAAAGGTTTGTTGACGAGATGACTCGTGGTCTAGACTTTTGCTTTCCATACCTTGATGACTTCCTACTCTTCTCAAAGGACGAGGCAGAGCATCAGCAGCACCTTCGCCAACTCTTCCAGAGGATGAAGGATTACGGAATGCTCATCAACACAGCCAAATGCGTCTTTGGGGTACCAGAGGTAAATTTTCTAGGCTACCACATCTCGCAGCACGGTACTAAACCTTTGGAGAGCAAGGTGCAGGCAATAAGGGAGTTTCCAGTCCCTAAAACTGCCAGGCAACTTAGGAGGTTTCTGGGCATGGTGAACTTTTACCGGAGGTTCATACCTCAGGCTGCCCAGATCCAAGCACCTTTACATGCCTTACTGACCGGTACAATCAAAGCCTCACAGCCAGTCGACATCAGCGGAACCTCATTGACAGCCTTCGAGGAGTGTAAGAATAGCCTCTGCAATGCAGCATTGTTGGCACATCCTGACTCAGACTGCAAACTGGGCCTGGTCACGGATGCGTCTGATTTCGCAATTGGCGGAGTCTTGCAGCAGTTTAAAGATGGTAGCTGGCAGCCCTTAGCATTTTTTCCCGCAAGTTGAGCCCAACACAGCAAAAATACTCGCCGTACGACAGAGAGCTCCTTGCAATTCACGAGAGTATTAAATATTTTCAGCATTGGCTGGCCGCTACCACCTTTACTATCTATACTGACCACAAGCCGCTATGTTACGCTTTCCATCAGCGGAAAAGTAACTGCTCGCCTCGTCAGTATAGACACCTAGACTACATTTCGCAATTCTCGACTGACATTCAACACATTGCCGGAAAAGATAACGTCGTTGCGGACACTCTTTCCCGCGTCGAAGAATTGCAAAGTCCGGTAGATCTAGATGTACTAGCCAAAGCTCAAGATTCCGACCCTGAACTTGCTCAATTTCTTACTACAGATTCTTCACTGCGCATTAAAAAGATGAGTGTACCTGGTAGTCGTACCGTTTTGTACTGCGATGTCAGCACAACGACTCCCAGGCCCTTCATTCCTAAACCTTTGCGCAAACAAATATTTGACTCGTTGCACTCACTAAGCCATCCCGGCGCTAACGCAAGTGCTAAACTGGTAGCACAGCGCTACGTTTGGCCACAGATGCGGAAAGACTGTCGCGATTGGTCTAAGGCATGTTTGGCTTGCCAGCGCACGAAGGTTAATCGACATGTTTCCACCCCCTTGGGTACCCTCGATTTACCTTCAGCGCGATTCAAACATGTCCACCTAGACCTCATCGGACCATTGCCCCCTTCCAATGAATATCGGTATTGCCTGACACTCGTCGATCGCTTCACGCGATGGGTTGAAGTTGTCCCTATTACCGATATTACGGCGGAAACTGTGGCCAAAGCATTTTTGTCGGGATGGGTAGCACGATTCGGTTGTCCTGTCGACATCGTCACTGATCGCGGTAGGCAATTTGAATCCGGTCTTTTCGCATACCTTGCAAAGACCATCGGGTTCAGGCATCGCAAGACCACTGCTTACCACCCACAGTGCAACGGTTTGATCGAAAGATTTCACCGGCAGCTTAAAGCAGCGATCAAATGTCACGCTGACAGCAGCTGGACTGAGTCTTTGCCATTTGTACTGCTCGGCATAAGAAGTTCATTCAAAGAAGATCTTCAAACATCTTCTGCCGAGCTAGTATATGGCGAACCTTTAAGGCTGCCGGGAGAATTCTTCGGCGAAAAGGTTGACAAGTGCACGACTGATATCACTGATTTTACAGCCCGTATCAGATCATTTGCCAACCACTTAAAGCCAGTTCCAACGTCGCACCACTCAAATAACAAAATTTTTATACACAAGGATTTATCCTCATGTTCCCATGTTTTCCTGCGGGACGACGCGTTGAGAGGTGCGCTCCAACCGGCATACACTGGTCCCTATGAGGTGATCGAGAGAGGTGCCAAAGTTTTTAAAATTAAAATAAAAGGTAAAATCGTCACAGTATCTTTAGACCGTTTAAAACCAGCCTACATACTGTCAGACAATAATGACACCCCTAATTTACCTGATCCCGAGCCACCACCACCTTCCACTCCAACAGTTAAAACCACACGATCCGGTAGGAAAGTCCACTTCCCGGACTACTATCGCCCGTAGCACGGTCTCTGGAGGGGAGTGATGTGGGTGACTCACATGTTATTTACATTATTTATATATATATTTACATACCTAACATTAATAACATATTACATAAAACATATTTACAAAATACTAAACACTATAAAATAAGTAAGTATTATAATTATAAATTTCATCAAAAACAATACAGCCGACATAACACAAACCGTACACTGGACACACACACCGCCAGCTGATGCCCTATTGTTTAACCTGTCGCGGCGATGCGTCCACGCGCTATCGTGACGTAGCCGCGTGCACACCGCGCTCGGTGCAATGGTATATGCATCTCAGTCGCACCAGTCCCGATTCACCTGAGACGCCGGACGCCCGCTCGCTTTTTGCTTGAGCCAATATAAGTTTACCCGCGCTTAATAACTGTGCTTTTTATATTGCGAATAAAAACTTATCTACTTTCTCCTTTCGCTTTCCGCTTCGCTTGTGCTTTGTACTGTTCCCTGTGCCTTCTAACTTTTTATGTGTATTGGTGTACAGTGTGTGTTGGACAATAAATTGGTTGAACATTACGTGTGAGGACTATTATTTTAATCGCCGTAAGTTACCTACACGACACACATACATCACCTCCCATACGTATATAAACATAAAACTCTTAAAACGAATAGGTAGGACACCTTATAAATTGTAAGCATGCAACAAAATCACAATAAACTATTACTCTAATTACAAAATTAATTGTCTAATCTCCTTTCCAACAACAAAAAAAATCTTAGAATAATTAGATAATCTTCTATACTTACCCTACTTTCATTGTAAAGAGACATAATTAGGTTCTACAAATTATTTATTTAACGCGATCCCTTTCGGATCTCGTTTTGCTTTGATTCATAATACCTTTACTTTAGTTACCGAAGTGAAACCAACCTTAGGAACAAGAACTTAAAGATTACATTCCCTTGTGTTATTTGTAATTTAGTTCTACACAAAATACTCTGCAATTTGAGGAGTTTTAATTAACTTTTAATCCTCGTTTGCTAAAAGTTTATCAGTGGAAGATATTTCGTTTTGTGTTCGGTACTATTTGAGATACCTACGTCGGCAATATTGATAAGCCTAATTTGCTTTATTTGTTACTATAGCTTCTGCCCGCGACTTCGTCCGCGTGGAATAGTGGTGCTCCGCTCCTATTGGTTTTAGCGTGATGAAATATAGCCTATAGCCTTCTTCAATAAATGGGCTATCTAACACTGAAAGAATTTTCATATTGGACCAGTAGTTCCTGAGATTAGTAGCGTACGCAAAAAAGTAACTTTTCTGGTTGATTTCTTACACCTTGTGTCCGAAAAACCCAAATATCTTACGGAACCCTATTTTTTTCCAAAATAAAATTTAGCCTATGTTACTCGTGGATAATGTAGCTTTCGAATGGTGAAAGAATTATTAAAATCAGTCCAGTAGTTTTTGAGCCCATTCATTACAAACAAACAAACAAACAAACTTTTCCTCTTTATAATATTAGTGTAGACTAGCTTTTTCTCGCGGTTTCACTCACATTTTGAGGAGTAAAGTATTCAAATTCCTATGTGTTAAAAACTATGCGTGTACCAAATTTCATACAAATCCACTCAGTACCTTTAGCGAAAAACATACATAAATATATCCCTACAAACTTTCAAAATTGTTATATATTAGTAGGATTTCGAAAAAAGGGGGTGTTCTCAATTCGACTGTATTTTTTTTTCTTTTTTTATGTTTGTTACCTCAGAACTCTCGACTGGGTGAACCAATTCTGATGATTCTTTTTTATTTGAAAGCTGCCTCTTACCGTGTCGTCCCATATAAATTTTATTCATTCGTTTTCCAAATAATAATATGTGTATTTAAAAAACCAGTTTATCTCTATTTATCAGAGACAAACTCTTAATAGGAGAGGTACTACTTTGTTATTACAAATTCTAATATATTTAAAACATTGATTTTTAATGCAAATAAAATATTACTTTCAAAAGGAAAGTTAAAATTTTTAGATACTAACATAGTAATTACAATAAATACATAAAATGTTATGATTAAAATTTGAGACTGGGCGTAAAATTCTAAAAGTTTTCCTCTTGCAAAACTTATGAAGAGCTCTTTATTCAATTGCCTTCAGGGTTCGTAAAAAATAAGAACAAATTTCAATATATAAACTTTAGAATATAAATAATTGATGTAACAAGATAAATCCTTACTCCTTACTAATATTATAAATGCGAAAGTAACACTGTCTGTCTGTCTGTCTGTTACGCTTTCACGCCAAAACTACTGGACCGATATAAATGAAATTTGGTACAGAGATAGAATAGACCCTGAGGAACAACATAGGCTACTATTTACCCGGGTGCGCTAAGTAGTTCCCACGGGATGCGGGTGTAACCGCGGGAAACAGCTAGTTTAAAATAAAAACCCCCTACCTAAAAATTTCTTACATCATTTTGGAAAAGAGCTGATACTCTTACACTGCTGGACCGATATTAACCAAACATAGCTACTGGCTTTAAAATGAAAAAAAAACCGCCTCGAAACGGTCCATCCGTCTAAGAGATACGATGCCACAGATAGATACACACAGACAGACATCGACGTCATACTTATAACACCCCTGTTTTTGCGTCGGGGGTTAAAATACATGCATGATATAAGAATAAGTATGTTTTACAATAATTTGAATAGACTCATGTGCCCTTTAAACTGGAGAACTTGTCACAGCTAACAAATTTGTTCTCGTGACTTATTGCTAAAGTTATTTCATCAGGCGTTAACTCCTTTACCTAGCTTTGCTGGGAAAGGGTAGCAAGGTCGCACAAATAATTGGAAGTACGTAATTGTAGGCTTAATCCTGTAATTAAATGGATTTATTTGAGGACAAAGTATTTTGAATGTTATTAAGTATACTATTAGGTACATTCTCGCAGGTATCTAGTACCTACCTACGTTTTGCACGCTCGCAGGCATTTTTAACCGACTTCAAAAAAAGGAGGAGGTTATCAATTCGACTGTTTTTTTTTTTTTTTTTATGTTTGTTACCTCATAACTTGCGACTGGGTGAACCGATTTTCATGATTCTTTTTTTATTTGAAAGCTGGTGCTTCCCGTGTGGTCCCATTTAAATTTTATCACTACCGGTTCAGCCGTTTTATAAATATATCAAAAATAACGATTTATCTCTACTTGCTGATATGCCAAATACTTAGATGATTTGGTTATTTACGCTTATTACAACCTAAAAAACCGGCCACGTGCGAGTCGGACTCGCGCACCGAGGGTTCCGACCATTGGAAAGAAAAAATACGCAATAAAGTCGCAATTATCTTGTTTTTTTCCGACCGCATAATTAAGTTTGTTTATAGAGGAAAATTGCTGATTACTTAAAAACTACGTGCTAGATCTCGTTCAAACTAATTTTCAATGGAAGTTTGCATGATAATCTACATCATATATTTTTTTAGTTTTATCATTTCTCTTATTTTAGAAGTTACAGGGGGGGGGGACACACATTTTACCCCTTTGGAAGTGCCTCTCGCGCAAACTATCCAGTTTAGAAAAAAATGATATTAGAAACCTCAATATCATTTTTGAAAACCTATCCATAGATACCCCACACGTATGGGTTTGATGAAAAAAAATTTTTTGAGTTTCAGTTCTATGTATGGGGACCCCCAAAATTTATTGCTTTTTTTCTATTTTTGTGTCAAAATCTTAAAGCGGTTCACAAAATACATCTACTTACCAAATTTCAAGAGTATAGTTCTTATAGTTTCGGAAAAAAATGGCTGTGACATACGGACGGACAGACAGACAGACAGACAGACATGACGAATCTATAAGGGTTCCGTTTTTGCCATTTTGCTACGGAACCCTAAAAAGTGGTGTGTTTATTTTGTTAAGATAGATAGACCGAGACACTGAAAAGCGAAAAAATAAAAAAGCTTTTTACAAAAAAAATAAAACCGACTTCCAAAAAAAACTGAAAAGTAAAAAATAATTTTAATTTAAACGCTTTACGACCAAAACATCGCTCTAGAAGTCGGTGGCGAAATACTAACAATAGTAACTTACAAGACACATTTTATTTACCCTGTTTATCTATTAATTGAAATGTCAGAAACCCAGTAAGTCCCTAAATTTTCATATTTTAAGTAACCTTACCTATCTTCTAATTTAATAATTATATTTGTTGTCATGCACGCATCAAGAACGAAGCACGAATCTACAGAATTTATAAATAATTATTTACGTATTTGCTTGAAATAAATTTGGTGATTCACACTTCTTAAAATAATAGTTTTTTGTTTTGTTTTGTCATTCAAAGCCAGCATGGAATTTGAGAAAACAATAATAGTTCTTTAGATAATTTAAAATAGGTCAACGTACCCCAAAACTGAAGTGAAAATACCTACCTACTATCGAAAAAAGCAACAAAATGAAAATACTATACTAGCTGGAGTCAGACAAAGGCTATCCGTCTATTCCACGTTACGAATTGTAACAAAACCAAAAAAATATCCACGCTTCGTTTCTGGAATATTTACAAAATCCTCTTTTTGCCGGTTGTCTGGGCTAACCCACTCACACCAGCACCCGGTTCAAAGCTCCACTTTTACCCGGGTTTTTCCAATAAAACTTGGACCCAGATATCAGATTAAACTTCGGGTTCTGGCTAGCTGAGCCAGCTTATCTTTACACGCTGAATGTGTTTATGGAGGTAACAATTTTGTTATGCATGACAATTGAACCTTAAATGTATTTTCTTAAGCACCTAGAATTCCATTGTGAAGTGATTAATGGCTTTAATGTGCATATAATATTAATGGAGGCGCTCGTGGCTAAGTAAAAGCATGGGTTGATCAAACGCATGGCGCGGTCTGTCCATGGATGGGTGGCCATCTACGAATATATGAGACTCATTCGTGCCTCGGAAAGCACGTTAACACGTTACACTCATATTTTTCCAGTTTTCTTAAGTCCTAGTATGGCTGGCAAAAATCCAGACCCCATACTGCTGCCAAAAACTATTCATGCCACATGGAACAATTGCCACATTCCCTAACCTTTGAATTGAACCTTCAGCAGTTGGGGGTAATATTCCAACTATATTCTATAACTATATTCCACTACCTATTTCCACTACCTACTATTTAATTATTTGTTTTTGTTTCTATGGACATGGTGATTTGATTAAATTTTTTTCTTAAACCTTTTGGAAATGGATTTCTGGTATGGTATCTATATTTTGCAGAGAACCGCTACGCTATCCTTGGTTAAGTACCTATTACTTAGGCTTTTTCTCTTCGTAAGCACAACTATAAATCCGAATTCGTTTCTACAATCACCGGTCATAAGATTAACCACCAGCCCCTTAATCTGGCCTAAAAACCCAATCTAAGTCCCAAATCCCTTTGTACTTAACAAGGCCACGGCCTCACTCTATCCTACATCACTATCTACCCCTATCTTATCACGTCGTGAATGTTTAAAAGGTAGGACAATACAGCGGCGCCGCTTCCGCCAAAACCGGTCGGCTTCCGTTCGAGAGGGAGTGATTTTATTTGCGTACAAAGGTGCTATACACTGCTTAATTTACTAAAGTTGGTAGCCCTGGCTCACATTATCATAATTTTACACACACATGCGCAAGGAATGGAAACCAATTACATTTGCTTTGGTAATTGAGCGAACTTTTTCGAACGCGTTTGTTTGGATGGCTCTCTGATGGTCACCACTGGTCCGGAAGATATTATGATGATATAAGGGATAACTGCTCTTAAAATGTAAACTAGTTAAGCGTATTTTTCGACTTATCTTAATATTTTGAGTTTTTAATCATCGTGAAGTCATGGTAGCCTAGTTGTTAAGGCACTTGCCTCTCGTGTACGAATGTGCGGGTTCGAAACTTGGCAAGTACTAAAGTGATTTTTCTAAAGTTGTATGTACTTTCGAAGAATATCACTGCCAAACGATGAAGGAAATACATCATGAGGAAAACCTGGACTTAAAAAGTCTGAAATCACCAATCCGATCAATATGCTTTCTCTATATGAGAAGAGGCCTATGCCCAGCAGTGGGATAATATAGGCTAATGATGATGACTTGTAATAATCCTGGAATAGAAATCCTGTAACTAATGCTAAACAGGGTGATTTACCATCACCAGCTAAATAAAGTCTAGATAAAAGCAAAGAAATACAAAATGGGGCTAAAGTCTGGATCTTAAGTAGTAAAAGAACGACTAGGATTAATTTCGAATTATAAGAGAAATCGAATCTGAATAAAAATGTAAAAGTAGCTGGGGCAGGTGTTGTTCCCACAGCTCGGATAAGCCACGTGAAAAATATGTACAGAAGGTTTACAATAACATATTTATGTATTTATATACCTACAGTCGGACTAAAACATACAATTACTAAATTTTGTAATAATGTGGAGATGGCCTAGAAGTTGAGGAGCTCGTATCTAAGTAATCGACCGATCGGTAGGTGAAGCTGCGCTTGGCGCGGTCCGTGTATGGGAGACGATCTATGTCATTGGTCGTTGGTCCCGGTTGTCATTCGTACATCTTTGACAGTCTTTGATAGGCAACGGATGCTGACTGCGAGCTGTCTTAGATCGAGATGTTTGCCACTCTTTGAGAAGGCCTACTTTCAGCACTAAAATGATTCCATACTGCTAGCAGAATCCTGTTGATTTACTTACTCCGTCGGCTCAGCAACCCTTAGTGAGTCTTAGGCTCCGACACGAGATGATTGCCATGCATTTCTATCTTGTGCAATTTTTTGCCGAATTTTGTTGATGTCATGTCAAAATTCGGTCTATGCAGCCTTTTTGCATTGTACGGATTAAACCTTCTGTATAAATTATATTATGGTTGAAACTCACTGAGGGCAATCGTAAAATCGTTTATTTTTATCCTCACAATCGGCCTTGTTAACGATTGTAATAACAAAGAATTATATTTACTTATTACATTTTTATTACTACCTGTGTTTAAAAATGCAATGTTTATCAAACGAATTATTTAAATACATACGACATTCCATGTGAATTGGAGTAGTTGTGTTTGTTTTTTTGTTGATTATAAACAATCTGATTGACAAGTTTTAGCGAGATTAACGAACAGCAATTCATTTTTAGATATATATATATATATAAGATTGCGAACCTTATGTCAACACGATAACGAAGCGAATGGCTGTTTTCTATCTCCATAATTTCTAGAACTGTCAACATTTAAACTGTCCCGGACTTGGCATTTTTACTCCATATTCATAAATCTAAACCATGAATGCCAAATCTGGCAAGGAATCAAGGAACCTACCGTCTCCTAACTGTATCAAAAATACCGTATCTTTACATTCTCAATGGAAGGTGTTAAGATATTTCGTCACGGGCAAAACCCGGCGCAGGAGTTGTTTAACATACCGAAGATTATCCTTGAGGAAATGCGTTTCAAATTGAATATTTATACACAGGGTGGAACGAGAGTAAGCGTGAGAACTCCCTTCACTTATCAAGTTAGAATATTAAGAGAGAAATTTCTTTGTCTTTCGATCAATAAAAGCTTGTCATATGGAGAATACTCAATCGTGTTTTTAGCAACTGCTGGAGTCCTATTTCAATCAAAATATAAATAAAATCTTGTTTAATAAAAATGTTTGTTCTATTTCTCACATAGATCAATAAAATGGCATTCAATGATAAATGTTTAGAGCATGAAATTAACATAAATGCGCCATCCTTACGCCATTTTGTTAATTTCTGTGGCAGAATTCGAACAAAATAGGTTACTACCATGTTTATATTTTTCGTAAAATCAATCAGCACAGACTGTACCTAATTTACTTTTTGTGTCAAATCTATTTTTTTAATCTATCTATACTTATAATAAATCTGTAGAGAGGTCAATTCTGTACATGAAATATATTTCCAAAATAACTATCAGGGGGTGATTAGGGATCGATACTCATGCCAAAAATGCAAACAGTAAAATTTTTGTCTGTCTGTCTATCTGTCAGTCTGTCTGTATAAACTCTATAGAAACAAAAACTACTCGACGGATTTTAACGAAACTTGGTACAATTATTTGTCATACTCCTGAGATGGTTATAGTATACTTTTCATCACGCTACAATCAATAGGAGCAGAGCAGTGAAGGGAAATGTTATCATTTTGTTTAAACGCGCTAATCTCAGGAACCACAGGTCCGATTTAAATAATTCTTTCAGTGTTAGATAGTCCATTTATCGAGGAAGGCTTAAAAATCATCACGCTAAGACCAATAGGAGCGGAGCACCACTGTTCCACGCGGACGAAGTCGCTGGCAGAAGCTAGTAATAAATAATAATATAATAACAAAATATAAATCGCCAAACCGACTTAAGCAATCGTGGTGATCAATGCTCGACCCTACTCTCTGAGACAGGAGGCTTTCGCCTAGCATAGGCCTATAGGATGATATTTAAGATTACTCAACCTGGGAATATGAAGACAGCATGTCACACTTGCTGCTACTAGACCATCGAGGCATCTTATCTCTAGCAATTTCCATAAAATTATATCTAGTCTAAAAAACTCTTTTAACAGATAGTAACGTCAAGCTCGTTCACCCATTTCCAACTGGTACATCAAAGAAACCGTATAATCTAAGACATTGTTTAATAAATATATGCATATCTATACTTCTATACTTATAATAAATCTGTAGAGAGGTCAATTCTGTACATGAAATATATTTCCAAAATAACTATCAGGGGGTGATTAGGGATCGATACTGATGCCAAAAATGCAATAAGTAAAATTTTTGTCTGTCTGTCTGTCTGTATAAACTCTATAGAAACAAAAACTACTCGACGGATTTTAACGAAACTTGGTACAATTATTTGTCATACTCCTGAGATGGTTATAGTATACTTTTCATCACGCTACAATCAATAGGAGCAGAGCAGTGAAGGGAAATGTTGTCATTTTGTTTAAACGCGCTAATCTCAGGAACCGCTGCTCCGATTTAAATAATTCTTTCAGTGTTAGATAGTCCATTTATCGAGGAAGGCTATATATCATCACGCTAAGATCAATAGGGGCGGAGCACCACTATTCCACGCGGACGAAGTCGCTGGCAGAAGCTAGTACAGCATAAAGTTAGGTATTTGTTAAAACTAAGGTGCAACAAGTAGAATCAGAAGTTGTTAGGATATTGTATTTTTTTTTTATTATGTGAATTTATTAGTTACAGTATGTTATTTGCTTGTCAAACAGTTTGTATCCGGCAAATATCTATACATCTATTATATAAAAATGAATCCCTATTTCCCTTGGTTATCGCATCACGCGCGAACGGCTGGATCAATTTGGCTGAAATTTGGTACGGAGATAGAGGGGACCCTGGAGAAGGTTCTTCCCTGGGGAAACTTCCGTCGGGACGCGGGTGAAACCGTGGGGAACAACTAGTATATCGTCCCCGTAGTTGGAAAATTAAATAACTCTGATTTTGTAGTTTTGAGATAAACGCGATTTAGTGGTTTTTTTTCAGTTAATGTACATTTGTTAAAAAATGTGAGACAATTTTATTGTCGGTAATTTTATATATTGTGGACCTGATTACCTTTTACATTATGTTTTAACAAACTGAACTCTATCTTTAACTATAACTCAATAACACATAAAAAATCAAGTTGTTTAATTTTGCCACAACTGTTATTTATAACGTAACTACAATTAGCTACTTATTTCGGCTATTTATTTAGTTTTCCTACGAGCTAAATACATTTGGTAGAGTAAAATTTGGTTAAATAAATGCAGTTATTGAATTTATCAAACTCGAAATATTTTTAAATGTACAATTTAGTAGCTTTGTACGTTATTATTACTTTGATATTTTTTTAACTATTATTGGTCTCATATAAAATAAAAGCTGTATTATGATATTAATAAAGTCATAGTAAGGAAGAAATAGAAAAGTACAATAAAAATCAGAAAAAGTGTATTGTAATTAGATACTTATCTTGCTACAAACTTAAAAAAATAAACAAAATTATACCACTTATAACAAGTGAAAACAAGTTAACTTAAAGTATTCTTTCAAATCAAAACAAAAAATAATTTTTGAACTCAAAAATAACATTATGGCTCTAAAATCAGAGACCTAATTACAAAAGACATACTTAGTAGTGAGCCAAACTAATAATAAGTATTAGAACTAAAAAATATAAGTTTGTATCAAATCAAAACACATAAATTTATTCATTATCATCTATGGGTAAGACATATTTTATGAATACTCCGTACATGGGTTTTATGATTAGGAGTTCTTACTTCTACAGCCCTAACCTTGTTATCATGACCATCAAATAATTTCACAACCCTAGCCATTGGCCATGACATTATTGGAAGATTATCTTCCTTTAAAATTACTAAACTATTTAATTTTACATTACAATTAGCATATTTCCATTTAGGTCTGTTTTGTAATAAATTTAAATAACATTGATACCACACTTTCCAAAAGGATTTTTTTAAAGAATTACATAGTTGCCAAAACTTAAGTCTATTTTGTGGAATGTTACATTCATTTCCTTGAGGATACGTTGACAAAGCACTACCTATAATAAAGTGACCAGGTGTCAAATAACAATAATCATCGGAGTTCAAAGATAAAGGTAAGAGTGGCGGAGAAGTAAGCACTGCTTCGATTTCAGTTAAAACAGTATTAAGCTGTTCATAAGTTAGAACAGTTTTTTGTAATATTATTTTTAAGTGAAACTTTGTGCTCTTAACTGCCGCCTCCCAGAGCCCACCAAATGTAGGTGAGTAACATGGTATAAAGTGAAACTGTATCCCACGCTCGGCGGTAAATGAACCTGCATTTGGTGGCTCTGAGAAGCTTGCAGCTAGCTCGACTAATTGACTCCTTGCCAGTCCTGGATTTGTCAATAGGCCGTATAGGCCGGGGCCTAGGGGCGGCAGCGTCCTAGGGGCGGCAGATTTCAGAAGACGCTAACTTGATTATTGGGCCTAGTGCGGCGGAAATAAAGTGGCCTATACTCATAAAAAATACAAATCCGGCACTGCTCCTTGCACATTTAAATATACTTGCATTGTCGCAGTGAATTTCGGTGGGCAAACCTCGTCTGGAGATAAATCTCCTCAAGCACGCAAGGAAGGTTTCCGTGATCAAATCTGATGCGAGTTCTAAGTGAACGGCTTTTGTCGCGAAACATACGAATACACAGATATACCCTTTCCCAATTAAAGATCGTCTTACGCGAGAGAGTTTCACATCAATTGGCCCAGCGAAATCCACGCCGACATTCTCAAATGGGCGGCTGGTAGCTGTTACACGTGCAGCCGGCAAGGAGCCCATTAGTTGCTTGGCTGCTAAGGCCTTTTGTCTGAAACATACAATACATTTGTAAGTTACTTTCTTAACTTCTAATAAGCCATTGACAATCCAAAACCTTTGATTAAGATGCGAGAGTTAAAGCTTAGGCCCTGCGTGCAGTAGCCTTTCATGTTCACACCTTATAAGCAAGCTAGTAATTGAAGAGCCTCTTGGCAGTATGACAGGATGTTTTTGTGAATAAGCTATATCAGCATAATGCAGTTTGCCACCAACGCGCAATAGACCCCGATTGTCAAGAAAGGGATGCAACTCAGCCAGATTCCTTTCAAGCTGTTGTTATTGCTTATTGCTTTAATTTCAGATTTAAAATATGTATTTTGTTCATGTTCAATTATTGACATTAATGCATTATCTAACTCAGAACTTTGCAAATAGTTTGTATTTATTTTTGTATTATATTTGTTAATGTTGTTTAAAAATCGCAATATGAATGCTGATAGCCTAACTATTTTATTTATGTTAGAGTAATTATACAAGCGCTTGAACACATAGTCAAGCGGATTGGGGTTTTGGCATACCAAGTTGCTGGAAGGAGCTAAGCAGGGCTCCACAGAGAGTGAATTAGCAGGTGAGCTGTAAGCAGGAACTCGTACTCACTGTTTTGCAGAAGCTTTGGGCCGTTCCACCAAATGTTGCAGCTACTCAGCTCTTTCGGATTGACGCCTTGGCTAATGAGATCAGCAGGATTGTCATGTGTATTGACATATTGCCAACTGCTTCCAGCGGTATTTTGACGAATTACACTTACTCTGTTCGATACATAAGCTTGAGGTTTTGTTAGCTCAGTGTTTAGCCATGCAAGAACGATTTTTGAGTCGCTGAATAAACCTCGCGAATCCATCATTGGTCACTCTGACGTCAATGCAATTGAAGGTCACGTATCACACAGTAAAACGCACGACAGAGGGTGGACTCTTCAGTTATCTTTTCGTTAACTGACTAAAGCCACTACGGGTGTGCGACCCCGTACTGCTCGAGCTGCTAGAGTTACAATCCTGTCTTTTCCGTGACTTTAGTATCCCTTATTCCCCCATCCCTTCCAATATCCAAACCCTTCCCCCACAGAGACGGTCAACTCGAAATAAACCCGGTGTTGGTGGAGCCGAAAGCACCTGTAGCGAATCCGACTCCGCACGTAACGACTTGTCGTTCCTGTGGGGCCAGTCGGTGACGCCGAGAGAGTGGTGTAGGTCTTGGGAAAGCCTGCACTATCTTAATTGCGTCCCAGGCGATGCAGCATCCGTGGACAGGTCACTTGGGTGAAGTACAGTAGGCTACAGCTTTGCTGAGTAGAAAACAACACGGGGTGTGGCAGTGACCGGTTATAAGTCCAAGCAGATAGACGTAAGCGCAGACGCCAGGGGTCACTCTCGACAGTGGGAGGGTCCATCGAAGGCCCGTGGACGTTGCGACCGGCGTTGTCGCTCTCGTATAGGCCTTCTTAGCCATCAGCGCAAGTGCCAAAGCCAAATAACCTGACACGGCTGCTGTTTGAATCATCTTTCGTAGATGTTAAAGGCCACTGATGATGATGATGATACGATGCATCAAACCGCACGCGCTCACCCCCGCGTTCTCCGTCGTCGCCGTCGTTCTCGATCAGTCATTGCCTAGATGGTACTGACAATATTTCGGCCAAATTCTCTTAAAAAAATAATGATAACTTTCCTCAGGTGCATTTCGTTTTATGGCAATAATAAACAACTTAATTTATTTAATTTTATTTGCCTAGCATCTTATAATTAATCATTATCTAGTTGTAGAAGAAATAGATAACATCAAGTATTTATAAATTAGGTACATTATAATCACAATTCTGAATAGCAGAATTAAATAAATAGAGTTATTTAGTTTTCCTAGAACTTAGTTAGTTTTGTGAAAGAATTTTTAAGTTGAGGAAAAATTCAACAACTCATGTTATTTAATTTATTTGATATTCAACTTATCATTGACCACAGTTATTGATTTATGTACTGAGTTATTTATTTTTCCTTAAAAAAAATAGTGTTTGTCTGAAGATATTTATTATTCCATCTATCCGACAAAAATGGCTATAATTTTGGAACGGAATAAGATACGAAAATGCCTGTAAGGCTCAAATATGCGGCATGTTTTAGGTGTTTTGAAAATAGGGAAAAGTCAAAATCGCCAAAATCGGACTTATTTAATTTTCCACCTACGGGGACGATATGATAAGTATGTAACTGTATGTATGTGGAACACAACAATGCCTGAAGCCTTACTTTATGAGCTCACATTAGATTGTCATATTATTTCTTCTTACTGAGTTCGTTTTGTGTTGGGCTCCAAAAAGAGCGAGAAATACGCGTGCGTTTGCTGGTGTACCTAGGTAAGTGAATGGCCAACATTAGAACATCAATTTATTGCGACAAATCTTGCCAGTTCTTCGTCATAGGACCTTACTTAGAACCGTGCAACTAATTTCATGAGTGCTTTATTAGGAGGCCTAAAACTTCATAATTATTATCTTCTTTCTTATTTTTTCTCTACTTAGCAATCAGCCTTAACATTCGTGTCCTTGTTGGCACAACAATTAGTAAAATAATGTCTTCATCTTCCCTTTTTACAGGGTTTTAAGTATTTGATTTTATTTGGAATTTCTATTTTTTATGTGCATAAACTATATTACGTTTTTATTTGCTTCTAATTCTAATTCCACTTAACAAATCATCTAATTTCCATTTAAATTTTTTAACACTTCATATAAAAAAAAATGAGAAACACCAAATATCAAAATTTTTAAATGTTCAACTATTTTTTATAAATTTTCGTCCCTATTTAGATTTTATAAAACTTCTCTTTGTTTTGTAGCAATTTTCCTAGCCCCACCGCAAAGGGCTGGGAGCACAGACGGGCCGAAGTTTACAGCGTCACGTTTACTAATCTGCTTAGTCCCCAACGTAATCATGTCTCAGTGACGCTGGCTGGATGTCCAGGAAACAGAATTACTGCTCAACCTTGCTTTATGCACAGTCAACAGGCAAATTAATTATATTACGTATTCAGCTTAGAATAAACACGGCCTACAAATCTTCTTACCCAACTGCAGCGGAGAAAAAGATGAGTAGAGTTTTTCAGACTAAGACTAAGCCAAGGCCTTAGCCTTGGCTTAGTCAAAGTCAAAAGGTTTTTATTTCCAGGTTCTTATAAAACTTAAAATTAGAATTAGACATAAAGTTATATGTTTGAAAGTTAATTTCAATCAATGGCTTCAGGTCCTCGGAAAAAAGGTTTGTGTGTAATTCGTACCTTATATTTTTGCTATGCTTACTCAAACGAGACTAACTATTATTTTACTAAATATTATGCTTTTCTGAGCATATCTTCTCATGTGTTAGTAACATCAAATCAATTTAATTTTCTATAGCGTACTTTTGGCGCTATTTTAGGGATGTGACATCATCAAATGACTCCTCCCGCTTTGAGCGGAGCAGGAGAAATGTAATGTTGTATTCTTACTGACTAAAATCCCCCATCCTGCAGTTGAGAGTGTCAGACTCTTACTGACCAAAACCCATCCATGTTCCTTTTTTCACCCTTTGTGTTCTAGGCGCGAAACTCTGGCGGGGTAACTCTTTCGAACAGCCCCGGTACTTTTTGAGCTTGGTGTCACCTTCGCTTACGAGTTCTAGAACTGGATTTTTTAAAGAATTTCCTCCTTTTAAAGAATTCTACCCATTTTTTACAAAGACTACACAACTTTACAAACAAGACTAGAGAATATATTTGGAGGTATCGAATCTATATTTCAAGCACCAAACTAATAAAACGGCAGCCCCTGAATTTCAGAGTAGTAGTAATATTGAAACTGTCGTGTAGTTGGAGTAAGTTTTCTCATTTCGGGAGACATGTCAGTTCGACTATTTGCATAGGTAAAAGGTACATTAGGTACAGCAACCGTTGCTATAAACTAGGGGTGTTTCAAACAGGCAATCGCGGCTAAGGGTCGATTCAATCATGGCAAGGCAATTTTTACAAGTTTAATTTACATCATGTGCCTAGCCTTTTCCCAACCTTGTTAGGGTCGGCTTCCAGTATTCTTGTGCTTCCAACTGGCTGCAGCTGCCGGAGTATTAAAAATTTGATCATAGTAGCTACTACATAAATATATATGAATAATAAGAAAAACTTAAGGAGTCTTGGGTTTCATTCTCTGGTCGGCCCGATATCGGTTTGTGGGTTTTAAAATTTGACTAAGCAGCCCAGAGTCGGGTAGTTCGCTGTGCTTGGTAGGGCATGCTAAGCCATCATCCACGGCCGCTACCATGATAGCAGTCATAACAATTCCATGTCAGATACCGTCAGTTGGTTTTGAGAAAACTGATACTAAGGTTTGTAATTAAACCTTCAGCCTTATAAAAGAAGGAGGAGATAAGAAATTAGAACAAGAATATGTTACAATAGAAACAACGAAACAACGTGCCTTCTATTCAAAAATACCTCCTTGCTTCGAAGATCAATAACTATGCACTATAGAAAAAAAAACCTAATATAATTTTCAGCAATTCAAAAAGCAATTATTCTTTTTTTTATTTATATTGTTAAGAATGTATATATTGTAAATAATGTAAATACTTTCTGTCACTCAACAAAAGCAATTATAGCATCTATTTATAATATCATAAATTTTATATATTAATCATTAAATAACAATAAAAAATATTTTCTTTAAATATTTCATATTATTGCCTCGTGTAATACATCAAAATATTTTGAATTTTATTTGTAATAGTAACAACATAATCGAGTCCAGGGGTATTCAACCTTATTATAAAAATGTGCAAAATTATTATTCTAATAAAATCGCAAATTACATTGATTTTAAGGTCTATAGGTGATATTTTATGTGCATAAAACGCAAGCAAAGCCGCGAGCAGACGCTAGTCAGGTAATAAACTGCTTGTCACATGTCCCTCACAAGAACTGGATTTTGTACGATTCTTGTCAAAAATATCCACTAAAATTATGAAGAGAATTTTAACAGATCTGCATATTAGGCAAACGTCAAATGTAATTCAATCGTAAGGAATTAGATAATATAACCACTCAAATAATTCGTCATGAAACTGCAACCCGGAGGTTTAAAACTTATGTATGTAGAAAATTATTTAGAAAATATGTAAATTAAAAATGTGTGCATGTGCATAAATGAAAAAAAAAAACAATATAAAACAGTACCAACATAAACTGTGACCAGTGTTCGTTCATATTGCATCTGTAACTGCAATGAATTTTCGAGTGCAAATCGTTACACTGCTTTATGGTATAAGCCAAGTCTACGGCTTCATCCATTTAAGACATGAAGATTTTCTATTTGAGCAGTCTGATTCATTCTACAAGTCCGCCCTGCGAACTCTACCAACATTCTGGATAGAGCAACGAATCGATCATTTCAACGAAACCGATCAACGTACCTTCAAGATGAAGTATTTCAAATTCACGGATTCTTGGAAATCAGGTGGACCTATCGTCTTATACATAAATGGTGAAGCACCTCTAAATATGAAAAGGGTAGCTATAACTTATCCATTGAATCCTGTTGGGGCATCGAAATCAGTTATTGACCAAATAATCGAAGAAACAGGCGCTGCTTTTTTTATGCTGGAGCATAGATATTATGGAACTAGTCAACCATTTGATGAACTAACTACAGAAAATCTGGCTTTCCTCAGTTCTAGACAAGCACTCGCAGACATAGCTCATATGCTGGTTACTACTAAAGAATCTCCAGAATTTAAGGAGTCTAAAGTTATTGTCATCGGCGGCTCTTACGCGGGAAACTTAGCGGCTTGGATGAAGCTGTTGTACCCAACATTAGTTGATGCAGCACTGGCTAGCAGTGCTCCTGTATTCGCCAAGGTAAATTTTAATGAATATTTCGAGGCAGTCACAGATACTTTCGTAAAATACAGACCACAAGATTGCATCAAAAAAACTAATGAAAAGTTTAATACTTATCGTAAATTATTGCAAAGTCCTGAAGGAATTAAGAAGCTAAAAGAAAATTATCATATTTGTGAAGACTCAGATATGACAGTTCCTGAGAATCAGCAACTCTTCGGAGACAGCATGTTGACACCTTATGCCCACGAAGCTCAGTATGGAAGACCAGAAAATCCTAGTAGTGCTTGTAAGATAGATAATTCCGACGATTTACGATGCGAAAAAGTAGATTTTAATGAAGATATAAAGTCTTTGAAAAATATAGATTTTATGCCCTGGTTGTACCAGACATGTACAGAATTCGGGTATTTCCAATCTGTGGAATCGAACAAAACAATGTTTGGTAATGTTCTTCCTGTAGATTTTTATTATAAGACATGCAAGGCACTGTTTGGAGAAGAATTCGACGAGGAGAGAGTCAACCAAGGCGTGATCAACACCAACAGAATGTATCAAGGTCTGACTCCTAATGTGACTAATGTGGTGTTCGTTAATGCGGACATGGACCCATGGCATAAACTTGGTGTACTGCACGATCTCTCGCCTGATGCCCCAAGTATATTCATAGAAGGAGGGTCTCACTGCGCTGATCTCAGTCAACCGCAATCAACAGATAGCGACAGCTTAAAGGCAGCTAGAGTTAAAATCGTTAGCTTATTGAAGAAATGGATAGGCGTAGCATAATGAACTCCTATGTAATATTTACTTCTTTTTCATATATAACAACGAAAGTATGTATTTTAATCCCAAACAACTAGCAATTACATTTGATAGAAAAATATACGCGATAAACTGTCATTGTCTAATAAATAAAATTTGTATTATGATAAATTATTAATTATTACAATATCCATATTTACATGCTTAAAACTACTCAAGGCTAAAGATTTAAAACTACTACTATTACTACATTATATACGCTAAAACTATAAATCTAAAAGAGAAAAATACCTCAAAGTCGTTACGTATTTAGTCGCTATCATCTGGTTATGTGAAAAGAAGACTCGCAGCATTGCCACGTTGAATAGCAACGCTAACTCTTTGTCCAAGAAATAAGCCAGCTCTCTAGTTTTGCGCAGTGTCGATCAGTCTTTTCGATATTTCCTTGAAGAGGAGACGCGAACTCGGACCCCATGGCCCAAGCGTTTTGACCTCAAACGGTTCAAAGCTATAATTGTCTATAAGGTTAGTATATTTGCACCGCTTTTTAGGGTTCCGTAGTCCGACAAGGAACCCTTATAGTTTCGCTCTGTCCGTCTGTCTGTCTGTCTGTCTGTCCGCGGCATAGCTCCGTGGTTTTTGTTATTAGAAAGCTGAAATTTGGTATGAATATGTATATTGATCACGCCGAGAAAGTGGTAAAATAAAATTTTGAAAAATATATTTTTTTAGGGTAGCTCCCAAACATGTAAAGTAAGGATGAATTTTTTTTTTCTCGCGTACCCCTTCGTGTGGGGTATCGTTAGATAGGTCTTTCAAAAATATTATGGATATGTGAAGACCATTTTTTGGTTAAGCGAGCCATTTGCGAAATATCTAGATTTTACGTGAAATTTTTTGTTCGATACGAGTTACCCCCCCCCCTCTAACTTTTGAATGGCTGTACCTAGAAATGTGAAAAAAATCTAAGACGTAGCACATGTAATGAACTTACAAGGAAAACTATCACAGCTAAGTAGGCTTAACCGGTTACAGAGTTATAGTCGACTAACTGAGACCTACTACGGAACCCTACTGCTCGTGGCCCGACACGCACTTGGCCGGTTTTGGTCTCTGCAGAAGCAGCGGCCGCACCTGCACAGCCCGCCGTGCTTGAAATATGACATGGTGTTAGGGCGTTGACGCAAATTGCGTCCCACACCAAGGGCCTACCCATTATCTATGGCAACAACGTCATACCATCTGGTCTCTTCTGGCACGCTCGACAGTATTATTTGACGTGTTAAGAAGGTTATACCGTATAGTACTGCGGAGCGGCTGGGAATAATACTTCACTTAATGTTGAGAGCATCCAGTACTAATCACAGCGTGTAATTACGTTAAAATGAAATTAAATAAAATTATTTATTTTACAAGGGGAGGAGCTCGTGGCTAAGTAACAGCTGCACGGTTCGACCGATCAAAGGTTAAGCTGCGCTAGGCGCAGTCGGTCCGTGGATGAGTGACCATCTATGTCATAGCGAGACTCCTCCGTGCCTCGGAAAGCACGTTAAGCTGTTGGTCCCGGTTGTCATTTGTCGTCTTTGACAGTCGTTACGGGTAGTCAGAAGCCAGAAAAGTCTGACAACCAGTCTTACCAAGGGGTACCGTGTTACCCGGTAACTGGGTTGTGGAGGTCAGATAGGCAGTCGCTCCATGTAAAACACTGGTACTCAGCTGCATCCGGTTTAGACTGGAAGCCGACCCCAACATAGTTGGGAAAAGGCTAGGCAGATGATTTATTTTACAAATTGAGATTATGATATCTAGAATACCATTTTGATACGGAAACGGGAAAAAAATAACTTCCCATACAAATTGGTTGATCAGCTGACGATTTTTCTATAGAAAGTGATTTTTTTGCGAATTTTACAAAACTCGTAGAACAAAACTACTAAGTTACTACTAGTTAGTTTTGGTGGTAGTAATCATGACCTCGTTCATTCTGTCTGACTGTCTGTCTGATATACTACATCTGAATATAATATTTAGCTACTTAAACGTCAACAAAAACAGAATAATATTGTTATAAAACAACGTTCATAAAGTAAACTCTACGTAACGAAGCCCTGAGTACACTTTGAGCATGCAATCTGAAACTTATAACGAGTCTCTCATCTACTTCAGTTTCATTGAAGTTTTAAACAAAAGATGACGAACTTTGAAAAGTGACACGGGTTTTTTCGAACTTTTCAAACTTTATTTTAAAAACCGGCCAAGTGCGTGTCGGGCCACGCGCAGTAGGGTTCCGTAGTAGGAGTTAGTTAGTCGACTATAACTCTGTAACCGGTTAAGCCTATTTAGCCGTGATAGTTTTCCTTGTAAGTTAATTACATGTGCTACGTCTGTGAATTTTTTCACATTTCTAGGTACAGCCATTCAAGCCAGTTAGATGCTCGTATCGAACAAAAATTTGCACTTAAAAGCTAGATATTTCGCAAATGGCTCGCTTTACCAAAAAATAATCCTCACACACCCATAATATTTTTGAAAGACCTATCTAACGATACCCCACACAAAGGGGTACGTGAGAAAAAAATATTCATCCCCACATAACGCGTTTGGGAACTACCCTAAAAAAAAATATTTTTCAAAATTTTATTTTACCACTTTCTCGGCGTATATTCTTAATATACATATCCAATACCAAATTTCAGCTTTCTAGTAACAAGAACCTCGGAGCTATGCCGTGGACAGACAGACAGACAGACGGACACGACGAAACTATAAAGGTTCCTTGTCAGACTACGGAACCCTAAAAATGACATTATGTGAAATATTAAACGTCACCTGTAATGTCGGGTTTGAGGTACACAATTTTAATGAGGGAACGTGGTTTGTTTTTCGTTGCGGAATTTGCTGAAACGACTGAAAATGGTTTAAAAGAAATCCCTTTCAGAAATGGAACCTTCTTTTGTGCTTTTTAGCTGTTTCGGGGTTTTATTTAAATGTGACCCACCTACTGAAATAACATGAGTTATTGTTGAAACCTATTATTTGAATATCAAGAAAAAATAATATTTGTCGTAAGTATTCGTAGTATGTTGTAAGTTGTGGTGGCCTCTCGTGTACGAGTGTACGGTTTTGAAATCAAGCGAGTACCAATGTGATTTTTCTAAAGTCGTATGTACTTTCTAATATATATAAGACAGCACTGACTACCGCTGAAGGAGAAACGTCGTGAGGAAACCTGGACTTAAAAAGTCTGAAATCGTCAATCCGCCTTGAGCAAGCGTGGTGATCAATGCTCATGCCTTCTCTGTATGAAAAGAGGCATGTGCCCAGCAGTGGGACAAGATATAGACTGATGATGAAGTAATATCCGCACAATATCTCTGTACGTACTGAAACAATTTTTCTTTATTTTCCAAAGATTTTAAAAGCCCATCTTATTCTATACTTGTATTGTAAACTTGGCAAATCTTATTTTCCCGTTTTCCTACCCTTCCGTCTTCAAACCATTAAGACGAAACAAGACGTCTATTAACTTCAATGCAAAGTTTCCTTTTGTCAACAGGAAAGTTTGGACGGTAACCATTGTCACGTTTAGGGAGTTCAACATCAGCTTTCACAATTAATCACTTAAGAGGCTAAAGAGGAAAACGGATACTGGTACTTATTTATTTTTTGACTGTTTCTTTGGTCTATCACAATCGCGACGGCTGCGAATGAGGTCTAGGGTTCTCGAGACAAGCCAAAATCGCTTTGTGTGAAAAATGAGTGTGGGACACAATGTACTGTAAGTAGGGACGGACTGCTGACGCATGGGTTCAGTATACAGGCGCGTATTAGCGCGGCGCAGCAGCCGTCTCCCCACACCCAATCATTCGAAATTAGGATATAGTTTATTATGTCATCTGGTACCAATAAAAACTATACATGTGTCCCTGCAGCAAATCTCACATACCCCTACATGAGTTTTATCCGCAAAGTCAGGCAGTTTTATTTTTCCTACATCTTTTTTTATAAGTAGGTAGTGTTAAACTCCTATGTCCCTAATATTCGAAGAGTTTACAATCATCAACCATGTACCGTCTACACCGGGTGGCTTCTAAAATCATATAATGATCATGAATGGGATTCAAACTTTTATTTAATATTTTACCTGAGCCGGAAATTGCATCCAAAACCAGCAAAGCGCAGGTGCTTTTACGACCACGCGAACATCGCGGCACACATAAAACTTTTTTCGGAAAGTTTCTGTTCTCTAATAAAAGGCAGTCAACAATGAATGGTCAAAGAAGTGTGTATAAGTCAGAAAATCCCAAAAAAACGGATCAGAGCCCAAAATTCAATTATGTAGCAACGAATCCATCTCAATCACGAACAGCTTGTATCAATCAATCTATGTTAAACTAGATGTCGCACATTTTTAGGGGAATTTTCCGGCTTTTAGTGTTTATGGACAAAATTTTCCTTTAGAAGTGTTTTGGCAATTATGAGCTTGATTTGCCATTTGTATATTAAATATTGAATACATAACATTTATTTACAGAAAGTATTTACATTATTTATATTACAAAAATATTGAAGAGATAGTAGCAACCTTGAGTCTAACAAAATGAGGATGCGGGACTGTTTGAATAAAAGTGTACTTGTAAAATTGTGTCTACCTGTGGCCTTGGAACGCAATGGGCAATTGAATGAACAAGGATGGGTTTTAGTCATTTTTTTTTGGGACGAGCCCGCCACACTCTTCCCAACCACTGCAACTCCTAGAAACCAGAATCAGGACAGTGACCACAAGAAAACGCCGAGGCATTGAAGCTTGTCGAGTCCCAGAGATGTATTTTTTTTACTATCTTGGAACCCGCAACGAATTTAATCAGAAAACAATAGTGGAGGAGTAGGAATAATCATAGTTTCCACTTCCCTCCATATCAAGCAGGAGACAGATGGGTTTTAGTCAGTAATACTCACTCCCGCTGTTGGCGGAGAGGGTGATCTGATTTCCTATCCTAAACAAAAAGGTATAACGGGGAACTCTGCCTAACCCCTTACAAATAAATTCGTGATGTTATGTAACACAAAAATAAGGCATCGTTCTCAAACTATTCTTGACCTCGTAAGCTACGTGATAATTCGTCCGCTAGAACTACAGGCTAAGTTCCTTGACCACTCGCAATGGTTTTGTTATTTTTGTAAGCAGAGGGTACACGAGCGCGCTCGATACGCGTTCGTCGATTGATAGGTACGCGGCCGTAGGGCGTGGTTGGTGATATCGATGTCAATCGTAAGTCATTGATGAGGAGTAACGGCATCTTTACCATTATCAATCCAGGATACTAAATATGGCACTAGACAAAACAGTATTTTCAAACCAGAAATATCTGAATGAACTTTGATTCCCAATTGTTGGCACTACAAAGAGCTTGGTGTATTTTTGCAGTTAATTTTAAAACATTTCTTTAAGCGTTTTTCTTGTGTATGTATGGTTATGGACAGAAATAAACCTATATTTACACTAAGATAATTTTTCTGTAGGCATAACAACTATTATTCTGTGCCAGAATCGAAGCTAAAAGACACGGCGCAGATTTATCAAAAAAAAAACCATCTTCGTCCTAGTGATTTTATCGATATGTTAACGGTAATATCGATAAACATCACCCATCCTTACGCTGCCGATTGATACGCGCGACTCGAGCGTATCGAATATTCCTACGTGTGTTAAAAATGCTTTACGATTTAGTTATAGATGAATGGATTGGTTCGCTAACATGTGAATGCCATATCGGTTCGTAGAATATTCAGAACACGGTTATTTGAGGTAGAAATATAAAGTTCTCATCATCTGCCTAGCCTTTTCCCAACTGTGTTGGGGTCGGCTTCCAGTCTAAACCGGATGCAGCTGAGTACCAGTGTTTTACATGGAGCGACTGCCTATCTGACCTCCACAACCCAGTTACCGGGTTACACGGTACCCCTTGGTAAGACTGGTTGTCAGACTTTTCTGGCTTCTGACTACCCGTAACGATTGTCAAAGATGTACAAATGACAACCGGGACCACCAGCTTAACGTGCTTTCCGAGGCACGGAGGAGTCTCGCTATGACATAGATGGTCACCCATCCACGGACCGACCGCGCCAAGCGCAGCTTAACCTTTGATCGGTCGAACCGTGCGGCTGTTACTTAGCCACGAGCTCCTCAGAAATATAAAGTTCTGTTGTCAAGAAAATATTGATAATATTGAATAGAGAACCTTTTACAGGTCTAGAATTATAAATGAAACATTTTTCGTGCTTACTTCACTACATAGTATAAAACAAAGTCGCTTTTTCTGGCAACAGCCGCACGGGTCGACCGATCAAAGGTTAAGCTGCGCTTGGCGCGGTCGGTCCGTGGATGGGTGACCATCTTTGTCATAGCGAGACTCCTCCGTGCCTTGGAAAGCACGTTAAGCTGTTGGTCCCGGTTGTCATTTGTACATCTTTGACAGTCGTTACGGGTAGTCAGAAGCCAGAAAGTCTGACAACCAGTCTTACCAAGGGGTACCGTGTTACCCGGTAACTGGGTTGTGGAGGTCAGATAGGCAGTCGCTCCATGTAAAACACTGGTACTCAGCTGCATCCGGTTAAGACTGGAAGCCGACCCCAACATAGTTGGGAAAAAGGCTAGGCAGATGATGATATCCCTATGTATGCTTAAATCTTTTAAACTACGCAACGGATTTTGATGCGGTTTTTTTTAATAGATAGAGTGATTAATGAGGAAGGTTTTAGTATATAATTTGTCAAGTTTTTGTATCCATTAGCTACAATTTCGCGGGCGAAGCCGCTGGCGGGAAGCTAGTAAAGAATATAAAGTGAAATATATTCTGTACACATAAAACCTATTACAATTCTTCATCGTCAGTTAGTTAACCTATATAAACCATTACCTAACACTTTGTTTTTCGGATGATAAATCATCAAATGATCAGCCATAACACTAGGAAGCAGTGAAGGGTGGGCATTTTGGGGTGCTGTCATAATGTAATTTGACGTGAAAAAGTGCTAATTGAATTAGCCTAATTTCAATAAACGTTTTTGAATTTTGATTTTTTTGAATTTTGACCCCTTCCGTGGGTGGGGCAGAAGAGGGTGTCAGACTCTTACTGACTAAAACCCATGCATGTTCCTTCCTCAGCCCTTTATGTTCGGAGCCCCGGCAATACCTAACCTTTTACGAATAATCGGCGTAATATTAGACAAGTATTATTATCTACAACCCGTGTGCCCTACACCTAACTATTCAGCAGTCAAACAACAAGAACTAAATGTTTGATAGCTTGTGATTTAATGTGCAAGCGCACCTCGCATACTAATGTGGTACACGTGTTTTAACCGTCATTGCGTAGATTATCTATGCTATTATCCTATTGGTTAACTAGCTTTCTGCCAGCGTCTTCGCCCGCGTGGGCTATACGAATTCTGATCAAAAATGACAGAGTTTCATAAAAACCTTGCCCCCTTTTTTACCGCCTTGAGGGTAGAGTTTCGGAAAATCCTTAATCTTATCGGATGCCTACGTCATACACCCTCCAAGTTTCAGCGTTGATCCGTCAGTCATTCAGGACAAAGCATTTTATATGTATAGATGCTACAAATGTTTTGGTAGCCAGAGCCTACGTTACAAGCATGAGTGTGTGACTTCGGATCCTGGCAAGTACTTACTAACTGAGTGCAGCTGAGTACCAGTGTTTTACATAGAACGACTACCTATCTGACCTCCACATCCCAGTTACCGGGTAACACGAAACCCCTTGGGAAAACTGGTTGTCAGAATGTCTGGCTTCTAACTGAAACAACTGCCAAAAGATCTTCAATGTTATTCCTATGTCTTAAATGATATCATATCAATACAACCTTTTATGACATCAGCAAAATTTCAGCTCACGTATGTCTAGACTAGAAATTCAAACAACATAGGTTTGGCGTCATAATTCTTATAACTTGATAACTAGGCACGTTCGAAGAGATCACACGGTTTTATGTGGGAGTAAGAAAAATAAAGTGTAGGTGTAATATATTTTTCTTATCCGCCTACGTTACTTTGGGGGATCGCTTGTAGGATAGTCTTAGTAAACCTCTCTTTGAGTAACAATAATATTATTATAAACCTACGCAGTAACTTAAAATTACAGATAAACTAGCTGTTTTCGTCCTGTGGAAACTTCTTGACGTACGCACGGAAAAAGCCTACATATGATCGTCTCCAAAGTCCCATCTAGCTCTATACCAAATTTTATATAAGTAGATTCAAAATTCAAAAAATTCAAAAGTCATTTATTCAAATTAGGCTGAAAATCAGCAAAGACAGCCCCCAAAACGCCCGCCCTTCACCACTTCCTATGTGTTTTTGCTGGGAAGAAGAAGTGGCGCAACAAACTCCCCAGCAACACATATCTGTCTGTAAGGTTTCAGGTTCAGACGTTTTACCGTGAAAGCGTAAGAAATAAACAACCCACATTAGCATTCAAAACATTAGTTGGAATAACGCTTGCTTCTAAAATAATATTGGTTAAATAATGACTTACTAAAACTTAGACTTTACATGAAACTAGAAAGTCTCAGATCAATGAATTAGGAAAATTATTAAAAACATTTATAGCCTCGGGATCTTCCCGGGATCTCTTGCTAGGCAGTTGCGCTTCACTTCATCTAAAATGGCATACATTTTTTGGTCCTTCGATCCGAAAATTAATAAGCAAGCTAATAATAGGGATGAACAAATTGATTAATTCGTTAAGACAGGTGAAAGTTATTGGGCGATTAGTTCAACTGTATAAAGGCATGCCCCCTGTCATCCTATCATGCATAACATGAGGGATTGCAATATTTTCAGCTTCTCCAAAAAAACCTCCAAGAATACCTTTAGGTACTAAATAGTGGAATTGGCTAGGAAAAAATACTAGTTTTCTTTATAATAAATATAGAAAACTATGTTTTTTGTGTAGATTGACAAAATATAAAAGCCAGTTTTAGAGTGCATTACCGTGTTTTTATGTTCTCAGACAACTCTTTGTAAATTCTATGAATCATATAGTGTTAGGCATTAAATAATATTTTAAAATTAAAAAACCACTTAAAATAACGACAAAAATACTGCGGGTTCGAGGACCTCTGTGTCACCATGCTTTATTATACCTAAAAAAACAAAAAAAAAGTCCCATACAGTCTAAACAGCTCGCCCCAAGATGACTAACAGACACATTTAACAACTCAGACACGTCAAAATGCAATAATTTCAACGTACATTCACATCATTACCGACGATTAGCAAATAAATGTCCTTTCCCGCTAATCTTGCGTTTATAAAGCGATTTCGTTGTCGGCACGCGGCTTAGGACCAATACACACGGGTTTTTATTTTCGGGTCGGATAGTTATTGGTGTTGTCACCTTACTTTGTCACGATTTGGGAGCATTTCTGTTGGTGGGATTTCTTTTCAAGATTTTCCCTTTTTAACCGACTACCAAAAAGGAGGAGGTTTCCAATTCTACTGAATACTTTTTGTATGTATGTATGTAACAGTTTAAGGCGTTGTGAAGGGCGGGCGTTTTGGGGGCTGTCTTTGGTAATTTTGACGTTCAAAAAGTGCTGATTTTCAGCATAATTTGAATAAATGACTTATGAATTTTGAATCATTTCTTCGCCGATAGTTGGTAGATTTTGAAGATTCGTTCTTTAATTGTTAGTTATATCATCTAGGTGGTCCTCTAACTCTAACATGGATGGGTGACCATCTATATCACAAAGACTCTCTGTGCCTAAAAAGCACATTAAGCCGTTGCTTTCGGCTGTCATTTGGATAACTTTGGTAATCGTTACGGATAATCAGAACTCAGAAAGTTTGACAACGGGTCTTATCTAGGGCTACAGTGTTACCCGGTAACTGGGCTGTAGCGGGCAGGTAGTCGCTCCATATGACCAGCAAAAATACTGGTACTTATCTGCTTTCGATTAAAATAATTAGGAAAAGGCTAGGAAAAGATGATATGAGTTGTCTTTCATGAGTATGTTGTAGCCATTTGATTGGAAATTATCTTTCAGCCATCAACATTTACCGTTTAGCCACCCCTCCACATTACCATAGTCAATTTATGCATGAGCTGAACTTCCAAGGGCGTTTCAATTATACTAACGTCGAAGTCACATACTAGCAAAACATAATTTGTGAGTTTCATGAATAAATCTGATTTACTTGGGAAAACGGTACAAGGTATATTTTATTTTGTGTCATTTAGCTCGACTAGCTACTGACCGCGGTGTCGCCCGTGTTGTGCACACATAAAATGTAGCCTATAGTACTTACTCATAGACGGATAATGTAGCTTACTTTTAATGAATGGATTTCTGGATTCGGTCTAGTATTTTCGAAGTTTACCCATTACAAACATACCTCGTAGTGTTGATATTACAATAGATAAAGATAGATATTTTATATGGATTATAAAATATCTATCTTAGAAATTCAATTAAAATAACAGTTTGATATCAAAATAACAGTTTCTTTCGGCATAAGTATTTATACGGCACCTAATACCAAATGTTTGACTTTTTCTCTATTCGTCTGTCAGTTTATCCCGGGTATTCCCAGAAATTGCTGAATCGATTTCGATTGGACTAAAAGTGACTTAAAACTTACTTAAAATTATTAGGATTATATTTTTAATACATTAGTATAGATTATTAGCTTTATTATATCTATAGATATTATGTGAATATTATTTGAAAACAAGCGCTGAAACCAAGACGATTTTATAAAGTCATCTATCCGGCAAACTTGCCAAGTCATAATCATAAATTGAGATTGAAAGTCAACTTCGTTCCCTCAATTTATTATCTGCTTTCAGACAAAATACGATAAGTACAGTCTGTGCGAACTCAGCTTATGATCCTAAATCCCTTTATTAACTTAAAAAGTTCCTATGTTTAACTCTAACACTCTTAAAATGGATCACATCTAGACAAACGTTAGTAGTGTTAAGATAGGTTTACATTACAACATCATACACCACACACAGTATGTGTCAGGTGAATGACATTTATTGTGACACAAGAAAAGTGTCGCGACAGCCCCATCATAAAGAAACTGCGAAAGTGTGAACAGTAAAAATAATTCTGACATTTATGTCGCAATTTCTGTCGTAGTGTAATTCATACTTAAGATATCCTGCGGCAAGATGGAGTTACGATCTACAAAAAGCTGCAAACAGATGTTGGAGGCGTCATGCTGAGTTATGGGTGATATGACACATTTTAGGGGAGGCCTATGTCCAACAGTGTCCACATTTGGTGATGATGACGCTTAAATAAGTTTTATGCTTAGCGAAAATTAATGTTTTTCCTATCTGTATAGCTGTGATGGTCGTTGTGTTGTTACTTTCACTGTCCGCCATGCAGACTTATATATAATGCACTGGACAGTCAAAGATCATCATCATCATCATTAGCCTATATATTGTCCCACTGCTGGGCACAGGCCTCTTCTCATACAGAGAAGGCATGAGCATTAATCACAACTTAGAAAGTACGTCACATTGGTACTTGCCAGGTTTCGAACCCACACACTCGTACACGAGAGGCAGGTGCCTTAACCACTAGGCCACCACGACTTCAAAAGATACTAGTCAAACATACGACTTCTCAATAGCTCAATAGTGAAAATATGTACTTGCCTACTCATGAGGAGAGTTTTATTCTGTAGTGGAACAATAACAGACAGGTATTATATTGATTTGATTCAAGAAGTACGAGTTTTAAGCAAAACAAAAGCGAATCACGGTCACGCCATAAACCCCTATCAATAACCCCTTTCGATGGGGTAAAGGTACTATTAATGCTATTCTAAGCAGATACCCATCGTTGCAAAATCAATTCCCTCAGCAAGTCCCCTAGTTTTCCCATCCCCTATAGGGTGATAAAGGTCTGGGTAGCCCCAAAGGACCAGGGTCGTAAACTGTCTCTAAATCTTGACCAAACTTAATTATATTGTCTCAGTTGCCGTCAGCCATTGTTTGTCAAACCCTAAAGTGTATGTTTTAGTTTGTTAATTAACACGTAGTAACAATTGTGTTAGGAACTAGTGCCTACTGAGTTTGTGAGCATAGTGTTGACAGATTGATACTAAGGTATGTGAAATACTAGATATCTATACGTATTTTATAACTATCTCTTGACGTTTCGATCGGTATTTTCGGATATTCGACTAAAAACAATCCTTACTAATATCCTAGTCCTTATCCTAATTATATTACAAATACAATAGTGAGTTCGTTTGTTCGTTATGCTTTCATCGTAAAACGGTTGAATTGATTTGGATGTCTTTTTTTTCTCACTGGACGCTAATGAAACCATTGGAACATCTAGTATTTCTTATAAAATAACATTGTTATATGTACACTGAAACTGACTATACATACCTACTTTCAACAAAAAAATTAATAAGAAAAAATTTAAACATTAAATATGGTTTATGATTATTACAAGTGTAATGCACTAACAATGAAATAGCATTTTAAAGAAATAATAATAAAAGTAGACGAAGTATTTGCGGCAACTATTTGTCACGAGTAAATTCCATCATTTTATACATTAAAAACTACTCAAACTGTACTATAAAACAATCTGCGTTTAAATTAATTACCATCAAACTAAGTTAGTTACAACGGAGGCCCAAACCCAACAGTTCAGTAAGCAAGTTAGACATTAATCGTACAGTCCGATATTCACGTCACGGCTGTGTCACATAACCGCTTGATTTAGTGCCGGACAGCGTGGGTAAGCAGGATGGGTTGTAATCTTTAAATTGGTATTTTATGTTTGTATTTGTAATAGAATTGAGATTGTGAAAATAACTTTTTAGAATCGCGGAACTTAGGACCAAAAAGTTAAAGGAGAGTTCGAAAGGAAAGTTGAAGATGTGGATCTTTTAGCCAGCTTAGAATATGTAAGGTTATGTACCTATCCCTACCAAAAAAGGGCGTGGCTTTATGCATGTATGTGTGCGTGAACATCTTTCAAATTTAAGTTTTTTCCGTTTTAGCGACCTTTTTACTCAACATAAACTTACTGTTGAAAATATATAAACAAATTAGGAAAACAATTATACGAGTACACTTAGAAAATTTACATTTGGTAAAACAGAAGTATTTTAATTATGACAATTAATAATTACTTTCGAGCCTCATCTAGGAAAGCTATTCTTGTAAATATTAACTAATAATTTAATGCTCTATATTAAAGGCACGACTTGGTAAATTTATTTATTTTTAAAGGTTTATTTATTTTTTAATTTCATATGTGTTACAAAGAAAAAATGTGATTTAAATTTTTTTTCTCTTTCATTTAAAGCAGGCAGCCAAACGAAAATTATAATTCTATTGTGTTATTTGTATTGTTACCTAATAAGTTAGGTACAATAATGTACCTACATACCAAGTACTTAATACATAATATCGAGCGGGGTCATTGACCTGGCCAGGTGTTTTCCAGTCGGTCGCCTGCAAATGATTGATGACCGAGCCCCCAGGAATCCAGCCGATTGGAGCTTTAATAATATTTGAATGTTCACGATTGATTCGCTGGGAATATTGTGTGGGAACCTATATCTTTGATAGGAGATAAAAATGGCAGCTGCCTTCTACAATTGACTGTGGTACACAGAGAAAAAGTAAAACATCGATTAATTTTTAAGGTAGAAAGATACTTTTACCAAAACTTGTGGTAGGTCGGAGGTTATGAAACCCGCTTTTCAAGGTTTTTTCAAAGTCCTAATACTGTCTAAGTTTCTCTTTGACGCCAACGGCGAAGGGAATCATCGTGAAAAACCTTGGATTTGCATAAAAAGTCTTAAATCTCCAATACGCCTTGAGCAAGTACGGTGATGAATGTTCATGCCTTCTCTGTTAGAGAAGAGACTTTTGTCAAGCTGCGTGGTATTAAATACACCGATTATGATGACGAAAACATAGTTTCAAGAGGTACTTATTTATTATAAGAATTAAAGGTGCTGGTATTCTCATAAAAGAAAAGATAAAAGTGCTTTTACTTCGCTTATACGGTGAGGGGCTCGTGGCTTAGTAACAGCAGCATGGGTCGACCGATCAAAGGCTAGTTCTAAGCTGCGCTTAGCGCGGCAAGCAAGACTCCTCCGTGCCTTGGAAAGCACGTTAAGCTATTGGTCCTGGTTGTCATTTGTAGATCTTTGACAGTCGTTACGGGTAGTCAGAAGCCAGAAAGTCTGACAACCTGTCTTACCAAGAGGTACCGTGTTACCCGGTAACTGGGTTGTGGAGGTCAGATAGGCAGTCGCGCCAAGTAAAACACTGGTACTCAGCTGCATCCGGTTTAGACTGGAAGCCGACCCCAACATGGTTGGGAAAAGGCTAGGACGAGACGCGGGTGAAACCGCGGGAAACAGCTAGTCGCTTATAAATATGGTCAAATGAAAGCATCTACCTCGAATCGACCATTGAACTGTCAAATAGTTCGCCTTCAAGGATCTGTCTTGGTTGTTCCATACTAGGTAGGGGTCAGATTCTAGTCGTATTAAATGAGAAAGATAAGATATGATATACCTTACTTACTTGATATAAGTATATAAAATTACACAATTTTTCTAAGATGGTTGTTTTTTAAACCGATTTCAAATGAAATAAACAACAAATAAAAATACCCCATATGAGATTAGTAGGTTTCCTGGAAAGGGAGGGAGGTACCTATCACTGTTAGTTACTACCAATACCGCCATCATAAGGAAAAATTACGTAACTACATTTTTTTTCGATATTAAGTTGAGTACCTACGTAGATACATATTTGGAATATGAATTTAAATTAATATCGAAAAATAAAAAAAATGTAGTTACGGCCAATCTTCTTATGACGGCAGCGAAGCTATCACAGCTCCAGAAAATATCTGGTACATTCACATTACTCAGTAGAACGGAAGACTGGTCGAAACTCCGTCAATTCCCAGCTCGATATGGTAATATCCGTCGGCGGACATTTTATTACGGTGCGCCACTAAACGTCATAATATACTGTTACGACTCGCCCTTGACCGAAACCAATGATATCCGCACGGTATGGATGGAAGTTAAAGTTAGGTTCCTTACACACTAGACTGCATCTAACTTCCATTTGGGGTAACTACCTAACATCGTTCATCATGCGGTAAATAAATTAAATTAATAGTAAAAAAACGCATTTCACAATTTGTATGGCAACTACATAGAGAGAGGATTTGGTCTTGTTACTTATTAAATAACTAGCTTCTGCCAGCGACTTCGTCCGCGTGGAATAGTGATGCTCCGCTACTATTGGTCTTATCGTGATGATATATAGCCTGTAGCCTTCCTCGATTAATGGACTATCTAACACTGAAAGAATTTTTCAAATCGGACCAGCGGTTCCTGAGATTAGCGCGTTTAAACAAAATGACAACATTTCCCTTCACTGCTCTGCTCCTATTGATTGTAGCGTGATGAAAAGTATACTATAACCATCTCAGGAGTATGACAAATAATTGTACCAAGTTTCGTTAAAATCCGTCGAGTAGTTTTTGTTTCTATAGAGTTTATACAGACAGACAGACAGACAGACAGATGGACAGACAGACAGACAGACAAAAATTTTACTGATTGCATTTTTGGCATCAGTATCGATCCCTAATCACCCCCTGATAGTTATTTTGGAAATATATTTAATGTACAGAATTGACCTCTCTACAGATTTATTATAAGTATAGATGAGCACATGCTTACAATGGCGATAACTTTCTTAGCAACCCAATATAGATAGTTATGCAACTCTAAAAACGTCGCCTCTTATTCTTGTTTGGTCATTAAAAGAAAGCTAAGTTTTACATCAAGAAGTAAGCTACAAAATAGGCATCCTAAAATACCACATTTTACCTCCAACTGAAAAATCTCAAGAATTTTCCTAAAAGTGCAATTTAGCATCGCAAGTACCTAAGATACACATTCAATGCAAATACAAAAATCAATAAAAATGATGACTTCACATTAAAGAGCACAGAAACAGATTCTAAAACAATTGAAGATCTCAATGAAAGCTACGACAATCCTTACTAATAATATAAATGCGAAAGTGACTCTGCCTGTCTGTCGGTCTGTCGCGCTTCCACGTCAAAATTACTGAACCGATTTAAATGAAATTTGGTTCACAGATAGTCTAGAGCCTGAAACAGGACTTAGGCTAATTTTTACCCCGGTGCGCGAAGTAGTTCCCTCGGGATGCGGGTGAAACCGCGGGAAAAACTAAACTTCATTTACAATAAGATTAGAAAAACTTCCAACCGATGTTGAGTTCTATTCCCTACTGGTAAGGATGGCGTTGAGAGCAAAATATTGTTTACAATAACAAATATATTCTGCATCTGTGTTTGTCATGTCACCTTAATAATAGAGCTTTAAATCGTTTGAACAAACCATAAATAGGGTGCGTTTAAATATCTTATCTTATTATAAATGGAGTATAGTTATTTAAAATCCGCAATTACAAAATATACGCACGAACAACGAACACCACAGTGTACACAGTACCTTATGCATAAAAAACAGTATATTTCCACTTCGTTCTGTTCCACATTGGTCTAGATGCGAGCCTCATTTATACCGCTCGTAAAATTAGTTTTATTGCTCAATGGTGTTTTGGCTTGTTTTTAGTTGTCCCACTCACGCTATATTAAGGCTTTTATTTTTATTCTATGAGCTAATTTTCTGATGGCTACTTGCTACTTATACTATACCTACATGTAAACAAGACTTGCTCTTTATGATAAGAGTCGCATTTTTCAGATTTGACCCTAGAAAAAAATCAAAGGACTTTATGAGGATATTCATCTAATATTTTGAATTGTCCAGAAATAAGATGTGATAGACACAATGACAGACAAACGAAGCTGTACCATACTTTTACCTTTCCAGTGCGCAACTCTAAAATACGTAAAGCTCAACAAAAAAACACTTTTCCACCACTCTAAAAGCTTTAGAGTCAAAACCTAAAAAGCTTTTTTTTCGGATGGGAAATCATCAAATGACCCCTCCGTGGGTGAGGCGGACCGAGTCAGACTCTTACTGACTAAAAACCCATCCATGTTCCTTCTTTGGCCCTTTGTGTTCCGGGCTCGGTAAGTCTTTCGAACATCCCGCAGACCCGGCAGGAAGCCTATAACGCAGAAATCAGCATACCAAACTACACATTAATATAATAATAATTTATTTATTTCAGACTTAGTTGTCCATAGAGTGTTAGTAGTACAAGAAAACTTAGGAACTATGTTAGTACTTAATCTACAAAAGTTTATTTATGAAGGTGAATCCAATACTTCCATATTGGACTCTCAATGTGTTCAGCAATGACCCTCAGGTAGCCGTTAGGACTATCTCTTACCCTCCTCATCAGCGATGCAGCTCTTTTTCTAATTATTGCGTAGTAATCATCAACTTGTGATTCTGCAAACATCGCTGACGCACTGCAATAGCGAGGCAGGCCCATCAGCAACCTGAAGGCACTGTTGTACTGAACTCTCAGGGCCCTCACGTTCCTCTGCGTGCAGCTGGCCCACAGGCTGCAGGTATAAAGTACATTAGATGACGTTTAGTGTTCCTGCCAGACGTGATAAAGCCAGCCAGCCAGCCAGCTTAATCCACCCATAGTAACATTCTCCATCCACAGCCATTACCAGTGACGTAATGAGTCTACTGTGGAGAATGCAAGTAATTAACTAGGACGCGGCGCTGGTGACGGCTGCTAACAATGCACGACAGTGTACTGAGGGAAAATGACTTATAACATGCGGCGTTCATATTAGATTGATCAAAGATAGTAGAGTGAGGTTTATTAAGAGAAAAATAATTCGCTAATAAAGTTAATTAATAAAGAAAGAACGAAAATATGTTTATTTGTCACAGAAAACACGTACATATTCACAACAGGAGGTAAATAAGAAACAAAATACAGATAAAAAAATGGAATAAAAACAATAACTATGGCTTAACTTTGGTAGTGCATGTTTTGACTGCGACAAGCAGTAAACCACTCGGCATGATGCTGTGCTATGTGGAGCCACAGCACAGCTGATTTCCATTGGTCAACTTAGAAAGACGTGCGAACATCAAGTCAGCTATCAAAATTCAATAATTACAATTAAAAACAAAAATAACAACAAACAACTTATATTCGACGGCACGATTGGCGTAGTGGCTGAGCAATTGGCTGCTGCGCTGCGTGTCGCGGGTTCGATTCCCGCACGGGACAACTAAAATTGTTCCGGGTCTGGGTGTTTTTGCATGTGTAATGTATGTTTGTAAACGCACCCACGACACAAGAGTAATTCCTAGTATGGGGCAACGTTTAAAAAATAAATAAATAATAACATGAAATAAATACGAAATTTATAAAAATCAATACCATTAAATTTTAAGTTTAGTCTCGCTCCGACACTCAAACTCATACTCAGACGTCATACGACGACCAAAGCCAAACGAAAAAACAAACAAAAAATACGACCAAATTAAGAAGCTGTGATTATCCTAATGCAGTTTTTTTTATTTAATATCTATTACTCGCGGTTTCACCCCCATAATATAAACTATCATAATATATTATGTCCTTACCCATAAATTTCAATCAATCTTCATACCAAAAATCTGAGTCGATCCAGCCGTTTTGCCGTGAAATTATGACAGACTAACAAGGGTTACTGTCCAATTTAGATTAGTAAGGATATTACATCAACATCAACACAATGATGTGACTAACGGAAAACACATTTTTTCCAATGGGTTAGACCGGTTTAAACATAGAACATCAACTTGCATACATTACACCAGATGTGTTTTTAAGATAGAGCAAATTAATTACGATAAAATCCAAATTCCAGAGTATATTGAAAAACTTCACACAAAAAAAAAACAATAAAACTTTGCTCAACATTGAGATCAAACCCAGCACCCCATGATCACCAGTCACTAGTCAAATATCCGACTACTAAATCTACAAGCAGCTAGCTAGATACATAACAAAACAACAAACACGAAAACACTGCAATTATCATTTAACTAAACTAGATAGATCATCATTAAACTAACTAGAGAATAAAAATAAAATGCGCCAGAAAGAAAACTAATTAAGAAAACAGTCGTAATTATATACAAGCAACTTGATAGAAGCTACCCGTTAACAGTAATTAACAGCTTAACTTTGCGTCCTACACTATGCCATTATGTGTATATCACCGTGCCCCCCTCCCACTAGCAATGACATAGTAATTGACTCTAAATGGCCGTGATAATGACGACAGACCAGTAATAATAAAGGACCTAATTAATGACCTATAACTTTGTCTAATTAGTTTCCTATACAGCCTTCAATTTACTAAAGGAGATTGTGGCGATGGATCAAGGTTAAGCTGCTCTTGCCGCGGTCGGTCCGTGGATGGATGACCATCTACGTCATACGAACAGTCTATTCGATGCGCTTTTATTTTGAGTTATGTATCTTCTATACGTATAAAATTCTTTGTCCTAAATTACTGACGGATCAATGCACAGCCTAAACCGCTGATCGTAGAGAGCTAACACTTGGATGGTGTGTTCTTTGTATGACATAGCCACATAGGTATCTGATAAGAAAGGATCTTCCGAAACTCTACCCCTAAGGGGGTTAAAAAAGGCAAAGTTTGTATGAAACTCTGTCATTTTAAATTTGAATTCGTATAGCTCACGCAGGCGAAGCCGCTGGCGGAAAACTAATAAAATTCATCGCAAAAAAACTTGCTCCAAAATTTTAAAACATCAATTTAGGAGATCAGCATTTTTTTTTTCAAACTGACTCGTACAAGCCAAAATCCGTCTAAACTAGAACAAAAGTCACGTTTCAATCATTTGGCATAAGCATGCGGGCATCGCACAGAAAAAAATAAAGAACTTTATGCCGGGAAGTGTGGTTTGCTTTGACCTTGCGAGTGTGAATCCCTTTCATGTCACTGTACCATATGCGACCGACTATACGAGGTAGTGACAGAAGTTCTACTCAAAAAAATATTCTCCACATCCTGGCAAAAAATCAATGGTGAACTGGCAGGACAGGACAATATTATACAATATATTATTATTAACTAAAGACGCTTCTAAGACATAACATAAACACTAGTTTATGTGGGTACTGATCGAAATTCAAATTGTATTCTCTAAAATAAAAAACACCAAGTGTTGCACTTTAATGAAAAATACAGAGAGAGGGAAAGTTGCATGGAGGATAAAGCTTTTTTATAACCTTAATAACAGATAACTTTAAAAATGCAATGTGCACTCCTTCTCCATATAATTTACTACGACACACATCAAACAAGATGATCTAACATGAGGATGTGAGATTTTTATTAATGAATCTCATTAAAAGTATAAAGATAAGAATATTTTTTGCAACCATAAGTCAATTCGAGTTCGGACGCAAACAACGTTTTTTCTCCAACTTTGATTTTCGAAATCCAAAGTCTAACGTTGCCTCATGTAAGCGCATAATAAAACATATGAGGATAAAAATACGGTATCAGTAACTTGTAAATTCTAGTTTAAAATATAAGCATAAAGCTCGCGAATCAGTAAAAGCTACACGACTTATATATGACTTTCCAAAGCGGGATTCAAAATGAAACACGCTTTGCAAAAGTCGATTACTAAAAACTACGTACCGTGTTCATATATGCGATGAAATAACTAGACTTAAATTTCGCAATATTGCATGTGGAATTCAGTAAAATCTTTTACCTTATTTTATCTTCTGTACTTCTCTCTACTGTACCATCAAGTTCGATATTAAAAACCACTGAATCCTCAATTTCAACTCTTAAAGCTTCAGCATTAAGATTGACTCTGGTTTACCAACAAAAGTGTTTATTTAGATAGGTACCTACCTCTTGTCATATTTGGTATTCAATAAGCAATCCACTTTTCGATATGTAAAGTTTCATAGAAACGTAATAAAAATGGTTGTTTGTATTCTTGTTAATCTGAATATAAAAAACTTGAATGGTTTATTGTCATGAGAAAGAACTTGGCCGCTCTAGTGGCTGTCAATGATGTCAGGACTGGTACATTCTTGGCAATAATCTGGAGCACGTTGGCTCAGTAACTCTACGGCGACAGGGGCACTCCTCGAAAAATATCTGTACCACGTGTAATTCTCCGTGTTAGAACGATTATCTGTCTACCTGTACATTTGCTTAGGCCCAAGTTAACCGACAAGATAACGGGCCGATCAACTCAAAACAGCTGGTTACCATAAATTCAAACTTCTGCCTTATGATGGACACCTTATCCTTTGGGTTTTTTATCGCTAAACGGTCAATATCCAATCCGGATTTGGGCAAGAAGTGGATATCACGATAATTCGCGCTTCGTGGTTAAAAAACGTTTTTATTTAACGGGCCGATTAGGTAACCATCTGTCGGTGAACATGGTCCTTACTAGACTAGGGCTTGTTAGGTTAGTAGACCTGCAGCCCACACGATATAAGAAGAAGAATCCTATATTGTAAGTCTCGCTCCATCGTCGACTTTGCCACCTAGAGTCAAGAGCAAACCCATATCATCATCCTCCTGCCCTTATGCCAATTTTATTTGGGGTCGGCGCAGCATGTTTCCTTCTTCCATACTCTTCTATCTGCCGTCATCTCGCTAGTAACATTCATTCTAATCATATCAACCTTCACACAATCCGTCCATATCCATCCACATTCATGTCCAAAACCTTTCTCCCTACATGATCCTCATTCCTCCTCATCACATGCCCATAAGAGCATACCCATATCATTTTTTTTAAAGTATGGAAAACATGGTTGTCTATTGGTTTCGCTTTCAAAGTTAAACTGCTGACGATTCAATTCGATATGAATAATTATGTAGATTAAAATTTGGAGATAAATTTCTTCAGAATACGAGTGTAACCAAAGGAAATAGCTAATTAAGGTAGGTATAATTTAAAGATGTTATTTTTTTTATAAAAAAAACACACTATGACACCATACACGGTACACTCAGTGTATCGTAGGTGCATTTACAAACATACAGGACACATGCACAAACACCCAGACCCGGAAAACTTTTAATTGCCCCGTGCAGGAATCGAACCCGCGATAAGTAGCATTCATCATCCGCCCTTATCCCAATGTATTTGGGGTCAGCGCAGCATGTCTTCTTCCATGCTTTACTATCTGACGTCATCTCTCTAGTAACACCCTTTCTAGCCATATCATCTTTTATTAAAAAAAACTGACTTATAATTATCGCAATTTCTCTCCTTGGTTACTCTTTTTCAACATGTTAGTTTACAATATTTGTTTTACATTTGGTATAAAAAAGATGTGAGAACAATGTACAGGTTATCTGAATCGTATCTAATGTTATTAAAGTAGCTAGTGCTAGCTTGAAAAATAACAACAAACAACTTATATTCGACGGCACGATTGGCGTAGTGGCTGAGCAATTGGCTGCTGCGCTGCGTGTCGCGGGTTCGATTCCCGCACGGGACAACTAAAATTGTTCCGGGTCTGGGTGTTTTTGCATGTGTAATGTATGTTTGTAAACGCACCCACGACACAAGAGTAATTCCTAGTATGGGGCAACGTTTAAAAAATAAATAAATAATAACATGAAATAAATACGAAATTTATAAAAATCAATACCATTAAATTTTAAGTTTAGTCTCGCTCCGACACTCAAACTCATACTCAGACGTCATACGACGACCAAAGCCAAACGAAAAAACAAACAAAAAATACGACCAAATTAAGAAGCTGTGATTATCCTAATGCAGTTTTTTTTATTTAATATCTATTACTCGCGGTTTCACCCCCATAATATAAACTATCATAATATATTATGTCCTTACCCATAAATTTCAATCAATCTTCATACCAAAAATCTGAGTCGATCCAGCCGTTTTGCCGTGAAATTATGACAGACTAACAAGGGTTACTGTCCAATTTAGATTAGTAAGGATATTACATCAACATCAACACAATGATGTGACTAACGGAAAACACATTTTTTCCAATGGGTTAGACCGGTTTAAACATAGAACATCAACTTGCATACATTACACCAGATGTGTTTTTAAGATAGAGCAAATTAATTACGATAAAATCCAAATTCCAGAGTATATTGAAAAACTTCACACAAAAAAAAAACAATAAAACTTTGCTCAACATTGAGATCAAACCCAGCACCCCATGATCACCAGTCACTAGTCAAATATCCGACTACTAAATCTACAAGCAGCTAGCTAGATACATAACAAAACAACAAACACGAAAACACTGCAATTATCATTTAACTAAACTAGATAGATCATCATTAAACTAACTAGAGAATAAAAATAAAATGCGCCAGAAAGAAAACTAATTAAGAAAACAGTCGTAATTATATACAAGCAACTTGATAGAAGCTACCCGTTAACAGTAATTAACAGCTTAACTTTGCGTCCTACACTATGCCATTATGTGTATATCACCGTGCCCCCCTCCCACTAGCAATGACATAGTAATTGACTCTAAATGGCCGTGATAATGACGACAGACCAGTAATAATAAAGGACCTAATTAATGACCTATAACTTTGTCTAATTAGTTTCCTATACAGCCTTCAATTTACTAAAGGAGATTGTGGCGATGGATCAAGGTTAAGCTGCTCTTGCCGCGGTCGGTCCGTGGATGGATGACCATCTACGTCATACGAACAGTCTATTCGATGCGCTTTTATTTTGAGTTATGTATCTTCTATACGTATAAAATTCTTTGTCCTAAATTACTGACGGATCAATGCACAGCCTAAACCGCTGATCGTAGAGAGCTAACACTTGGATGGTGTGTTCTTTGTATGACATAGCCACATAGGTATCTGATAAGAAAGGATCTTCCGAAACTCTACCCCTAAGGGGGTTAAAAAAGGCAAAGTTTGTATGAAACTCTGTCATTTTAAATTTGAATTCGTATAGCTCACGCAGGCGAAGCCGCTGGCGGAAAACTAATAAAATTCATCGCAAAAAAACTTGCTCCAAAATTTTAAAACATCAATTTAGGAGATCAGCATTTTTTTTTTTCAAACTGACTCGTACAAGCCAAAATCCGTCTAAACTAGAACAAAAGTCACGTTTCAATCATTTGGCATAAGCATGCGGGCATCGCACAGAAAAAAATAAAGAACTTTATGCCGGGAAGTGTGGTTTGCTTTGACCTTGCGAGTGTGAATCCCTTTCATGTCACTGTACCATATGCGACCGACTATACGAGGTAGTGACAGAAGTTCTACTCAAAAAAATATTCTCCACATCCTGGCAAAAAATCAATGGTGAACTGGCAGGACAGGACAATATTATACAATATATTATTATTAACTAAAGACGCTTCTAAGACATAACATAAACACTAGTTTATGTGGGTACTGATCGAAATTCAAATTGTATTCTCTAAAATAAAAAACACCAAGTGTTGCACTTTAATGAAAAATACAGAGAGAGGGAAAGTTGCATGGAGGATAAAGCTTTTTTATAACCTTAATAACAGATAACTTTAAAAATGCAATGTGCACTCCTTCTCCATATAATTTACTACGACACACATCAAACAAGATGATCTAACATGAGGATGTGAGATTTTTATTAATGAATCTCATTAAAAGTATAAAGATAAGAATATTTTTTGCAACCATAAGTCAATTCGAGTTCGGACGCAAACAACGTTTTTTCTCCAACTTTGATTTTCGAAATCCAAAGTCTAACGTTGCCTCATGTAAGCGCATAATAAAACATATGAGGATAAAAATACGGTATCAGTAACTTGTAAATTCTAGTTTAAAATATAAGCATAAAGCTCGCGAATCAGTAAAAGCTACACGACTTATATATGACTTTCCAAAGCGGGATTCAAAATGAAACACGCTTTGCAAAAGTCGATTACTAAAAACTACGTACCGTGTTCATATATGCGATGAAATAACTAGACTTAAATTTCGCAATATTGCATGTGGAATTCAGTAAAATCTTTTACCTTATTTTATCTTCTGTACTTCTCTCTACTGTACCATCAAGTTCGATATTAAAAACCACTGAATCCTCAATTTCAACTCTTAAAGCTTCAGCATTAAGATTGACTCTGGTTTACCAACAAAAGTGTTTATTTAGATAGGTACCTACCTCTTGTCATATTTGGTATTCAATAAGCAATCCACTTTTCGATATGTAAAGTTTCATAGAAACGTAATAAAAATGGTTGTTTGTATTCTTGTTAATCTGAATATAAAAAACTTGAATGGTTTATTGTCATGAGAAAGAACTTGGCCGCTCTAGTGGCTGTCAATGATGTCAGGACTGGTACATTCTTGGCAATAATCTGGAGCACGTTGGCTCAGTAACTCTACGGCGACAGGGGCACTCCTCGAAAAATATCTGTACCACGTGTAATTCTCCGTGTTAGAACGATTATCTGTCTACCTGTACATTTGCTTAGGCCCAAGTTAACCGACAAGATAACGGGCCGATCAACTCAAAACAGCTGGTTACCATAAATTCAAACTTCTGCCTTATGATGGACACCTTATCCTTTGGGTTTTTTATCGCTAAACGGTCAATATCCAATCCGGATTTGGGCAAGAAGTGGATATCACGATAATTCGCGCTTCGTGGTTAAAAAACGTTTTTATTTAACGGGCCGATTAGGTAACCATCTGTCGGTGAACATGGTCCTTACTAGACTAGGGCTTGTTAGGTTAGTAGACCTGCAGCCCACACGATATAAGAAGAAGAATCCTATATTGTAAGTCTCGCTCCATCGTCGACTTTGCCACCTAGAGTCAAGAGCAAACCCATATCATCATCCTCCTGCCCTTATGCCAATTTTATTTGGGGTCGGCGCAGCATGTTTCCTTCTTCCATACTCTTCTATCTGCCGTCATCTCGCTAGTAACATTCATTCTAATCATATCAACCTTCACACAATCCGTCCATATCCATCCACATTCATGTCCAAAACCTTTCTCCCTACATGATCCTCATTCCTCCTCATCACATGCCCATAAGAGCATACCCATATCATTTTTTTTAAAGTATGGAAAACATGGTTGTCTATTGGTTTCGCTTTCAAAGTTAAACTGCTGACGATTCAATTCGATATGAATAATTATGTAGATTAAAATTTGGAGATAAATTTCTTCAGAATACGAGTGTAACCAAAGGAAATAGCTAATTAAGGTAGGTATAATTTAAAGATGTTATTTTTTTTATAAAAAAAACACACTATGACACCATACACGGTACACTCAGTGTATCGTAGGTGCATTTACAAACATACAGGACACATGCACAAACACCCAGACCCGGAAAACTTTTAATTGCCCCGTGCAGGAATCGAACCCGCGATAAGTAGCATTCATCATCCGCCCTTATCCCAATGTATTTGGGGTCAGCGCAGCATGTCTTCTTCCATGCTTTACTATCTGACGTCATCTCTCTAGTAACACCCTTTCTAGCCATATCATCTTTTATTAAAAAAAACTGACTTATAATTATCGCAATTTCCATTGCAGTATAATTTACGCTTTATGATATAATCTTCCCTCTCACTTATTTTACAACAAAATCCTCATTATGTACCAGATTCTTAAGCTCGTAACATCTAATGACCAACTAGTGGTAAAATGATATTCCCTTTTTGTACATAAGTCCCTAATTAATCTTATACTAACCTTGGAGGTATCAAAAACCTTATTAAGGGACAAGGGAAGCTTATCGCAGGGTGTAAGTAGCTTAAAATAGTAAAATAGATTAGTCGGTGTAGGTAGGTGAACTACGAAAGGTTAAAAAAATACATTTGCTCAAAATTCAAAATTCAAAACATTGATTTCAATTAGACCATTTACAGGCACTATTGAATTGTCAAATAATTAATAGTCAGTCCGTTAGTCAAAAAAAAAGAAAAATTGAAGCTATTTGCTCGTTCCAAAGCGTAGATTCCTATGGAGAAGAACGAGCAAGAAACTCCATGGTTACTCTTTTTCAACATGTTAGTTTACAATATTTGTTTTACATTTGGTATAAAAAAGATGTGAGAACAATGTACAGGTTATCTGAATCGTATCTAATGTTATTAAAGTAGCTAGTGCTAGCTTGTCTCCACAGTTTTACCCGCCTCTTGAGAGAACTATTTCACGAACCTGAATAAAAACATAGACTATACCCGTCTACGGGGTCGCATCCATCTCCTTACCAAATTTTGTCAAAATCGCTTCAGTGGTTTTACCGTGAAAGCGTAAATACTAACTTAAGTCCAGATTAACGCTAAACAGTATTTATGAGTGAGATTTTTGATAATTCGTTGCTAAACAGCAGATTAAAAATTTATCGGACTTTTAAGAGCCTGAAACTCCCGCTCAATCCACAGCGGGGAGAGACATTTGATAATTTCCCATCCCTAAAAAACAAAAAGGTAAGGTAGATAAACATGATAAGGTAGATAAGGACAAATCTAAATAGCTGTAACATACCTGCTTTAGATAACAACTCATCTAAATGTAATTCCCACGGTTTGTCTGTCCGTAAAAACTTAAGCCATGTGTTTTAGCTATAAATAGTTACACCATCCCACCCCTTGCTATGACGTTCCGAGAGAGACGTTCGGAAGAATGGATTGATATTCTACTAATCCTTACTAATATTATAAATGCGAAAGTAACTTTGTCTGTCTGACTGTTACGCTTTCACGCCAAAACTACTGGACCGATATAAATGAAATTTAGTACAGAGATAGAATAGACCCTGAGGAACAACATAGGCTACTTTTTACCCGGGTGCGCTAAGTAGTTCCCTCGGGATGCGGGTGAAACCGCGGGAAACAGCTAGTATATATATAGATTTACAAATTAGTATAATAGTATAGTCTGAAAGCAGCTTAACATATACTTCTTATTTTTTATTTATTTATTCCTTTATTTCAGGCAACTAGGGCCCATAGAAAATACAATACATATAATATTAACAAAACAATAATTATAAACTAATACATACAAACTATAACATTATAATTAGGTAATATTTATTTATTAACACGAGGAGGCGGCGTCGTGTTGCGCTGCGTGGTGTCGCGTAGCCTCCCGCGGAAACGCCGGAACATGACACCCTTCGGCCAGAATTGTTCCTGGAACTTGTCTAGATGTTGAGTCGGGACACGTACCACGAACGATTTAAAATTCGTGTTATGTCTCGACTCCAACTTCTCTACTCTCAAGGTTCAGCTGGTTTTCACTCGTATGTACTCCACGATCTCCTCGACCTTCGTGGAGTGATGTAGGCGCGACACATACAACTGCGTCGTAGGGATGGCGGGGCGCAGCAGCATGTTCGGTCCAGTCAATGCAGTTCCGCATTGATTTCTGCTAGATGGCTTCTTCTTCTTTTTCCTCTCTACCTTGATGAAGCCATCTGCATCAGCTGTCCCTTTGCCTGATACCGGATGTACCATGCTTTGGGCTAATTCGGGGGGATTCTGAATACCCCCAGCAGATTTAGGTTGCCTTCGGTGACTGGGATCTTGCGTAACGGCAGCCGAGTAAGCACGTCTTTGCGTTGGCGTACTTACACTCGTCGGCGTCCCAACGATAGGGGACGCGGGGAAGGCGGGGCGCGGTTTAGCATCGCTTGCAGTGACGGCGGCTGGCGACGAGTGCAATTTTGCTGACTCGAAACTCAGCTGCGATGCATTGACCTGTCCGTGACGTGTGTTGTCGTTGTTAGCAGGCGCGTGTGACCTACATACCGAGCCGCGTAAGTCTGCTACTTCGCTACGTAGATCACTGATGGTAGATTGCGATGCTTCCAGCTTCAACTGTAACTCAGCCAGGCTAGATCTCATTGATGTTATGTTTTTCAATAGCCTGGTGACGTCGACGTGATCGAAGGTAACCGGGGGCAGCTTGCGCAAGTCCTTAGCCACGAAAGTCGGCACGTCGTCAGGATCGGTCTCCTTCAATAACTTAATTATATCTTGGAGACTCCTCTCTCCCTTTTCATCCCTCCTGCGGGACGGCCATTTCTAGCGACTAGTACAGAAGCGTTTTGGCGCTTCGTATCTCCTCCTCGCTGAAGTTGGAGGTACAAATTTGGGTCACACTGACCTCATCCATGACCATTCATGATTCATCTTATTCGAGTTCGTGCAGTAGTTCCCTGAGGATGTGGGTGGAGCTGAACTAAACAGCTAGTTTACTATAAAGGATACACATATGTACATACAGTTACCTAGAAAATAATTACTCTTCGGAATCACTGTGCGAGAAGCATAATAATGAAAACTATATCTTAGACAATGGAGTCTAGACAAGCAAAGGGATATAGAACTATCACTCACTGATTGGTCTTTTTCAGCTATTTGTTAAGACGAATGAAAATACAACACAAAAATATTCAAGTTAAAGACATTTTTAAAATTACATTTAACACTCGAAAAGCTCCAGCAAAAAAGCGACAAAGTTAAATAAGTTAAAAATTCAATCATAACTTTTTATGGAAATCGAATTTGTTATATTTATCTATAAGATAAGAAATTACAAGTTTTTTTTTTCTTTTATCGATAATAAAATGAAAAGTTTCTATTTATTTAGGAGTTGTGTGAAATAATTTGAAAAGTCGAAAATTCAATTTGAAATTGTGATTGACTTTTCAGTTCGATTGGATTCACTCTCAACTGATAATAGAGGCACTGAGGGTGTCACCCCCCTCTCCTCTGGTACACTATACTGAATAAGGGCGCCCCTTTTTAGGGTTCCGTAGTCCGACAAGGAACCCTTATAGTTTCGCTCTGTCTGTCTGTCTGTCTGTCCGCGGCATAGCTCCGTGGTTTTTGTTATTAGAAAACTGAAATATGTATATTGATTACGCCGAAAAAGTGGTAAAATAAAATTTTGAAAAAAATTTTTTTTTAGGGTAGCTCCCAAACATGTAAAGTAGGGATAAATATTTTTTTTCTCGCGTACCCCTTCGTGTGGGGTATCGTTAGATAGGTCTTTCAAAAATATTATGGGTGTGTGAAGATCATTTTTCGGTTAAGCGAGCCATTTGCGAAATATCTAGATTTTAAGTGAAATTTTTTGTTCGATACTAGTTACTCCCCCCTCTAACTTTTGAATGGCTGTACCTAGAAATGTGAAAAAAATCACAGACGTAGCACATATAATGAACTTACAAGGAAAACTATCACGGCTTAGTAGACTTAACCGGTTACAGAGTTATAGTCGACTAACTGAGACCTACTACGGAACCCTACTGCGCGTGGCCCGACACGCACTTGGCCGGTTTTTTCACCCTACTACACTAAGGTCTTATTCTTCTTATCGTAAATTTTTACCAACCTAACAAGCCCTATGTCAGAGTTTTCTCAAATCCGCCTGACGGCCTCTGACATGGAATTGTAACAACAACTGCCAGCTATCAAGATAGCAGCCGGGGACGGCTTAATGTGCCCGCCCAGGTACGGGCGTATTGCACCACCAACTTCCTGACTCTGGGCTGCTTTATGACATTTTCCAAAATCCAAAAGGCGATTTCGGCCGACCCAGGAATCGCACCCGAGACTATGCAACCACTATGACCATCGAGTCAGTCTACACTATGCCTTTCTCTTATTACACTTCCCTTACCTAGGGTCTTGGGACCCTCATTTAGTGTAGTGTAATAACCCATTAAAGGTACAGGCTGAGCAGTGTTGTGTGGCCTAGCTAGCAGCTAGTAGCTTCTGTCTTGGACCTGGGAATCTTGCAGAAATCAGTCACCCGGTCAGTGCCAGATAAATTGATGAATGTGTTCCACAGACTGCATAACAAAGTACAGCAGATGCAACGGCAACGCAGGGTAAGGGGAAATCCCCATTAGGATAAAGATCCTTACTTCCTTACTAATCCTTACTAATCTTTACTAATATTATAAATGCGAAAGTAACTCTGTCTGTCTGTCTGTCTGTTACGCTTTCACGCCAAAACTACTGGACCGATATAAATTAAATTTGGTACAGAGATAGAATAGACCCTGAGGAACAACATAGGCTACTTTTTACCCGGGTGCGCTAAGTAGTTCCCTCGGGATGCGGGTGAAACCGCGGGAAACAGCTAGTTTCTAATAAAACAGGTACAAAAAATAGTCTATCTCGGGTTTTTATCAACAAATGAAGTTAAGGAAAATTGAATTTAAAAATCGAACTACTTTGTAAAAAGTGATGCGTGGACAATCGGTCAACATAACAAAAAAAATACGCGTTGACTTGTAAACAACCTCCCTTTTTTTCGTTGGTAAAAAAAGGTTAAGTTATTTCAAGAGGATTAGCAACAACCAAAAATGTCTTCGTTAACCTTGGTCACACTGTGCATAAAATCTTTTTGGAATGCACGGAAGTGAACCTTTGACTATTTTTAGTTAAAAGTGACGCAAGAGGCTAAATGAGTCATACCTGCGCAAGCGCCGATTAGTTGCACTTCACATACAAATCAGTTCATTTATTTTTAACCGACTTCAAAAAAAGGAGGAGGTTATCAATTCGACTGTATTTTTTTTTTGTTTGTTTTTTTTTTTATGTTTGTTACCTCATAACTTGCGACTGGGTGAACCGATTTTCATGATTCTTTTTTTATTTGAAAGCTGGTGCTTCCCGTGTGGTCCCATTTAAATTTTATCACTACCGGTTCAGCCGTTTTATAAATATATCAAAAATAACGATTTATCTCTACTTGCTGATATGCCAAATACTTAGATGATTTGGTTATTTACGCTTATTACAACCTAAAAAAGTGGTGTGTTTATTTTGTTAAGATTGCAAGACCGAGACACTGAAAAGCGAAAAAATAAAAAAGTTTTTTACAAAAAAAACCGACTTCCAAAAAAAAACTGAAAAGTAAAAAATAATTTTAATTTAAACGCTTTACGCTTACTAGAAGTCGGTGGCGAAATACTAACAATAGTAACTTACAAGACACCGACTTCTAGAGCGATGTTTTGGTCGTAAAGCGTTTAAATTAAAATTATTTTTTACTTTTCAGTTTTTTTTTTGGAAGTCGGTTTTTTTTTTTGTAAAAAGCTTTTTTTAACCGACTTCAAAAAAAGGAGGAGGTTCTCAATTCGATCGGTATTTTTTTTTTTTTTTTTTTTTTCTATGTATGTACACCGATTACGCTGAGATTTATGATCCGATTTACGTGATTCTTTTTTAGTTTGATGCGGAATAGATGCCATTTGGTCCCATAAAAATTTCACATGGTTTGGCCCAGTAGTTTTCATTTTGTGAACATTTTTTACATTTTTGTTTACATCGATGACCTAATTGTTTCGGAGTCGATTTATATTTTCCGTTCCCGTTTCTTGATCTATATTGTTTAAAGCTGCACCTTTCGTAGGCCTACCCATAGCTACTTAAAAAAAAACTATTTAACATATAATTATGACAATAAAAACAACGAAATGTTATAGCCTTCCTTATGTAATCTATAAAAATCCTGTAAAAAATACTGTAGTTTACAGAGCAACTTATTACAGACACTAAAAAGTAAAAAATAAATTTAAAAAAACTACGTTTAAAAAAACCGACTTCAAAAAAAATACTAAAAAGTATTAAAAAAGTATAAAATAACTTAATAAAGATTTAACACAAACCTAATACCTTTAATATTAATAAAACACCATTATTTGTATGTGTTACCTATTGACAGGTTTGAAGTCGGTGCCAAGTCCTAAACAAAATGAAATTCCTAAAGATTAACCTACGTAAATAAACTTAAAGAACAATGTGAATTAATGTGAAACAGATGAAAACTTTTTAATACCTGAATGAGTAACACTATTACATTTGGCTTGGCACCGACTTTAAACCTGTCAATAGGTAGCACATACAAATAATGGTGTTTTATTAATATTAAAGGTATTAGGTTTGTGTTAAATCTTTATTAAGTTATTTTATACTTTTTTAATACTTTTTAGTTTTTTTTTGAAGTCGGTTTTTTTTATACCGACAACATGGAACGCAATAGGTGCAAAAGTTTGAATACCGAAAATAAAATAGAAACAATGCGACAAGGCATTGGTGGAGGATTTTTTCCTATTAATATTCTAAATATTATTTTTTTTTTATTCGGATAAAACTCCACACAGTCCAAAAAAAACCTTTCGCTTCATATTATAAATTATAATATCAATATTCATACACACATCTTATAATGCCGTCATATTTTTTTTCGATATTGAGTTAAATACATTATTCGTAATCAAAATATTTTCCTGATTCCAAATTATATACTTAATTCAATATAAAAAAAATGAAGTTACGACCTTTCTTTTATGCTGGCAGTATACCATGACATACAGATACACAATCAAACATTTGTTAGCAGTTCCATAAACTGTATATGACGATGATTTCTCGATAAGTGCTATGTTGTAGAAACTGCAATATCACGCGAAAGAATGCAATAGGAAAATCTCTCACACATTTCTTTAGTCTAGAACCGCTAGTTAAAGACGGGATCCATTTCCTTTTATCAATAAACTAGCTTTCCGCCAGCAGCATCGCCCGCGTGTGCTATACGAATTCCAATCAAATATGACAGACTTTCATACAAACTTTACCCCCTTTTTTCACCCCCTAAGCAGTAGAATTTCGGAAAATCCTTATATCTATTAATTATCGGATGCCTACGTTATACAAAGAACACACCCTCCAAGTTTCAGGACTCTACGATCAGCGGTTTAGGCTGTGCGTTGATCCGTCAGTCATTCAAGACAAAGCATTTTATATGTATAGATAGATAGAAGAATCCGCCTCTAATTTTAACATTTTTATGTTGTTTTTTTTCATTTGTGACATTGTCAATTTTAAGTGTACTTGTAATCACCCGTTACGGGTAAAAGATAAAACCTTGTGACATACTGACGAACACACAGTGCAGCTTTAGTGACTACGTCCCTTTGGTGCCCTTTGAGTACAAAACCTTAAAACTGAATACCTACATTCCATCTTTTACAAAGCTACATTTCCTGTCAACAACCCACTGGCCATATTTCCGAATAAAACAAAAAAAATCAATGTCCGAAACACGAAAAAAGTTAAAAGAGTTTTTATCCACGCCACAGCGCGTTACAGTTCAATGTGTACTCAGGATATTCACATAGTGTAACGTCCGTCCGGAATAATAAAATGTAGAAAAAAAACTAACTAGAAGCGTCATAAGCGTTCTGTTTGGCGGAATAACTTCTGTTTTATTTTTATGCTTAACACATGTGTCAAACAAAAGTTTTTTTTTGTTTTGCGCTTTTGTAAGTCTTCACAAAAAAGGGACTTTGTCTGACAGACTCTGATACTTTTGCTATTTCTTCAATAGATACTAGCAGTTTACACTTAACCTTTAATACATTGCCCAATAATGAAATTCAATAATTGGCACCATCGATACCATTAAGTTTGGTAAAGGAACTCCTTTCATAATAGGATAAAAATTTAATTGCTGTCAGACCATTCCAATTTCAAATACAGAAAAAGAAATTAACAGTTCCAAAATTGAAAATCAAAAACCAATCAAATCAATTTCTAGAAATGCTATATCGACGCCAACTTTGAACAGTAGGGAGCGAGCGCGCGCATCACACGCACGCGTTCCCCGAAGTGCGCGCGCAGTGTCGTGATCTGAAAACTGATTGGGTGCGTACGCGCCGACGTGTGTGCTGTGTATGTGTGTGTGATTTATGTGGAAGTGCGTGTAGATATTTATTTTCGGGTGAGTTTATGTTCTAGGATATTTGGATTGAACTTTATTGGTACCGTAAGTTTTTCTATTCATTTAAGTTTTTGGTCGTAATGGAACACTTTTTGTAATTGACCATGGATACACTTATTTATGAAATATCTCCTAAAATCTTCACGAAACTAAGTTGGCCATGTCTTAAATGTTTATTTTAGTTAGAAGCAGACAAAGTCAAAGGCCTGCCTATGAAACTGACAGTTGACACGCCCAGGGGACCCTATTATAATTTATATTCGGTCTTTCAAGGCGTGGCCTTGGGATTAGCCTCTGTTCTAACAGATTATTATTCTACTAAGAAGTACTACTTATAAATTGTAAGAAACATACCTGATTTGCCTACGAATTATGTCTTAAAAAGCTTCTTGAACTAACTGCTGTTATCAGTCTTATGTTATGTACAAAATCTTTCAAAGAATATTTTTTTTACTCCTTTCATGACAAGTCAAATATGTTATATTAAGCTAATTGAATTAAACTAAAAGAAAATGACCTCTAAAATTAATGATTGTTCAACTAAATAAACTAGGTAAGAACTAAAAGTTAAAAGAGTTTTTATCCACGCCACAGCGCGTTATAGTTCAATGTGCACTGAGGATGAGTTTGCAGTAAATTAATTCATAAAAATTGATTTCTAGACAAATATTTAGCAAACAAATCCTACATGTTTACCTTACAGTAAACTATGGTATTTTTATGAAAGACAAATATTATTTATTTTTCTCAAAACGCGTTGTAGTCAAGTGTTTGTGTCCCCAGCACAATAATTCGTAAACTTCCGTTTAAACCCGTTAGTTAAATACTTTATGACGAACTTCTATTAATAAATTGAAATTAAAAAATAATATTTAAGTTAAGACTGGTTTTTATTTGTTTATTTAAAGCACTAATCGATTTGAGAGTGGTCTCGTCAGTGATGAAACGTTATTCACTGGTGGAATAATATTGAGTTTTTTAGAGAAGAAAGTGCTCTGCGGAACGGATCCCTGACTAAGATTAAATATTACAATTTGGACTGAGATTAAATATTACAACTTGCTTTTTTACATTTTGACGTGGCAGTCGAGTAATCCTACCTATTTAGCTTTTAAAATTATTATTTTTAATTAGGTCATTGGTGCGGATTCTGACTTACACACGACTAAACTAATTTTAAAATATCATGCTCTCTTTCTATTGCGAAATACAAGAAGAGGATAGCAAGTAATTCAGTGCTGTCAAATTAAATAACAGATGACATTTTGTTCGTACAGGTTTGTTAATTTAGTGGAGATGTTACGTCGTGATGTTTAATTTGTATGGAAAACTATTTTTTTTTCTAATTTGACAGGTGTTAAAAGTTTGCTATCCCTTTCTTATATTTGTTGATGGAAAGAGAGAATTATAGACTAAATTTAATTTAGATGGTGTCAAGAGAATCGCGGCCATTATCACGGTTTCTTACGCATCTTGAAAGAACTACTTCAGGCACCCGGGTTCTCCACCAGATTTCAATCTATTTTCATATCAAATTTAATTTAACTAGGTTCAACTGTTTTATCAGGAAACTGTGACAAACAGATAGAGTTACTTCAGCATTTATAATATTAGTAAGATATAGATATAGAATATAATTATACATATGCGTTTAACCTAAAAAGTTGTACCTATGTTGATTTTTTTGTTAGTATGTCTGTCTGTTACCACTCTAAAAATGCTCATGTCTCTGTGGGCAGGTTTTTTCACCGCGCCACGGGTCGTCAATTTTATGGAGTCTTGATCGCCTTTCCCCTCCGATTACAATCTATAATCGGATGTTCGCCACATCCTTTACGCCGATAATGATCTTGTTTATATATAACATTTTTCCTTCCGATAACGATTATACTTTATGTAGTAAGGAAGGGATTTGTGATAGGTTTTGGCCAAAGTAATTCATATTTGCCTTGTTGATCACAGAAATGTCATGTTAATACCTTTTCTCTATAACATTATCTTAATCTAAAGACCCATCTAAATTTTAAGCAACCGTTGCAGCTAAACATACTTATATGGTTAGTCTTATGGTATTATAAAATCTACACTATTTTCTGTTGATGCTGTCAATAGCGATTGACTGACTAAATACCGCTAGTGTACTTAAAAATGCGGCAAGAAATACTATGCCAAAGTCGTCTTACCCGAGCCTTTTGCAAAGAGATTATGTGAAAATAATAAAAAATAATAAAAACACTGGATTCACTTCACGGAGCTATTATTTTTAGGAAGCGCAGTATCTAGTCGGAGCATTGCGGAAATGTTTATTAATCTATAAACTAATATTTAACACGTAAATTATAAGGATTCGACGTGATCAATTCTTTAGAAAATATTAATTAAACCATTTCAAAATGTTTACGGATCTAAGGACCATTTCAACAGTTGAAATGCACTTTTAAAATATAATGTATGCAGCTGGAAGTTATTGTAGCCTAATGTAAATACGATCACAAATTATGCACTGCATAATCATGTTTGTTTTGAAGCATGTGCATGCATGCATCAACATTACCTCGAGTGCTTTGAAGGAAATGCAAAGTAGGAAGTCCAATCTTTTTGTTTTATCTACTTACTTTCTTTTATAGCATTACATAATATGCAATTGTTTTAAAGAAACTAAAAGTATTGTAGGAGTATCCACGGAGTTTCTTGCCGGTTCTTCTCTATAGGACACACTTTTTGACGTTTTATAATAACTTTTTGGTCTGCTATAAAATAAAAACCTTTGACTTGATTTGGCACTGATTTTTTAAACTGGAGACATTTAAAAGAATCTTAAAACGATTTTAACAGAAAATTTATTTTCATTAATTTTTTGCTCAAATATTCGCGCGTGATATTTCCTTATGAAAAACAGGGAAAAAACTTGTATCACTGAAGATTCCATAAAACTTTGTGCTAAAAATTAAGTCCTTCTATTTCTCCATTGCTCTGTAGGGGCAAACCAACAAAAAAACTCCTATACCTAGTAGTTACAGAATCAATTGGATGATTAAGTACAGCTATTGAAACTATCATCCTTGACCAAGTCTGCGCCAGCGCCAACATTTAAAAAGTGCACTATCCTCCCAATTACAGGAAAAAAAACATAGCAAAATTCTGGTTGAAACCACATTGAACCGGATCATAATGGTTATTCCCCGCCCTAATAACTCACGCATCTCCGAGAAAGAATTAAAAATTGCATAAAATTTTTGTCCATAATGAGTAGTTGTTGGCGCACTGGGCGCTTTCGTTGTGTTGCCTGTGGTGTGTGGATTTATTATTTTTATGTGACCTTTGCATGTGTGTGTTGTTTATGGTTTTATGCATTTTTTTTTCATGTACGATACGCTTCTAGTACATTTTGTGCTCGACAGCGTAAAATTTAATACTAGGCTGTTGCCCGCTTTTTCACAATCTGCGGAAACTAGGTAGGTACTTCACGCACTCTGATAACAAGTGCGTGTCGGGCCACGCGCAGTAGGGTTCCGTGGTAGGTCTCAGTTAGTCGACTATAACTCTGTAACCGGTTAAGCCTACTTACCCGTGATAGTTTTCCTTGTAAGTTCATTACATGTGCTACGTCTGTGATTTTTTTCACATTTATAGGTACAGCCATTCAAAAGTTAGAGGGGGGGGTAACTCGTATCGAACAAAAAATTTCACTTAAAATCTAGATATTTCGCATATGGCTCGCTTAACCGAAAAATGATCTTCGCACACCCATAATATTTTTGAAAGACCTATCTAACGATACCCCACACGAAGGGGTACGCGAGAAAAAAAATATTCATCCCTACTTTACATGTTTGGGAGCTACCCTAAAAAAAATTTTTTTTCAAAATTTTATTTTACCACTTTCTCGGCGTGATAAATATACATATTCATACCAAATTTCAGCTTTCTAGTAACAAGAACCTCGGAGCTATGCCGCGGACAGACAGACAGACAGACAGACGGACAGAGCGAAACTATAAGGGTTCCTTGTCGGACTACGGAACCCTAAAAACTATGTCCTCCTCCAGGGTCCAAGCTATCTTGTACCAAATTTTATCCAAACCCCTGCATCTGTTTTACCGTGAAAGCCTAATAAACAGAGAGACTGAGTTACTTTCGTATTTATAGTATCACTAAAGAATAATGAATCAGAAATTTATATAAAATCAGCCGAGATGTAGATACCGACACTTTTTACACTTACTTACCACTCACTAATCAGTGTTTACTTATACACAAAGCATTAGTGAAGTTACCGAACACTCTTAATTAATCTAACGAGGACTAACTGCGTAGAACCAGCGGCGCAATACTATGTAATAATTATGCTATCATTAGTAAGCACAACCACTCCTATATCGATATGGAAGCCGACCACAAACCGTTCATCGATAGACAATTGAACATCCTTAATGAATACGTATGCTATACTAGCTTGCCCCCGCGGCTTCGCCCGTGTGGACATTTTTTTTACACCTTGGGTTACATTATTCAAGTTTTAGTAGGGATCCCTATTTATTTCTGGAAATAAATATAGCCTATGACACTTCGTAAAGATGTAGCTTCCTAACGGTGAAATAATTTTTAAAATAGGTCCAGTAGTTTTTGAGTTAAAACCCAACAAACAAACAAACAATTTTTTTTCTTTATAATATTAGTATAGATATAGACAAGCTGTGCCCTGCGGTTTCACTCGGACGTGGCACCCTCCACCTTCACCTACTTTTCCTCGAATAACTCTGCTCCTCAGTGGCATAGCATGATGTTAAATATCCTATAATATTCCTAAATAATTGGGCTATCAAATGCAAAAAGATTTTTTCAAATCCGACTAGTAGTTTCTGAGATTAGCGCGTTCAAACAAACAGATTTATTTTTTTCTGCATGTTCTCTTTTAGGATGCTTCTAACAGCATTCGACCTGCTTAACCGAACAATGTGGCGAGATCCTAATTTAATTAAGGCCTCCAGCCAAGGCTTACAACTAAAAATACTAAGTGGCTGCGCGCCAAGGGCTCCCCAAACAAACAGACAAACTCTTTCGCTTTATATAGTAGTATAGATGAAAGGCGCCACTGTTCATGATTAAGTAATAGATAACGGTGCTCGGTACTTATCACTACTCACAGGACATTACCCGCATTTTAAAGCCATAGGAAGTTGGGACATTAACAAAAAATTATGTGGGAACTTCCATTGATGTGTCGCGTAAAATTATGTTCAGAAGATGATTTTAAAAGAATTGTTAAGGTTAAAAGTCTTTTTGAAACTTTTTTTTTAAGAAAATAATATAAATCTAAATTCTTTCCAATTTCTGTATATCTATTTTTTATATATATATATAATGCTGATTTCATTCTAGTCCAGATTTTCTCAGAATGTCTTACTTCACCTTCAATCTAAAATCGCCAACCTGCCTCGAGCAAGCATGGTAAACGATACTAATTTTGCCTTCTCTGTATGAGAAGGGGCCTTTGTCCGGTACTAGGATAGTACATAGACTGATAATGATGATGATACATATAGTATTATATCTAGTATTTTATTAATTAATTGAAAAAAATAGACCGGACACAGATCATGCGTAGGACAGACAGTTTTACGTGCTAACCGCAGCTAGGCTGTTACTTACCTGTCAGGGCTGCCGGACGTTCGAAAGAGATACCGCGCTCACGGAATACAAAGGGTAGAGGAAGGAACATGGATGGGTTTTAGTCAGTAAGAGTCTGACACTCCCTCCTCCCCACCCACGGTGGAAGGGCTCATTTGATAATTTCCCATCCGAAAAAAAAGGCTGTTCCTTAGCGACGAGCCCTTCAAATGCCAAAAACGCCATGATAATATATTATACCGAACTAAAGTCTATTAATAACAGAAACTTATAATAATCACATAAGAAACTGGTGATAAAAATCTCAGGCGACTAAAGCGTATGTCGATGCATTCTCACTGCCTATTGATACATTCTAAAGTTTTTATTCCCATCTCATAAGCAAGCAAGATACCTTGTGAATGTACGAATAATGAGTCAGTAACTGATGTTGTTAAAGACCTTTAAAGCCCGAGTTCACCGACAAGATAACAGTCCGATCAACTCAAAACAGCTGTTTACCGTAAATTCAAACTATTGTCTTACGATGGATACCTTATCATTTGGGGTTTTTATTACTTAAACGGTCGATTACCAATCCGGGGTTGGACAAAAAGTGGATAGCACGAAAATTCCCGCTTCGTGGTTAAATAACGTTTTTATTTAACGGGCCGATTAGGTAACCATCTGTTTGTGAACTTGGCACTAAGTATCTGTTACTGGCTGTTTCAGACAGTTTTACAAGCGATAAAAACCATCCTGTGTACTTTCTCAAGGTTAAAGCTATCCCCATCCACATCCAAATCGTGCGCTAACCGCGATCAGTCCTTGGATGGATTACCGTTTTCTTAACAGAGCGAGACCCCTCCATGCCTCGGAGAGCACGTAAAGCTGTTACTGTAGGTCCTGCGCCTGATCTATCCCGGTCGTGTCGGATTGCCGTCCCATCAGAATATGAGAGTGAGGGAAAAGAAATTGCACCCGTTTCTGCGCAAGGGCTTGTGGACATTATTATCTCCTTCGTAAGTACCTGGCTTGTCTACATTGAGATTGGCCGCCGAGACCGAAGTCGGTCTGGAGTGGTAATTATTAATAACTAATATTTGTAGCCATACTTTTTGATACTAACTTGCCTTATATGTCTTCCTCAACTCTCTATAGCTTTATAGAAACCCCATTTTCCCTCGTATCTGTTGCCAATTCCCTTGTTCCATGAGGACAGGCACCACGTGGAAACTTATTTGTAACTTGCTCAAATATTTATTCTATTCACACAAAATCACAGAGGAAAATACTAGGTCATCTAATGGAGCCATCTAAAGTTGTAGGTCTAACTTTGTAACTAGATTCAGTCCATCGCCGACACGTGCCAATAAAATTTTAGGAACTTTTACGACGCTTCTAGTGTCGAAAACAAAGGTATTAATAGTTGAAACTCGCATATTGAGAGAACTACTTTACGCAACCGAATAAATAGCCTATAACTATCTCCATGGTCCTATCTATTTCCGTACCAAGTTATTCTGTATTCTAATAATTTATTTTAAAAAAGGTACTACCCTAGTGCCAAATACACATAACTAAATTAGATTATTTTTCTATTAAATAGCAGTGTTTTGTTAATTATATTCGAAGCGTTTAGTCATCACCTTTTTTATAGTCCAAACCTCAAACGTCCTGAATGGTTGGTCCTCCTTGGTTTAAAAGGTTTATTGAATAATTAAGTTCTAGACTAGAAGATGTTCTAGTATCCATGCGAGCTTTAAATATCCTTATATATAAGTTTAAACGGAGCATAAAGACAAAATTCATGGTTAAAATAGTCCAATTGACTGACTATAATCGCTTAATTAACCGTCTCTGAACTTTGAACTCTCTGTTCTAGCTACCGTTTAAGTAAAACCTTGTTAAAATCTCCAGTTAAGAGTCCAGTGGGGCTGGTGAATTATTTAAATGTGAATCTCAAGTCGTTTGCCATGGTAATGTACAGGGTACGGTTTAACATAGTAATTATTTTTTACAGAAGCTAAGCGGTGATGTTTAAGAGTATATTTTAAGGATTCCGCTGTCGTATTTTGTAAGTTTTTTTTTTGTTTAAACTTCGAAGAGAGTTTTTGTTGTGCCACTTCTTCTTCCCAGCAATAAGACATAGGAAGTGGTGAAGGGCGAGCATTTTGGGGGCTGTCTTTTGTAAATTAGACGTTTAAAAAACTGCTGATTTTCATCCCAGTTTGAAAATACATTTTTTTATTTATTTTGAACCTATTTTTATCATATTATATACTCCAAAAAACAATTTTCATAACGATTCCGGATTTCTGAAAAGATTTCTTGTAACAAAGAATAGTTTCTAGTATTTTCTTGCTTTTCTATTTCATTAAAAAAACAACCTATGATCCCGATTCTAGAACGTTCTAACAATTTTGGTCTACTTAAAAAAAAACACTTTCCACCCAAATCTAAAGGTCGTCTGAAGAAGAGTTTGCCATGTATACCATAGGTAACGTTCTCAATTTAAATCACTAACCTCACATTCAATCATACAAGACTGCAGTACCGATCAATTTGCAATAGCCACGCACCTTACAATTATACAATTGTTATACATTCTCCAATAGCCACTCTAATTATACAACACAAGAACATCTTACACATAGTCCAAAATCGTTACAGACACGATGATACAATTATCTCAGAGCAGCCATTAAATTAAAAGTATGAAGCAAACGGGTTTGTTCCCGCTCTGGTAAAGGAGTGTACACACAGGCGCGGTCGCAGGTAAATATTTTGGTGGGGGTATAATTGGCCGAAGTGCTGGCCGAAGCCGCAGGTTTCAAGCAACCTCCAAAATTGAACGATCTGTTACGATTAACGACTTACCAATGCGTAATTCATCATTACCAGCCTATATATTGTCCCACTGCTGGGCACAGGTCTCTTCTCATACAGAGAAGGCTTGAGCATTGATCACCACGCTTGCTCAGTGTGCAAGTGCAAGTGATTTCAGACTTTTAAGTCCAGGTTTCCTCACGATGTTTTCCTTCACCGTTAGTCAGTGGTGTCTAAGATATACTTAGAAAGTACATATGACTTTTAGAAAAGTCACATTGGTACTTGCCAGTTATTGAACCCGCACAGGCGTACACGAGAGACAGGTGCCTTAACCATTAGGCCAACACGACACATCGTTATTACAAATTAGATTTTCATAAATTTTATTGTTATTTTAGGGGGTTCGTCAACTAGACGTGTACGATTTTGGGGGGGGTCATGTCTCCTGTGACCCCACCCCCCGGACCGCTACTGTGTACACACGAGAGATACACCCGCGGCGACCGCTGACGTGTGCGCAGTCAATCTGACGTCTCGGCGTTGATTGAAATGCGTTTGCAATCTGAATTCTGGTTTTGTGAGGGCTTTTGCTGATGGATTGGTCTGGTTAAGTTGTGTTTTGTGGATTTTATATTGAATACATTCTATGTACTGGAATAGAAGATGTATTTTGTAATTAAAGTTTTGTGACAAGCTTGCACATTTACCGAAAGGTGCGCCACACAAGAGACAATGATTCAATTTTGTTTGATGATTACTATAATACAGTTTATTGCTTGCTTAATATGTATTTGTTTGAAACGTTATGGATTTAACAACAAAAATAATAATTTTACTAGTTTTTCCCGCGGTTTCACCAAAACCTTGAGGGAACTACTTAACATACCCGGATAAAAAGTATCCTATAACGGTCTCCTACGCCTCATCTATCTCCGTGTAAACAAACAAAAAAACTCACATTCGCCTCGTTAGTTAGGATTAGGATTTATTTAGAAGTGTATATTATACAATTAACTTTACAGAGACAGTTAATTCCCAATTACTACTCGTCTCAGTAAGTAGTACCAACTCGTCTCAGGATCATACCCAGTTATTATACGTAATAATGAACTCTTTTCTCACGATCTTTTGTTTAATTCAGCAACAGCATACTATCTTACGAATATGATGTAAGACAATGCGATAAATTAAACTAACATATTCTTCGCTGCACTGTATTTTATGACTAAAAATAATTTTGGGAGTTGTTTTTTTGTTCATTAAAAAACGGTCGACAATACTACTAGTGTGAATACTCCTTAAAAACGAATTAAACTAATCTTAACCCGTAGCGTGGCTGAGGTAGTTTTGTGAATGAAATAGCCCCTAATTGGCCCGCCGGCTATTACTTTTAAGGTAGATAACCCCTTAAATGCTGCTTATAAATCGGTTGATGAGTGTACCATGAAATATTGATGGTTACAAATGTACCCGTTTAAGAGCTAGTAAAAAAGGTTATAAGCGTGAAATTGCTTCTTTTTGAAGTGTACAAGCCTGATGCTGGGGCGTATTATTAAGTTCAAGTTTCATAAGTTACATTTAGCTTGAAAATCTTACTGTAACAGACAGTAAATTAAGATGTTTTCAAAGTAAAAGATTCGAAGAAAAGTCACATCTTATGGGGATAACTTAGGGATACGATACTTACCTACAATTTTACTTTTTAGGTGATCTGACAAAGGAGTCAGAAAGCGATTATGGGATCTCTAAAATAGAACGATGCAAACCCCATCTAGGGTTCCATTTGAGAAGTAACTTTTCACCATAAAAAATTGACTTAAGCTAAAGCTTGTTTTCAAATAATCTTTATAACTTAAACTTGTTTAAAGACCATAGAATTCAACGAAATTTATGCGAACATAAATCACTAAAAATATACATTAAAACATACGAGAACATTATAATGTATGATAAATCATGAACTATCAAAAACAGTAGCGCGATAAAGAATTACAGCTCAGCGTCATAACTTATGTAAATCGAATAAGAATTTGAAAACTTATTTTTGAAATTTTCTGACAGATCATTTTTCATAATAAAATATATATTAGTTGACGAAAAGCGTATATTAAGTATTTTTTTTATATGTAGATCCATCATTACAAATATTTAACTGAATTGAAAGGAGATGCAAGGGCGTGTGGGTTAGTAACTTCGCGTGTTAGTAAATCCATGTTATGCTTGCCAAGATCGGCCCATGCACAGGCACGGTGACCACATATATTATAATTATGTCGAAATACCTCGACACTTCGGGTGACCTTAACCTATGGGGGACCATAAAGAAAGTTACTTTCCACATTTTTACAACTTTCTTTAACAGTCGCTACGGGTAATCTAACTAGAAAATCTGAAAACCAATCGTGCCCAAGAGTATCGTGTTAACCAATAACTGGACTCATCATCTGCCTAGCCTTGTCCCAAGTATACTGGGATCAGCTTCCATTTTACCTGGATGCAGCTGAGTACCAGTGTCTTACATCAAGCGTCTGCCCATCTGACCTCCATAACTCAGTGACCCAATAACTGGATTATGCAGTTATTATTAGGAAAGGTAGTTGTACCATTAGACTGTGCATTAAATGCTAACTAACACTAAAAAAAAATATTTAAAATCTTCCCAAAAATTACAATATGGTTGCTAAAAACAAAATTAATAGCAACACAGTTACTTACAATACCAATACATCCTGTGTGGTTAGGTCCACATTATGATCATCCGTTGTAAGTACCGTTAAAATTACTAACCAAATATAAACTAATATCATTTGAATACGGTCTTGACCTTTCTAAGGATTGATTATAATTATATAATTTTTTGGAGCTATAAATCAACTCTTTACAATTTACTCGAATTGGAAGAGAAGAACGGTATGAAAAATGTAGGTAGATAGATAAACTGGCACGGACAAGACACGCAAGTGAAACTATGGCACGGACAAGTTGACATATCCTTGCAATGATCTCCATCCAGAGAATGACCATGACACCAGAAATATGACATCATTAATAAAGATTTAAAAAAAAATGAATATTTATTTTCAACGACATTTTTTGTACTTACTTATAAATAATATTTATTAATTAATGTTCCATCAGTCTTATGCACCAAAACAATTGCACATTATTTTTTTAATTCTAACAGCCGGTTGCACCAATTTTTTTATCTACACTACTATTATAAAGTGGAATGATTTGTATTTTTAACCGACTTCAAAAAAAGGAGGAGGTTCTCAATTCGATCGGTATTTTTTTGTGTATATGTTTGTAATGAATAAACTCAAAAACTACGGTGCCGATTTAAAAAAATCTTTCACCATTGGAAAGCTACATTCACCCTGAGCAACATAGGCTACCCGTGCGAAGGCGGGACGGGCCGCTAGTCATTTATACTTTGACGAATATCACAAAACATTATCTCATTAATTAGCATACTTTTAATATGTTTTGTGTTATCAATAGAGAGATATAATAGTTAAGTAAACATATATTATTAATATTTAGACGAAAAACATAAAATAATAGTGAAATTATTCAATTTTATTCTCCGCTTTGACAGATGCTGTAAATATCGATAGGCATTTCATAACCATTAAAAACGAATGAAAACAAATGACTCCCTCCTCTCTCTCGCAACTGCTAACTAATTATTTCAAATACGCCAACAGAAGCGTATCAGCCGTATCCAGTAACCAATTAATTATATAAAGTCAACACTACTACACTGGGTGGAAAGTGCGTGGGAACAGCTATGGAAGCAACTTGTACGAGTACACTTCCGTGACAACGGTGTTTTTATTAAATCCTTATTGGAATAATGTTTTGTCATTAGGATTTCCTCTGGTGGGAATGTTGGTTTTGCCGTTAATGATAATTAATTCTGTCGCTGCTGTCTCGAAGGTTGACCTAAAAGTCTAATAATATGTTTGTTAAAAATAATCTGTACTAAGAGTCTGAGCTATATGTAGTTAGTATTTTGGTGACATATTTCTTCATTTTGTTAGTATTTACAAATTTTTTACAATGCCACTGAAGAATGGCGAACAAAGGGATCGTGAAGAAGCCTTAACATTTAAAAAAGCCTAAAATCGTCACTACGCCTTTAACAAATAATTTCATTGCTCTTGTGCCTTCACTCCTTTAATGAATGACAAGACGCATTTGCTTACTGGAACAATAAGGTCCAAGTTCACCGACAAGATAACTGACCGATTAACTTAAAACAGCTGTTTACCATAAATCCAAACTTCCAACTTTCGATGGGTAACGTATTATTTGAAAATTTATTCCCGAAACGGTCGATTACCAAACCAGGGTTGAACTAGAAGCGGGTAACACGAAAATTCCAGCTTCCTGATTAAAAAACTTTTTTGGGGCGAAAAAGACCGTGTTTTTTTATTGTCTCTTCATTAAGATTGAATAAAATAGAAGGAGATAATTTTGTGAATAAGTAGTAGTAGTGGCAGTAAGATTTCCCATCATAATTTTGTTTTTTTTTTTCGAGATGTAAAGCACCTATACCCTCGTGAGTCGTAAATAATGACAGTAATGAAATTATGAATTATTGTCACCTCAATGTAATAAAGTACATTTAATAGCCTGTTTACTGTGCGGTTATTTATTGAGGGCAATCGAATAAATCTCATTTTGATTACAAATCATAATATTGTTTGAGTAATAAAATTGACGTAGGTATGTAAAATTTAAATTAATGGTGAACAAATTAATATTATATATAGAAAAAATAATAATTAATAAAATACAATAAATATATCACCACGTAAAATAATTATTGATGCAAAACTAACAGCCAGTAGCACCAAAAAAAATATGCCGTTACTTATACGTGAAACGGAAGAACTGTCATTCAAGATCTGTCAAAATAGAGAATAAAATATAATATTTAAGCAATTATTGTATGTTTTTCGAATAAAGATTTATGATATATGTTTCTTTTATTATTATATCTATGTAGATACTGGTATCATAAAAAATATTAAAAGTATACAAATTATTGATATCATGTTTTGAGTTATTCGTAAAAGTATAAATTACAAAAAAAATGATGCAATCGGCTTTAATAATTATTTTTATTACATCAAAACTAAAAATATATATATAACTGGCTGTTTCCCGCGGTTTCACCCGCATCCCGAGGGAACTACTTAGCGCACCCGGGTAAAAAGTAGCCTATGTTGTTCCTCAGGGTCTATTCTATCTCTGTACCAAATTTCATTTATATCGGTCCAGTAGTTTTGGCGTGAAACCGTAACAGACAGACAGAGTTACTTTCGCATTTATAATATTAGTAAGGAAGTAAGGATTATTGATAGAAATAACAGAGTGAATTAAACTGTCCACTTTTCCAAATTCTTGTAGAGAAATGTATTACTAAGTAAAGCGTAAAATTCCTATCTTTGCATTAGCATTTACACTTTAGACCTATGGTCACGATTCCGCCATATATAGGGTAGAACGTAATACATAAAGATCTACACACAACGTCTTGATATCCGGCATTTTAGACGCGAGAATGAGATGAGCTGTTGAATTTATGCAATTCTTTTTATATGCATCTATCATGCAAGTTTAATAAGATACCTAAATGCACCTTAATTAATTAGTAGATACGCAGTATAGTAAGAAAACATACCTAATATTTTATTTAAAGAACTAGCTGTCTCCCGCGGTTTCGCCCAGGCCCCGAAACAACTATTCTTCAACTTCAGGGTTATCTCTATACTAAATTTCAGCCAAATTGGTTCAGCCGTTCTACCAAACTAACTCACTTTCGCTTGTATAAGTCCTGTGACTAGGCCCTAACTATTGTATGCAATAGAACGCATAAATGTATGCTCATTAATCTCATCTCGGAATTGGTTTCACTGAGTCAAGTAGATAGTAATGATTAGTTTTAAAATTTATTAGTTTCGGAGTAGATGCAGACAGACAGAGAAATTTATTGTGATCTTCCAGGCAGGGGGATGTCACACTGCCAACTAATAGACTCCGGGCTGCTTGGTCAAAGATTTCGACCCGGCAATTGAACCCGAATCCCCGTTCAAAGCAGTCGCGGTTAGCAACCACGAGGCAGTCCTCGACCCCTCGAGAAAACTGATCAAAAAATTAAATGGTCACTTTGAATCAAACAAACCAATACTGATCGGGAACACCATACCTAAAAAAACCGGCCAAGTGCGTATCGGGCCACGCCAGTAGGGTTCCGTAGTACGTTTTAGTTGGTCGACTATAACTCTGTAAACGGTTAAGCCTACTTAGCCGTGATAGTTTTTTTTTTCAGTTCATTACATGTGCTACATCTGTGATTTTTTTCACATTTCTAGGTACAGCTATTCAAACGTTAGGATCAACAAAAAATTGCACTTAAAAGCTAGATATTTCGCAAATGGCTCGCTTAACCGAAAAATGGTCTTCACACACCCATAATATTTTTAAAAGACCTATCTAACAATACCCCACACAAAGGTGTAGGCTAGAAAAAAAAACCCCCACTTTACGTGTTTGGGAGCTGCCCTAAAAAAATATTTTTAAAAATTTTATTTTACCACTTTCTCTGTGTGATCAATATACATATCCATATCAAATTTCAGCTCTCTAGGACTAAGAACCTTTGACCTATGCCGCGAACAGACAGACGGACGGACATGACGAAACTATAAGGGTTTTTTGTCGAACTACGGAACCCTAAAAAACCACAACTGTATCATACTCACGGGAATATCTCACAGGATGTTGTGGTGTTGAGGTTTATTGCAACTGACACGATCATCCATTGTGATTGCTGTATGCAATCACTTATTTATATTTATAGTCTCGACTTTTCAATTAGAGGACGTGTCAGCAGTATACTCATAATGATAAACCCATAAACAGAGGTATCATTTTGTTATGCTGTATGCGTGGGTAATTTCTGGATCGTTTTTTTCTGATGGGAAATCTTCAAATGACCCCTCCTGCCGTGGGTGGGGCGGAAAAAGTGTCAGACTCTTACTGACTAAAACCCACCCATGTTCCTTCCTCAGCCCTTTGTATTCCGGGGGCGCGGTATCCCTTTCGAACGTTTATATACACCCGTGACTGGGGCTACAAAGACACAGGTCATCATCTGCCTAGCCTTTTCCATACTATATTGGGATGGGCTTCCAATATAACCTAAAGCAGCTGAGTGTTTTACACGGAGCGAATATCTGATCTCCACAACCCAGTTAACGGGTAACACGGTCTACCAAGTCACAGGTATAAACCTAATTTGGAAAATAGAAACGCAGTGTATACACACAGTGTCTCTCCATTGTGTCATGTGTGTGTGTGACCATATAGAGCTTACAAAAAAAAATAAGTTCCTTTCCCTTAATTTTCTATGTATACTATCTCTCTCTATACTATCTTTCACGGCCGTAAAGTTATTTAACTAAAATGAACAATTCTAAAAAAAATATTGTAGCTTTCCTGCGTTAACGGATCCCCATTGTTGTGTCCACAATTTATCACACCAGGAGGACAGTACCAAAGGCGATATTACATCATCTTTTACTTTGCCGACCGAAGTGGAAACTTCTATTCCGTCTGAGAGTCTTTACATTAAGAGATAAAATATTCCTACATTAAAGATATTAAAACGGCAGACTGGGAAAATATAAATCAACCTTGGGCCAGATAATACACATTTATTATTTTACTAGCTTTTTCCCTCGGTTATACCTGCGTCCCGGGGGAAGTACTTAACCCACCCGAATAAAAAATAGCCTATGACCGTCTTAACAGTCCCCTTTATCCCCGTACAATATTTCATCCAAATCGGTGCAGCCGCTTTACTGTTAAAGCGTAACAAACAAACAAACAAACTCATTTTCGCATTTAGAATATTATTAAGGACGCCTACTGTGATCATTCTATCTCTTGTATTTTTTCCTAATTTATTAATTATCTTTAATACTGGCCTGGTTGCTAATAATAGATTGTAACCTCCTTTATTCAGCTCCGGATTATCTCATCACGGCGCTTCAGAAAAGAATCTTAAGGCCTGTCAAAATGTTGTTTACATTTTGTTACGAGATATTTTACTTTTGAGCGATTTTCTTTGTATACGTCATTAAGATCTTAAGGTTGAGGATAAATGTAATGAGCATTTTATGAAAATTCACTCAAATTCCTTTGGTTGTAAGCAGGTTCTACTTATGTTATACAGGTACAGGTAAAATGTCATGTCTTTCATTAGTATTTTTTCTTTTTTTCTATTTAGTTTTATTATTCTATTTGTTAACTATCCACTAATTGTCTATTTCCTGTGCGTGTCCAGAAATAAATGCTTTTTCTTTCTTTTCTTACTTTCTTATAAATGCGAAAGTTTGTGCGGTTATGTATGTGTGTTTGATACTCTATCACGCAAAAACTACTGGATGGATATAGATGAAATTTGATACACATATAGTTTATAACCTGGATTAACACATAGGATACTTTTTTATCTGGGTGGGTAAGTAGTTCCTTTGTGAGGCGGGTGAATCCGCGAGAAGAGCTTGTTAATTAAAAAGGTATATAAATGGACTGTTTTGACACGATTAATCGAACAATTATTACTTCAAAGAAATATTTCGCACCTCGTATTTAAGTTACATAGCTATTTCGTAATAAATATTAGGTACCTAAATTTATAAATTTAAAAAAGAAATTGCTTTCTCCGAAAAACATTATTTAACCACGAAATAAAAGTCACTGGCCTAAAGAAACGGATTTTCCTTAGAGAACTCCGTTTCAAATCCAAAACTTTCCTTTTTAATCATGGACCAAGGTTAAAATGTCTTCGAATGCTCTCGTAAAATACAAAAGTTACTCGAGACTCTTCGAATATTACGATTGGGCCACAGGCAATTAATAATAAATCAGAAGGATTAAAACTAGTGGATACAGCGTTGTGAAAAAAAGATACATTACATTACTTATGTCTCAGTCTCACATAGGAACAGTGGTAGTAATAAGTGTTCTTCAGTTATTTTTTACGGTGCCAGATACTCTGTAAGTCTAATAATCCTCCGTGCCTCGGAGAGCACAGCAAAGCTGTCGGTCCTGCGCCTGAACTCTCCCCGGTCGTGTTGGACTGTGAGAGTGAGGGAATAGATGGTGCACCTGTGTCTGCGCAAGCTATACTGCACTATAATATCTCCTGCGTACCTGGCTAGTCTTTATTGAGAGTGACCAGTCTGAAGAGAAAAAAAATAAGAGCTATTTTTTCGTAACAAAAACTTCTTGCCAAGTACACCTTCTGTAAATCCTGTATAGTGGTTGGTCACAAAAACGTCTTTGCTTAAGTAATCCTTATTTGCACATCTACCCTCACTTTATAAGAAACACAAAGTTTAACGGCATCCAGTTGGTTTCGTTCTAACATCACTGACCTGAGTTTTAGGGTACCGTTTGCAGCTGCGGAATGTTCGAAAGAGTTACCGCGCCCCCGGAATACAAAGGGCTGAGGAACAGGGATGGGTTTTAGTCAGTAAGAGTCTGACACTCTCGCCCCACTTGGCAGTTTCATAATAATGATTTTCCATCCGAAAAAAAAGGTACCGTGTGCAGATTGTGAAAAAGGGACTCTATTACTGAGTTTGTATGTTTGTCCGTTCGTCTAACACAGGAGCCGAAATAGGTATTTTTTTGGCATTACAAATATACTTTCTACTAAAACTGCAAATTTTAAATATACCACGTAATGTTTCCGTTTAAAGAAGAGTACAGAACCCTCGGTGCGTGAGTTCAACTCTGTCTTGGCCAGCTTTTGCAATTATAATTCCATATAACGAGTCTCAATCTCAACGGCTAAGTTTGACAAACTTACCGGACGGCGTTGCTTAAATATTAATGAAAAAAACTTACAGTTCCTTGTGATTTTTTTTTTCAAGTTAGTTCAGCGAACATTTGAACTTGGACGGGTTTCATAAAACAATATCATTCTCTTATTATAAAAGCAAAAGTAACGCTGTCTGACTGTCTTTTACGCTTTCACGTTAAAACGGCTGAACTGATATAGATAGATTGAAACCTGGTGAAGAACATGGTAGGTTTTGTCCGGGTGCGAAAAGTTCCCCCAGGTTACCGGCGGAACGGCTAGAAACCAATAAAAACTAAAGTGTGGGAAATGATAATGCCCACGTATGATTAATACAAAACCCTAGCTTTAATAAGATTTATTTTCCACAGGTGGGGCGATTAGCTCCGGATGGGAGAAAATGCAAACAAAAAACATCAACTTGAGCCAAGAACAAAGAAACAAAGACAATAGTGATTTAGAGGTATTTGTAAATCAAATATTTGTTGTTTATAGGAAACCCGTACAACATCCTGTAAAAAAAACATTTTATCTATATTACATATAATTATTATTTTTTTTTTATTAATATTCAACGTCAAAACTTCTTTGCAAAAATCATTAACATGAATACAAGTAGCGACATCTGTTCATACATAACCATAATAATGCAGCAACTTCTAATTAACGCAACTACCATTCCTATTAATACAATTATTTTTCAATAGATGGCGCTGAAGTAAAATATGCACTTATATATAGAAAACTTAATATCTGTTTGTACTTTAACAGAAAATGGGCCGTCAGGAACCTCAGGGGCTGTCAATCGAAGGGTCAGTGCACGATCAGGCGGTATACCTGAACCAAGTCACGGCTCCGGCCATCGGTTCCACGTATTTCGGTCAGTATGCAATATGAAAATTAAATAACAAAGCACACTTCACACGGTGACCGGTTCTTTGAATTGTCTTTATTAGAAATTCGATTGGTTTACATTAATTTCTGTTTGATGGGAGTGAAGTTTGTTTTGAATAACCTTTTCTTTAACAATACTTTTTTGTATTTTTCTCGTATCATTTAGGTACTTGTTACTATAAATCTATATGTTAACCTATATCTTTAAAAACCTTTTAAAGGTCTATAGAAATGTACTTTAAAATATTTCAACTGACGGGAGCAGGTACCTACATGAACTAAATTGTGAACACCCCCATTCAAAATTTTAACCACCCCTCTGTTCGAAGGCGGTAATACATATTTCATTAAGCCTCTAACCTATTCCAGGCTCCATTCTCAGAAAAGGTATATTATTAAAGAAAACATCTTTATCCTTTCTTATCTTTTTAATTCCGACAATCTTAAAAATATATGCGGCTCTAATTATTTACCAGCTTCTTATAAAACAGAGCATACAAAAATTCTCGTTGCATAGAGTCTAACAACCTGTTCATAATTTCAGGACATACTTACTAAATTGAGCTTTAAAATCTCAAACATACTGTTCAATTTCGCATGGAGTTCCACTAACCCCTAGATCAACCATTTTTTATTCCAATGAACACAAACTTCCACCACATCCTATAATTTGAAACCGTCTAATTTTTTACTAATTCATGCATCCTTTAACAAAAAATGTGTAAGCAGGATATAGCATACAATGCACTACATTTCTGCGTGTGTAAGAGAGACAGCAATATTGTAAAGCTGTCACGTTTTCCAGCTGTGCAGACGCGGTAAACTTTTGAGAGTTGTAGGGTTTCTTCGTGAGATATTCGGTTTTAATGTTTAAAGTGAACCTACAATTTTAACTACTATTTAAGGATAAGGCATAGTTATTTTTCCTTAAAAAAGAAAAACAAATACGAGTATTTTTTCCCTTTCTATGAAGAATATTTTGACCACAGTGTCTGTGTCCGAAACCAATATAGATTTCGTATACAAAAATATTTCAGTATTTCATAAAAACCAAGCGTACAATGTACAACAAAAAAAATAAAATAACTTTACATAACTTAAAAAAATGAAAATACAGTGTTTCAACCATAAGGCTTTATTCAGCACAGTAAAACACAGTGCATGCGCAGGAGTTGACATTGAGCAGCCGACACCGGCAGACGTACTGTGCGTGATCAGAAAACTTATCTCAGATCAAAATCACAGCCTCAATGGACATACGTGTGTTCAAAACGGAAAAATATTCTTATAATCTTACGTCCAAAATATCGAAATTAATTTGTTAGGTTTCTTTTTGTGTAGTGCACAGTGGTGGGTTTTGGTTACGTGTGTGGAAAAATATTTTTTAAGTGCAAGTGTGCAGTGATTTTTAGGTGTTGTTTTTTATGTTTTGTGTCCTAAAAGTTAGTCAAGCTGGATCCTCGAAGAAGAGGGATTTTGGGTTCTCCTTCTCAGTACGAGTACTATGAAAGTAAGTCTTAATAGATATAAGAGACAATCGAACTAATCTTAATTTTAATTGTAGCCGAATTAAAAATATCACCAAAACTTTCAAGATTCCTTTTATCGAATAATTAATTCATACCTAAAACACAGCTGGCGGATAAACCGTTCTTTAAAGTAATCCACATCAAAATCCGGCTACCAGTTTCCGAGATAAGCATGCCCATACAAACATAACAACTTGCAGTTTTCTAACCTAAAAACGAAGTTAAGTACTTACTGTACATTGGTGTCAAGAACAAGTTAGTAAACACTTAGATCTCTGTACATGCTCACGTCGATTGCTTAAGTTGCGTAGTGCCTGATCTATTTCATAGATGGCGCTGTTTTAAAAATTGAACTAAAGCATAAAGATTTTGCGTATTGTATGGATTTTAAGAAAGTAATTTTCTAATGAATATTTAAGCAGTATTCTCCTTATGTAATTACGTACAATTCTTTCAATAAATTAACTCAGCTCAGCGAATGATATATGACTATAAAAATTCGCTTCGTTTAAATAGTCTATGATAGAGTTCATCCAAGATTTTTTAATTCCACTAAACTATAGTAAGTTTTAGTAGTTATTTGGCTTCTTTATGTCTCGTGGTCTAAGTAATATATTCAGGTACGAGGAACATTTGTTTTAGCCACTAAGCATTAGAATTAAAACAGTTAATAAAGCCCTAGATAATATTAAAATACCGCCGATTATTCCACCGATTATAAGGTCGCGCACAATCAGTTAAGAAGCTAACACATTCCAGACGAAGTAGGACGAAAAATAAGTGGCACTTACAAAAAATGTCCTTCAATTTATTACTAATTATATTTTCTACCGGTAATTGGCCATCAGCTCCTTTCTGACTTAACTATTGTATGTAATTTATTTATTTGTATTGAAAGAATGACAGTCTAATTTCGATCACTGCCTATCTACTAGTAAATAAATATTACATATCCTGAAAAATATAACTAAAAACTAAGTTAATTCATGCTAATTCATTAACTGGAAACTAAGCAATCAAAGCCAATTTAAAAATTAAACTTCCAAACGAATTACTGCACATTCTTTCTCTTTCTTTTGGTAATAACGTAACCCTTTATCCTCCTGCATTCGTGGTTAATTCAAGTTCTTCGTAAGTAAATTAAGTTGGAATTAAGTAAGCTCGCGTGTGCTTAAGTGAGGTCGAGCACGCCTCCTCCGCGCATGACGCATGCGATCCTTTGTTGTGCCTAAGTAGACTGCAGGTAACTTGATGTACGGTCTAAGTTATAGGTTGAAGCGAGTTAGGAGGTCCCAGCACTTATTGCCTGAGGTCCCTATTACTTAAATATACTTAAAGCATAGATCTTGGCTTTTTTTAAGCATGGGATCATCAAATGACTCCTCCGGCTGTGGGCGGAGCGGGAGGAAGTATCAGACTCTTGTTGACTCTTGTACACCATCTTTATGGTAGAATATTATGTACTGGCATCTTCATGTAACACCAATTTGACAATATTCTGACAAATAAACGAGTCTTTATCTTTTATCTTTATCTTACTAAAACCTGTCCTTCGCCCTTTGCATTCCATAGCCGCAGCAACTCTTTTGAAGTATTCCGCAGACTATAAATACATAAGTATAGATCTAGGCATGAGCATAGATTGGGAGTGATTTGATTGCTTGAATGTAATTTTGAGCGGTACTTATATTGTCAGATTCTGTAATACAGACTTGCTATTTAGTAAATAAATCTTTTGTTGGGAAAGGTAAAAAGTGAAATATATTTTTTTAGTTTTGTGAGCAATAGGAGGTAGTCAAGACACGACACAACACAACAGCCTCTTTGGGCGTTAAGTAGCCATTACACAACCTCATAAATTCTTCACAATCTCAAGAATATAGAATTTAATCTAAATTGCTTCTGTAATAATTATTTATTTGTCATATTAGTTTATTTATATCGAGCGTTTATTTCATTCAAATAAAATGTAAGTTGTTCAGTGAATAAATAAATATAAATAAAAAATAGACATTATCACACGAACACTTCCATACATATCCCGCACACTTACTTAAACTCAAAAAGCTTATAACTTACACCACACCCCAAATAAAGTATTTATTTCAAAATAACTCCCATTGAGTCTGTCTGTAACATGAATCTTTTTTATTTGTTCCATCATTATTACACATGGGGAATAATCTTAGGATAGCGATAACAGTTTTTAACTCGGATTTACATGAAACTAATATTATAAATGCGAAAGTAACTCTGTGTCTGTCTGTCTGTCTGTTACGCTTTCACGCCAAAACTACTGGACCGATATAAATTAAATTTGGTACAGAGATAGAATAGACCCTGAGGAACAACATAGGCTACTTTTTACCCGGGTGCGCTAAGTAGTTCCCTCGGGATGCGGGTGAAACTGCGGGAAACATCTAGTAGCATATAAATTAAAGGCAGTTACAATAAAATAGACATTGATTGGAAAATAAGTACATAGAACGGCACGTAATGATATATCTAGAAAGATGAAAAATTCTATCCTTCATTTATGGATCATCATTTATGACTTAGCAGAGTGGAAGAACACTAAGCTATTCATTTAAAAAGGGCGGAAAAAATACTTAAAGTTCGCATAACGTGTGATAATGTCGTGAAATTCACTCTATAGGTATAGTAATAGTGGTAGGGGAGCCCACGATGCTAAATGGGGATTTACTCGAGCGTCATAGAGACCTATTGGGATGCAAAGCTTAGATGATAAGAAGAAAAAAATGTTATATAATGTATCGTTTTCATCGGTGGGGGGAGCAGCTATAGATTTTCAAAAATGTAAAAAAAATCTGTTGCATGGACATAATCGAGCGCGTCAGATATTGATAGCATCAATTGTCCTACGTATTTTTAAGAATGTATGTATGTTAATCTGATCGTTTGCATGATGGGGGTGGTCGTACGTAAGGGTTGAAAATGAAAAAAAAAATAATTTAATCGAGCGCGTCAGATTTTCTAAGGGGGTGTTAAGTGAACCTAAAAAAACGCTCTCAATCAATAATCTGACGATTTCGATGTGACGCAAACTCGTGGCCATTATTATAATGTGCAAAAAAAATCGCCATTTTGAAATACTCGAGCGCGTCAGATTAAGATATATATGGTTCATCTTTATGTCCTAGACGTGCTGTCTCATAATCTGACGATTATCTAGAGGGATTCGCCTAATCTGACAAAAAAACATTTTTATTCAATCCATTGGACTTAATTAATTGAAAAGCTCAGGAAATAGCATGCAAATAAAAACGTGTACGTTTGTTAAGTAGAATACTACAAGTATTCTCGTATTTATAAGAAAATATTTTTTATTAAATGCTCAAAAAATTATTTTTTTTATAATTAATTGATTAATTAATCATCATCTTCATCAGTAGAATCATCTTCATCTTTTTCGTGCTCGAACAAAAAAAAACGTAAACGAAAAGCCAAAACGTTGGAAATACTGTTAATAATATTATGCCACGAACGAGTCTGTTCTGTGTCATCAGCTGTGAAGGCGTCATAGCAACCGAAACCAGAGTAGGGACGGAGTGAGAGAGTAATAGGTAGAGAAAGATCGAGAGGGGAATAGAAGCGCGGAGAGGAGAATATAGGCATCACGCAGCTGCACGCATTAAACTTTATCGATGAATTTTTGTTACTTCGGCTTGTGGAAATGGTCAGATTATATATTTTTCGTTATCCTTGAATTATTTCCTACAAAATAAAAAAAAATTCAGCCACGCTCGAGAATGTCGAGATGACGTTTTTTTTTTACAACTTTTCCGCCCTCCCCTTTCTTTGCGTCACTCTCAAATTGTCAGATTAGTGGAATATACACTTTTTAGCATGTAATTAACTCACCCTACCTTAATCTGACGCGCTCGAGATTGTCTGATGATCGATTTTTTTTTACTAATCTGATCCTTTATCCTTGACGCGCGTCCTTATATGTGGGGCTCATATTTGGTGGAGGTACTCAAACGGGTACAAGGTATCCCCCTGTATATTAATCTGCCGCGCTTTAGTAAATCCCGAAATCCCCACTAGGGCTCCCCTACCATAGATCAATAGAGGCAATTAACACTAAAAAAGACGTTTTTTTTTCTGAAAATCTCATTTTTCCTTAATTTTTATTCTCACTGTAGCCCGTAAAAATATCTAGAAGAAGTGTTTTTTTTTTAAATAATAAATACATGTCTCTATGATAAAAGATCTATCCGTCTTAACAAAGCTTACGTCATCACACGCCTACTGAAAATTGGACTATAAATGAATATAACAAAATGAGTTCAATTCATAAAATAATTGAACAAATAACTTCCATTACAAATTCGATTTCATTCAAAACAAAGCCAGTTTTGATTCCTCTACCTTTTAAAGAAACATGGTCTCCATTTTAAATGGCCAAGTCCTCAGTAACGAAAAGGCATTTAACACCCACTGGGTAGTATAAAAACGTTGTACTTTAAACCTTATTTAGGCAACCCAAATATGGTTTGCTAATCGTTTGTAATTTACTTATTTTATTTCCTGAAAAAACATTTGCTTCCTCATACTTATATGTTTTTTTTACGAGAGAATTAATTAAGCAACTAGGTATGTTTTATCAATTGCTGTTTTCGTTTGCTACTCTATAACAATTAATAATGTAGGAATTAAGTAACGAAAGTAGTAGTTTTAACAATTTCTTGTATTTTTTATAATTAAACGTGACTTGACTTCAAAGTTCCCATCTGAAAAAAAAAATAGCCTGTGTGTATTCATTTATTAAATACTAGCTTCTGCCCGCGACTTCGTCCGCGTGGAAAAGTGGTGCTCCGCTCCTATTGGTTTTAGCGTGATGAAATATAGCCTATAGCCTTCTTCAATAAATGGGCTATCTAACACTGAAAGAATTTTTAAATCGGACCAGTAGTTCCTGAGATTAGTAGCGTACGCAAAAAAAGTAACTTTTCTGGTCGATTTCTTACACCTTGTGTCCGAAAAACTCAATTATCTTACGGAACCCTATTTTTTCCAAAATAAAATGTAGCCTATGTTACTCGTGGATAATGTAGCTTTCGAATGGTGAAAGAATTTTTAAAATCGGTCCAGTAGTTTTTGAGCCTATTCATTACAAACAAACAAACAAAGTTTTCCTCTTTATAATATTAGTGTAGAAATATTGAAGTACCTACCTACCTAATAAAATAGTAAAAAAAATCCTTCAATTTGCCAAGGGTATCAAACTTTCAAACGATTAGCACACCATATTTTAGACATTTACTTTATGCCAATAGGTCAAAAGAGTTTAATAAGTGGGTAATGTTAGAACTAACTTGAAGTTTATATATATTATGTACGTAGTAAGTATGTTAATTACCTACTCTCGGTATTCATAATTACTTTTAGTAACTAACAAAAGGTTTTGCCCAACTGAGGCGAATTTTAAAAAGAGGGTAATAGTATCAAGTCAATTAAACACCTATAATACTATTAAGTCACAATTTCATTTCTATGTATATATAAAATGCTTTGTCCTGAATGACTGACGGATCAACCGCACAGCCTAAACCGCTGATCGTAGAGACCTGAAACTTGGAGGGTGTGTTTTTGTATGACGTTAGCATTCGATAAGAAAGGATTTTCCGAAATTCTACCCCTTTTTTTTCGGATGGGAAATCATCAAAGAGAGTGTCAGATTCTTACTGACTAAAACCTATCCATGTTCCTTCCTCGGCCCATGGCGTTCTGGGGCCGCGGTGGTGACTCCTTGGAACAACCTCGCAGCCCCGGCAGGCACCGACCCTGGGGGTGAGCCCCTCAAACGCGCCGTCGACACGGGCCTTACCGGGCGGCATTTAAACAACACTTAAACTCAAGTTACGCAAACAAATACCGTATTATCATACCACAGATCTATCATACATAACTATTTAATAACAGTTCTGCAGAATAAAACATTGAGTACACGTGATATTTTTAACTGCTAGTTAATATAATTGATAGGTACGTGTTAGGACACCTTGAGATAATACCACAACTATTTGGTCTGACATTTTAGCTGTAAATACCAGATAAACCGCGAATTAAAGCATTAAAAAGACAAGTCTTGGTAATCAATAATTATAGATTTTTTTTCTATGTTTATTTTCTAGTCAAGGTGTAATAATATTACTAATGACTACCTGTGACTTTCTTGTTGGGCTATTGTCGCTAGCACTACTGCTGGTCGTTAGGCCCTGGGTTCGGTTCCTAGGCCGATCAAATTAATAGGATTATTTTTGTAGTAGTAGCTCGGATTTTGGATGGACGGTGAGCTATGGGTGGCTCGAGTGCTCGACGACCGCTAGGGACCAGGTCCGCGTGCCTCAAAGAGCCGTCAACACCAGTGACAGGGCCCTCCCCCAGGGCCATAGCCTGCCGGGGCTGCGGGATGTTCGAAAGAGTTACCGTGCCCCCGGAATACAAAGGGCTGAAGAAGGAACATGGACGGGTTTTAGTCATTAAGAGTCTGAGGAGACACAATGATGAATTCCCATCCAAAAACAACCATCTGTAAAAATGGATGTAATTTATCATCATTGGCCTATGTATTGTCCCACTGGGCACAGGCCTCTTACGATACTTTTCATCCTGGTGCGTGGAGTAGTTCTCTCAGAATGCGGGTGAAGCCACGTGAACAAGCTAGTACACATAAAAAACAACCGCGGATATAGTGTAGGAGTATCCAGATTAACTTGTTAAAAGATTAAACACACCGCCGTGTAGGAAGAGTTATTTTTAAACTGGATTTATATGTATAGAGTAAGTGGTGCGTTTAAGTTACATGACTTTAAACGTCCTCCCACACGCGTGGCGTTAAGTAATGTCCGTGCTAATTGTGACAGGTCTTTAGATTGTAATCTGTGATATTCGATATGAAATAATACGAACTTTTTTTTAGTGTTCTTATGCATACTTGAGTGTCAAGTCTGTTGCTTGTCCAGATTATCTCTCACCTAGTAATATTCAAATTTGTTGGTTTTTGATAAGATATTTTTCTTTTATTTTTATTAGTCGAATGGTTGCAATTCTCTGGGCTTATAAAGGACCATTCTTTGGGATGTTAACTTAATTTTTTTCACTGCAGCCCATAACCCTCACACGCTATTTGGATGTTAAGTTGTTCAAACTTATATGCTGCACCCGGCTTATATGCGTTGCAATGACACGATTTTTTTAACCCAGAGGCCTCGTGGGAGTACCCAGAATTACCCACTAAAGTTTCATCACAATCGGTTAAATGGTTAAGGAACCCATAGAGGACAAATACCCAAACATTTATTTTTATTTACTTATAAGTATGCCATATTCCTCAGTTATCTATCCATGGAGTTTTTTGCCGGTTCTTCTCCATAAGACCTTCCTTGGAACCGTGAACTAGCTTGACGTTTCATAAGTGCCTGCAAAGACCTATTTGAAATAAAAACAAAGAGAGTTTTGAGATTTTTTGACAAGACAAAATTATCAGCCTTCTATTTAGTTTATACTAGGTTTCAATAGGTCACCAGTAATTATTCTCACGGGCGTTATACACTACCTACAAGTCTATCTTCACTTTCGCGATCACCGTAAAGACTCGTCAGTGTACAACAACCCAAAATTAATGATAATAATCATTGAACAGCGCACGGCTAACAATTTGCCATAACACATAATTTACTGCAATAAAGAGTACCTAACGCTTAAACAATTAGGTCAGTCATAATAATTATGTTGAAACATATGTTGAAGTATCTTGCCAAACAATCGAATTTAACTTTGAAGACTTTAGACTAAAGATTTTTGAACTTAAAATCTATACTTCTATACTAATATTATAAAGAGGAAAGATTTGTTTGTTTGTGGGGTTTTAACTCAAAAACTACTGGACCGATTTAAAAAAAATCTTTCGCCGTTAGAAAGCTACATATCTTTACGAAGTGTCATAGGCTATATTAATTTCCAGAAATATTTAGGGATCCCTACTAAAACTTGAATAATGTAACCCAAGGTGTAAAAAAAATTGCACCCATGCACGTTATATAATCATGCCGGGGTCTCGGGGTTCGATTCCCGGGCCGAAATCTGTTTGTGAATTTTTGAAAAATGTTACAAAGCAGTCCGGAGTTAGGAAATTAGTGGTGTTGTACCCTCGTGCCTGGGACGGCAAGTTAAGCCGTCGTCCCCGGCTGCTATCTTAATAGCTGGCAGTTGTAGTTACAATTCCATGTCAGAGGCCGTCAGGCGGATTTGAGAAAAATCTGGGCTTGTTAGGTTGGTAAAACCTGTACTCCGCCCGAATTAAAATTCATCATTTTAAATTCTGCCCGGCCGGGAATGAACCCGGGACCTCTTGCGTGGTATGTTGACCACTAAACCACTCAGGTCGTTGAATCTTCTAACTATCGAACTACGAACAACGAACTATCTAACGGTCGTTTCTATGTATCTATACCTATAATACTTATGTACGGATGTGTATACAGCTAAAGTGGTGCTTACGGGGAATTTCTAGCAAAAACTCAGTCCAGACATTTTGTGTTCATTCAACTTTAACCGTCGCTCTATAATGAACTTTCTAATAACAATAGGGCCACAAAATAAGCAGGAATATGAAGTTTGCAGAAGCTGCAATTTTAATAGGCTAAACGTTTATGTCAAATTGTCAGGAATCATCGAAGCTTACTAACGCTACTAACTAAAAAAGCTACTTAACTTATTATATTTTTTTAGATTAACTAATTCACGTTTAAACTATTATAATGTAAAAAAACATAAGTGAGCCAAATTCACAATTAAATTGTAATATTATTTACATACATAATACGTAGTTGCACAACCGACATCAATTAAGAACATCTTCAATTTTCATAACACAATAAAAACAAAAAAACTGCCCGCTTACTTCATAGCCCCAAGCGTAGGGTGTGTAAACAGGTGCACTGCTTCCGTTCCCAGTCCTTGATATTTGCACCCCTGCGCATCCCTGGCACCCCCTCCGTGCCCTCCCATGCCGCCTCTGCTGCCCGCAAGCGGCAGGTGTCCCACCACCCGATGTGGCTTGGAAGCTTGCAATGTTAGTGGTATAAACATTTGAACATCGACTGTTGAGGAAAAAAGGTTTTGTTTCAGCTGCTTCTACTTTAAATATCGTCATATATATTAGTAAGAGGTTATTTGAACAGATATAGGCATATAGAAAATAATGTTAACCTAGAACCATGGACTACCACTAATTTTGAAAGTACATCAAGCAAAATATGCTGCGGTATGTTCAAAAGAGTTACCGCGCCCTCAGAACATAAAGGGCTGAGGAAGGAACATGGATGGGTTTTTGGGCGTTAGTTAGTTTTTTTAGTCAGTAAGAGTCTGACACTCTCTCCCTTGGCGGGAGGGGTCATTTGATGATATCCCATCGGAAAAAAAACGAGCGAAATATATACATAATTATATAAGTGTGGCGTCATTGTCCCAGTTAAGTATGTAATAAATTATTCGTTAACTTCATTGCTCTATTGGAAAACTTCAGTAAACTTAAACATGTAAGATGCCTAAACCATATCGTCACATTTAGGTAGGTAGTTCATTTTTTGAATTCAATTATCATTTATTTCAATTAGACTATTAGGCCAGTGCTTTTAGCCTCTAAAAACGGTAAAAAGTGAATTAAATAATAGTAGGATGAAACCCATTGGAAAAGGAGGAGAATACAATAAAAATTATAGGAAAAATAAATTACGGGCGATCTGAGGTCGGTAAGTGGGGGGAGGGGGGGTTAAAGTTAAAAAAACGGTTTATCTCAATTTCCGGCAAAACTACAAGTCCTATGAAAAAAAGTTAAATGGCAAAGTTGTAGGTAATAAAAAGATCTACAACTTTTGGATGGACACTTTTTTCACATAACCTCAAAATTTATGTGAAAAATTCAAAAAACCAAGTTTTTGGTTTTTTATTTTTATCTTTTACAATTATTAATTTTTTTTCACGAAATTTGGTGAAAACTTACCTTTTTATGTCCCAAGCACATTGTAATTTATTTGATTTAAAATAATTATTTTTTCACCCTTATTTTGACTTAATATCGAAAAAACACCCTAATTTTCAATCGAAAATTCTCGTGTCAAAATATCACTTTTTTTTTAAAAGTCGATGGTCTTTTTGTTCGTTGAAATCTCTACTTTCAGATAGTATAAAAAAATATTTACATTGCTATGGTAAATGTTCTCAGAAAATATAAAGAAACGCTACGAAATAACAGGTAGTAAGGCCTAGACCGGTTTAATTTTTTTGCGTAGATGCCTATTTATTGCTATTTTAAGATAACTTATGTATCTGAGTCACCTACGGAACCTCGGACCTCTCTATGAAATACCTTTTAGCTCATCAAAGGGTATTTCATAGAGAAGTGGGGAGTTGCTAGAAGGATCTAGGCGTTGCTAACTGTTATTTCATAACGTTTCTTTATATTTTCTGAGAACATTTACCATAGCAATGTAAATAGTTTTTTATACCATCTGAAAGTAGACATTTCAAGGAACAAAAAGACCATCGATTTTTAAAAAAAAAAGTGATATTTTGACACGAGAATTTTCGATTGAAAATTAGGGTGTTTTTTCGATATTAAGTCAAAATAAGGGTGAAAAAATAATTATTTTAAATCAAATAAATTACAATGTGCTTGGGACATAAAAAGGTAAGTTTTCACCAAATTTCGTGAAAAAAAATTAATAATTGTAAAAGATAAAAATAAAAAACCAAAAACTTGGTTTTTTGAATTTTTCACATAAATTTTGAGGTTATGTGAAAAAAGTGTCAATCCAAAAGTTGTAGATCTTTTTATTACCTACAACTTTGCCATTTAACTTTTTTTCATAGGACTTGTAGTTTTGCCGGAAATTGAGATAAACCGTTTTTTTAACTTTAACCCCCCCTCCCCCCCACTTCCCGACCTCAGATCGCCCGTAATTTATTTTTCCTATAATTTTTATTGTATTCTCCTCCTTTTCCAATGGGTTTCATCCTACCATTATTTATTTTATTTCAAAAGTTATTGGCACTGATCTATATTTAAGAGCTTTTGAATTGTCAAAGAGTAATAAGTCTGTCAGTTTGTCGAAAAGAAAGTTGAAGCTATTTGCCCGTTCTAAAGCGTAGATTCGTATAATATATATTAGAATTTTGTATATTCTTTGCATAACTTCTAAATATATAGATAAGATATACATACATAGACGTACTGTTTTAGTAATTAAATACATCGTACGCAGACTGAAAAGAAAAAAAACAACTTATTACCTTTTAATAATCTCTCCACAAAATCCCATAGTCACATTTCAACATTACATAATATTATATAAGTGAAGTGACCATAATGACTATAACTAAACCAATTTGCTTGTAGAAAGTTTGTACACAATATAATATTAAAGAGATTCTTATTAAAAAACATCTTTTACAAATCGCTCTGTCATTGCTTAAATGGGAAAGTGGCGCCGGGGCAGGGACTAGTCATTGGAGATAACGAGTTAATTACAAATTTTACTAAAGACTATAAGTTACCCGTGGTTTCATCCGTATCCTGAAGAAACTTTACCTATCCGGATAAAAACTTCTCCAGGTTTCAAACTATCTCCATACCAAGTTTCAGCCAAATCGGTTCAGCCGTTTCAGCGTTAAAGCTAAACAGACAGACTGACACAAATCAAAGATATTTTAAATATCATGTAATATCTTTGCTATAAATAAGAGGAGCTAGTGGCTAAGTAACAGCCGGACGGTTCGACCGATCAAAGGTTAAGCTGCGCTTGGCGCGGTCGGTCCGTGGATAGGTGACCATCTATGTCATACCGAGACTCCTCCGTGCCTCGGAAAGCACGGTAAAGTCTGACAACCAGTCTCACCAAGAGGATCGTGTTACCCGGTAACTGGGTTGTGGAGGTCAGCTAGGCAGTCGCTCCATGTAAAACACTGGTACTCAGCTGCATCCGGTTTAGACTGGAAGCCGGCCCCAACATAGTTGGGAAAAGGCTAGGCAGATGATGATATATGCTATAAATAAAGTCCTATTTATGCCTGCACACTAACATACTAAGATCAAGGCCTTCTTAAATTCCACGGTCTACATTCAACCACATTCCACAAGGCTACAAGTCCATAGGTCACGCAACCGAAGCCAGAGGCAACAAATAGTCGTAAATTAATACTAATAACAATTATAGTAATTGCGTTCGGACTAACGTTTCAATTGGTACTCTTGCGCAAGACTTGCTGTAGTGTTAATAGCTTATGTTGTTATGGTAAGCTTTGGGTGGGATTTCGTAATGTAGGCAGGTGAATTTAAATGTGTATTTAGTGAGTACTAAGACTTAGGTTCGCTTTCAGACATTTTTTTTAAACTATTTATTTTTATTGACTTAGTAGTGGTCTAGTAGTTAAGACACCTGCATTTCGTGTACGAGAGTGCAGGTTCAAACCTGGCATTGACCTATGTGACTTTTCTAAAGTAACATAAACTTTCTAAGTATATCTTAGACGTCTCTGACTAACGGTGAAGGATAACATCGTGAGGAGACCTGGACTAAAAATGTCTGAAATCGCCAATCCGTCTTGAGCAAGCGTGGTGATCAATGCTCATGCTTTCTCTGTATGAGAAGAGGCCTGTACCCAGCAGTGGGACAATGTATAGGCTGATGATGAGTCATTCACTGACCCAGCGAACTTAGTACAGCTATTTTTTTTAAGATGTTTTTAATAAAATTCAGACCGATTTCGGTCACGGCGGCCAATCTCAATGAAGACTAGCTAGTTATGCCGGAGATGACATTGTGCACAAGCGTTTACGCAGACACAGGTGTGTCAGAAACATTCTTCCGAAATCCCCCTCAACTCATCATCCTTATCCGCCGACGGGTTTTGTTGTATTTCAATAAAGACTGATATTATGCTAGAAAAACAGCGCATAGAAAGACATGCTGAACACTTATCCCATGCAAGGTATCTTTGTCTCCATTTCATTACCATACATCCATAAATCCTAGCGTTTAAAGCGACACCACAAGAACTGCACCTCTCATTTCTTAATAAACTCACAGCAGTTTTCACAAATCATTTCTTTGTACGAACTAGTTTCTTTTTGTATAAAAAACCGGCCAAGTGCGAGTCGGACTCGCGCACCGAGGGTTCCGACCATTGGAAAGAAAAAATACGCAATAAAGTCGCAATTATTTTGTTTTTTTCCGACCGCATAGTTAAGTTTGTTTGTAGGGGAAAATTGCTGATTACTTAAAAACTACTAACTAGATCTCGTTCAAACCAATTTTCAATGGAAGTTTGCATTGTAATCTACATCATATATTTTTTTTAGTTTTATCATTCTCTTATTTTAGAAGTTACAGGGGGGGGGACACACATTTTACCACTTTGGAAGTGCCTCTCGCGCAAACTATTCAGTTTAGAAAAAAAATATATTAGAAACCTCAATATCATTTTTGAAGACCTATCCATAGATACCCCACACGTATGGGTTTGATGAAAAAAAATTTTTTGAGTTTCAGTTCTAAGTATGGGGACCCCCAAAATTTATTGCTTTTTTTCTATTTTTGTGTCAAAATCTTAAAGCGGTTCACAGAATACATCTACTTACCAAATTTCAACAGTATAGTTCTTATAGTTTCGGAAAAAAATGGCTGTGACATACGGACGGACAGACAGACAGACAGACAGACAGACAGACAGACAGACATGACGAATCTATAAGGGTTCCGTTTTTGCCATTTGGCTACGGAACCCTAAAAACGAAACAAACCCACATTATGCTATATAGAGGGTGATCATAAAGTGTTATGTCTCTATTGATTTGGTCAGCGGTTCTCAACCCGTCGTAAGTAGCTCAGACATTTTTAGTTCGGAACATCAGCTTCGCAGCTGCGTGGAAAAAAACAGACGTTGAAAAAAAATTTGAATATTATTGTACCAGTTAAACATTTAAGAACGTTTGATGCTGTCATAGAATTTAACTTTCTTGCATATTTTCATTCTGCTAAATTATTCGTTGTATACTACCTTGCAATATACGCGGCAATCAATATTTTCCTGGTTTTCTTTTTCGTCTCGTCCCTTTCTTGCATACCTCTCAACCTCTACCATTTCTCCCTTTACTAGTTCTTTACTTAAATCCCCACAATATAAGAAATAGCCTTCTTATTTACTAACCAGTGGATAAAACTTTGAGCACCACTGCAGCAGACCGGTAGGGGCTAGTTAGCAAACTCGCACGTTCCAGATAATGTGGTAGATACGGTGATTTCTTGCGGCTCCTATGTACAGTTGCCACAAGTGCGCCTCGTTGACAGACTGTCCTGGTTCACCTGATTCATGAGGTCATGATAGACTTCACTGTGTTAGATAAACAACCTTATTTAAACGCAATAAAGCAGAAATTACGGATTCAAAGTACATGGCACTTAGCGAATAAAAAGTCAGACATTTCGGAAAAACTGAATTTAGAACTCTATTTAGATGTAATGAAGCTTGATTTTCCTACTCATTAAAACGCTACTCATGACCGAAAATTTGGCCGACGAATATCACATCAATCTTTAAGGTTATAAGGTTTAATTGTACCGCTATGCGTGGAACAGCTGTTTTCTGTTTCCAAATTTCAACCGCGTACAAATTTCTTTTTTTGAGTTATTCTAATGATACAACTAGTGACATGTAGACAGTTTCATGAGTTATATGTTTAATTGCTTATAACAAGTTTCTTCAAGATACTCTAAAGAAAGGTTAAGAATGAAATCCATATCATAATCACACACCTCATACATTATACTCCATCAATCCTACCCATCATCAGCGTATATATTGTCCCACTGCTGGGCACAGGCCTCTTCTCTCAAGGCGGATTGGCGATTCAAAACTTATTAAGTCCAGGTTTCCTCACGGTGTTTTCCTTCACCGTTAGTAAGTAACAACTAAGATATACTTCGAAAGTACATATGACTTCATAAAAGTCCCATTAGTGCTTGCAAGGTTTCGAACCCGCAAACTCGTATACGAGAGTCCTTAACCACTAAGCCACCACGACTTTTAAACCATTAACAATCCTATTCCAAGAACGATACGATTATGATAGGAAGCTTAAGTTTTTGTCCTGCGTTCTTACAACCGATGCGCGCCGTAAGCGGAGCGACACGCGCCGCCAAGCGTGGCGTGGCGTAACGTGTGGATGAAGTAATAGCTTGCATGCAAGCCTGCTGAGATTGTACACTTGCATGCAAGATATCTTTGGATGATCTGAAGGTCATTGTTTATCGCCACGATGCCTCGTATTACGTCATGAAGGCAGAGCTTACTTTTCTCATGGAATAGTAGAAAGTACACAGTGATGCTTTTTTTTCGGATGAGAAATCATCAAATGACCCCTCCCGCCGTGAGAGGGGCAGGTGGGAGTGTCAGACTCTTACCATCTTACCTTTAAAAAACCTGTAATCTAAAGTTGAATTCCTTACTTAACGTCCTAATCCAGGAAGGAGGAAGTGTCAGACTCTTACTGACTAAAACCCATCCATGTTCCTTCCTCAGTCCTTTGTATTCCGGGGGCGCGGTATCTCTTTCGAACGTCCCGCAGCCCCGGCAGGCTATGGCCCAGTGGGAGGGCCGTGGACCCTGGAGATGGTTATAGGCCTATATATTATCCAGGTGAGTTAAATAGTTCGAATCGAAGTTAGAAACGGTTAGTTGACTATAGTTCAGGTTACACCTGAAATATTAATTTCAGGTTTACATTACACAACACTGAAAAAGCTAACACTACCGGTCTTCAAAACTCACAAAGTTCCAGATATTAATAGATAGGTACATTTTTTACGCATATCTAACTACACTATATACATAATATAACGTAGTACATAACGCAATGTTCAGCGGATCGTGAACTAACTAGAATAATGAAGAAATGCTTCCTACACATCACAGTGACGTGAATAATTACAGAAAAACTTTACGTTCACTTGATTAAAGAGATTACTAGCTTTCCGCCAGCGCCTTCGCCCGCGTGGGCTATACGAATTCAAATAAAAAATGACAGCGTGTCATACAAACTTTGCCCCCCTTTTTCACCCCCTTAAGGGTACAATTTCGGAAAACCCTTTGTTATCGGATGCTTAGGTCATACAAAGAACACACCCTCCAAATTTCAGATCTCTACGATCAGCCGTTTAGGTTGTGCGTTGATCCGTCAGTCAGTCAGTCATTCAGGACAAAGCATTTTATATGTATAGATAGATGATGGTTGAGTAACGTGGTGCCTCTTATTTACACAATGGGATGTTGGGCCACTCGCCGCTTGCTTATTAGTGAGTGAAATATTTTTGACTGTCATGCCTTTCATTACGTTTAAAACGAAATTAAATGATGTTTAGCTTATTTGAATAATGGCTTAATAAGAGATTAATTCGCTGAAAGAAAGAGTTGTTTAGAATTAACATATTAAAAGCTTTATTGAATATTCATTTCTAAATTTTATTCTGATGGTCTATGCTCAGCCATCTTTAAATCAGTGAGGTTTTTACTTGGGTAAATGTACTGCTACTAAAAATCCTAACTAATATTATAAATCCGTAACTCTATCAGTCTGTAATATTTTCACGTTAAATACCTGAACCGATTTAGATAAAATTTGTCATTGATATAGCTTGAATCTTGGGGAAGGACAAAGTGTACCCAGGTTGACGATAAAAAGCTAGTATCACACAAGTGCCCGATTATAATTCACTTATCCCTGAATCCCGGGAACTCTTGCCAGCTAATCTTATAGGCACTTACCTAGATTATATTGAAGTCTCTATCAAGATACAATGGCGTGCTATATGGTGTAATGGCAAATGTTTAACATGCCTATTTGCTAACTAACAACAGCAAAACATAAGTCACCACTTATCTGGATCTAGTTTACGGCTCTAGTTTGCTGTTTTAACGTTTTGGGCTAAGTTTACACTACGATAGATATTGCAGCACAAATATCCGTGGGCGCCGGGAGGGTGTGCAAGGAGTTACACAATTACACATGCACCCCCATGCTTTGAAAGAAGAAACAAATGAAAAGATTTAAACATATTTTTACTGTCCCTACGTTCACATATGTAGGTACTTAGACGTTTAGTTCTTAGTAATCTAAGTTGTCGTCCAAAGGACAATTGGCTAAAATAATTTTAAAATTCCCCCCTGAAATGTTTCCTGCACCCCCTTGAAAATTTTCCTTCATCCCCCTTTATTTTTCCAGCTTTATTATTTTAGTATAGATTCTGTTCACACTGTAAGTGATGCCGCTGTCGCGACACTCACTCTGTGACGTCACAAAAAGTAGTACATAATAAAGAGACACGCTTGGTTTTCACACAAATGACGGAACTTGCGTTATCTACTTAGAATTTTAGATACATATCTGTGATGACAGCCATTATATTCTTGAAAAGCTTACTTAAATACCTATCGAATACAACGATGGAACAATTTTAAATAATTACAATATATCCTCGCTCCCTCGGTACTACATACCCCACCATTTACCATAGCTATACCATTATTAACTCGACAACAAGCAACTTCCTATCCCCCATGGATTCCCATATACCACGGCAGGTTCATCAGCCTAAGTTTTTTCCCCTAGCGTCTTGGACCATGGCCGGCGGTAGACCATAGCACATTAGTTGGGGCAGCCATCTGTGACCCCCGGTAGTGCACCATTGTGTGTAGACCTCGTAAGATTTAGACAGAACCGGGACTTAGAAAACAGGTGGAAAATAAAAATAAGAGCTTCTTAAAAGCCTATTTGTAATAGTAGTTAATATTAATAGTAGTAATTTTGAATTTTGAATTTTTTGAATTTTGAAGTGGTATTCAATATGAACAATTTAAATATTAAATTATTTAGAATGAAATCTAAAAACTTAAAAAAGGTGTAGCCATTATCTTAAATTTAACCTCCTATCCAGCTTTTCAGGAGTTTTATTTTAATGACAAATATTTGGAATCTTTTTAATATTTATTAATAAAATTAACAGTCTTTTGAGAAAAGCTATAAAGTAGACTATAGACATGCGTTATTTTTCAATAATAAAATACGAGTGAAAATGGTTTTTTTTTCATCAATTGACAAGCAAAGAGAAAGCCTAAATTATGATTAAAAACTATCAATTGAAAAGCAAAGTCTCTCCAATCATTTACCGCATTCATAAACGCTGCAAAAGCAATGATTTATAATCAAATTAACATGCTTAGTTTAGCTAAGAGTAATCTTATGTATAGAAATGCATTTAAAATAGATTATCTCCGTAAGCCTGTTAAACTGACGCGCGGCGGATATATTTAATCTAATAGCGTGTTATCTGTATCAGTAACAGGAGTTAAGAGATAACGGATTGTAGGCGTTTAATTAAAATAAACCCTGTCTGCACGGAGAGGGTTACTGTCCACCTGCGTTTAGAACTTGAGTGTTAGGACCCATTCACATGGATCAATTTAATTTAATGTTGAGCACACGATTAATTGATTCGTGTAAACAGGCGTCTTATAATTTTGACGTTTAATTGATTTTATAATAAAAATAAGTAGATTGTACTATAATTGTAAGAAAATAAAATTTTGTTTTTTAGTATTTTCAATTATTATTTTTTTATACAACACAACATACCAAATGTATATTGAAATATGCGCATAAACTTAAATATTTACAGTCATATTGTGGTTAAAAGTATCACATTTTATCAGATTTTAATTTACTAACTCATAGAGTTATTTAATAGCCATAATAACACCCTTACAATCTAGAGAGATTGTCCAATAAATTATCATTACTTACAGCATTACTATTCAGTTCAAATTAATAAGACTCAACGGGATATCTTCAGAGTAACTAGACTTGCGACGACTCTTACGTCAAACGAGTTTATCAAGCGTTGCTTTCAATTCATTTTCCAAGATGGCCGGTCGACATTGCGAGATGATTTTCTCGAATCATGCCTGTTTGTGTAACTGGCTAGTGAGATGTGAAGTGAAAGAAATTGCACATTCATTCGGTTCAGCTTTCGAATGGAATAATGTAATTTTTGAAAGGATTTATTCTTGTTTAATTTTTGAATGCTGAGCTTTTTGATTAAAATCTTTGTGGTATAAAAAAGAAATGTAGAAAGGTATTTGATATCTGATAAACACCGAGAATTCTAGTCACACACACTACGCATCACTTTGCAAGATACAAATTAATTGTCAATTATTGTAACAAAATATTGGAAAATATATACCTACACAAAATTATTTTCAACAAAGTTGAATTTAAACACAACCTACACATTTTAAATACAAAACAATTCACAAAATCGTACAAAATTTTCACTTCAAATCGTAAACATATATTTGCGCAAGGGACCTAAAACATGGGACTAACCTAAGTATCTAATTGAACAAATTCAAAGTCTGAAATGAAAATATAACTAGGTTCTGCAGGTACTATATCTATACATACTTTGCACCGTAGATTTTAGCTGGTAACTTCAAACCCATCTGCCTCCTTAAGAAATTGAAATCAGAACTCGACTTGAAGAATATGCCTCGAGGCATTTAGTCCACCTTGTATGCCTCGACTGTACATAAACTACATATGTCCATAAATATGAGGCCGTGTCTGTTTTTTCTTAAGTCTACGTCACTTGAGGCTACGAAAGCGAATCTCGATCCCCCAATGTACGCAAGTGGTAACCGCAAGGCGTTCAGTGTAATTTGTGCGCCCGCGCACCTCTGTGCTCTACTGTACCCGCGAACTGATTTTTGTACAAATATTTTGTATTTTTTTTGTAATGTGTACATGTGATGTGAAGTGATATAAATAATGTGAAAATATGCGCATACGTTTTGAGTCAGTGTTGAATAAAATTAGAGCTTTTTTGTCGTTTTGATTTTTAATCAGGAAAATGATTTCCACATGTCTGTTAAGACAGGACTTTTAATAATAGTAACAAATGTTTAAATTTCGAATTAAAAAAGGGAGCTGTCAATTTGTAAACAACCACTTTTTGAATATGGAACAAGTGCCAATAAAATAATAATCGCGAAAGAAAAAAAAACGTCGTAAGCCAAGCATCCGTTCAGCCTACAATTTTTCTACCATTTTATTTGTTTTAAACAAACAACAGATATTCAAATAAGTAATTAAGTCCCCGTGCATGTAGCTCGATACCGTTTTCGCGTCGTGCTAGTCAGTAGAGCAAACAAATATTGCGTTTTGTTTAGTCAAAGCGTTGCGATGTTTTATTGCATGAGGCTTCCAATTGAATATTCTACCAAACGTGTGAATTTTAACGGTCTGGTAATTTTTAACGTTTACTTAAAGAATTATGTTTTAGATGATTTCGCTGTGTAGGTTTTAGGCCCCGGATGTGTCAAGTTAAAGTGGCGAAATCTTAATTAATTAGTTTTAAGATAAAACTATTTGCAGGAGCTTAACCTTAAATAAGCTTTAAGAATTTAACTTAAAATAAGTTTATTGGACCGGGTTTCCTCTCTATCGTGGATAATCCGTAAATTCTTCATATTTTTTGTAACCCAGGTAATAATGAGGTAATAGAGAGATGACCATCTTTAGTTATCACATCATAATACTTATATTATATATTAGTTGAAAATATTTATTCAATACGCTACCAAAATCATCCGGCCGTAGTTTCAAATATAAGGCCTGTTGGGTTACGTTAAAAAAATCAAGAAAAAAAAACAAACTAACGCAGCAAGGCATAATCATCCTCACAACAATTTTGGAAAAGATAGGTACAGAGGTAAATATGTAATAAATAAATATACTTACTTTATAAATAACAATTAATTAATGCCATCATAAACACAATGCATTGTAACAATTTCAAGTTCTAAACAAAAGTTATTCACGCCAACCGTTTTCCGACTAAACATTAACAAAACGCATACAAAAAAGAACGCAGTCAGGAACTTAATTTTTATCAAAACAATCTTCATTAAAGCCTCATTTTCTTGTAACCACAATAGAAAAATTATATCTATCAGAACGATTTGCAGTTACTGAACGTACCAACAATTTGTTTAATGAAAACTGGTTTATTTAATCTGCTTGTAGAATTAAGTTATACGCCATATTTGTTTTAATTAACTACTTAATTGCAATCAATTAAGTGTCATTAATTTTGTTTCATCGGAAGTGACTAATGAATGTGATATATTGATGTTCATTACTGATTTTTAGTGTGCGGCTCTTAATAGTGCTGTATCTGTTAATAGAGTTTTTTTCTTAAATTAGTATGTTAAATTGATATTTTATGAAATAAAAAAAAACACAAATAAATTATAATTATAACAAAAGCTAGGTTCCCTTAAATGTCAATGGTGATATTGAACACACCAAATAAACTCAGACTCAAATCGACGAATGAAAACCCTTAATAGATTAGTCTTTATTTGTAAAACAACATACTAAAAAAGCTAGTAAGCCCAGATAAAATTAAAAATAGGTTTAAAAACAGTTGACCTATATGCAACTTAGAATGCTCTGAACAAAAATCCTTAAACTGGCTTCAAGAAGAGAAGACATTTCACAAAAAGGTCTAAACATAAATTTTCGCAAACACATTTCTAATGTCAGTGACCAAACAATAGGTTTGAGACCTCAAAAGGAACCACACTCGGTTGCCCACTAACAATAGATCAGTTAGAAAAGTTAATTAGTCACCTTTACAATAGCACAGATACCGCTAGTACCGTACAGATTAAGTGGCGTGAAGGTGATAATCTTGGGCAATATATCTAAGGCACCTTGGAAGATAATACTTGGTTAGCAAAGAATGAAACACATCCTGTTTTTCCGAGAGTACATTAAAGAGCTCTTCTAGACATTGAGCAGTAATAATTCGTCAAGTGTGATCTCCAATTATTCTAAATACAGAATTCTGGCTTCCTCCGTGAGCGCTAGTCTACCACGTCACACGGAACAGGCGGATGTCACAAGCCATCCAAATCGAAGATTTTGCAATATCCCTCAAGGTTATATTTTTAAAACATGGGGCATACTTCAGTTGATTGAACCCTGCGATTTAGAAGTTGAATAGAGATTTTATCAAGGAGCTCCTTTAGCACTAATGTAAACTTTAAATCTTGTTATTAGAAATGTCTTTTTTAACATACCATCGTGGTAAAAGAATGAATAAGGGAGATAAATTAAATATAATAGGAGCTGAAGAAATCTTTAGCACGCTTAACAGTGGTCCTTGTACATTAATATAATGATAGGGATGAGTAAACAGCTTCCAGAAACAAAACTGCTTCAAAAATAAACTCATGCTGAAGTAAATAAGCCCCAGTACACCTACATGATCCTTCAGTAAATCATAGTATAACACCAGCTGAGCTGTGAAATGAATCCTCCTTAGATTGTAGGTGTTGAGTTTAAATTGCAAATGTAGTGAATCACTGAAACATAACTTAGTATATTACAATACTGCGATGAAATGAACAACTGCTTAGCTTAACTAGTTACACGATTGCTCTTAGGATTCATCTACACTTGAGAGGTTTGTACATCAATATTTACATTTTGCTTATAACGAATCTTCAATAGACAAAAATTTTAATTTATTTTACTTCTTTTCTAAGTAAGCTTATTCCAGATTGATGTAACAGCCACACTTATCATACTATCTGTATTAGAAGTCCATAATCACATAACCAGTGTCTCTGTATATGACGGCCCAACTGCCAATCTGTTAAGCCCTACAAATCGGGACATCCTGCATCCGTGGAAAGGTTGGAGCTTGAACTCCATAAATGTAGATCCGGTAGAACCATGGGCCACTCGCCAAAGACATTATCCGTTACACTGTATGGCTATATTTGTTATGGTGGAATCTAGACGCACCTTTTATAAGCTTCAACTTTGCCGTAGGCGTAGATTATTTAATAAAACTGTCGAGAATATTAGTGTAGAGCTTATTAACCTTTGATATCTGGTTTGTATTACATCCTTCGAAATCGAGGTCAGTTTTAACTAAAACGTGTGTTATTAGATGAACAATGAATCGTAAAACAGTTTTTGATTCTGTGAGCAAAATTTACAAACAAGCTGTATAAAAGTGATAGAATAGAATGAAAAAGAATAATGCTTTATTTTCAGCAAAAAAGTAAAATACAATTTGCATTTAAGTGAAGAGTACAATGAAGATCTTGTCATCATCCACTTATGGGTTAATAACAGAAACAGCAGTTACGAGCATTCGTCACCAATTTCCAAAAAAGTATTTTAATTGAGCATGCTATTCTAACAATGATTTAATCACGGATCAAAAGATTTGAACATAATAATTAATTAAAAGCAAACTTGTCACATCTTACAATATTTCTTTAGAAATACGTGGCTTGCCCATTGTCTCTTCAACTTGTATTGCCGTACATAATAGCATTCTTGAAATATTTTACGTTAAAATGACAAGTTTACTTCAGATGCAAAACCCAGAGAAAGCTGCTGAACTTAATGGTGACTCACAAACGGACATTGTACCTATTGCATATATATTCATATGTATCTTTTAGGACAGACAGCCTGCCTGTATTATTACAATGAAATGACTCATGTTTTATACCTTGAATTTACAAAAACTACATATTTGGGAATCCTTACGCCATATGCCTTGAGATGCCAAAAAGATGATATGTAAGCGTGTATTTGTAAAAATATGACTTCTGTTAGGTCATGGTTATTTGCCTTATTAATTCAAACTTCTCATTTCGTAAAATCTTTTTTATATCCTTCACAATTGTCTTTTCAAAATTTCAGTCGACATAAACAATTTGTGATAAAGCTAAACGATTTTGTGAATTGAAATTGTGAAATTAGAAAAATCCTTCATGGAGATATTTTAGTCTCCATACATTTTCTGAAAGTTATTAGTAATTCTAATCGACCCTTACAATTTACGAAATGATAAAACGATAAGGAATTTATATTCATATTGTTCTGACACAACAGACAAACAAACAAGGATCTAGATTTCGATAAGTAATTCAAGAAACATGATCTTGCTTTTGATAAAACTATAAATATAGTTAGCTTTATTTCTTCTGAAACCAGCTAGGGATGGTGTCACTCATGGTCTGCAAACCACTGTCGTAAAGTTCAATACCATAATTGAAGACAAGCATATGGTTGACACTATATGCAAATGCGGTATCACTCCGCCTATTGAAATATTAAAACATGAACATGTCGAGTGTCGACGTCCCTGTTTAGAAATGCAAATGGCTGATCTGTGAGAAATGAAAATGATTATTCATTTTACGTTCCGAGACATGGCTTTACTTGACTTTAACTTTATAATAAGGATCCACTTGTTGGTTTGAATGAAAATTCCTAAAGTTAGAAACAAATCTTAAGTATGAATCAATCAAGATTTTGGCAGTAATGATAATTTTAATGCTACTTAGATAACGTAAGATGTATTGACAATGTATTGACTGAACATATAAATACAATACAGTTGACGTCTTAAAACACACGTAAAATATTTGAAACTTAGCAATACAAAATCGCTACGTACAATCTACATTTACTTCCCACATCTGACACAACTTATTGGTGTAGTTGACACCATTTACGTTCCCATAGAAGAACATAAAATAAAGGAGCGAACAATACGTGGCAAACACTATAGATTCTTGGGAAGTGTAGTGGAATATTTCCCATCGGTAACTATAACAAAAGGTTATGAAACTCGAAAGTATGCCAACGTTGTACATGCAAACGCATTTGGCGAACCCGTGTCCTACGCAAGACAATATCAGCCAGTTTATTTTCTTGTCTCAGTCGTAAATTTCATTAGGTGTAGCCGTTTTGGTAGTGGGGCAGTGTTTCCCAAAGGTTTTGTCGCAAACAAAGATTGTGATTATGAACAAAACTGCTTTTTAAATATTGGAAATTAGCAATACCAACTTTTAAATACAGACTTAATAATTATTTTTACATTCGGCTTCTTTATTAATTTGCTTATCATCTGCCTAGCCTTTTCCCAACTATGTCGGGGTCGGCTTTGTTTACATGGAGCGACTGCTTATCTGACCTTCACAACCCAGTTACCGGGTAACACGATACCCCTTGGTAAGACTGGTTGTCAGACTTTCTGGCTTCTGACTACCCGTAACGACTGTCAAAGATCTACAAATGACAGCCGGGACCAACTGCTTAACATGCTTTCCGAGGCACGGAGGAGTCTCGCTATGACAAAGATGGTCACCCATTCACAAACCGACCGCGCCAAGCGCAGCTTAACCTTTGATCGGTCGAACTCTGCGGCTGTTACTTAGGCACAAGCTCCTCTTATTAATTTGCTTAGAATTATTTTAATATTTGCTTTCTTCTATAATTTTAATTATTCAGGCTAATTCAATTATTATATTTCAATTTTATTTCTAAGATGAGCCAAAAATACCGGCTTCAATTTGAGAACCACTGTTTAGAAAATGATCTCGCTTAATTTATCGGCAATATGGAGTCATGTTGCCAGTACAGATCAAATTATATCCTGCAAATTGAATTTAAGAACCATATTATATTGTATGTTGTTTATAAAATCACGTCCGATATTATTAACTATATTTCCGAATGAAATATCAAAAGTCTCTCGTATTTTTATGATTGTAAATTTTATTGTATCCGCCGATGATAAAAAATATCCATAGTTATCGTCCAATTTAATCTAGAGCGTAGCGAATTCAATTGTGTTATCAATTAGCTATAAAATACAAGTTTAACGGACAAATCAATAAACCGATAAAACGTTAATTCAATTGGAAGCTTCAAAATTAATCTGTAACAACTAAATAAATTAAGCTCTTATGCAGTCTCTCACGATTATTTTGTTTAAGGACAACTTAAATTCGATTAAGATACAACTCATAACAAAATGAACGAGAAACCCATCAAAGCTACCACAACGAAGTGTTTAAAAATGTAATGGCAAGCAGAATTGTAAAGAAAGTGAAACGCGGCAAAAGGGAATCCAATTCAAAAGAACACATACCGACGATAGTGGTCACCCCACCAGATAATCGAGACATGAAAGTCAAAGCCAAGAGATCAGATAACGCTAAAGATAATGTTAGAGAAACGGCTGAAGCCTCGACCTCGCAAGTAATGACCAACAAAATGGCTGAATTCAACGTCAATCAACTGATAGCGGAGCTGTCTGAGAACTCGAAAGCGTCGAGAACTGAGATAGAAACGATACAGAGACGACTACTGCAGCAGGCGAACGAAATATTGAAAGTAAACGCCTTTGCTAATCCCCCCAGCATAGATAACTCGCAAAAGTACACAAACAAACCAGTTTATGGCAGAATACCGATCTCGATACCGAGAAATCCTAACGCAGTAGTAAACGGCGTTGCCAATCAAGTGGATCTGAAGGAATCGCGGGTGAACACGAGCGTGGCGGTTGAGAATGAGCGTAGAATCGAGCCGCAAGACGCGCAGCTCGTTCCGGAAAGGTTGCGAGAAATTCCCGGGGATAGTGGCGGTGCAGTGATGAATAGTGAACAGGGGAATATGCAAAGGGTCGCTATGATGGCGGCGGAGGCGGGAAGGAGTGCTTTTTTCTACGAAACGGGTTCTGTAGCCGGCCGCCTGCCGCGCTTGGCCGCCAGTGCGCGCGCGCCTCTGACAGGTGAATGTCTTGTTCTTACATTTTGTATTCAATTTTAAGCAAAAACTTACTTATTTATACTCCAAAGTTTAAATTCCAAGTGAATCTTTTGTTTTACGTATCTCTCTCTACTCTCTCGTACTTTTGTTATTGTGTTGTCGTGTGAATGGTTCGCGGTTGAATCGATGCCGTTGACTTGAAGTATTGTGTGTAACCGTTATATTTCATCAAGTGGTTCATTGTGCACTTCGGACGGTCCGGTATGTGTCCTTGCTTTATTCAGTACATATAAACGCATGAGGAGAGCTTAATGGCGGACTTGATGTTTATATTTTCTGATCGGAATTATACATAGATTATGTTTTTTTAGCACTTAAGTTTTACTATCGTAAGTAACACAAAATATTTCCTTGAAGAAAGAGCCTCTGAAGCACAGTTCACAAAGTTCACATAACTGTGGTGCTTTGTCTCTCATAGAGCAAAGTTCTACCTGGAATGGTAAAAAAGCTCGCTTACTAGAGCTGGAAAACAGGTTATAGAAGTTCAATTTTGTTTTGGAACAAGAACGACATTACAACATTGTTAAATAAGTATGTTTAAGAATGCTATTAAATCCTATAGATATAATAATCCATCTTAACCAAAACCAAAAGTATAACATGTATTATATGAATCCATTTCTGTCTCAAACTTTCATACACGTACAACTTTAGCACTATATTCAGCGACATTCTTACGAGAACTTTCATTTGGCGAAATCATTAATTTTGATCAAGACTACCTACTAAAGAGACTTAACGGAAAATTAATGTAGGTCCCCACTTGCTTTTCATTTATGTTCTGCATGACTTGACTCTGCAAAAGCATTATTAATTGCTGTTGTGACACGAAGAGCTTGGTTCCCATGTATGTCTAATGCTTATGTCCAACATTATGGGTATTAATTAATTTCTTTACCTTCAAATCTTTTTAGTTGCCACTTTTTTTACATTGCTCCATCTTCTTTGTAATTATTGTTCCCAATATCTTAGACGATTGTAATACTTTATGAAAAATCTGCATTTAATAATGAATGATCCAGAATGATCCTTAATTTTGAACTTGACATCATTACTAGAACCTTCTCATTTCATACTATTTCTGTCACTTATCAGATTACCTTTCTTGTCTTGAATATCCGTTATTAAAAAAACGCATGTTCATCCTTACGTAATTCAGTTTTAAGTTATAACAATAAACTTCAGTATCAAATAGAGTTGGTTAAGTAATGTGGCATTAACAGCCAGTTTTACAATTATAATTCACGTCACGCTCGGTAAGCGAACGAATCTATGTCAGCCCCTACAAGAACATCCTATTACATTATATTTTTCAACCGTTTTAAACTTTTTTAAAGACAAATTCTCATTAAGAACAATATTTATATTACTTCTTATATCATCAAAAAGAATACCATTCGAGTTTTTCACATCACAACAGCAAACCTAACCTAACTTTTATTCTGACCAAACTTGACAAAGCTGATTCTAAGACAGAGCGAAAAGCTTCTTAGTATAAACTGTGGTATAATAAAGAATAACTAACCCCAGAACTCAGATATATACCTCTACTTAACCTAAGAGAGGATTATAGCCGTGAAGATGATTACATCGTCCAAGCCATTCAAAGATCACCAAGCGAAACGGCACGCAAGTAAAGTCACGGGAAATGACCATCGTATATACACGATAGGAGCTTATTTAGTTATAGAAATGCATCATGAAATATTACTAAATAAATCAATAGATTAAGATTATTTTAAATCTTTAATATCAAGCTGGTATTGATTGAAACCTATCTGGATATGAAAACAGAATTTTATAGACACTTCATCTTTAAGCTCGACTAGTAAGTGCCAATGATTATTGCAATTTTGCATATAGGTTGATAACCTGCAGCTATTTCCATAGAACTAACCACTCCTATACAGTCAGTAGGAAGCATTAAAAAAATATCAATGATTTGATAGACGTTGCTTATTTACTAGCTATAGTCAAGATATATAATGTTTATTGTCAAGTATTCACTTCATTCCATTCCATATTTCATATTCTAGACAAATAAAATAAATGAATGAAATGAATTAGATACATAGGTATCTTTTGCGGAAAAAAATCTGCCCAAGTTCGCATGGAAATGTCCATAAAACACTTATTGCTTAATTATTTTATTATGTTGATCTAAAATATAATCGTGACGCTTAAATCTCTATCGACCGGAACTCTTACATCACAAAGATAGTTAATTACATCAAAACTAGTTTGTGAATTCTTTATAGCTTCTATATATTTAATAACATCTAATTTCTTATTGAATATCTCACGTTTGTATTTTATCTTTATATTTTAAACAAGATTATTATCTAGATTATAAATTACTTTAAAGATATCAGATGTATTGACTGTACCTGGTTGGTTATATAACCTAAATAATTTTAAATACGTGAGCCTCCATTGGTATCCATTAGTGTGTCCAGAATTTATTACTAGTCAAACCTAATGAGATACAAGCAAGCGTAAGAGTTTTGTACTGAAATAACTAGCCAATGATCGGTTTAATAGAATTTATGTTTCCATTAACAATTTTATGTTTGGTGCTAATTGGAATGACATAAACTTGTTGCATTAGCAAATGTTAGAGTATAAACATTTGAATCAAAACTCACTTATAATGCTACCCAATAAGGAGTGTCTGGTAAGATGTATGTTGAATGGAAATATCCTATATGATCAATTGATCACTGTATGTTTTATTAGGTAAAAATGAAAAAATAAATAGTAATAATAAATCACAAGGCGAGAAGGTAATTTTTTTATTTGTACATCATTACATAAATGATCAATGTCAACATCTTATTCAGTCATTTTAAAGTTTTGTTTCAATATCCATGTGTATCTAAGAAGCTATATCATGTAGTACGTTAGAACTTTTTATGCAGTTAAGTGCTTTCTAAGTATAATGTTCTATAATTTTTACTTTGTTTTCTTATTATCAAATTTGGTTATTACTTGAAAATATCTTCTTTAGAAAGAATGTGCATAGCTTTTATCAGCATTACAAATTAATTAAACTTTAAAATTAACATTCTCAATTCACCAAAATATACAAATATGCGTAACAATAAATAAAAAATTCAATCAGTAAGCTTTATTTGCAAATAGCGTTCAAATATACTCAGTACCAAACAACAATAGTATAGAAGTACAAAAAACAATTAATAACTATTTATTAAAAGCGACCTGTTGAACCAAGGCCATACGTCAACCTGTCAAGCCTTTCCACTCAAGGTTCATGGAACAATAGAGCCTATATTTGACGGTTGACAGGACACCTGACAATGGAAGTTCCTACAGAAATTGTTTAGCAATTTGTTCGCTACGCCTCAGTCTTGTGGAAGACGGGGGATGTGAAAAAGATAGTAAAAACATTGTAACTTAAACAAGTAATAAAATATGAACTGACACGAATGATTTCGTTTAGACATTAATCTTTAGAGTGAATAACGCTGAAAGGATTTTCAGACATAAAAGTCTGTGCAAACGCAATGGATGAACGTAGTGTTCAATTCTCTCAAATACAAATTGTTTTTTCTTCTCAGTCCGAGAATAGAGAATAATAAAAAAATAATATACTTTAGAGTCGGTAGGCTTATATCATAAAATAGAATGAAATGATTTCCTCAATATCTCACACTCCCTCATAATGGCTAGGAGTGATCGCTTTTCACTCATATTATCATGAAAGTGTAACAAACATACTCAAATTCTCATTTATAATATTAGTTAGAATAAGGATATAAATTAGAATGTTTGTAACAGAGTTGTCATCAGTAGTAAGTACCTACAATATTTTGTTAATAAACAAAATACATTTTATTACAAAAATAAATGAGATAAACCACCAATTACTTCTTTTACTGGTGATATAATAGGAGCATCATTGTACCTACTGCCCCTCTTCAAATAATTAAAAGGCCTAATTAGATTAGTAACATACCTCGTTTATTTAAAAGATAAAGGAATAAGGTTACCCAATTAACTACAAATACAACAAACAAAGCAGCTAGTGATATATTTCAAACATTTACATGAGTTAACAGCCATTTAATACCAAATATGGTTGGTTAGTAACGAGGCTGTACCTGAATCTGACTATGAAATTAATTCATGTCTCACATGCACTCGTTCGGTACGCCCACAGTGCCATTCAACTGTCCAAAATGGCATTACATTGCGAAAATGTGATACATTTGGAAATAAATATTGTTCATTAGGTAGTATAACTGTTTTCAGTTTTATTATGAACTAGATGTCAAGCGATTTCCCTTACAATTTAAAAAAAAAAAACAGTTAATCCAGATTGTGTCCAAAATCTTCTAAGTTTCAATCTAGCTCGAGACCAAAATTCATCTAAATTGGATCAGTCGTTTTACTGTGACGGCATAAAAGATAGACAGGCGGACAAAGTTACTTTCTCATTTACAGTATCTATTAGTGAGGATATAAGGTTAATGTTTTATAATTTCTTACAGCGCATGATAATAAAGACTAGAATAAATGATGAAATTTCGTTTTAGCATCCACTCAAAAGTTGAAAAATATCAAGCCATAAATTTTGTCTCAAATAAACAAACATTTTAATCTGACGTAGAAAACATTAAGCATACAAAATGAAATAAATCTCATGCTGACTTAATATTTTATAATCTCTATGAGAAACAAAATAGGTACTAGGATATTATCTATAGATACAAGATAAGAACTACATCTCTCTAGTTTTCGAGCACACCTGTGATTAATTCACAGGTGTGCTCGAAAACTTAGACTTTAGTAACCCATATACCATTTTTAGGGTTCCGTACCGTATCGTCTGTTTGTCCGTCTGACATTCTAATATTTTTTTGTTTTCTTGTCTGTCTTCTAGTTCTCGAATTATAATAAAATTAACACCCCTATATCCGAACACAGTGCTTTAAAAAATGCAGAAATATAAATCAACTACTACAAAAGTGCAATTTGAACATTTTTAAATATTTTCATTCTAATTGCCTTTCTTTCTTGAAAACCGTTGCAGTTAATAACTTGAAGCGTGTTGGCAATAACCTAACGATGAAACTTAACAGATGTGCAGCTAAAAGTCAACTTGATACACCTGCCAACCGAAAAGTCTAGCCTGATCATAAGTTTTATACCTTATCTTTTTAAGTTTAAAGTCCAAATTAGATTGACACTAAAACTTTGTTTATATTGATGATTGTTATATTATTCTTAGCTGTTACGTTGGGTAAGAGATAAATAAAGATTTATTGTCATAAATTCGTGCTTTAAAAAAAAAATATTCCGTTTTATTCTTTTTGGTAATAAAAGCATTTTAAAAATTAAAAAATCATTATGTTAAATAACAATTTGAATATTCAACTTATTTTATTATCATCCAATAATAAATTATAATCAGACTTTTATATAACACATGATTCTGAAATACAGAGGATATTAATATGGTTAAAAATATCGACTGCAAACATATTTTGCATGTATAATCTAGCCACATGTCATTTCTTTTGGCGCCAACCTCGACGCCATTTTGTTTTTATAACGCTCACAAACACTACACAACATAATTATCTTAAATGCTTTTACCATTGTTTTAAGATTTATATCTCTTGTGTAACGATATAAAATAAATTATAACATAATGTCCGTAATAAATTATAAGCGAAAAGAATAAGATTAATTTGAATGTTATTAATTGACTCGTAGCTATAATCGGGTGTGCCAATAGATGTTTCGTAATCAATTGAGATATAAGGTCTTCGTTAAAAAACCCAACAGCGAGATTTTACTTTCGTTTAGATAAACTTTGCTCTACTTTTATAACTTGAATATTTAAAAGAGAAATCCCTTAATTTACAAAAACATTTTCTGATTTTTTTTTATCCTTGATATCATACGTAAAAGACGTAGTGACGTAAAAGACATTCAAATATTTTTGAAAAATACCTTGGAAGACCGTCGAGATTTTAAAGACAGTAATTAATAACGATTCAACCAGTTTAACCATCGACACTGCAATTGGTTGCATAAAACACAATGTCATCAATGTAAGTCAATACAAATGGTACCGTTCCGACCGGTTCACAGCTGACTCCGAAACGCCGGTCGTTGCCACTACCAGCATGTTTTTATACATCTCATCTTAATTTAATGGCTGTTGCAAAAAAATCCGAACATGTTTCATTATTAGTCAATCTATATGAAATTGGTGATATCCATAGCCAAGGTTTAATGGAGTAACGTTGTTCTTTTATTTTGTATCTATGATTTAATGGAGTCGAAGTGTTATTTTAACATAAAGCTTTAAGTGGTTATAAAAGCTTTTTAGCAAGATAGTAGCGATTTCAAATAATATAACTTATAATTGTGAAGATTTATCTTGTTATGATAGTTTTGTGAACTCTTAATCTTATTAGTTTATTTGACGTTAATAGTATTATTTATTGCTTCTATCGGCCATAAGCGTAACATAATATTATTTACCAATTTTATGTATTGAGGTAACTCACAAATTAGGAATATTTCACTTCTATTTATCACTTTCTGAATATTTTGAGTTACGAAATTGTTGTTTAGGAACTACCTTAGTTTGAATTGACAACGTAATATGAGGAAGTGTGAGAAAACTAATTTTAAGTATAAGTACTTCAAATTGGAGCTAAGGTTCCTATCCTAAACTTCCTAAGCTTTTCCAGTTGAGCTGCAAATCTAGTTTCACAGTTTAATGCAAAAAAGATCTAGTTGCCCCTATTGATGTGCACTCATACTGCATAAATCGATATATCTTTGCGGTTTACCTCCAATACTGTTCACCACAAACCACTTGACCATTAAAGCTTCGAAAGCACTTAACAGTCATCAATGACATCCTGTCCACGGATAGATCTTATATTAGCTACAGTTTTAATAGTCATAAAAGCACTCAAAATTCGATTCATGCTACTTTTTGTTCCAAGACATTTTAATGATTTTCAATTCATGTCGTGAATTTAAAGTACTTTTAATGCAAATCATTACACATTAATTTAATATTTAAAATGAAATGTGATGATCACTTTTTATTTCAGAAGATGCTAAAGAAGAGTTATTATTATGTTACGTTTTTACTATCTAACTATAGATGTAACAACACCTTACCCAAGATTACTTAGATCCTAATGATAACAATTGAGCTAACGGTTCTACATGATTTGATGTAATCAGGTCCATTCAATTGTCAGTGCGGATGCTATCGAGCCTCGCAGGAAGTGAGCTATCACCAAGATGTGCAGGCTTTGGGACAAGTTGGAAACTTGAAGCTCATTTTGAGCAAATCAAATTTAAGCTTCATTTTATTTTACTTTTGATAAATGTGATATTTTCTTCGTATATATTTTTGTTTTTCTTCAAACAGATTATCCTTATTATCTAACTAATTTGTTTTATTACGAAGAACAAGGGTTTTATCGTCTTTGATTTCGACTGTAATTTGGATTTCTAAATTCACATTAACCGCTAGACGAGGTGTTTATTTTGTATTAAAAGTTTTAAATATTTGATTATATTCCCTAGAAATTCTTTCCATCATTTTCTTGTCACTTAACCCGCACCACATCATGAGAAAGATTCGCTTAATATCACTGATATTATTGTCGTCACATAATGCATTAACTTAATGAGTCCAATCTTCGCAATTTTTTATGGTTTCCTTTGCAAAAGCACTCAGCTGACAACAACGGCTATATTTTCTCATTATTGTGTCCACATACTTTTTCATGTTGTGAGTGATGTATGTGATTATCTGTATCATCTTTATCAAATACATCTTTAATATTATGGATTATATAAGTATTTGTTTAGTTACAGTAATCTGAGCAATATTATTACAATTTAATGCAAACATGTATAGGAAGTGGTAAATTGTACAATTTTGATACCCTATCATTTTGACAAACTTATCCATTGATAATTAAAATTCTTGATTTACGTTAAAAAATCTTCCCTCTGTTGCTATTGCCACCATTTGTAATTGATCTCCTTATTTCAGGTACAGTCGAAGGTGGGCCCCCATACAGGATGCCGCCGGCGCCCGAGGCGGCGCTGCCCGGCGCCCCTGCTCCCTCCTTGCCAGCCGCGCTACACACACACTCCAACAAGTTTCCTGTAAGTATTGAATAACAAAAAGGAACTCCATTATTGATGACGGTATTGATAAAGCTTAAACTTGGCATATTAAAAACGTATTCATTCACAAACGCACAGCGATATCTAAAGACATAAAGTTGGGGTTAACATAAAGACGTTTCACACTACCAACGATAAAATAATGTTTGTTCTTATTCACCTTCAATACGCAAATTGTGTCGATATGTATGATCCTAGCAATTATAGTGTTTTGGCTTTTATTACCTACGTAGAAAGGCTTTATTTAAACCTAAATGCTTGTTTGTTAAGACATTACTTCTATTTTTGATTCCCTTTTCTATGAACATCGATCACAGATTAAGTTCTTTACATAAATCTATACATTCAAGATCTTTAAAATCGACATCTGCACTGCATATAAGCAATTTATCCCTGTCCATCCTTTCGTCATTCACGGCTGTCAAGTCGGCTAGTTAAGTGGCTGGCCTGTGTCGAGTCGAGTCGGGTTACTGACATGTAAGCTATGTGTCGTATATTTAGATTGCTTCTGTATACCATAAATTGTATATCGTAATGGCGACAATGTTTTTACGTTAGGTTACAGGTGGCAAGATTTGTTACTGGGAATTTTATGATAAAATCTCTTGTTTATAATCTAGTGAAATTAACAATCAACTATTGCATTAGTATATTCATTATGAATAGTCTAACCTTCTATAGAAATTGAATTACATTCTCTTATTATAAGAAAGTGCTTAAAATTTGGTGTGAATATAGAGTCTAGATCTTCAAAAAACACTCAATGATTGTTATTATTGTTAACTTCTCATCATAATGTAAGTTTAACACCATTCAAAACCAAACCACATTTTCTTTTTCATGGTGCCCATAAAATTATTAATACTGTCTTCGCTCCATTTACATGTAATAAACAAATTATGATTGGATCTCAGTTATATCCGCGATTTCTCTGATACATGTGAATCTGTAGTTTTTGTATCGTATGGAGCTTCAGTGAAAGTGGCTTTGCCTCATTGTTACATAGCAGATCTTCTGACGAGACGTGTGTTATTCAATGAAGGTTCAAAATATTGATAAGATTCTGTTTTTAGTATTAGTGTAGTGTCAATTTTTTGATGTTAGTGATTGGTTTTGCATGGTGGTAAGGTAATTTTTTCAAAGCTTTTATTTAACTTGCACTGTTTTCAATTAATTTGTTGTTACACAATTAGCTGTAATTGTTTGGTATACTTAACTTTTTATGGTGTACAAACATCCTATCTTTGTATCAGTCAACTTATATGACTAGTTCATGAAAAAGTTCAAGTGCATTTTAGGCTTCAATATTATGTGTGTTATTTTTATGGATCCATTTAGTGCAATTCCATTTAATTATAATGTATCATCGAAGGTTCTTGCCTTCCTTCGTTTTAAACCAACAGCTATAGAAAAATACCCATGTTCTTTGAACCTTTCGCAGCTAAAAACAAAACTTTATCTATGTGTCATTAACCAAACCAATACTTTTATACATTTCTTAATATAAAGTGCTTACTTAAAGTACAATGTGCATTGTTGGCAAATTGCCAAGGCCTTGTTTAAAGGAAATAGTCGTGAGGTCATTAGCAAGTCCATGGTATACCCTTCATATGTGTACTGCCTATCTTGTGAAGCAATTACGATGAAAAATTGCAAATGATACAATAGAATACTGCGTGACTACGAATATATTTGTTTAGTAGGAGTCTGTGACAAAGTTCGACTATAGTTTGGAAGAAACATTAGTCGAAATATTACCTATCTAAATTGACTGAAGCATAATGAAAATGGCACATGAACTTGAAAATATTTGTCATGACACATAGAAATTGAACAACTTGACAGTTTGGAGCCGCTACAGTTATATATTAGCTTACCACTTAATGATATTTACCTCTAATTAGAATAAGACTTGTAAGTTTTAGGAACACCAAAAAATATAATTGTTTTAATATAAACTAGCCGTTTCCCGCGATTGTATCCGCGTCTTGAGGGAATTATTTAACGCACATAAATAAAAAATAGCCTATATCTGTCTCCAGAGTCCCATCTATTTCCATACGAAATTTCATCCAAATCGGTTGAGTCATTTACCGTGAAAGCGTAACAAACCAACAAGCTCACTTTCGCATTTATGTCTAAGTTAGGATTCTTAACTTATCATCATAATTAATGAACTTTTTTCCAACAGATAGAGCGTGAAGTGATCCTGTCTTCTGGCGACAAGAACTCCAAGGTGCCGATACTCCAGGAGGCGAGGAAGAGGGGTAGGCTTGGTGCAGTCGCTCCTGACACGCCACCCAAAGCCTTGTCAGCTTGGACCCATGCTGAGGTAAGTGTTCTCTTATCTAGCTAGCAGTTGCCTGTGGGTTAGCCCGCCTCCCATAAAAACTATCTAAACTATCTCCATACTCGTCTAATTCGGTTCGGCAGTTTCATTGTGGAAACAAACGCACTATTGTATTTATATAATTACACCAGGCAGCCTTAAAAAAAGGTTTCTTTAAAATTTATAGTTTATAGGCTACTTTTGGCTTCAGCATATAAAATGCTTTGTCCTGAATGACTGACGGATCAACGCACAGCCTAAACCGCTGATCGTAGAGATCTGAAACTTGGAGTGTGTCTTCTTTGTATGACGTATGCATTCGATAAGAAAGGATTTTCCAAAATTCTACTCCTAAGGGGGGCAAAGTTTTTTTTTATTTGAATTTTTATAGCCCAAACGGGCGAAGCCGATGGCGGAAAGCGACTAAAATATTAAATTAGGTACTAGCTTCTGCCCGCGACTTCGTCCGCGTGGAATAGTGGTGCTCCGCTCCTATTGATTTTAGCGTGATGAAAAAAAGCCTATAGCCTTCTTCAATAAATGGGCTATCTAACACTGAAAGAATTTTCAAATCGGACCAGTAGTTCCTGAGATTAGCAGCGTACGCAAAAACAGTAACTTTTCTGGTTGATTTTTTACACCTTGTGTCCGAAAAACCCAAATATCTTACGGAACCCTATTTTTTCCAAAATAAAATTTAGCCTATGTTACTCGTGGATAATGTAGCTTTCGAATGGTGAAAGAATTTTTAAAATCGGTCCAGTAGTTTTTGAGCCTATTCATTACAAACAAACAAACAAAGTTTTCCTCTTTATAATATTAGTGTAGGTAGCATAAATCGCTTTCATATTCCGTTGACATTACCTAGAGTGGCTGATTACAGAGTCTTGACTTCGAAGACTAGATATCGAAGCTCATTTAGCTAAGCTGTGTAAAGTGCGGTGCAGGCTGTGTTGCATTATGGATGCTTTAGGGTCGTCAAACTGATAAACATCAATAATTCTATGATAAACTCAGACAGGATTACATTACAAAGAGCCATGTTTTTTTTCTGTATTTATCGTCATTATTTAATTATACATAGTAGGTATAATTTTTCCATGATTTTAGTTTTATAAAATTCTCTGATATTAACTGTGTTTAGAATTCCCAAATAATATCAAAAAAGTATTTTTTGAAATTACCAAAACGGACGCTACCTGTATTTTTAAAACACTAACAGCAAGTTGCACCGGGAAATGGAAGATCTGTCAAAATGGACGACAAAATGCAATAATTTTATTACTATTTGATGTTTTTTGTCTATTTATGTAATACATGAGTTGACTTAATTATTACTAGCTTCTGCCAGCGACTTCGTTCGCGTGGAATAGTGATGCTCCGCTCCTATTGGTCTTATCGTGATGATATATAGCCTATAGCCTTCCTCGATAAATGGACTATCTAACACTGAAAGAATTATTTCAATCGGACCAGCGGTTCCTGAGATTAGCGCCTTTAAACAAAATGACAACATTTCCCTTCACTGCTCTGCTCCTATTGAATGTAGCGTGATGAAAAGTATACTATAACCAGCTCAGGAGTATGACAAATAATTGTACCAAGTTTCGTTAAAATCCGTCGAGTAGTTTTCGTTTCTATAGAGTTTATACAGACAGACAGACAGACAGACAGACAGACAGACAAAAATTTTACTGATTGCATTTTTGGCATCAGTATCGATCCCTAATCACCCCCTGATAGTTTTTTTGGAAATATATTTCATGTACAGAATTGACCTCTCTACAGATTTATTATAAGTATAGATATCCGTATATTGATATGATAAAAAATATTATGAGTGATTAGTGAAACTAATTATTGTGTGATATTCGTTAAAGTAAGAATGATAAAAGTTTAGTACAATCAGCTGTAAGTATTGTAAAACCCTAGATATATAGCAAACATAATTTCTCCTCAAAAAATATATGTAAAAGTAAATAATCTTCTAAAAATAACAACTTTCTCTCTACACCCCTAAAGAAATCTACTAGGTAACATAATAACCGTTCATAACAATATCCATAAACATCGATCGGCTAACGGATTTTATCGATAAATTGCGCTCCACTATTGAGCCGAATAATAGGTCGAACTGTACTTTATTAATCAATATGATGGAAGCAGATAAAGGCTGTTAGCTTCGGCCTCAAAAATGTGTGGAATTGTGTCAGGCTTTTATTAAAAACTAGCGTTCCGCCTGCGGGTACGCCCGCGTGGACAACACAATTTTGGCTGTTTAGTTTTTTCCAATTCTGGCGGGATATTGACAATTATTGAGAAACATGTTTCCCGCGGTTTCACCCTTATCCCGAGCTAAATACGCACGCGGATAAAAGGTAGACTATGACCGTCTCCAGGGTCCCTCTATGTCTGTACCAATTTTATCTAAATCGGTTCATTAGATCCAGAGGAGGAGCTCGTGGCTTAGTCAACCGCACGGTTCGACCGATCAAAGGTTAAGCTGCGCTTGGCGCAGTCGGTCCGTGGATGGGTGACCATCCATGTCATAGCGAGACTCATCCGGGCCTCGGAAAGTACGTTAAGCTGTTGGTCCCGGTTGTCATTTGTACATCTTTGACAGTCGTTACGGGTAGTCAGAAGCCAGAAAGTCTGACAACCAGGCTTACCAAGGGGTACCGTGTTACCCGGTAACTGGGTTGTGGAGGTCAGATAGGCAGTTGCTCCATGTAAAACACTGGTACTCAGATGCATCCGGTTTAGACTGGAAGCCGACCCCAACATAGTTGGGAAAAGGCTAGGCAGATGATGGTTCATTAGATCCAGAGATTACCCCTACAACCTTACAAACTTTACCTCTTTATAATATTAGTATAGATAAAAACACTACTTTCATGGCTATTAAGAAGTTCTTTGAAATTGATGGCAACGACCGTTTTTTACCTTAGCTGTGAAAATCCTACCTAGTGATAGCGATACGTAACCGATGTTTCTAAATGAAAGATTCTCCTCTTTCTATACTGTGAAGCATCAGATTTTCTGAACATAGAATTAATTGTATTTTTGTTTATTATTACCATAAAAGACCATAACAGTCTTACTTATAAAAAACATGTAATCCGTAGTTTAACTAATTCTCATCTAATCCTTACTTAAGTACGGATTAACTCTAAACAGCATTTATGGGTGAGATTTTTAATAATCCGTTGCTAAACAGCAGATTAAAAATTAATCGGAGTTTATAAGTAAGACGGTTAGTGAATATATGTTTTTCCTATTTCTGTTCTCAAGCGTGATTGTATCCATTCAGTTCCTTGCCCCGTAAGCACCATGTAACCTATAGTATCTCTGCTGTTATCTTAAGTGCTTGTGATGTAATTAGCACTACAGTCTGTGATCTAGGAACAAAAGATTCCTTCCTCAGCTGCAGTAGATAATTAGAAATAACTTTGGATAACTGCTTTCTATGAGATAGGGCTAGATCTAGTTACAAGATAATTATGTTGTCTGTTTTAAGTGCGCGTGATGTTTTTACCGTCGAAAAATTATAAAACATACTTAGGGCTTGTTTATCTACCAGCTTTTACGTAAGAAAAACGTCATCGAATGAAGATATCTGGTATGTAAGTGTTTTGGATTGTACGAGTATATTTTACCTAGATCAAAATCTTGACCATCAGGACTTAAGCCTGAAGGACTCATGGATTGAACTCATATGACAGTCTAGATATTTTTTTATTCTTATTCACATTTGTCACAATATCAGAAAAAAGATATGTTAGGTACTGCAAGAATGTCTTTATGAAAACAGTTTTAAATTAAACCCGTTTATTTATATCATCGATACGATATTATTCTAGGCTGACAAAATATTTTTTCCTCATCATTATGCGAAAATGCCGCGTCGGTCACTGCCACTATTTCAAGCAAAACAATAATATCAGATTGTTAATCCAAATCCAGCCTTATTCCTATAGACATAAAATTGTGTTGAGGTAAATTGGTATGCGTCATGCACTTGAACAGCCAAGGTCGGGAGTATCATGACGTCATAAGACGTGGTCAGATTGGCAATAGTATGATTTAAATTTTATAGTTAAGTGATAGAGATTTGGAAGATCATCTCAGGGTTCGACTTCGATCAAAAGTTTGAATATTTAACGGACTTGAAAAAGCAAAATATTCATTTTTCTAATTAGATCTTAAAATAATTGTAACAGCCGTGGATTCAGTTCCCTTTTGAAGAAATTATTATCGGAGTAGGCTGAAAAAAAACAGTTTCTGTTAGTTTATGCACTGTACAACTATTAAAAACAACAACTACTGATACAGCAAAAAAATATTTTTTTTTGGACATCTAACTAATGGTAAAGGAAAACATAGTAAGGAAACATGAACTAAAAAGCCTGAAATCGCCTTAAGCAAGCGTTGTGAACAATGCTTACGCCTTCCCAGTATGAGAAGAGGCTTTTTCCTAGCAGTGTGACATTCATTACAAAAGGCAATTAACATTGTAAATAAAAAAAAAATTTGGCATCGCCATAATCACTACATTGTCATAAAAAAAACAATTTTGCTGTCTAAAAATGGTTAAAAATTGAAATTTTTACTGGTCAACCTCCATTTACAGTCGTTTGACTTTGCACTACATATGACAGTACCTACCTGTACTTGCATTGTCTACCGATGAATCTAGTGATAACACAACTGATAATTATGATAAGTATAATATTGATAATGATGCTTTTGATTATTATTATGCGCATCCACAAACATAAGTCATCTCTGATTACAAAACAACAGGAGATTCATCATGACGTTATATTGATGATTGTAGTCGCAATTTTTGCTTGGGCATATCAAGACTCGTTGGCTCAGTAGGTTAGAGCGCCGATATATATCAATTCTTGGACATCGGAGAGCGGAGGTTCAAATCCTTCACGAGTCAGCCTTTTGTTATTTTCTTTTTGGTAAAGTTTTTGTTATTGAAATAGCATAAAGTATAGCTCCTTATTTAATGTGCAATAACAATGGCATGTGGGCTAGTGATGCTGGATCTTTAGGGATTTGATTTTGAAGTCCGCCATTCTTGTTCCCCTCTTGTTGCAATTTGAGTGACTAATAATGGGGGGCCCGGTCCGTAAGTTGGAGATTCTTCGTTTGCCATTTTTACGTGCATATATTTATACTATTTTTTACCACCAGCGGCTTCGCCCACGTGGACTATACGAACTCAAATTAAAAAATGACAGAGTTTCATACAAACTTTGCCCCCCTTTTCACTCCCTTAGGAGTAGAATTTCGGAAAATCCTTTCTTATCGGATGCCTACGTCATACAAAGAACACACCTCTAACTTTCAGGTCTCTACGATCAGTGGTTTAGGCTGTGCGTTGATCCGTCAGTGATTCAGGCAAAGCATTTTATATGTATAGATAATCGCTGGTAATGTGTCACCGTTACATTTCATTAAAATTGACTCAGAGGGCTTCTGCGTGTTAGTCCCAGCCCGACGTTCGCTTCCCAAAAGTTTAGGACGCTATAGGCATGGTAGATACTCACTAGAAAACAATAACCAATTAAATGAAATAATATAAAGCGAATCCTCGAATAATTAACGTCCTTTTTCAGGGTTGAAGCTATCTTCACATAAAATTTAATCCACATCAGTTTGGCCGATTTCCGGTGAAAGGTTCACAGGCAGACAGATACACAAGAGTTACTTTCTGATTTAAGGAACTTTTATCGTTTATTAGTTATATACAAAGTTAAAACAGATAGATACAAGTCTAAATAGTGTCTTGTAAAAGTTAGTAGCCCATAAATAAACGATAGCTCAGCCTTCAAACAGGTCCACACAAGCCAGCAGAAATGGCACAAGCGTGCCTAGAATCCTGTCTGGAATGCCAATTACTGACTGAGTGGGCTAGCCACGGGTGTCATTAGAAAAATATGTGGATCTTGTTATTTGCTTGGAGTTAAGATTTTGTGAAATGTGAGTCATTAAAAAATAAGATTTAATCATCTAGATTCTTGAAAAACTTACCTCGTGAATGGACGCTGCTGATGGCGTGATTTTGACCAGTGATAGAATTTTCAAGAGCTGTTAAGAAATATAAAAACAAACTTTATCTCTGATATTCGGAAGGAGAATAGGAAGAATGTTAGCAGCATTAAGAGAGTCTAAGGCATTACACAGCCTATAAAGCAGTTGTTTTAACTTTCTAAGAGGGAAGTCTCTCAACTATCTCTGGTGGTCTTTTTGAGTTCCTTTATTCTTTTGTGCACCTGATAAGACATCAAAGCCATGCATATCCTAAGGGTATTGTCAAGCCTGAAGTAATAGATGATGGTAAATTAATTATTCATATCGTAACGAGTTTCTCCCTGAATTATTAATGTCCTTTTTAGGGTTCCGTAGTCCGACAAGGAACCCTTATAGTTTCGCTCTGTCCGTCTGTCTGTCTGTATGTCTGTCTGTCTGTCCGCGGCATAGCTCCGTGGTTTTTGTTATTAGAAATTTGGTATGAATATGTATATTGATTACGCCGAGAAAGTGGTAAAATAAAATTTAGAAAAATATTTTTTTTTAGGGTAGCTCCCAAACATGTAAAGTAGGGATGAATATTTTTTTTCTTGCGTATCCCTTCGTGTGGGGTATCGTTAGATAGGTCTTTCAAAAATATTATGGGTGTGTGAAGATCATTTTTCGGTTAAGCGAGCCATTTGCGAAATATCTAGATTTTAAGTGAATTTTTTTGTTAGATACGAGTTACCCCCCCTCTAACTTTTGAATGGCTGTACCTAGAAATGTGAAAAAAATCACAGACGTAGCACATGTAATGAACTTACAAGGAAAACTATCACGGCTAAGTAGGCTTAACCGGTTACAGAGTTATACTCGACTAACTGAGACCTACTACGGAACCCTACTGCGCGTGGCCCGACACGCACTTGGCCGGTTTTTTAACTATAATCGACCAGCCACATTAAAAACGTTTTTATTTTTATTTTTAATAGCAGTTCTTAGCCGTGGCTAAGTTTAGCCGCACAGGTCGATCGATCAAAAGTTAAGCTGCGCTTGACGCGGTCGCGTGGATAGGTGACCATCTATGTCATAGCGAAACTCCTCCGTACCTCGGAAAGCACGTCAAGCTGTTGGTCCCGGCTGTCATTCGTAGATCTTTAATAATCGTTACGGGTATTTAGAAGCCAGAAAGTCTGACAACCAGTCTTACCAAGGGGTATCGTGTTACTCAGTAACTGGGTTGAGGAGGTCAGATAGGCAGTCGCTCCATGTAAATCACTGATACTTAACTGCATCCGGTTTAGACTGAAAGCCGACCCCAACATAATTGGGAAAAGGCTAGGTAGATGATGATAATAGCAATTCTTAGTTGTTTATTTCCATTATCCTATAATTCCAACTTCGTAATACCGTTTACACGGTCTCTTACAGTCTAGACTCATCCATTATAATCATTATCATTCTATTAGAATACAGCAAATTACTAAAAATTAAAGGTCTTTAACTAGTATTAAAAATAGTTTAAATATACTTAATAGTGTTAGTAAATGTTATGAAACCCAATAGGAGGCGGTGGTACAAAATAACCCATAAAAATTCATGGTGCGCGCGCGCCGCGGTTGAGGTGCGTACGGAGAAACAACGGTTGTGCGCCGAGCAGTACTCGACGCGTGCCGACTCAGTATGACGAACCTAGATAACATAGCTTTTCCCTGTGACTTCACTTGCAAAAGTCGGCAACTTACTTAAATTAATTGTAGAACATACCTTCAAGGAACAGAAAAGGCTGAGGAAGGAACATTGACGGGTTTTAGTCAGTAAGAATCTGAAACTCTCTCCCGCTCTGTCCACCACAGTAGTGGAGTCGTTAGATTAGGAGATGATTTCACATCCCTAAAAAAGTACATGCCTTGTTAAAAAAAGGCAAGGTAGTTGACTGCCCAGGATACGACGACCGTGCATTTAAATATCGCCACTGATAGTAGCTATTATAAAATATTATCAGCTTGTACCTGGGTTGTTGATTCCATTACAGACATAAACCATTGCATACAAATACATAAAGTAACTTACAAATAATAAACTATATACCCTTGATTAACATACAGGATACTTTTTACCCGGGTGCGCTAAGTAGCTACCTCGGGATGCGCGTGAAACCGCGGCAAACAACTAGTATTCAAATAAGAGTAAAAAAACGTCATAAAAAGCTATTTATTCCAAAATAGACTAAGGCTTAATTAATTTCAAAAGCCTTTCAAAACGTTATCTAATGGAAAATAGACCTGCTTAAGGAAGAGCCGTCAGTGCGCTCGACCATGGCGTCGATGGTTATAAACGATGGTGTACACGTCACGGCACATGAATAATAACCCACAAGCCACCATTATGGGATAGAAATTTGTGAAAGTAAGGAACTATTCAAAGTAATTTTGATAAATGGGTGGAACAATATTATTTTTCGAAAGAGCAAGAAATAGTTTAAAAAAATATTTGCTTTTGTTACTTATATGAACTGTCTGCATTGATGGTAAATTAATTATTTCATAAGAAAATACAGTAAAAACATAGGTACAAGTTGAAATATTAATATTTTACACTGACAATTTACTTACATTTTTAGTACCTTAGTGGTGAAGGGTTTTGAGGGCTGTCTTTTGTAAATTTGACGTTCAAAAAGTGTTAAATAATTAATTAATTTAAGCGTATATTGAATAAATTATTGTTGATATTTAAATCAGTAAGAAATTAATGTTGAGATTAATCTATTTATTTATTACCACTTCCTGTAAGTGTAACTTATAACTGAAGGCTCGACTCAGGCTGTTTTAAGATTTTATATATATTTTTTTAAGAAAATTCATGAAGATCTGTTAACCCATCTAAAATTCTAATGTTATATATGTGAAAGAAACTCTGTCTTTCTGTCTGTCTGTCGCTTTATAAAACCTAATAATCGAAAATTTTGTGTTACTTATTTAAAATGTTTAGTACTACGCACACGAGAATCATAAACTATTTCGATACAACTAGTAAAAGTTAAAATTCTAAAACAACGAAGGTGCCTTAAAAAGTATGCAACACAGAAAACAATAGCCTGGTTGAACCTAATACAATATAAAAAATTCTCACGAAACCTACCAATATGGCGACAGCTCTAACGTCAATTCATCATAGGTAGCCGGCACGTCTTGCCGGCAGCACGGTTGGATCCGATCGCACGCGCATCCGGTGTTGCGCCCGCGCACGACCAGACATCAGTATTATTTAGAGCTTTAAGAACCAAAGTTGTGTTGTCATGTGAAGTGTGTGTGCATTAAAAATGGTTGAATTTGCGCTGGAAAATGTTAGTAGCTAAGGTTTTTCCTTTTGTGTAAAACTTGTTTAAAGATGCTGTGGTTTTAAGTTAAATGTTTGTTTTGTCAGCTGTATCCGCTCATCTGCGAGGGTTATACACCAATATTGGCTTAAGTTTTAATGAATGTGTGGTATCTTCATGTGTTTGAAGTTTTAGTGATTGTACACGAAGGCTTATACGAATTATTTGATAAACAGATATAATTTTATATAAATAAACATACAAATGTATTAGCTTAGACACCATAATTTCAATTAATTTATCAAAAGCACCAGATCATGTATTGGTGTAAATAGATTATCAATAACTCAAATAAATATCACTTACAAAACTTTCGATAACAATAAGGAAAATTATTTACTTAATTTCCATCTTTAATAATGCGCCTTTCACCAAAGTTACCACATTTACAGCTACGGCAAGCAACTCCTAACAATCTGAGCTCCCTAACAACCCATTGTGTGCGCTTCCCATGGCACGACCAACAATAACACACGATACTTAAAACAAACCGTTTCTCACGCAGAACCAGCAGGCTGGCACATCTGGGGACGGCTTCAGGCAGTACCACGAGCAGTACGGCTACATGAACCAAAACCAAGGAGCTGTTGCCAGGAACATGCAGAACTACGACTCGCCCAAACCTCCCATACCAGCCAAAACATATGGAAAAGTTGACACACCAAATAACTCTCAACTTATAACAGTAACCGTCGAAACAGGCAAAGATAATACAAGAGACGCACCAAAAAGTGCGAAGTCTGTCAGTAAAACTTACCACACGCTCAAAGACATGATCTCAAGCAGGTTTAAGAGTAAAGATGCTAATGATGGCGAGAAGAATAACGAGCAAGAAGCTAGTTTGAATAACAGTGAGGAGAGGAAAAGACCAGAGAGACCTGAACCTGAACAGGTAACACCTAGAGAGAATGGGCTGAGGAAGGTGGAGCAAGGGATCTATGGACGCCCGATGACGCAAACAAGGCCGGAAATGCAGTACAGCCATGGCATAGCGAATAACATGGCGTATCCTAGCCCGTCGCCTCACAGGTAAGGCCAATCAAAAGTAATTCAAATTAATGTTTATAGACACACGTTTCCTTTGATGTGAATCGAAATCCCGTTAGCTTATGACATAATATTTAATTTATGTTAACACTTCCGCTGACTGCATTTTAAATGCAGATATAATTCCTGTTGCAGCATGGTGTTGAATACAGATAAGACCACCGACAAGTTTATTTTGGGCATCGTTTGGTTAATCTTAAGAACCTGACCCATTCAGGTTAAAAAATCTTTCAAACAACAATACCTACAACATGGACGATGAACTTATTAGACGCAATTATTATGGTGGTATTCCGTTGTTGTCTATGTTAGAACCTAACATTTAGCAGACATTTTCAATCTGATACAGTACCAACTAAAAGCGATTGAAAAACCATTTATCACTTTCAATCGACGATAAATCATAATAACATATAAGGTGTTTCATAATAAGCCGTCAAAAAGTATCTGATTTTTATTAATGATCGTGGAATGTGTAATTAATTTAATATTAATTCTCTCATCAGGCAACTAATGCAGCAGCAGATGGTTCAGTCCCACATGATGATGAGTCCACAAGCGAGGTCTCAGGAGATGCTGGCGAGCACGCCCCACCGACAGCCTCAAGCCCTCGGAGCTGATGCTTTATACCAGCAGTATGGACCGCCAGGGCGAAGAAGTGCGCTCTATCAGAGGGATATGGATGTCAGGTCAATGGCGAATTTCACTTCTTTGAAAACTGGACCACAGTCACAGGTATGGCAGTTTTTGTGATTAAAAATAATATATGTATATTTAAAACAAGAATACAGAGAAACTAATTGACGATATTATATAATATCCAGAACTAGGTATTAAACAAACCAAATATACCGGTCACATAGTTAATAAGCCTTAAAATTATAAAGATGATGCAAGATGCAATGTAAGTAGGAAATCAAAATCTATGTCATTAATAACAATTGTGTTGAAAGCAAAAATAATAACTCCAGTAGAAATCATAAACGTTTGCCATCAGTCGTAATAAATAAGAAACCTACAATTAAGATGCTGGTAATAGATTAACAACTAGATAAGAAAGTGTTTGTATACAGGAGTACAATAAACTCATTTGCTTTAACAATAGGTCTTAGAAACAATAAAAACATCGGCGGTGGTTCTTTTGACATAATGAATGCTAGGAAAGCTGATATGAATGATTCATTAAGCAAGGTTGAAGTGGAAACCGATATAATAGATGATTTATTGAAATTTCTTAAGGTTAGATGAAACTTATTACTTAAATGCATTGTGCATAAACTAATTTAAAGTAAACTATTTTGACCTTTGTCTTTTTGCTCTTTAATGTGAAAATTTACCATTTCTCAATAGTTTCAAAATCCTACCCCACTAACAAGACCAATCACTTCAATATTCAGAATTCTCAATTGTAAAAAAAAACATTCTATTTAACTCTGAATCGGATTCATTGCTCGAACAGTAAGTCCAACTGTTGTAACACTTGCAACATACAGTCCCATGTTCTTTTCTCAGCCTGAAACAATGGTTCCCAACAATTAATGGCTTGTTCCCACGGAGTACCGAGTACGGCAATTATAACCTGTGTATAAGGTGCCTGCCGCCAAAGCAGAGATTTTACAAGAAACTTGCTATATTGGAGCATTGTTCTCTTTTTCATAGTACTTCTAATCTACCAGTATTTCTTTATTTACATTGTCAATTGTTAAATACTTTGTAGTAAATTTAGCAGCATTAAGAGGGTTTGCTTCTGTTTTGACCATGTTTTATTTGTGTTCGCCATAATAAGTAAACCAATCAATATTGGTCTCAGTCATTTTATTGAAAACTAGCTGTTGCCCACGGTTTCACCCGCATCCCGAGGGAACTACTTAATGCACCCGGATTAGAAGTAGCCTAGAAACTTTTCCAGCGTCCCCTCTATTCCCGTACCAAATCAGTCCAGTCATTTTCGAGTTATGCGCTTAGCAACACATTCAGCGATTCATTTTTATATTATAGATATCGTCAAGACATCATATCTCGCAGGTCATTAAACCCACAAGCCAACTACATAATCAACAATTTCCAATACTAGAATATTATAAAATCAGAGCTCTAGTCATAACATAAAGTCATAGACTTTTGCTCGCGGCAGCATTGAGGAAACCGAGCAACTTCGCACTTCCTTTAGCGATTATAAAATAACAAGTTTTATAACGCACCATCGGGAATATCATCTGCTTTAACAACCGTTTCCTTCAAAGAGAATATATAAAAACACTTTTGAGTTTGGTTTTACTTTATTTATTTCTCATTTAATGTTCGTTTAATGTTAGTCGTATTGTCTCGACAATTAGTTAAGTACCTACCATGTATATTTATTGGTACTTAAAGATGATGAACGTTATAAAAGCATAAAATAATTAATTTTCAGTTCGACAACTCTCATTCAAGACCAGATCTCAGAAGCCCACAACAGTTAGAAAGAGAAATAGTGCGTCAAAGAGGTTTTGTAGAAGGAAGAAGAGCGACGTCACATCCTCACCTTCTAGACGAACCGCAGCATAGACCAGAGGTAACAACACCACAAATACACGACCCTGGGAGACGGAATTCACATGGAAACCTTCTTGATCATACGCCAAATGAGCATCCAAGAAATTGTGAGGAACGCGAATCTGATGATGGAGGATTCAGAGCACGCCTTGCAGCTCAAGGCAGGTCTAGCTACGAGGAACGGATCCGGACTAGTGGCCGCTCTGTAGAATCTCACAGACAGGAAAGAATTCAGGAGAACATGTATAGAAGAACACCGGATAGCCATAAGGAGCGAAGAACACCAGACAGCCATAAAGAACGAAGAACGCCTGACATTCATAAGGAACGCAGAACTCCAGATTCAATAGGACATAAGAAAGAAGAGCCCTCGACATCACAAGACAGAAATGATGAGAGTGCTAGTCAGAAGTCAGCTGATAGTGTTTATAATTCGAGCGGTAAAACCGAAGCCTATAATCCACAGCCTTCTTCTTCTAGACAAACTCCAAATAGAATAGAGGATCTCAAAGCGCATGGCAAGAAAGGAGCCGGCTCGGGTGCTAGTTCAGGTATGGAATCTATGATAGACGTATTTTAACCTTATTTTTATGAAAACAAAATATTATTCTTTTGTAATTAGGAGGAAATCTGGCACTGCAGAATCACTTTTAGAAATCATTCACTAAGCAAAAGATACTCTATTCCTAGTAACATAAGCTATATTTGTCGCTTCTAAAAGCGAATGATCAGTCTCAAATTTTGTCTCAGTGAGGAACCATCGTTTTCTGTTACTATTCTCTCTATAATAAATAACAACAAATAAAATAAAACTAAACTAAAAAATAAAGCATTTTCTGGCATATCTTTGAATATAATCTTAAAATCTTTGATGCCACAACAGATTTATGTCAGCCATAAATCTTCTAATGTAATTCCTGATTTGACAAAAACAAATGATACAGTCGTTAAAAACACGTTTGTATCTTTAATTGGCTACACGTTTTCGCAATAAATCCAGCCATTAATGGAACTATTGACATTAAAGCGTTAGTTTCAATATAGGTGGGTTTATGAAAAGAATGAATTAGTCAGCCTATTAGCTAATTTGCTTCCGCATTAACACTGCTTAATAATATTGTTTTATTGAAATACCAATTATAATAGATACCTATAAGCTTTAAAGTTTACTTTAGACACTTGACCTCGATTACGCAGCTTAATCTACATCTTAGCTTTTCTTTTGTTCAAAAGTCACTACTATTTTACAACATTAGTCATTTATAATTAGAGCTAAAGTCGTCTACGAATGACTAATGTGTACCTATCTGCTTTTATTTATTTCTTTAACCGCCACTACCAGTCACGTCTATGCAATTCATAAAATTTCTTCAGGTCGTCGGTCCACTTCGATTTTGCGTACGCCCAAAAAAATAATCCTCTTATTTATCCTCTTTCATTTTCATCAGTTAAACCTAGGGATCCAAAACTTAACTTCAAAAGAGAGAACTTTAAACATTCTTAAATGCAATATTTCATGCTGAAACCACTAGTTTAGGTTGTTGTCTGTCAGTCTCAAAGTTTCATTTAACAGATGTTGACATAAATATTTCAGACTATGACAAGAACGGTGGTCAGTCTTCCAACGTGGACTCGGGGCGAGGCAGCGTGGCGTACTCGAGTGGCCGGCGACCGGAGCCTCTGCATGACACTTCAGCTGACTCTGATGCGCTCGGCACCAGGCAGCCGCAGCCTGGGACCAGCCAGCAGCCGCAGGGACAAAGTAGGACTTTTTCGACATCGATATAGCAGTGCATACAGTTCGGTTGTTCAATCTTCTCATAGAGTTTTTATCATATCATAATATCAATTCGCTATGGAATCAGAACCTTAAAAACTGTAGACTACAATATAAATATTATTGTCCAGACCTTAAAGGCTACCGAGACAAAGCCAAGTTTAAAAATCGCTACCAATAAATTCTCCTATCATCTTTCCAGGTGCAGAAAACGACTGGGTAGAATGTGAGCTGCGTCACATCCTAGAGCCAAAGCTAGCCAGCATGCGCCTGGACTCGTCTGCCACGTCAGACACGTCCGTCACACCGCCGCTACCACCGCTGTCCCCATCCTCGGACATGCACAAGAGAAACAGGTAAATTGAAAATTACCTGTCTCATAAAAATTACACTTTAAAAGTAGTACATAGTTGGTAGACCGAGTACCTAGTGCTTTGTGTTATAGAGCAGAAGAATCTATTAAGGTATCCACTACACCTATATCTATAAGGTAACCTGCATCTATTTAGTACCTTCTTGTGAGTACGAATATTGACCTTGCAGTTAGCCAAAATATAATCACCTACATCATCTGAAACAAAAATTTAATATGAGAAATACTATTCAAAGATTATTTTTTTATAATTTGTATCTGCTCACTGCTGCTCTAAGCCTATAATTGTGTTATTCCAGTCTGCCCGGTCGATCATCAGAGTACCCAGAGGAACGTCGGCGAGGTCGTGAATCTCCGCGGTGGCACTCCCATAAGAAGCACTCTTCGAAACGCGACCACCATTATAAGAAGCATTGTAAGTGTACAAGAAATGTACTGATGCTTTGCATTTGCTTCGTTTTCCAAATCAAGAAAATGTGTTATTAGTTTTTCTTCCATTTGTATTTTTAGTAGCTATTGGAATGTTTTGGACCCAGTTAAGTAGCTTGCACTCGCCCCGACTACATGGGGTTTAATATTGTTGGCCAAATGTTGGTATACCTACTATTGGTGGTAAACCTATTGCATCTGCTTATGTTATCTATGAAAACAGACGTTTTAAGATGTGTAAACTAATGTGACCTACTATTCCTTTTCCAGTATTCGGCCTTGACACAACGGATATGACATCAACGACTACCAGAAGCCTTGACCTGTCGTCTTTATTGGAGGGTAGGTCTGACAGCTCCTCCTCAGGAGATGCTCGTGCCATCCGCCGACAGCTGCGAGGGTTGGAGAATATGTACGCTGAAGTGCTGCAGCTGTTAGGAGTTAGGAAGCCGGCGAATTTAGCTAAACAGCCCACTTGGGAGTCTAGGTAAGTGGAGGAATAGCCAGACCATCGAGCTTTTTCATTTTAGGGGTGCCGATCATATATACCTCAATAGTTTATTTATTCTTAAACTCAATGCAAATCTTCAGCCATCTATATCAGACCTTGTTACTATTCCCGTCATAATTAAACTTGAAACACTTCAAATATTTAATCCAGGTTATCATCGAAGCGTCGTTACGGGAGCATGTCTTCGCTGCCGTCCAGCTCCGTGAGCAGTCGGCCCGTCCGAGACAAGAGACGAAGTTCCAATGAGCATAGAAAAAAACATGACCTCAAGGTAACAAAAAGTGACTTTTAGAGATAATACGTTATATATTATGGTTTTAGGGTTCTAAAGTAGTATTTGCCGTATCCAAAAATAGTCAGATCCAAAACAATGTTGTAGATCCTACAAGAATTTATTCCGTAACAATTTATGCAGCTTATATACAATCTCTGGCCATATCTTGCAAATATGGGCATATGTGTTACCTCATTAATGAACAAAGGCGTCTACTCATACAGAAAAGGCATGAGCAATCAATGCACCACGCTTACTTAAGGCGGATTTGAGATTTTTAAGTTCAGGTATCCTCAGAATGATTTCCTTTACCGTTAGTACATTTAGAAAATACCTCATGGCATAAGCATATCTCCCATTAAATATACGTAACACGCAAGAACCAACATTATTTGATCATCTGTTCCAGGGTATAAACAAAAGGTTCCAACGGCTGGAGTCCCACGTGGTAACGCTAGCGCGGTCGGTGGCCCACCTGTCCAGCGAGATGAGGACCCAGCACCTGGTCATGCAGGAGATGGACAACATCAGAGCCGAGATTGCAGCTCTTAGGCATATGTACAAGTAAGTGTTGCTGGCCACTATGAAAAGATTTGTTTAAAGTTCTCTCTGCATCTGCCTAGCCTTTTCCCAACTATGTTGGGATAACCTTGCAGCTGAGTACCAGTTTTTACATGGAGTGACTGCCTATCTGACCTCCACAACCCAGTTACCAGGTAACCCCTTGGTAAGACTCGTTGTAAAATTTCTGGCTTCAGCCTAACCGTAACGACTGTCAAAGGTCTACAAATTAAAACCGGGACCAACAGCTTAAAGTGCTTTCCGAGGTACGGAGGAGTCTCGCTATGACAAAGATGGTAGGTACCCATCCACGGACCGATCGCGCCAAGCGCGGCTTAACCTTTTGTATTTCATTCCATTAAATTTCTATCTTAGGGGTTTTGAAAAGTGGCAAAACCCTTGCTGGAAACAGCCTGTTACATAATATTATGTGTGAGCCTTTAATGCTATTTTTGTTGTTTCATCCACATCACAGCATTGTTTCCTAAATGATAATTCAGTGTCAATGATTGAGAATAATTTATTCCACCAGTAATACCACTCTGACGAAAAAATCTTTTACTTTCAGATCCCAGCAGTACATTCGTTCAGGCAGCCACGGCCGTCACCTGGACCCCTACTCCTTCAGCAACCCTGACCGAGTGAAGCGGCTTACCAAGTTCTTCGGAGACGAGCCCCCTCTCATGAGGCTGTTTCTCAAGAAACTTGGATATGAGGTTTGTCTACTTGCCTAGTTAGACCTATTATATGGTGCGGCTTTTAATGACATAGTTACAATTTTTCCAGATACAAAATCCAAATGCGGCTGCTTCTAGTCTTATATCTAGTATTTTGCATGGATTGTCTACCTAACTGACCTCCACAACCCATACTGGGTGCCACAATACCCTATGTTATAGGCACAAGTTCCTAGATTCTGTACTAGAGAAAGGCATTGGCAAATCTCGGAGACTACATTTGTTTGGTCAGCATTTAGCTAGCTCTAGGACATCCTTGGTTAATATTATGAATCCAAAAAATTTACACTTCATAGATAACCGATGAACAGGTTGAAATGAAATTTGGTTAGAAGCCAGGGAAATGACATACTTTTTAATCTGGATGCGTGAAGCTGGTGTATCTCCCTCGTGATGCGAGTGAATTCTCGTAAAAGCTAGTAATAAATAAATCTTTAAACAATGAAAGATTCACACTTTTCTACCTTTTTGGGGAGTTTTAAAAAGAAATTGATTCTGCTCTTAGTTCTCTTAGATCACCGATATATTGTAAAATATTTATCCCGCCATAAGAACTGATACATAATATATTTCCATCCTCAGAAATACGCAGCTCTTCTAGAAAAAGAGAAAGTCGGCGCAGCAGAACTGCCTTACGTAGGAGAAGACAAACTTCGAGCCCTCGGCGTCCCCCTGGGGCCCCGGATGAGGATACTGAAGGAGGCTGGTATTCACCAAGACCTGCACCACATGTCCAGGGACGACCAACATAACACAACCACCACTTTAGCTATCGTTTAAAATTAGAATTTTATGTGATTGTATTAAGGACTATTTTCGCGTGTTATTGAGAAGACTGAATATAAATGGAGTAGCTCAATAAGGCATGTTTTTGTTTAGTTCAAGTGTTATTTCAAAAGTAATTTATAAGGGTACAGTTTTATTAATGTAAAGCTGGTTTTTTTCTCTAAGTCTTAGGCAGGCACTACCTAACATACAATCTGTTTTATCACATGACTAACTTTGCGCCAGCGGCTTCGCCCGCGTGGACTAAACGAATTAAAAATGTCAATTTCATACAAACTTGGCCCCCCTTTTTCATCCCCTTAGGAATAGAGTTTTGGAAAATCCTTTCTTATCAGATGCCTACGTCATACAAGGAATACACCCTCCAATTTTTAAGTCTCTACGATCAGCGGTTTAGGCTGTGCGTTGATCCGTCAGTCATTCAGAACAAAGCATTCTATAATAGATAGATAATGAAAAACGTATGTTCTTCTTAAGAAATAACTTGTTTAACATTAGACCTTGAAATAACTCTAAAAATTAAGTCATCATGTGATAAAGTTTCGCAGGAGATAAGCACGTTTGCTACATTAGTTAAAACATAATAATGAAAACTTTTTAGACTTATATTTACGGGTAATTCATAATCAATACATACAGGATAATTACATACAGGACGCGCGAATGCGCCGCGCATGCGCCAGGCGCCTAGCCTGACGTAAAAACAAACGCTCTGTTATAAAATACCGAGTAAATATTATGTGAAAAAAATGTAAAAATACTCACTGCAACGTTACATGACTTTCCGAATCTATACCAATTGATTTTAAGAAAAATATAAACAAACAGATAACCTATTTTGTTCTAATTTTCCCACTCATATGAATAAAACGGCACTAAATGATGAATGGTGATGCTTAGAGCATAAAATTAACATAAATGCGCCATCCTTACGCCATTTTGTTAATTTCTGTGGCAGAATTAGAACGAAGTAGGTTACGACTTTGTTTACATTTTTCTTAAATCAATTGGAACAGATTATAGTACTAGACTGAGTTTAATATTTGAGATTTTCCTCAAAGATTAAATGCCCATACTTCAACATCATTTAAATTTAAGCGGTGCTTAAACCTCATATTTAACAGCATCCCAAAGCTGGTCATCAGGTCGATCTGAGCCAGCACATAAGAGATCTTATGTGAACTGACAACAACGGGTTAAAAATATTTTTTATTAATCGTTTGTTTCATAATAGTTTAGAAAAAGAATACAAACCACTCAGAAAAAACAGAATGTAGGCACACTCATATCATTGTTTTCTTTAACTCCAACAAAAATCATTTAGAAAAAAAATTACTGGCCGAAATTTTATCATTATTGTTTTTACTGTAACCAATGTCAATGCTCTTTATTATTAATCACATTTGGAAGAACAACAATAGTAAGTTTGTTGACAGTTAATCAAAATGAACTTTATGTTCAAAGTAATACAGTGTAAATTCAATTATTTGATTTCTAAAAAATGCAGTTGTGAAATGATTAATGGGATTATCTCATTACTTCAAGTACCTACTCTGATGCAAGTTGCAGGAAGAGATTGTACTTAAGTGAAAGCTGATATTATACATTGGCAGTTTTATAAATCAGAGGACAAACAATTATAATTTTACTTTTAACTTGAGATTTTCAATTTACTCATTTGAATTTCAACTATAATTTCGACAGATTTTGTAGCCGTAATAAGCAACTAAGGCCTAAGTTCACCGACAAGATAACAGTCCGATCAACTAAAAACAGCTGTTTACTAAAAATTCAAACTTCTTTCTTACGATGGTCAATTTATCATTTGGGTTTTTTATTTCTATAACGGTCGATTACCAATTCGGGGTTGGCCAATAAGTAGATAACATGAAAATTCCCGCAGCGTGGTTAAAACACGTTTTTAGGGTTCCGTAGTCCGACAAGGAACCCTTATAGTTTCGCTCTGTCCGTCTGTCTGTCTGTCTGTCTGTGTGTCTGTCCGCGGCATAGCTCGGTGGTTTTTGTTATTAGAAAGCTGAAATTTGGTATGAATATGTATATTGATTACGCCGAAAAAGTGGTAAAATAAAATTTTGAAAAATATTTTTTTTTAGGGTAGCTCCCAAACATGTAAAGTAGGGATGAATATTTGTTTTCTCGCGTACCCCTTCGTGTGGGGTATTGTTAGATAGGTCTTTCAAAAATATTATAGGTATGTGAAGATCATTTTTCGGTTAAGCGAGCCATTTGCGAAATATCTAGATTTTAAGTGAAATTTTTTGTTCGATACGAGTTACCCCCCCCCCTCTAACTTTTGAATGGCTGTACCTAGAAATGTGAAAAAAATCACAGACGTAGCACATGTAATGAACTTACAAGGAAAACTATCACGGCTAAGAAGGCTTAACCGGTTACAGAGTTATAGTCGACTAACTGAGACCTACTACGGAACCCTACTGCGCGTGGCCCGACACGCACTTGGCCGGTTTTTATTTAACGGTCCGATTAGGTAACCTTCTGTCGGTGAATTTAGGCTTAAGAAATATAAGAATTAATCTTTATATTACAGCCTCATTGCGCCATCTCTAATATAGTTTGCTATATCACTTCGGACTTTCCGAAACAAAATAAACATTTGGGTACTAGCTTCTGCCCGCGACTTTGTTTGCTTGCTATTCAAAATTTTATTCAGATACCAGGATAAAAAGTGTCCTATGGATTAATTAGAAATATTGTTTAACCGGGTGTTGTGGCGCCACTTGGGGGAGGCCTATGTCCAGCCATGGACTGACTAGGCTGAGTTGATTGATTGTTTAACTGTGGGCCAAATTCCATCTTGAAAGTCGTTCCGAAGTTTTTGTATGAAAGAGTAAGAAACAGAAGTCGAACTTTCACATTTATAAATTAGACTAGCTTCCCACCAGCTAATGGATACAAAAAATTGACAAATTATATACTAAAACCTTCCTCATTAATCACTCTATCTAAATCTATTAAAAAAAACGCATCAAAATCCGTTGCGTAGTTTTAAAGATTTAAGCATACATAGGGATATAGGGATAGAGAAAGCGACTTTGTTTTATACTATGTAGTGATACTTAATATAAAAAAATGAATGTTTTTCCTTTCTTTCTAAAAAATTTAATACTATGAAGTAAGATAAAATTACCTACCTTACCTTATTCAAGTTCATATTCTGAATGCATAGCCTCAAATTCCATGACACTTGACTCCAAGCCTATGAATATGACTCAATATTGTATAATTTTATCTTTTTAGATAGTTATTTAATCATTTTACTGAGATTATTATACTTTTAATTAATTGATATATTCATGCACTCAGAAATGGTATCCCAAAGAGTTTACTCGGCGTATGTATAAAATAAAATAAAGTTGTAAATAATAGTGTGTAAATAGTTATTAATTAATTAAGTTTTAAATTGCAGACAACGAAATTGAACAACGTACTCTATTTACTGTATTTCTTTATCCCCTTTACATATTTTAAGGGAAGTTTGTGTAAATAAATATTTTTTACTTTAACATTCATTTTATTGCTCGCTTTTGGGTGATCGTCAATATTTTGCTGTTTGATTTCCGAATCATTGCCCTCATCACCGACTGTCGTATAAATTGTATAACTTACAAGCTATAAATTTATTATGTTAAATAATGAAATAGATATAGCCTCTTAATGTAGGTAAACATTAAATTTTAAATGGCTGGTAATGATGAATTTCGTGTGAGGAAGCGAACAGCGTCGAAAAACCAACCGCATATTTTTGAAGATTCACGTTTTACCCGTGCTAATTTGCTTCAGATAATGGGATTTTGATTCACGTTATAAACTACAAGAGATCCAAATTTCAACTAAATTAGTTCAGTACCTACCTTTTACGTAAAAGAGCATCGACATATATCAATAGAGATGCAATCCCGAACATTACGCGGTGACAAAAACGTAACAATTTTTTAGAATGGAGACGTAGCTTTGAAGCTAGTAATCATTTTGATGTAAAGTTATATCTGTTAATGTTCATGACATCTGTATGATAAGGATGGCAATAGTACTCCCAGGAAAATACGGTGTGGCGTACCACATAAAAAAATGGCATGAATTATGGCTGCGGGCTCAACCTTTATAGCTCGCATTGTGTTCGGTGATTACAGATCTAGTTACTTTAGTAACATATATATCTATGTAAAAGAGTAACTAATAATTGTCTATCCAAACAAACTTTGGCATTTAGAAAAAACTAGCTGTTTCCCGGGGTTTTACCCGTATCCTGAGGAAACTACTTCGGACACTCGGATAAAAAGTATCCTATGTATTAATATAGGGTATTAACTATGTGTGTACCAAATTCCATCCAAATCATTCGAGCCGTTTACCGCGAAGTGTAACAAACAGACAGACTACCTCACATTCATAAATATTTGTTACGACTAGAGTTCGCACACTAGTTTAATTACCTTTCTACACTTCTTCTCTATAAATATAAACTGTAAGTGTGCGAAATTTCATAGTCCTCCGTCCGTGCAATTTTCGTAAAAAGGGGTACAAAATGTTTGCTTCATGTGTATAAAGATAAAGATTATTATTTAGTAGGATATTAATTCTCAAAACAAAACAAACAAATTAACTTAATTCCTTACATTAAACTACTACCTAATTACGCACAATTACCGATCATTACGTATATTAACTGCAACACAAACATATAAGAGTCCAGACTAAATAAATAATATCGTTATTTATCGTTTATCGACGACACGCTACGGGTCGCAGTGTCACCGATAATAAATATTATAAATACGATAATATCTAAGTTCGGCTTCACAGTGTCAGTTCCATTCAAGATGGGTTCGCTAAACATTGTGCTTGTTTCTGTTCTATTTGCAATTGTCTATGCCGAAGTTGCGGTGATCACGCCGTGTGATGAAGGTAAGTGGATCATCTTTTTGTTTTATTACGTAGCTTTACTTTTCTTCGGATAGGAAATCATTAAATGACTCCTGCCACCGTGAGTGAGGCGGGAGGGAGTGAGATTCTTCTGACTAAAACCATCCATGTTGTTCGTCGATATATGCGTCGCATATTATAATCAAGTGTCGCCCGTTTTTCTTATGTTGGCAGTATAAGTTTAACGTGTAAATCAGTCTGTGGCATCGTACCTCCCTAACGGATAAACCAATTTGAAAGCTAGTGCAATCGGGATAGTTCTTAGCTATAACTTATAAAAACCCGTCCACCGGTTAAAAAAATATGAGATTTCAATATGTAACGGGGAGACATTTCAATAAGGAAACAAAGAAAGTAAAATAGTTTATTGTCACAAAAAGTTAAATAAATAGAAATAACAAAGAAAACAAACAAGTGAAGCGTAGCTTTTGTCCTTAAGTGTGTTACCCAGTAACTGGGTTGTGGAGGTCAGACAGGCAGTCGCTCCATGTAAGCACTGGGCACTCAGCCACACCTGGTTACACAATATAACTAAAAGATCATCATGTCTATAATATTTTGCAATGATTATATTACAATCATATCAAATCGATCAAAAAACTTTATTCGTATCCACAGGTATAAGGATGTTAGGTTCAATCAGTATTGGGTAAATGTGTCACTGTGTCTGTGTGTAACTATTTAGTAATCTGTGACTGTGTCCTGCCTCTTCAAGTGGCATACAAATATTAATTCTTATACAATTTCTAATAATAGATAGCATGAGACATTAGTATATCTATAGTACTTCTTACAACTTAATAATTAAAATTCCTTATAACTAAAATAAAATATTAAAATGCACAATGTTCTGGTTAATCGTATGTCACCTAAATTGTAAATCGGTAATTTATTAAAATTGTACTAAAATGCTGAACTGAGTTATTGCCTAACTAAGATAATTCATAATCGGAGAGGAATTTATTTATTGAATAGTATGGGTTTTTTTACTAAAAATATTTTAAGTTCTTCTTTAAATAAGCCTGAGATCACGGGCATTTTATCTCTTTCCATGCCACTACGTCAAGTGGCTCTAATCTCTTTGGCGACGAGGTCAGAAGTCACGTCGATACTTGAGCAACTTTTGTATTCCAACCAATTGTGGAAACACTATTATTGATATGAAGTTACCTACATGTCAGTGATAAGACCGACAAAGGCTGTTATTAGCTTTACAAGTAAATAGATGATATTGCTCCCGTGATCGATAGTCGTTATGAGTTTTCAGAAGCCAGAAAGTCTGATAATCCCAATTTTTTTGGGTGGGAAATCATCAAATGATTCCTCCTGCCGTTAGTTTCAGACTCTTACTGACTAAAACCCAAAGATCTTTGCTAAAACCCACGCATGTTCCTTCCTTTATATTCCGAAGGCGCGGTAACTGTTTCAATCATCCCACAGCCCTGTGGGTAGCCCGTCATCTGTGCTGACAGCACTTTGAGGCGCGCGTGGAACACGAACGCGCCGTCGACGCGTGTCTGGTCTTTGCAGGACGGCGAGCCACCCATAGCTCACCGTCCGCAGGCCCGCGCCTACGGTGGCTGGGAGTCGTCTCGGGGCTCCCGACGCCGATGGCGTCAGCTATTATTATGTACGATGTTATCAGATAAAGTACCCTTGAATGAAATAGGCAATATATTTTTGACCGTCTTCAAAAAAAGAGGTTCTGTATTCCACTCGTATCTATGTATGTCCGCGATTTTCTCATAAACTACTGATCCGATTTCGTTGGGGTTTTCTTTATTAGCATGATTTTTTTTCACTTCACTTGTGACGAACTAACAAACAATGTTATAAAATCTTCGAGCAGATTTGATCATTGACCCAGGAAGTGTTGGTGGTGGAACTCTTCAGAGGCTAAGAGTAGATCCCTCGGGTTTGGGGTCATGTGATGAGGTTAGACGAATTCGATAGATTTGTGAGCATGTTTTAACAACATTAAGCTAAATATAATTATGGTTTATGTTACAGGTAACGAAGATGTGTGCAAAGTGACGGAGGTTCGGATCACGCCGTGCCGTTGGCTCGCGAAATCAAAGGCTTGTGCGTTCCACGTGGGTAAAGACGCAGCGATCTCCTTCGACTTCACACCAAGTGAGATACTAAAAACTAATTAATTATTTGAAAAGTTAATATTATAAATGCGAAAGTGAGCTTGTTTGTTTAAAGTTTCAAGTAAATAAACCATCACGGCTATGTAGGCTTAATCGGTTACAGTTGTAGTCGACCAACTAAAACGTACTACGGAACCCTACTGCGCGTGGTCCGACACGTACTTGGCCGGTTACTGAAACAAATCCGAAATAAAGTTGAATTTACATGGCAAACCGTAACAAACCGGTTCAGCTCTATTCTATTCAAATTAGCTCCAAAAAACTCCACTGAAACGTCAATCGTTATCTTTCAAACGACCGATCGACGAACAACTGATCCATATTTATTGTTTCTAATAGGTAATTTCATCAATCCATCTATCCGTCCATTTTTCAATTCAGAATAGGTATTGACATAAGGTTCATACAAGTAACTATCTCATGTTTTCGAATCTAAGGAGCTTTTCTTTTACGATTTAAATAAATAATGTTTATTCTCTCCAGGCTTTAGCACCAGCACTCTGGAGACTATGGTGTACTATGCCGGTGTGATAGATTTTGAATTCTCTGGCTTCGGCAACACTGACGCTTGCACCTACACAACATGCCCTACGCAAGCCGGCCAATCGCAGACCTTCAACTACAACTTGCATCTTAGCAAAAAATTACCAAAGGTCGGTATTTTTGACACATCCCGACCCTAGCTCGACGAGCCAGCCCGCGAGTTGAGCTTTTCTTTAAAATTCCCGATTATAATAATCATAATATATATTCTGATCCAGCCTGTCCCTTGCTGTCCTCCCCCAGCGACGCTCTAAACCGAGGCCCGTACCCCACTAGGGGGGTGCCCTTAGAGTGTAGTCGCTTAGTTTTGTAAGTTAAGCCCATAATCAAAGTTAAGAAAATAATCGTATATTTTTAATTCCAGAATCTGTACCTTCTAAAGTGGAAAGTTTGGGATAAGAATAACGGAACCAGCTTGTGTTGCTTCAAGACAAATATTAAACTGGTGTAATAGCAGTAAATAAATTATATTCTGCAAAAGTTTGTTTGTTTAATTGTTTTGTACCCGACTGCGGTCTGTCTACGTCTACATATCCACGTCGTACTTTGGCCTTCGGATTTCGACTTATGAGCGGTTCCTCCAGGCTGCATGTGAAAATCCAGGTTATAAACTATGTGTGCACCAAATTCCATCTAAATCTGCTTAATAGTTTTTGCGTGACAGAGTAACAAACATGACAGAGTAACAACATCTACATAGTTACATAAATAGATACCTACATCCTCACTAACTTTATAAATATTTGTAGGGATTAGAATAAGTATGTATATATATATGCATTTATTAAAACAACTTTTTATTTATTGTGTAACACTTTACAAATGAAAAATATAAAAAAAATGCTTTTAAATAACGAAAATAGACATAATCATGTAAACGGAACGAAAAGCTGAGTATGCGCTACTTACTGGGTTCATTCCCGGGTCTTGCAAATTTTCCATATTATGTGATTTCCCTCTGCCCTGTTAATTTCAAAAAACTCGCTCTTGTTACATCAGCCTCGTATATATTAGGTAATTAATTACCTCATCATCATTATCTGCCTAGCCTTTTGCCAACTATGTTAGCGTCGGTTTCCAATCTAACCGGATGTAGCTGAGTACCAGTGTTTTACATGGAGCGACCAGCGACTATCTGACCTCCACAACCCAGTTACCAGGTAACACGATACTCCTTGGACTGGTTGTCAGACGTTCTGACTTCTGATGCATGGATGAGACTCGGTATGACATAGATGGTCACCCATCACGGACAGACCGCAGCTTAACCTTTGTTCGATCTACGTTACTTATCCACGAGTTCCTCCAATTAAAATTTAATCAATTCTTATTTAACGCGAAACCACTTAGGCCCAAGTTCACTGACGAGATAACGGTCCGATTAACTTAAAACAGCTGTTTACTATGAATTCAGACTTCCAACTTTCGATGGGTAACGTATTATTAGAGATTTTTATTCCTGAAACGGTCGATTACCATACCAGGGTTGAACAAATGTTTCACTAAGTCTTAGTGAAACACTTGTACTCACAATACACGTGCGTTGAAATGAACAAACAAACCATTAAGCACAATAGGCCACATTCTCATTACTTTGTTATCAATAAATTACACACATTAAATTTTAACGCACTGATAGGAAACGCAGAATGACAACTAGACAAGGCATATGTTGACGTGTAAAAGTGTTATTTTATAACTTACTAGCTTTCCGCCAAAGCTAGTAAGTGGACTATACGAATTCAAATAAAAAAATTACAGAGTTTCATACAAACTCCCCCCCCCCCCGTTTTACCCCTTTAGGGGTAGAATTTCGGAAAATCCTTCCTCATCGGATTCCTACGTCATACAAAGAACACACCCTCCAAGTTTCAGGTCTCTACGATCAGCGCTACGGCTGTGCGTTGATCCGTCAGTCATTCAGAACGCTTTGTTCTGAATGAGTGACTGATCTGATCTTATACGTATACTTTGATAGATAATAACTATAAATAAAATAACTATGAATGGGAAAGTGAGTTTGTTACGATTAAAACGGCTGCTAGTTGATTATAATTTGTATTTTTGGAGACCATTAAATGAACTACCTATTTCTTATCAAAGTACTGACATGAATAAAAAGACAACGGACAGCAGAGGCCGAGGCAGAACCAACCAAATAAGTTGGTTTTCTCCTCTGCCGAAATAAAAATAATTACAGCATTTCATGATTCTCCAAAGAACTTAATGATCTGGTCAAATAAACGTCCCGACGACGATATCTCATCTATATATCAGGAACCGAACCAACCGTGTTTCAGACAAAAACATTATTATCTTAGATTATAAATAAGTAGGTCATTTCAAACTTTTATTCTTAGACGAAGCCATTATTTAAAATGGCATGATCAGAGAAATGCAATATTATTGTTTTTAATAAAGCGCTTTAATTATTAAATTCAATATTAATAATTCCAATCTATTCTAAGTTTAATCCCTCATGTTATTAAAATAAAAATTGTAGTATAAGTTTACATGCAATTTAAAATGGGCAAAGACGGTGACCTCTTCGATTTATCGCAATATTCTGAGCGACACGTCGCCGTCCCACGTCTCCACGCGCATGAGATTGTCTCATTGAAGTCATTGTATTGTATGAAGTTGTCCTTCTACTCCAATCTATTTTGCGGTCAATAGGACCATTATATTATCACAATAATAAGTTAGTGTACGTCGTGTGATAGCGCGGACAAGTTGCGAACATGCTAGCTTTTGTGGTAGTAATATGTTTGGGTTTGGTAGCCGCGGAATCTGATTATGTGACTCGAAAACATTGTAAAGATGGTAAGTTATTTAAACAACGTTAAAATAAGACTTTTTCTAGAGAAGCAGCGAAAATTCTAGAAGAATGTATGTGTAGATGTGGGTACATACATGCACAGTGAACTTAGACCGCATTAAAAGCTATTTTTTATCGATTTGAAAATGGATACAGTAACTAATTTAAAAATACTTCTTTATCAACAATTTGTTCAAATATTGGTTAATTTAGAGGACATTACTTTTTGCATAGGAGTCTTTACTTTAAACGAAAATTAAATAGCATAGAGGTTAGCGTCTATATGCCAACCTGTAAGCTATTTATTTTCAACTTTGTTATATTTCCAGTGGACGCAACTCAGTGCAGCTTACATAGTGTGATCGTGGACCCCTGCCCTCAAGGTCCAGCGTTCTGCACACTGAAGAGGGACAAGACCTATGGCATCACGCTGGATATGACACCACGTAAGTTTCGTACACTTTAAAATATTCATTATCAACCTCCGCCTTCATCCCTAATTATTATATGTCCGTTTGGATTGAGGAGCCATTTTTTATTTTTCCACGAAACTTTGCCCAGATTTAGTAGGTCCTGGGAAAATTTTGTAGGCCAAATCCTGGAATTTGTAGTAAAATATAAAAAAAGTTATATCAATTTTAAGGTGGCTCCTCAATCTAAACATTTGAACTGAGGAGCCACCTCGTAACTCCGAAAGTATTGAAGGTACATTTATGATTTTTTTGTATCATTTAGTAGTAATTTAGTAGAGTGCCTACAAAAAAAATGGATTTTGTAGTGCTAATATAAAAAAAGATACAATACTTTTATTGTGGCTCCTCAATCCATACATAAGACCTATAATTTTACACGAAACTAATCGACGGATTTATACAAAAATTTAGTATCATTTAGTAGTAGTTGAGTTTGAATTTGTATTAAAATAACAAAACAGTAGGACTGATAGTTTTAAAGAATTTAAGAATTTTAACTGGCTCCTCAATCCAAACGCTTCGCATATAAATAATTGACTGTAGCTACCTGAGGTCACAACGGAATCGGATAAAAACTACGCCAATATTTAGTAGAAATTTCTACTAAATATTGGCGTACAAATCAACACTGTACATATTCGGTATCCGAAAATCCAAGCTTTTTTCACTATTCCTTATGAAGTCGCTATTAAGGGTGACCATGCTATGTGTAAACAAAAGTAGGACAACTTGTTTTAGAAAATTGATTCAATTTCTTCTATGCAAACAAATAGGTACTTGATTAAAAATAACTGAATGGCAAATTTTAAATGGGTTGTTTTATAATAAAAAGGTACAAAGATATAAAAAAAAGGTACAACATTTATTGAGAAAATTGTAAACATTAAAATATCTCGCATATATCATCATTATCATCCTTCTTGTTCATTAATAATACAATTAGTAAATACTCATTATAAAATATTCTTTAATTAAATAATTTTATACAAATCGGTTATAGCCAAGTAACACCATAATTTGGCAGTGGGCCCCTTTAGGGACGGGACATTGAAATCACCGGAAACTCATTAAGGGGTGCCTAATAATTAATATAATGGGCTTTAGTGCCGTGTGTTACAGATTTATTTTCAGTACCATTGTGAGAAAATAAAATAATCCCATGCATCTCTTTTTGAGGGAAGCAAGCGACTCGATCCCCAACACTACCGGTAGCAATGCCGTCAAAGACAGACAGAGCATGAAGTGCTTGCTGCTAGTCAAATTAACAACAATAAGATTACACCTGATTAGTGCCGCCGTCACTAAACTCAAAAAACTCAAAACTCGAATGTTTTTATTTCAAATAGGTCTTTGCAGGCACTTATGAAACGTCAAGCTAGTTGCACGGTGCCAAGGAGTGGGTCTTATGGAGAAGAACTGGCAAGAAACTCCATAGACACTTTTCAAAAGGAAATGTTTACAGTCTTTTTACAGTACCTACAGGTTATCTCTGAGAAAGTTATCAATTCAAATGATGCTATACAAAAAAAAAAAAGAAAATAATGAAACTGCTTAGTGCTGACCATTTTTTTTCTTTTCATAAGAATCATGCATTCAGCCTAATGCCTTATCGATAATCGAATACCTGAATAAGTTGAAACTGTATAAAATTATATGAAAGCTCTGATTCATTTTAGCAAGTTTTTTTAATAAAAAAATATTAATAAAATAAAACACAAAATAATTCGGATATAGCATTTCAATCTATTGTACAAATATTTAAATTCATCAAGGAACTAACTATAAAATACTAGCTTTCCGCCAGCGGCTTCGCCCGCGAGGGCTATTTGAATTCAAATTAAAGATTAACCGCTCGGCCGATTTTGTGTAAATTTCACATAAACCATCTACTAAATAGTCCGAACAAAGCCTAAACATTTGGTTTGGATAAGTGAGCCCGTTCTTAAGTTATAAAATTACAACGAAAAGTGGCATTGATTTTTAAATACTTATATTGATTGATATAATGATAAAAAAAATCGATTTGTTATTTGATGAATCGAGTCGATCAAAATTTCAAACAGATTACATTTAAATAAAAAAAAACAACTAATGCTGTTTATTTTTTTTTGCCGGCAAAACAGACGCGGCAGATTTCGAACACCAAATTCAAATTTTAAATAAGTACACTATTAATGAATTTGTTAAATAAATGAACATAGATATATTATGTTAGTAAATTAATAACGACTCATTCACTTTCCGTTTTATGATGTTTGTTCCCTAAAATGAGCACTATTCCAAGACTACTGACGACAAATAGCGATTAAATATTGCATTATTTTGTTTTATAATTCAAATCTGAAAAAGATGAACAGTAAAAGTGTAACGTTTGTAGCGTTAAATGATATAATTTTTATTATTGTGTACACAGCCACAAGATTTGTTATGAAGCAAAATAATATGATAGTAACTAATAAGAATGGACTTAATTCTCGGCGCAAAAGGTCCATATAGGTAGTTTCTGTAATTGTTTGTTGTTAATTTGACTAGCAGCAAGCACTTCATGCTCTGTCTGTCTTTGACGGCATTGCTGCGAGATATTTTAATGTTTACAATTTTCTCAATAAATGTTGTACCTTTTTTTTATATCTTTGTACCTTTTTATTATAAAACAACCCATTTAAAATTTGCCATTCAGTTATTTTTAATCAAGTACCTATTTGTTTGCATAGAAGAAATTGAATCAATTTTCTAAAACAAGTTGTCCTACTTTTGTTTACACATAGCATGGTCACCCTTAATAGCGACTTCATAAGGAATAGTGAAAAAAGCTTGGATTTTCGGATACCGAATATGTACAGTGTTGATTTGTACGCCAATATTTAGTAGAAATTTCTACTAAATATTGGCGTAGTTTTTATCCGATTCCGTTGTGACCTCAGGTAGCTACAGTCAATTATTTATATGCGAAGCGTTTGGATTGAGGAGCCAGTTAAAATTCTTAAATTCTTTAAAACTATCAGTCCTACTGTTTTGTTATTTTAATACAAATTCAAACTCAACTACTACTAAATGATACTAAATTTTTGTATAAATCCGTCGATTAGTTTCGTGTAAAATTATAGGTCTTATGTATGGATTGAGGAGCCACAATAAAAGTATTGTATCTTTTTTTATATTAGCACTACAAAATCCATTTTTTTTGTAGGCACTCTACTAAATTACTACTAAATGATACAAAAAAATCATAAATGTACCTTCAATACTTTCGGAGTTACGAGGTGGCTCCTCAGTTCAAATGTTTAGATTGAGGAGCCACCTTAAAATTGATATAACTTTTTTTATATTTTACTACAAATTCCAGGATTTGGCCTACAAAATTTTCTCAGGACCTACTAAATCTGGGCAAAGTTTCGTGGAAAAATAAAAAATGGCTCCTCAATCCAAACGGACATATTATTATGGGTCAGCGCAGCATATCCTTTTCTTCCCCATACATCTCTATCAGAAATCATCTCATCATTCTTTCTAGCTATGTCGTCTTTTACTGATTCCATACAACGTTAGCAATATTGAGAAATTATGTGATACTAGCTTCTGCCAGCGACTTCGTCCGCGTGGAACAGTGGTGCTCCGCTCCTATTGGTCTTAGCGTGATGATATATAGCCTATAGCCTTCCTCGATAAATGTACTATCTAACACTGAAAGAATTATTTAAATCGGACCAGCGGTTCCTGAGATTAGCGCGTTTAAACAAAATGACAACATTTCCCTTCACTGCTCTGCTCCTATTGATTGTAGCGTGATAAAAAGTATACTATAACCATCTCAGGAGTATGACGAATAATTGTACCAAGTTTCGTTAAAATCCGTCGAGTAGTTTTTGTTTCTATAGAGTTTATACAGACAGACAGACAGACAGACAGACAGACAGACAGACAGACAGACAGACAGACAGACAAAAATTTTACTGATTGCATTTTTGGCATCAGTATCGATCCCTAATTACCCCCTGATAGTTATTTTGGAAATATATTTCATGTACAGAATTGACCTCTCTACAGATTTATTATAAGTATAGATATAGATTAGTTGATTCCCATGGTTTCATGGGTTTTTAACTTCGCTCACTCGGATAAAAGAATCCCATGTGTTAATCTAGGTTATAAACTATGTGTTTACCAAATTTCATCCAAATCCAATGAGCAGTTTTAGCTTGAAAGAGTAACAACCATACGTACGTTCATCGTCACAATCTTTAGCATTTATAACATGAGTAGGATTTTACAATATTGAGAAAACGAATTTAAAAATAGATAATGGATTAAAGTACCTAATTGATTCTTTTAAGTATAAAATAAACTAACAAACAAACAACTTTGAGTAGAGAACACAAAAATAGCAAGAAAAACAGATAGATAATTAGAAAGAAAGAAAAATATTTTGTTTCTCAATATTGTTTTTAGGTTCCCACAAAAAGGAAAAGTTTGGAACAGTGAAAACCAATATCTTATTAAACAAGCCTCAAACAGGAAAACCACCTGATCATTTTTATATTTTCTCACTTAATTTCCCAGATTTCCCAGCAGAAAACTTGAGGCTCGCCATCACCAGCGACGTAGACAACAGCGGAAATTTCTCCACTGTTATTAAATCTCCTGGCGACGCCTGTAGAGTGCTCTCGTGTCCTCTTGAAGCAGAACAGAGAAGAATCTTCGATGTGGACTTAATGATGGATAAAAGAGTTTCGGTAAGTCCATGGTTAAATTTATAGGCCTCTTCTCATACAGGGAAGGGGCGAATGTTCACCAAGTTTGATCTCTCCATTGCCGTTGCCTTTAAATGATGATTGCAGATTCATTTATGCTTATATCTCAAGGTACCTCAACATCAATCTGCGTCTGCAAAGTTAGTCTTGCAAATAACTCATGTTATATACTTTTATATGGAACTTTTGAATGAATAATTGCTGGATTATAGAGAAAGAAATAGCCTGTGAATAGTGCGGTATCGGTCACTTTTGTGTGCTTTCTATTTGTAGGAATACCCTGAGTGAATAATCATAAGCTTATTCACGATCCTACTGTTGGGTAAAGCTCTCTTCTCCTACAGAGAAGGCATGGGCATTGATCACCACGCTTGCTTAAGACAGATTGACGGTTTCAGAATTTTTACTGCTCACGATGTTTTCCTTGTGGTGTCCAAAAGTAAAAAAGCATTAAAAGTACATTAGTGCTTGCCAATGCACTCACACACATACACGAAGTGGATCATATTTTTTTTTATATGTCATTTGTGTTTATCTTGTTACAGGGAAAATTCCCAGTCAAAATAAAGTTGTGGAACGAAGACAACACCTCCCAGGCGTGTTGTGTCACATTCAACGTTAAAGTTAAATAGATCTAAATAGGAATAATGTTGGAATACTTTCTGTGCCTTGATTTCATTATAAATAAGTATTAAAGATATAATAGTGTCTTTTTGTTTCCCTCACCAGTGAAATGCTCAACCAAATACTGGTAAGAATAGTTGAGTATCGTTTGTTTAAGTCGTATTGCTTTGAGGAATTGGTCAGGCGATCATTGCTAATAAACACCGAAAAAATAGCTTCCAATAACCACAGCTAATGTAGCAGTAACTTATCTAAATAAAACAACAAAAATGCAGTGGAATAACCAGGCCTGAAACGTCATCAATGAAAGCTGTATGTAACTTCGTATATACTTCTACTGCTGTACTAAGATAAGAAGAAAGGACGTAACTACCATTTTTTTTCGATATTGAGTTTTGTACATATTTGGAATCAGGAAAAAATTCTGATTACGAACATGTATGTAACTCAATATCGAAAAAAATCGTAAGTACGGCCTTTTTTCTTAAGACGGCAGTCTAGGTGATGGAAATTTCTATGCCTTCCAACTGATATTGATCAAATTACAAAAGATCTTGATGAACCACTAACTTTCTGGTCTTTAGCTTTGGTATTGTAGTATAGATTCTTTAGTTAGCCATACTGGCGAAACATGAGCTTCTATATTTTACTTTTAAGACCTATGTACACCATATCTAATCATGTTTTACAAAACACATATCTTTATCTTATCTTTATCTTTACGGGGCTGCCGGATTCTTCAAAAAAGTTACCGCGCCTCCGGAACGCTAAGGGCGAAGGAAGGAACATGGATGGGTTTTTGTCAGTAAGAGTCTGACACCTCCGTCCCCTCCGTTCACATCGGGTGGAGTGATTTGATAATGTCCGAACCCTAAAAAAAGTAAAGATCCTTATTATACAAACAAACATTTTAACAAACGAAATGCAACTATTGTTTAGAAGTAATGAACCAGTTGTGAATTTGTGATCGAAAAACTACCTGACTAGGCCATGTGAGGTGCACCTACGGTTTAACTTCAATCACGAACTGCAGTTGGAGCCGTAGTGCATCTTTTTCCATAAATACGGTTGGTATTGGAGAAATTCCACGAGCAGAAATACAAACTTATAACAAAATGATCATTGGTTAAGCATTTCACTGTAAAAATCCGAATATTGTATGACTTTGAATTTAGAATAACCGCACTTTCCAAAGACCGGTAAAATCGCTTAATTTTTTTAGTATATTTTTTGTATATAAAGCTGTACTTTCGAATGCACACGAGCTCAAAGGTAACAGGAAGGTGCGGTCACAGTTTTACTTTCCCAGAGGTCACGGTATCGGAGCGGCGGAGGTGAACGCACCCACACAATAAGGTTCATTCTTATTAGATATGCCAGCTGCCGGGGACCGTGAGATCCTCAGTTATGTGCCGAACGTTTTAGAATTTTCTCGAAAAAAATACGAGGATCTTTTAACGGAGTATTGTTGTTGATATGTTAAAACATCCCTAATTTAAAAAAAATACTCAGGTAGGTACATAAAGTATTTATACCTTAAGCATACTTCATACTTGGCTAGGTAAATTGTATTAACGACTAGCTTTCCGCCAGTCGCTTTGAGTTTCATACAAACTTTGCCCCCCTTTTTCACCCTCTTGGGGATGGAATTTTGGAAAATCCTTTCTTATCGGATGCCTACGTCTTAAAAAGAACACCCTCCAAGTTTCAGGTCTCTACGATCAGCAGTTTAGGCTGTGCGTTGATCCGTCAGTCATTCAGGACAAAGCATTTTATATGTATAGATAGATGATTTGCTACACTTTCCGAAACAAGAAAGAACGAGGGGAGGGTAGTCTGAAATCGCTGATTTTGTTAGTACCGCCGATTATACCACTCTTTACTGCTTAAGTTGGATATATTAGTATTATTTCTGTGTTCCTTTATTTTATTTTTTTTTGGTGTCAAATTAAAAGATTTTTGATCCTAATTTTTTTGTAACTTGAGTGACTGTGTGAATTAAAGAGAGGTGATTAAAAAGTCGTCATGTTTTTATGGAACAACGAATCAAGTGAGTACCTTTTATTTATCTGCATGCTCAAATATAGAAAGCAATGACAGACGCTTTTTGTCTCGAGCGTATTTTCTTTAATGATTTATTGTGAATTGTAGCTAATGCAAACTGAATCCTTGACCTCAGCACACAATTGCGACATATATTGATTACAAACTATTTAATTAAAAAAATGCAACTTTGTACCACATATATTTACAGCATTCAACAGGAGATACCTACGTCCAACAGTGGGACACGGGCTCATGAAGATAATGATATTACTCTCGGCATTCTTAAATGGCATGTGGTACAGATATTCTATGAGGTATACCACGAGTTCCATCCCATTCTAATTACCTTTCATATCAAACAAGCGACAGAGAAAGCGGACCTCTTCATTCAAATATCAGAGAGATAGGAAATCTAATAGTTTTTATGAGAATCAGATATTATTGTTGAACTTTCATTTCTATTTGAGATCTGTAACAATGATGTGTTCAATAGACTATCGCGGCATCAGCTGTTTGTACTTTAGAGGTGAGGATACACTATCGGTTAAAGATTGAGTGAAATATATGAATAACTAGCTTTTTCCCGCGGTTTCACCCGCATCCTGTGGGAACAACTTCGCTCACTAGTATAAAAAGTATCGTATGCGCAAATTCATATTATAAACTACAACTGTATCAAATTTCATCCAAAACAATATAGTAGGTATATAGGTCAATATATAGGTCCCGGTTACGGTTCGCCTATAGTTTGATCCAGCTGCAAATCCGGAATAGCTAATTAGTGAGTGTTAACCTATGCCGATGCTCAGGAGTCGCCTTTGCCGTTTAACTACAAAATTCTTTAAGAATCTAAGAAAACGGAACCGGAAAAACTTCAAATATGAAAATCATTAATTGAAATTTAGCTGAAAATCAAGCCTTTCGATCGTCGAATTTACAAAAGGCCGCCCCCAAACGCCAACCCTTCACCACTTCCTATGTTTTTTTGCTGGGAAGAAAGTGGCGCAACAAACTCCAGCAAGAATTCAGTATTTAGGTGGGACATAGCTTTAAAAATTATTTGACTTTCAAAATTAAGTAGCTAGTGTGTCCTAGGCTTCTTATTAGCAAATTAATCGAACAGGCGAGCTCTCTGGTGATAATAATTAAAAATGTCTATACAACAAACGATGATCATAAAAGAATATTGGCTGCTATTTTATATTGGTAGCTATCCCTTATAATGTTTAAGTTTGTTGCAAAAGCATTTTTATACATAAATTTCCCGCTTTCGCGCTTTCAAATGCATCCCGAGGGAAATTCTTAACGCATCCGCATAAAAGTAGCAACTATAACAGTCTCCAAGTTCCGTCTATTTCCTTAACAAATTTCAACCAAATCTGTTCAGTCGTCTTATCTTGAAAGCGTAACAGACAGACAAGGTTACTTTCCCATTTATAAATATTGAAAAACTACGGAATAAATATTGAAAAATTTAAACAAAATCATAACCTATTTCGGTCAAATTTTCCCATAATATAGAGAAATAAAATGTCATTAAATTATTATCAATGATGATGTTTATTAGCATGAAATTGACATAATGGCACCATCCTTACGCCATTTTGTTAATTTCTGTGGCAGAATTAGAACAAAGTAGGTTGCCACATTATTTACATTTTTCGTAAAATCCATTGGTTCAGACTATAGTTAGGATATTGGTAAGTTTTAACTTTCTAGGGAGTTGGTTATTAATAACTTGTAAGTTCAAGCTTAGAGTGACAGGTGCGGGGCGCGGCGGCCGTTGACTGCCTGCACACAACACTAAGCTCTTGACGATAGGGACACTGTTTCCATTGACTAATCACCCTTAGCGTAATCAAATCATTGTTTTTTTATTTCAAATAGGCCTTCGCAGGCTCATGATGCATCCGAGTACCAGTGTTTTACATGAAGTGACTGCCTATCTGGCCGCCACAGCCCAGTTACAGGGTAATACGGTACCCTTTGGAAGACTGGTTGTCAGACTTTCCAGCTTCTAACGACTGTAAAAGATCTACAAATGACAGTCGAGACCAAGGGCTTAGGAGACTCGATATGACATTATAAATAGTCATCATCCACGGGCTGACCGTGGCAAACGCAGCTTAACTTATGATCAATTCACCCTTGCGGCTGTTACTAATGGCCAGTTTCTATATCCCATCAATCACTAGATTTCCTTATTAGAGATAGAATTTTGACATAAGGTTCATAGAAATAATGTCAAAAATCTATCTCTAGTAAGGAAATCTACGGATTGATGGGATATAGAAACTGGCCGTTAGCCACGAGCTCCTCTGAGTTTGAGTCCTTCGAGTACTGTGGAGAAGAATTGGCATTAAACTTCATGGACTAGATGGAATCTGGGGATGCATTCAAATGACCTCAGTGATCGCGATACATATTAGGTATATGAATATCTTGTTACATACGGAGTGCCTTTCTCGCTTACTTTTAAGTGTCTACTGGTGAAGAATCTTGTGTATTAACTAAATGTATTTAAAAAAAATCGTAGGGCCCGTATCATCATCATCATCATCATCTAGCATTGAGATGTCTAGAATCTTAAAATATATGCTGATATGATGCCGTATAATGAGACGATGAAATTATTGAGTTTCACGGTGGTTCGCTGAAAGGACCCACCTCGGACCTTTTATAGGCTTCCGTCGATTGTTATTATAAATTCCTTGCTTTGTATCCAATTTGGCAATAGTTCTAAGGTAATCTCAAATACCAATATTAGAAAGAAAGAAGGTTAAAAAGATAAATTATTTACTTCACTCTTCTTATCGTCTGGGCTTTTTTTCGAATGGGAAATCATCAAATGACCCCTCACTCGCCGTGGTTGGGGCGGGAGGGACTGTCATACTCTTACTGACTAAACCCATCCATGTTCCTTACTCAGCTCTTTGTATTCCGGGGGCGCGGTAACTCTATCGAACATCCCGCAGCCCCGGCAGGCCGTGGGCAGGCCTCCCCTGTGGGGAGGGCCCCGTCATATATATCGTGTGCGCTGCAGGTTTATTAACCTAACAAGCCCTAATGTCAGAGCAGTTATTAACAGTTGCTTATTACAGTTATTTATTGCATTTGTCGTGGTATATTGGAACTTTGGCGTATCACCGGATGCGGTTACAGCTTGCAGTTTTTGCGTCAGTACACATTGCCAGAGCCTTATCAGTGGAAACATTACGCCTTTACATGGCATTACTGAGAAATATTATCGTTTTTCTTTAGAAATTGACGTTTTTATTGTTAGTTATCTTTAATATTATGTTGTAGTGAAAATTACTGCTTAAATTGGATACATTTTCTCTTGAAGGTTGAGTTATTAATAACTTGTTTCTATATAAATGGATGGTACTGATAATTGTGAAAAGAATATTTATTACATAATTGACTACGATTTCAAACTGAGTTTCTTCTACAAGATTAGATTTCTAAGATATATCAACAGATCTTCCAAATAACACTTATATATATTACGTAATAAACCTAATTATTCTCAGCACCTTGCTTAATAAAACTTTTCTCATCAGCAAAGTTATCTTCAAGGATTATTTTATCGTTTTCAAAGCAGTAATTGCTATTCCTATTCGTCCAGTTCTCTTTAAACGTTGTATGACCAGTCCCATTAGGATAGACCGGTTGCATCTAGCCAGGACCACACACAGCTTCGCACTTAAAGCATAATCGAGTGTCACTCACCGTTGTTACGTGTAATTGATTGCACGTCGCATCGGTCGCGTCGCTCAATAGTTTCCTTATTGCATTTTCATTAGGTAATCGATTAGATTTACTTATTCGAATGTGTGTTTATTGATATTTCATTAATTGATTAAATTAAATCATATTTCCTTGTTTTGATGGAATTCGCGAGAAGTATTATAGAATCCGTGTCTAGAATACTCTTAACATTCTAGGTATTATCAATATTTGAAATTACATGTTTATTTTATTTATTTATTATTTCGGTCAAAGAATCAATATTGCCGTCTAACGGCAGTGCAATGCAGCCAGCCTTTTGGGCACGATTCCCATTAACAGCGATGGGAATGAATACTTTGATAGACAAATGCCTTAAAAAAATGCTTTATTTTTTTAGGCAGTATCTATAATTTACTATTCCTATTTTTGATTATTGTTAATAAATCTTTATTATATTTATTGATAGGTACATAGAAAAAATATGTGGTAGGCTAGTCTAGCGGTATGTACAGATAAGGTAAAAGACCTAAAAATATCAGCCAGTTATTAAAGCCATAACGGGGCTTTAATAGCCCACGCTGATACATTAAGGTATCGCCATAAGTTAGGCTATTTACATACAACCTGTTTTGGAACTGAAATGAAAACAAAAGGGTGTTGAAAACGAGAACATTTTAAAAATACAACGAAGTGGAGAGGCGGATCTTTACTTTTGATAATTAGCGTGTTATTTAAAGCAGTGGATATCCTTAGGAGCCTGGCCAATGTCCTCACTTATTAGCAAGACATTGAGGGTTTAGTGTGAATATTTGGCGAGGGAAATGTGAAAGCCCTAGTGGACACAGGGCAGCGGCGGTCGTTCGCCTGGCTCGCCGCATTCCGCGAATGTCTCAGGCCGGTCTTGGGTCCACTCTGTAGGGGTTTAGCACCATAGCTCAGGCTATGGGTAGGTATTATGGTTAGCGGGTTCTTGTATTAGGTCGTAACATTTCTTGAAGGATTGTGAATATTTTTGAGAATATTGCATTTTGAAATATACTTACTTTTTTTTAATTTTTCGTAATGTAAATAATGTAAATACTTTCTGTAAATAAATAAATAGGTAGCTATTTTGAAATATCAAGTGAATTGAACTGAAAAAAGTAATTAAATTTATTTATTTATTTAATGAACACAACGTCTCTTATAAAGTCCGATTATTTTTCAATCTGCTGCTTACCAACGGATTAGCAAAAATCTCACTCATAAATGCTGTTTAGCGTTAATTCGAACTTATGTTAGTAGCGTAATCCTGGATTACGACGTTTAGTAAGGATTAGGTGGGAAATGGTTAAAATTCAGATTCTAGATTTTTTATAAGTAAGACGGATATAAGTTAAGGTTAATAATGAAATTAAATGTTTCCCTAGCTTCTATCCTTAGAATCACCAGCATTTAATGCATCTAGCTTAAAGCCTTCAGCGGTCTTGTTAGCACTGAGGAATATCATCATCATCCGCCTGTCTTTATCCCAATTTATTTGGGGTCGGCGCAACATGTTATCTTCCATACTTCTCTATCTGCCGTCATCTCACTAGTAACACCCTTTCTAGCCATATCATCTTTCACACAATCCATCCATAACTCATCATCTGCCTAGCCTTTTCCTAACTACGTTGGGGTCGGCTTCCAGTCTAACCGGATGCAGCTGAGTACCAGTGCTTTACATGGAGCGACTGCCTATCTGACCTCCACAACCCAGTTTAACGGGTAACACGATACCCCTTGGTAAGACTGGTTGTCAGACTTTCTGGCTTCTGACTACCCGTAACGACTGTCTGTAAAAAACTGTATTATGTATAATGTATCATGTAGAACTGTATTATTGTATTAATGGATAAAATAAATAAAAATGTATAAAGAACTTAATTTTATTGCAATCAGAAATGTATAACATATTTGAATTATCTGTCAAAAGTGAAAAGAATATAAAAACGGCCAGTAACAAAACATAGTGAACAAATATGTATAAAAGAGGTTTGTTGTTTTATACACTGTCAAAGATCTACAAATTACAGCCGGGACCAACAGCTTAACGTGCTTTCCGAGGCACGGAGGAGTCTCGCTATGACAAAGATGGTCACCCATCCACGGACCGGCCGCGCCAAGCGCAGCTTAACGCTTAACCAACTACAAACATCTGTCGCAGACGACGTGCAATTAAGTGGTTTACTGAGTTAACTACATTTCGATATCTTGTAGTTTGTTTAATTAACCGTAGAATTATATTCGCGTGTTTGCTGAATATTTGCCTGCCTCGCGAATGGCATGTTTGAGAAGTTTAAGCATACATCTTCGTGAGTCATGAAGCTATAGCTAAATTTATGTAATTATGTATGTAAATGGTTTAATTTCTGTCATTATGAGACCTAAATTGTTTGGCAGAAAGTCTTGTTTCGTCTGTCAAGGTCATAGAATAATGCCCAAGTTCACCGACAAAATAACAGTCCGATTAACCTAAAACAGCTTTTTATCATAAATACAAACTTCCAACTTTCGATGGCTAACTTATTATTTGAGATTTTTATTCCTGAAACAGTTGATTACCAAACGAAGGTGGAACTAGAAGTGGGTAACACGAAAATTCCAGCTTTGTAGTTAAAAAACGTTTTTGCTTAACGGGCCGATTACGTAACCATCTGTTGGTGAACTTGGCTCTAAGGCACGTTATTCTTGATTGGCTTGCAATTAACTATCCACCGATCTGAAATAATGACGAGAAAGGTATGTGTAGTATGCCTATTTATGTAGTATGCCTATTTATGTAGTATGCCAAGGGGTTTATAGATAGGCAGTTGATTTGTACCTTTTAACACAAAATCAATACTCTTCAGTAAATAATTCCCTAATATAAAAACCTTACAACACTGCTCGACCAGGGAATTGAACCCAGGACCATATGCTCTCAGGTTTGCGGGATGTGCGAAGAGTTACCACGGCTCCGGAACACAAAGGGGATGGGAGATGGATGGATTTTAGTCAATAAAAGTCTGACACTTCCCTCCCAGCTCCGCCCACATTAGCAGGACTAATTTGATGTTTTTTTCATGAATGCGAAGTTCTTTGACGAGAACTTTTAATGTAAGGTAAGAACCTTTACTATCTTTACCACGAACTATTAGCCCATGTATATGTATATAATATCCTAGCATAGATCTAAGTACATGGTAAAGACATGCCGTCATAAGTATGTGTGATCACGCTTGCCCTTAAACCTTGTGGTCTGAGTCTAATTCTAAATACCGTTACAGCTTCGTACTAACCGAACATAAAATATGTATTGTAAGTAATTTTCCTTTAAATCAATGCATTTGTCTCTGAACTAGAGATTTTCAAAATATATTACGCAATATCCTCTTTACAGTCAGCCTATCTATTGTCCCACAGTGAGAAGGCACGTGTATTGATAACCAACATTTTAATTTTCTTTGCTCAATACAGCTTGGAGATTTCACCCCTATTATCTTAATCGTGACTTTTTATTTCTATTCCTTTAGGCTGATCCAAGATAAACTTAAAAAGTACATTATGACTTCAAAAAGTCACATTGGTGCTTCCCAAGTTTCGAACATACATATTTATTTTTGCTGCAGATGCGGGCTCAGAGCTTGCGTCTCAACCATCGGTCTCACCGTATCCTCCTTACACTAGTGTTTATATAATACAAGACAGGCCCATAAAACAATCTTAAGTATCTTACCGGTTTATCTCGAAAGGAAATATCTAATGGTAACTGATTATCTAGAATTGGTTCAACTGCAAGCACTTCCTTCCTTAACTTATGTTTAATTAAACATTTATGAACACAGCACGTAGCTACAGGTAGATAGATAATAGATCGGTGATCTAAGCTCGTTCGCGAGTTCACCCGCGTGGTCTATACGAATTTAAATAAAAATGTCAGTTTCATACAAACTTTTCCCCCCTTTTTCACCCCCTTTAGGGCAGAACTCCGGAAAATCCTTCCTTATCAGATGCCTACGTCATACAAAGAACACACCCTCCAAGTTTCAGGTCTCTACGATCAGCGTTTAGGCTGTGCGTTGATCCGTCAGTCATTCAGGACAAAGCATTTTATATGCATAGATTATACACGTACGTAACCTGTCGTTTGTATGACTGTACTTCTTTTGTGCCAATGATGCATTTAAGTATAATTAGTATCCTCTGCGTATACTCTGGCCAGCTACTTCATATCAAGGCCGTCCATCCAAGGGGATTTGAGATAACTGAGACACTAGGGCTTGTTAGGTTAGTAAACCTGTAGCCCACACGATACGAAGAAGAACTGGCCACCTGTATACCACTTCCAGTGGCATTGAGGTCTTCAGGTCGTACCTCGTACTGGTTTTTAGGCACAGTGAACATACGAGTGTGACATCGACTGAAGTTGGTCTCCCCAATCACATCACTACGACCATCCTCTCTAAACCTCATTTGTAGAAGTTATCTGTGTGTAGTTCCTACAACTTTTTTTTTATAAAACAACTTTATCCCGCGGCTTCACCCACGTCGCGAGGGAACTACTTAACGCACCTGGATCAAAAGTAACCCATAACCATCTTTAGAGTTACCGCGCCCCAGGAATATAAAGGGCTGGGAAGGAACATGAATGGGTTTTAGTCAGTAAGAGTCTGACGCTCCCTCCCACCCCATCCACAGCCGAAATGGCGGATTTGATAATTTCCCTTCCGAAAAAAAAGGTCCCTCTATCTCCTTTTTAAATTTCTTCCAAATCGGTTTAGCCGTTTAACCGTTAAAGCTTAACAAGCAAACAAAGTCACTTTCGCATCTTTACATAAAATATTAGGTAAGATTTTTGGGCCGTAATGATCTTACGATGAAATCGCAAGTGCCAACCGCCCACTAACAAAAAGTTCAAGTACCTCAAAGTTATTATTATTAATTTCTACCAGAACGTGCCCTCCAGCAGTCTCCCACAGACAGACGGACATTATAATACGTTGCGGAACTTTCTTTTCTATTAATTGACTTTACAGTATTTTTTGTTCATGCTCGGTGACCACGGTTTTTTGACTGTCTATTGTAGAAGAGACTGTTTGTTGGACTGATGGTTTTACGTAAAGGCTTACTGGTTGGTGCTCTACTGGGTTGAGCACATAGAGAGAATTGTCATATTTATCAGCTTATTTCGATCAAAAAAATAATAAAGTTACAACAACTCTTTACTCCCAAGTGTAGTTAAGGTGTAGCTATAGTGCAACCACATTTAGCCAGTCAAGTATGTAAAGCCTAGTGTCTAGGTCTAGGTCTAGTATAAGGGGCCGAGGCTATACCATCACTGCAATCAAATCTGCAGTATGAGCTGCTATTAAGAAATCTAGATGGAAAGGACATGGTCCACAACGAACCAAACGCAGGACATCATAATAAGCAGTCAACCAACGGGGCAGTAACTAACCAACTATTATTGATGCAATCTCCAATGATGTTGTGTATGTATTTTTTTTCGGATGGGAAATCATCAAATGACCCCTCCCGCCATGACTGGGGCGGGAGGGAGTGTCAGACTCTTACTGACTAGAACACATCCATGTTCCTTCCGCAGCCCTTTATTTTCTGAGGCGCGGTAACTCTTTCCAACATCCCGCATGTGTGTAGTCGTATGCAGTCGATTCAAAAGCCTTTTAGTTTCGCACATTATTTACGAGATTAACAAGCAATTCCCAGCAAATATCGTATCTAATTCGAACTGTTTGCAGACAGTTACACGAACCATATCACTTTCACACATGGCCGTCTGTTTGTCAGACAATTCTCCTCACTCTCACTGATTCAAATTACACTTGATCATGTTACACTGACCGTGACGTGGGAGTCAGTCGCCATTTCTATATTAAATACCTAGTCTGAATAATTTATGAGATTCTGATAATTATCATAATTTGAAATTATTTGTGGTGAGAGGATTTAAGTTTAAATATCTCGGTAAATCACTACACACTTTCTTTTTAATCAAATTTAACTTTTTAAATGACTAGCTTAAATAAATTCTAGGCTTTAGGTATTAATAATGAATCAACTTTAACTTTTTATTTTTTTATTTTATACAAATTAGGCTGAATCAGCACATTTTGAACGTCTCTACACTGCCGCAAAACCCTTCACCACTTCCTATGTGTTTTACTGGGAAGAAGAAGGGGCGCAACAGACTTCGCAACATGAACTTACTTTTATTATTATCTAGTATGCATATTTTTTATACGGAATATGTGTTATCATTAAAAATGTCGTGGTGGCCTAGTGGCCCCTTGTGTAAGAGTGTGCGGGTTCGAAACCTGGCAAGTATCAATGTGACTTTTCTAAAGTCATACGTACTTTCTAAGTATATCTTAGGCGTCACTGACTAACGGTGAAGGAAAACATCGTTAGGAAACCTGAGACTTTAAAAAATCTGAAATCGCTAATCCGCCTTGAGCAAGCGTGGTGATGAATGCCCATGCTTTCTATGTGTGAGAAGAGGCCTGTGCCCAGCAGTGGAACAATATATAGGCTGTTGATGACAGTCGGACTTGAGAAGACACTGACATCACTGCAGCCCACACGATAAGAAGAAGATTATGACATAGAAATTCTACAGCCAATTCTAGCCATTGTACAGTAAGTTTGTAGTCATACAAACTTCACAACTACCAATTTCCTTGTGCAGTTTAAAAATAAACTTCATAAAACAAGTTCGCAGAGTCTCTCAAACAAATAACGATCTTTCTTCGAGTCGATGATCATCCAATGGTGCGCCGATAGTCGTCCAATTACGACTATTACCGGTGTCAATCAATTCCATCTGTAATGGCCCAACGAGCCGATGATTGCTATGAATGAGTATCAGATTAACTGATGATTGCACTTTCTAACAGGTGTTTGTATGAGCTATGAGAATTGGATGCTGTTCAATTGATGTCTATTTAAAATTGTTTGATGTTAATACAATTATTTTGGACACTAACTGTTACGAAATTTTATTTGTATAATTTCTTTGTACACAATCATTTTAATTGTATAATTTTCTCAGAGATAACCTGAACTGTAAAAAGACTATTGTAAACATTTATTTTTGGAAAGAGTGTCTATGGAGTTTCTTGCAGGTTCTTCGCCATAAGACTCACTCCTTAGAACCGTGCAACTAGCTTGACGTTTCATAAGAGCCTGCAAAGACCTATTTGAAATAAAAGAAAATAAGTTTGGATTTGAGTTTGAAAGTGTTGTTTATAGGCCAGTGCTTTTAGCCTCTAAAAACGGTAAAAAGTGAATTAAATAATAGTAGGATGAAACCCATTGGAAAAGGAGGAGAATACAATAAAAATGATAGGAAAAATAAATTACGGGCGATCTGAGGTCGGGAAGTGGGGGGGAGGGGGGGTTAAAGTTAAAAAAACGGTTTATCTAAATTTCCGACAAAACTACAAGTCCTATGAAAAAAAGTTAAATGGCAAAGTTGTAGGTAATAAAAAGATCTACAACTTTTGGATTGACACTTTTTCACATAACCTCAAAATGTATGTGAAAAATTCAAAAATCCAAGCTTTTGGTTTTTTATTTTTATATTTTACAATAATTAATTTTTTATCACGAAATTTGGTGAAAACTTACCTTTTTATGTCCCAAACACACTGTAATTTATTTGATTTAAAATGATTATTTTTTCACACTTATTTTGACTTAATATCGAAAAAAAACCCTAATTTTCAATCGAAAATTCTCGTGTCAAAATATCACTTTTTTTTTAAAAGTCGGTAGTCTTTTTGTTCCTTGAAATCTCTACTTTCAGATGGTATAAAAAAATATTTACATTGCTATGGTAAATGTTCTCAGAAAATATAAAGAAACGCTACAAAATAACAGGTAGTAAGGCCTAGACCGGCTTAAATTTTTTGCGTAGATGCCTATTTATTGCTATTTTAAAATAACTTATGTATCTGAGTGACCTACGGAACCTCAGACCTCTCTATGAAATACCTTTTAGCTGATCAAAAGGTATTTCATAGAGAAGTGGGGAGTTGCTAGAAGGATCTTGGCCTTGCTAACTGTTATTTCGTAGCGTTTCTTTATATTTTCTGAGAACATTTACCATAGCAATGTAAATATTTTTTTATACCATCTGAAAGTAGAGATTTCAAAGAACAAAAAGACTACCGACTTTTAAAAAAAAAGTGATATTTTGACACGAGAATTTTCGATTGAAAATTAGGGTTTTTTTTCGATATTAAGTCAAAATAAGGGTGAAAAAATAATCATTTTAAATCAAATAAATTACAGTGTGTTTGGGACATAAAAAGGTAAGTTTTCACCAAATTTCGTGATAAAAAATTAATTATTGTAAAATATAAAAATAAAAAACCAAAAGCTTGGATTTTTGAATTTTTCACATACATTTTGAGGTTATGTGAAAAAGTGTCAATCCAAAAGTTGTAGATCTTTTTATTACCTACAACTTTGCCATTTAACTTTTTTTCATAGGACTTGTAGTTTTGTCGGAAATTTAGATAAACCGTTTTTTTAACTTTAACCCCCCCTCCCCCCACTTCCCGACCTCAGATCGCCCGTAATTTATTTTTCCTATCATTTTTATTGTATTCTCCTCCTTTTCCAATTGGTTTCATCCTACTATTATTTTTTTTGTTTTCAAAAGTTAAAAGCACTGGTCTATTAGTATGATGCATCATTGCTGTTTAAAGGTATTCGTGAGTTAATCAGGATATGATTAGTCGAATATGCTTTATTGGGTTTCCTGTTTGTATCAGATTGCTTCCGATGCGTCAGTACTTTCGATTTATGTTAAAACTAGCTTCCCGCCAGCGGCTTCGCCCGCGTGAGTTAAAAAATGACCGAGTTACACAAAATTTCCCCCCCTTTTTCACCCCCTTGGGGGTAGAATTTATCATAATCCTTTCTTAGCGGATGCCTACGTCATAACATCTACCTGCATGCCAAATTTCAGCCCGATCCCTCCAGTGGTTTGGGCTGTGCGTTGATAGATCACTCTGTCAGTCAGTCAGTCACCTTTGAGTTTTATATATATTTAGATTAGATATTCGAAGTCAAACTGACAGATAATTCATATTGTAGAATTCATACCAGAAGGGTTGTTAAGTTTTAAATGGCACCATCATAATTATATTTGACTAGCTTTTTGCCGCAGTTTCATCCGTTTCCTGAAAGAGTCTCCAGATCTCCGTACGTAAAATTCGTTCAAATCGGTTCAGCAGTTTTAGCGTGAAAACGTAACAAATACAAAAACAAACTCACTTTCGCATTTATAACATTAATTATATTTAGGATTGACACATTATCAGTTAGATATTCCTTAACAATTGTATCTCCTACAACCGTTAAACTGTCGACGTTACTTTCCAGATGTTTATCGTGTTAGCAAACAATTTTAACACCATTCGTTACATGCCAAGTCATCTCAGCTACATTTGCCGTACATCTAAATCGATCAAGATCCGTTTGTCTGACTAGTTTAGATCGAAACGTGTTATGAAACAAAAGCGGTCACAATGACTCAGGCACTGCATTCCTCATTGGGTTAGTGGGTGCATTAAATTCTCTATACACGGCTGACAAAGGCCGTCTAGTAAACTTAGATGGCATTTTTCATTCACTTTGTCAAACTGGATTGTAATGGCGGAGCTGGAACTTAATTGATAACATATAAAGTGTGTTTTGTAGATGTTTTTAATGAAGTAGCTTTGCTTTATGATAGCAAATGTCTAAACATAGAAACTTGTTGGAGTATATTAATTCAAAATACAACTTTTGATTTTAGATTATACATTTAGCTGTAGTGGTTGGGATTCGAGTCTAGACGTCATTATGATGACAGATTCATTGAATCGTCTGCCCAGCCTTTTCCCAACTATACTGGGGTCGGCTTCCAGTCAAACCTGATGCAGCATAGTACCAGTGTTTTTACATGGAGCGACTGCCTATCTGACCTCCACAAGCAATTACCAAGTAACTGAATACCCTTGATAGGACTGGTTGCCAGACTTTATGGCTTCTTACCCATAACCACTGTCGAAAATCTACAAATGACAGCCGGGATCAACGGCTTAACGTGCTTTCCGAGGCACGGAGTCTCGGTATGGCATAGATTGTCAAGATCACCCGTCCACGGACTGAGCTTGCCAAGCATAGCTTAACCTTTAATCGATCGACGCACGCGGCTGTTACTTAGCCACGAGCTCTTCTATCCTGACATTGAATAAAATGCCATAATAATAAACAAATCAATGCTATAGTAGAACCCATCTTCCAAAAAAAACATAAATCATGTGACATATAATCAGAATATACGTATGACAAGAAACTTCAATTTCGCCGCCATCACCCGCATCGGTCCAGTTTTAGTCGCGGCGACCTAGCCACCAGGGTCGCCACGCCATATGGCGTACATGACCACTATACTTGCATCGTTACCTCTGATGAAGCTAGTGGTACACGTTTTATATCGATTAAGGAGTTTCTGAAACGATAAGTCGTATACATATTGACAATTTCTGATCGATATTTATGTTTATAAAGCTGTGGCAATTTGGGTGATTTGATAAAACAATTGAATTGTGATTTCGTCAGATTAAAGTAACAAAACTAAACTAAAATGTATTAATACCTTCTGCGGGCAGGGATTGGAGGAAGAGAACTGAAGATCGAACTCGGTGGCGTGCTATGGGAGAGACCAGCAGTACTATAACCAGCAGTGGACCGACAAGGGCTGATCATGGAGCCTCAAGTAAAACCAGGTGTGCTAGGAAGAGAGTTTACTCGAAACTCCAAACGCAGCTACCATTTACTCTTATCTCATCTCTGTTTCAATGACAATAGTCGTCATTTCTAGGATTAAGAAAATACACTATGAACATTAGAAAGCAGCAAATATAGCACGGCGCCATTTGTAAGCATTCCTGAAGCATAACATCGATGATATGCAAGAAGTTCTAGTTCCACACAAGATAACAACAAAACAGTCGAACTATGCGTGCATAATGCTTGCATAGAACAACTTTCAACGCGATAACTAGTTCCACGAACAACAAAAGATCCTAATATTATAAAAATGTATTTGTTACGCTTTCACGGTAAAACGGCTTAACCGATATGGATGAAACTAGGAATTTCTAAAAGTTTGATTGACATATTATAAGGATTCAAGACTTACATCTTCTAAATGAAAACAAAACCTAACATTTTTTATAGTTATATATTTTTGTTTGTAGCGTCCATGCATCGGCAATCGTAAACCACTTAAAGCCGTTGGCCACAGACAGGGCCATTAGTTGAATTTTTAACAGTTGTCCCAATCCAGGTAGTCTGAAAACCGGTCTTACTAAGTGGTATGGATTAGCAAAACCAAAAGTTACAGGGTTAGATAGGGAGCAGTTGTACCATACAAGAAATTAGTCACCGAAAAATAAAATAAAAATTGCAAGGTAAATTATATTTTTGTCGCAGCATCCCTAACTAAAAGGTCAGCTACTTAAACTGGACGTTTAACTTAAAAGCGAATGATAATGAATGGTCAAAGATCACGACGCGAAGTGGCAACAGGTTCTTAACATACAGCCTACTTGTACAAGCACCAATAACGACTTATTTCCTGCATTTCACCTTTAGGATATTAAAAACTTGTAAATATCTAGTTTTATTGATTTATCATCAACCATAATTTATTCTCACGGCTATTAACTACTATAAACTACGGTTGACCAGTTTCAAAAAACACTAGACTATAATAGAATGCTCTAAATATTTCTATGGCTCTAAAGCTTAGTTTACTCTTTGTCAGTAATTGCGACACAAATGCCAAAATATTTTCTTATTCTGTTCACACTTTAGCTGTTTCCTTGTGATGCCTCTGTCACGACACTTTTCTTGTGTGTTTACACATAATATCTCTATGCGCTATACACACTGAGTGTACGGTGTATGGTGTCGTGGTGTCTTGCTTAATAATGCGGTTAACACAACGATACTGTCTGAACTGTAAGAAATCTTTTTTACTCCTAAAGCTATAAAAAAATAAAAAGGTTTATTTCGTCAACTTTTACAATTATGACAATTAATCTTACGTGGAGACCTCCTTTTAAGTATGAGAAATACCTGTGCTAGGAGGCCCCGCTCTTCATAACATACATTATGACAGTAAAAGTAGTGCTCTAAATAAACAAGATGTAGTATATTGTATAAGTTATGTGATAAGTATGAATTATGATAAAAAACAATTGAACCTAGTATAAATCCAAAAAAATAACAAAAAATTAAATTTGAGATCGAGTGTATGATTTTTATGTAAGCTTGTGTAAAGCTTTGTGTAAAGCTCAAGTTTATCATTAGTTTGCTCATTTTCTTTTTATGACATATGACACTGTTGCGTCCCTAGTAGAGAACGTCTAGGGACGCAACAGTTACTACTACCGTCTCCAGGGTTCAATCTATCTTCATACCAAATAAATTGACAAACGGGTTTGTATGTAGCATTCGCTTTTATAATAGTTAGAATAAGGGTCAGATAATCTCGTTTCTATTCCAACCGTCCAGAAAATCCCATCGACTGATCCATCCATCATTATTCTAAGATGGTAGGGAAATATAACACGATCTCTTGTAGTAAATATGAGGACTCTTCAAACATTCACAAACAGTAATTGTGGTAATCATTTGGAAAGTAAGATGGCGTACTTTAGCGAATATTCCAGTATCGGTGACGAGCGCGAGACAACGTCCGATGTCATTATCATTTATTTTATAAACATTTGCGCAAGATAACCCGGCTTGGGTCACTGGCTTAAAATAGTTTGTTTATGATGTCATTCCAGATTTGCATTTAGGTACCCAAAAACTGGTCTTACTTTGTTATTGTAGAAAGACTTCCCTATATCCCCTAAGATTCTATCACATTTTTAATTTATGCCTCATTAAAAATGTACTTTTATTATAAAAATACTCTACTTTTTACACCTTCAGGGAGGATCAACCAACTTCAACTAGTTTTACTACCAAATCATATCCCTTGCCTAAAACCATTGTGTTCCTTCCTTCACTTAAACTATATGAAAGCTTTCTAAGCCCTGTGGCCATACTTATCCTATTAATGTCAGTTCGAAAACGCTAACTCATCTAAATATATTGTCGTACAAATATTACGCAGTTGATTCAAATTTTCTAAATCAGCGGCCAGTGTATCTTGCACATCATTTATGAGTACATCAATAATAGTAAAACTTAAAATTGATTTTTGAACACGTTTCAATAATTCAAACATCGCTATTGAATACAAATCAAGTGACATCATAATTATTTAGCCGAACTGGAATACCATTTATAGTTATGCCACGCCTCAAAGTTGAGTCGTGAAATTTTGGCACTAGTGTCGATGGTACCATGCAACTCATTAGAAAAACTATAGCTATAGCATCACGATCTCTGTTTTCTATCAGGTGTTCGGCTTTCCTTTGAGTCATAGAAAGTACAATGTGCGATGCCACCATAATACACGGACACAATGGGATAGTGTGACATGTAGCAAATAGTTGCGATGGAACGTTAAATATTTTATGAAATATTATTATAGGAAGTTGATTTCTATCGTAATTATCGTCATCCTGTATGGTATGTAGAAATGTGTTATATTGTATTGTAGAATCTATAAAATTCACATGCGATATTTGAATCATGGGTCGAATATACCGCTGAAGCAAATCCGAAGTGACTGACTATATTATGTATAGTGACAAGACTACATCGATAATGCAATGGATTGCGGAAATCAATGCTGATTTTTTAAAGGTGGTAATACCTACCCGTTTTGAATAATATGTGTCTTCGTGAACAACTATTATAATAAGATGAGTGACCTTCCAACCTTCAACAGCATGAAAATGATGATGTACATCCGACGATGGACAAAGCAAATGTTTTTATACAAGTACACCTTAACAATAACTCATATGCTTCATAACAATAAAAGGAAATAAATTTATGAACTAGGATACCTATCAGTTGATCTTCACGCATAATTTAGAAGTGAAAAAATTGTTGGAGCGCTGCCCAAAATATTACAGAAATGGGAAATATCCTCGAATTCACTAATCAAAACCCCTTCAAAATCTTTAACGAAAGCGTGTGTGTGTGTGTGTGTGAAATCTTTAAGCAAAATGTGTGGGTGTAAAACGAGCTTTTCGGATACCATTCAGAATGTCAAGAAGACCAGAGTCCAGACACTTATATGCACAAGTGTTTTTGGCCAGAGTTCTGACTGAGTTTTGCTAGTTCTCGCAATGCAGTTGCACTGCATGCATGACAAATTTAGCAAGTATGAGACCTTTTTTTGGGATGGGAAACATAAAATTACTGGAGGATACCTGCTGTTGTCGGAGCGGGAGGAAGTGTCAGACTCTTACTGACTTAAACCCACCGACGTTCCTTCAGTAAGTGACAGACACTTAGATTATGTTTTTGCTCCCTAATTGATCACATATGAAGAGTCACTTCAGGCTATGATATCTCAAGATTTCTTAGTACAGCTCCAGCAAATTTTAATCCTAGATCAGCCATTTAAGTTGGCCACCTCAGCCATTATAAGCCAGTGTCAAGTGCGAACAATACTGCGTCCATATTGGCAAGGCTGCGCATACGCAACCCGGTCACGATCCGTGCGCCATCGTGAACACTCTGCGATTATTCGTGAGCGTCATTGCTGGCGATTCGTTTCACTTTTGCAACGTGCTGATGGCTTTATTACTTGTGTGATGTGTTTTAAAATGAACTGTGTTTGTCTCGATAATCATTTGAGGAAAATATAAACCTTAATTCCATGTGGCCTCTTTTTCTTAGTAAAATTCATTTGATGAAAAATCAACTTTAGTTCGATTATTTGATTGACGGCTTGTTGATCAAAAGATGAGAATATTTTTTTAAGTATCAAGCCAAATATACAAATACCGCTGATTCATTAATTAAAGACTTCAATTTATCCTTATCAATTTAGGTATCATACTATTATTTGTATTTCTATGGTACCATAGAACGAAAGGAAGATTTGATTTGTTTTGATAGATTCTGGTTGACCAGGGGCCTTACCATGACATGCCAATGCAGGAATATGTTCGTTGTGAAAAAAAGACGGCGCTGTACGATGTTAGTAAACTATGTAGCCATTTTAATGGTTGAATCGAATTTTAACTAATATATGTATATATATATATCTCATTTTCACGCCAGTATAGTGATTCCAAAAATACGTGGTCGTACGGCCACTGGCCCCCGTTCCCATATAACATAATATCATATCTATTAACCCGGAAGGGTAGGGCAAGGTTTACATAACAGCAAAAACACATTTTGCCTGTTATATTATGTCGAAGAATAGAGGACGAGCCTATTTTCAAAGACTGGGCACAAATCAAGACTGTTTTAAAAGAAAGAAATGAAAGCTCTTTCCCAACTTACCATAATTATGCGATAAGATCTCATTATATGTGTTAATCTATTTATATCTGCATCCTTAACTAACATAAAACACCTTGCCACCCAAGAGCGGCTCAAAATAAATAAATTGTTCATGAAAATTTCGTTTTTGTTGAACGCAGGTTACGCAGGTAACAACACCTGCCAGTCCGAGGGATCACCTGTATTATGTGGTACCAACATACGAAATCCTACGTTGTACATTGCTGGTTAAATTCCTTGACCGTACTACAGTATCTGTACTAAGCCAACAATGGAAAGTGCGAAGCAAGGATTTCTCGTTAGCTAGTTTTGTTGTATTCGCCATATACATATGTCGATCAGCTGTTATAGTGCAGTCTGTTTTTATTATCAAGGTATAGTTGATGGAATACCAGCTGCGAGCTTTTTAACACGCTTTTATTAGCTCGGGTTGTATGTATCTATACTAATATAATAAAGCTGAAGAGTTTGTTTGTTTGAACGCGCTAATCTCAGGAACTACTGGTACGATTTGGAAAATTCTTTCAGTGTTAGATAGCCCATTTATTGTGGAAGGCTATAGGCTTATATATCATCACGCTAAAACCGATAGGAGCGGAGCACCACTATTCCACGCGGACGAAGTCGCGGGCAGAAGCTAGTGTATGTATGTAACGGAATCTTTGAACCTAATTTTCACTGGTTTCTAGACGTCTGATCAACTTGGAACTTTGCACACGTGTTAAGGGCCGATGACAATGCAATAATCCGATAAAAAAAAACTAAAAAAACACGCTTTTATTGCTGACCGAACTAAAAAATGGAAAATAAATAATAGTTTAAAAAAACTAAAAAAACACGCTTTTATTGCTGACCGAACTAAAAAGTAGAAAATAATTTTTAAATAATTCAATTCAGAGTAAAAAGCGTGGGGTGCTTGATATTTTAATTATTACACCTATTCTATTGGCAACCATTTATGAGAGGAGAGTCATGAAAATATAAAAAAATGCACCCCACGCTTTTTACTCTGAATTGAATTATTTAAAAATTATTTTCTACTTTTTAGTTCGGTCAGCAATAAAAGCGTGTTTTTTTAGGTTTTTTTTAGGGACGAAATTACACACCACACAACACAGATGTTTCCAGTGGGTGGTACCTATTCTTTGTTATGGACCCAAATAGACTATTTTCATAGTTTTTGCTTTGTGATCTTGAACACTGCTTACCTACTTAAGATCTTGAGACGATGCTGTTATAATCTTGAATGTTTACTTGATTTATCATACAATAACAGTTATCGACTTTAGTAGTAAAACTTACTTACAAGCTTTATTAATGGAAATGTTTGACCTAAATTCGCGAACAGCAATTTCTGTAATGGTCCGGGCGGTTAGACAAGTGGCAAAAACGCTAGTAGAATAGAAAACAAAATGTATGAGAATGACATTCGTTTACATTAAAAAATGGTCAGGGAAAAGGAGAGAAAATGAGATTCACGGCCAATATCCTCTTAAACTATACTTCATATTTATTTTGATATTTATTTATTTATAAAAACTAAAACTATCCTTACAGGGTACTTATACTCTAATGCGACAGTTACGCACTTAAACTAATTATCTATATAATAATATTTACAAAAACAAGATAGAAAAAAAATAAAACATAACCTATTAAATTATTACACTGTAATAAACAGAAATATAACATACCTACGTACTTACAATTATTAATCACACATTATTTATAGATAACTCTCACGCACGTTGTTATTCTTATTCTTATTCATTCAAGGACTGGAATTTGGAAATATTGCGGATTCTCATAATGGGTGGGGTAATGAAATTCGACGATGGCGGAGATGACGCGACGCCGCGGCTTTATGCCCAAAGAGGACAGAGACAACGTCTCGCTCGCACAGCCGGTAATAGTCGCATGGTACACACCGTGCAGGCTACTCGCTTGTTCAGCGCGCTAAAATTACGCGATTCCTTTATCCTCTTTCATCATTTCATGTTAATATTTTTTGCTATAACGTGCTAACAATTTATTTATGAATGGTTGGATTGTTTGAAATAAAGTGGTTGTGAAATTGATCACTAGAATACAGAAAACGGAATCGTTCCAATCGTCGCCATTTTAACATAGAGTATCAGGCAAATGAGAAAATGCCTAGTTGTGCCATATTAGTCTGTGGCAATAGAAGCAATGTTGCAAATTTTAGGACTTGTGGTGTGACTTATCATTGGTAAACATTTTCATTACTTCTATTGTTTTAATGATTATTTTGCTATTAAATATTACGCTCATTTCAATTGTTTTGTGATCGCAAATGCGAGTAGTGAGCATGAATTCCCGGGTTCGCTTGCCGGTTCGGACGGAGTGTCATTGGGTTGTTTTTATGAAAAGCTAGCTGTTTCCCTTGCGGTTTAGTTGCGTCCTGAAGGAACTACTTAATGTACCCAGTTACCGGATCACAGTCTCCTAAAACCTTCCCTCGGGTTCAAGCCATCTCTATACAAAATTGGTTCAGCTGCATTCAGTTAAACTGGAAGCCGACATAGTTGGAAAAGGCTAGGCAGACAAAGAGTCGGAGCAGCATCAATGGCTAGTGTTTAATCGCTATCATATGCTATGTTACAGCTTTCCTAAAGACCCTGATATGAAGGAGAAATGGATAAACACTTGCGGCCGAGGGGACGACTGGTTTCCCACAAAGAACAGCGTTATATGCAGCTCACATTTTAAGGAGGACTGTTTTTTACCCCTAGCCAAAAGCCGGAGACTGTTCCCCACGTCTGTACCTACTGTCAAATTGAGACTGGTGTTTGAAACAGTAAGATGTTTTCCGTCAAGTAAAATTGCACTATTGAAATGTTCCTACTGAGTTTTAATTGTTTTTATTTTTGTAGTATAAATTAACCAATAGTTTTTTAACTAGAATTAAAAGAAAAAATAGGCGTTTCTCTTCGTTTCTGCCAACTTGGCATCTTAGAATAATTTAACTAATCCATAAAAAAAATTTTCAGACTAAGAAAAATCTGAAAAAGGAAACAACGAAAAGGAAAATAATTATAACACGAAACGAAAAAATGTCTATTGTGGAAAAATATAAGCTGCAAATTGAGAGGTATAAAAAAATGGTTCAAGCGCAGAAGATGCAGATAAAAAGGCTTCAGAAGATAGTGCGAAAATACCGCAAAAAAACCGATGGCATGAAAAATATTCTGACTGCATTGAAAAATGAAAATGTTATCGGGGAAGATCATTTGTGGTTGATGGAATCTGACAGTATAACCAAAGTTAAAATTATAACATCGAAAGAGTAATTAATTGTTGTACCTATAGTCGGTACCAATTGATTTTACGAAAAATGTAAACAAAATCTAACCTATTCTGCTCTAATTTTCCCACATAGATAAATAAAATGGCATTAAATGATGAATGATGATGTTTAGTGTATGAAATTGACATAAACGCGCCATCATTACGCCATTTTGTTAATTTCTGTGGCAGAATTAGAACAAAATACGTTCATCAATTGGTAGGTACAAACTATAGATCATTTTTTATGCTGACAAAGATACTGCGATTGTTTAGATACCATAGGTGGTTCATTTTTTTTATTTTTACTATTGAAGACTTTACGCACTAGTTAAGTTACGCACCTTTTCTCTTTTAAATGCTTACAATAAAATAAAATATAAATTTAATCCAATAAAACACGTTTTTAGGTAATGATGTCCTCATGCCTTTCTGTTCCTTTTCCTTGTCTCGGATTAGAAATCTGCACACACAGGTACGATGAGAATGAGACTCATTAGAATTAAAGAATTTTAAGTTCTTATTTTCAATTACCATTACCATAAAAATAAAAGATCTTGAAATAAGAGCTACTATACTTTTTAACGTAAAATGATAACTATTGCACCCACCATAATAATCAATTTGCCTGAGGTGTATAGCCAGTAAATCTAGATTTTATTTATTCGAGATTTTTTAGCAGAATCAGAATAAAAATCGGACTAACATAATTAATCAATATCACCATTGAATGATTAATAATAAATAGTATCTATCGCCATTCACGCATCTTTGGTTAAAAATGGCTGGCTAGGTATCGTATCGCTTCGCTACCTCACCTGTCGACGTCTCGCGTAGCGTAGCGTCAAGTTGTCGTGAGGCGTAGTTCTCAACACAGCCGCTTCCCTCGCGCGCGCGCCTAGCGCTAGTAGTAACACTGTCACCGGCGTAGAAAGACGCGTGTCGTGCCTTATCAGTTCAAAACTCTTTACGTAAAAGTATCGATGTTTTTGACTAAAATATACCTCACACGTAATCCGTGATAGTGCAAACTGTGTTCAAGTGCGACAAAAACAAGTGTGTCAACAATTAACAGTGTAAATTGTTTAGTTTTCTCGTGATTTTAGAACCAAAATCGCGGGTAAAACTTTGTATTAACGGAACTGAATCGTGTCGGATTTTTCTGCTGATAGTATTCGGTTATTCGGTGAGTAGCATTTTGTTATGGTGTTTAATGTTTCATGGTGAAATAACGGTAAAACCGCGATTGTAAATCAGTACAATCGTTAGTTGGTTTGTTTTTAAAAATTTAGCTTCTAATTGGGCACGGAATAAACTTTTGTCTATGACAGACGGCAATTTTAAATGCAGAATTCGTTAACTTGAATTTCGTGGCCTTGATTTTATGTAGGTACGAAAAATATTAAAAGTAATACTAATTTAATAATTGGTATGTAAGTAGAAAAAATATATATAAAATGATAAAATATATTATAAGTAAATACAAATTACTTTGCTCATGACCGTGAACGGTAAACGGTATACTACCTATTTAATTACTTTTATATTTTAATGATAATATTAATTGCCTTAGACGTTAACCTAGGCAGGCAGGTGACATTCCTTGCTTACATCGATAAATTATCTAGTTTGCCGACGCTCATTTATCGTGCAGATATTTACACCAAGGTAGGTAGGTAGTCACCGAGATAAGTACTATTTATAAGCACAAGTTTATTAAAAAACAATAAAACGAATTAAAACGACATTATAATAAAAGGTCGTAGTGTAGATCATACTTTGAATTTCATTTAATTTTGTTAGATAATTTTACTGATAGCAGCCCGACCCGATACCATAAACAAGTAGGTATTCGACGTAAACATTTAAATGCAAAGAGGTCTAGGATAAACGGTTTTATTCCATTATTCATTTTACGATATGAAACGGGTTGCAGGATCTTTCTAAGCTATGTGGCGAAGGTCAAAAGGCTGTGGAAAGTTCCAAGGTAAACTAGATGTGCGGGGCGTGCGCCCTTACGTTCAGTTCAGAATCAGAAAAATCCGGTTATGTGAACATTGGTCATTGACGTCATATTTTTTAAATTCTTTGGTCGTATTAGAGGTGGTGGTCCCTTGTAGGTATACATCGTTTTTCCATGAAAGCTGTTAAAAAATCCTTTCTCGACATCGTTCTCGAAATTTAAAGCTCTAAGCTTAAAAATAATTCAGTATTTTTTCCTTAGTACAGTATGAAATAATTAAGCACCTACCTACCTACTAAAGTCGATTTCAGAATTCCGAGAAGTAGGTACTTAAAGTGCCAAGTAGGCACCTATGTAAAGTACAGCATAATAGTCTAGCTAAATTTCAAAGACAACATTTTTATTTGACGTCTTGTAAAAAAGTGGCTTCGCATATTTCTTTTATAAATCAAAGGCATAACGTAATGCGTTAATTAGGGATACGACTTAATCATTAAACACTTCTCTCTTTTTGTAAAAAAACCTGTTTTTTTTACGTACCTAGGTAGGTACCTAGTTCATTATCTTCCTACTTATTTCCTACTAATATAGCGCCATACGCGAAACAATAGCTACCTTCACAATATTATCTTTAGTCTGACATTAACATCTGCATCATCAATCAATTGTATCTGACACAAATTGACATCTGCCTACGTAAACAATAATTAAAATATATTGTTTCCTACGAAATGCTCACATACAATGTACCTAACAACCTACCAGTACCAAGTAGGTCGCCTAGAGATGGGACCTCACAAAAGTACACGAATAATTCATGATTCACAGTCTATGACGACATCGATAAGAAAGGTTGTCGAACCGATTTGAAAGCATTCGATTCTTAGTATTAATCATTAATTAATAATATCTTAGGTAATTGGAAATGTACCCTATTATCGATTCAATAAAGAGAAGAATGTGTAGTCTATTACAGTAAGTAATTAAAACAAGACATTAATGGCATAAAAGTTCATTTATCGGTATTGGACTATTTATATCCAAAGGTATTAAATTAATGTTTATTAATCAAGTTCCTTTTTTAACTACAAAATCTCAATTTTTAGAAAACAAGTTACAAAATAAAGCATAATTGTTTGATAACTGAATGCACGATCATTAAGTTAACAAACTTTTTTTCAATTACAAAACATTATTCATTTTTCTTTGTACAATTTTGAAAAATAAAAAACTTTTTTATAATTAAATAGCCTACCTACCTGAGCTCCGCTATAAAGGAATTGAAATAACTTATTGTTAGTTCTTTACTATTAAAAGTAAATGGTTCATGAAATCGAAATAGGTACCTACCTATTTTTTTAATTTATTTATTTATCTACAAATAGAGCTCTAAATTGCGATGTTACGCCTCATTATTACACAAAAGTTGACAAAAGTCAAGTTAAATTGAACACCCACGTGCTGTAGCGACATTCGGACAAAAACTAACATAAAGATAAATTAAAAAGGTAAACTGTGTTCTTTATACTTAAAACGTGCTTCTTTATGTCGCTCTTTATACAGTTTTCAATCGATGTTTGTCCAATTTAATACCTACCCACTTAAAAGTATTACAATTTTAGTAAGAAGTAGGCACCTACTTACTATAATAAGTACAATGTTTTTCGGCACTTACACAAAAATACCTTAATTGAAATAAAAAATAAATCAGTCACAGACTTAGTTTTACGTGTACCGAAAGGTGCTAATACGGTAATATTATTTTACATGATATGCGAATATTAATGCGAAGTATTTTTTTAATTTGTTTCTGACAATTTTTTTTTTACAAATCGCCTAGTATCAGTTACGCCACATCACGTAACTATACCTGTTTGCGGAGGTCACCGGCCGTGCCCGCACCGTAGCGCCCAGATAAAAACATTAAAATTAAGTAAATTGAGATAACACTGTTTAGCGACCCCGTTATCTTCTAAAACTAGGATAATTTATCAGGGTGTTGCAATATTTCAACCAAAAATTATCTAGCAATTGAAGCATGTTTTAAGTCATAAGTATTTGGAATGTAAGCAAATTCTACATCATTATTTTAATGTGCATGTTTACTTTACTTTGTAAATAAACGACAGCGGATTTAAACATCCTGATGAATAACCAACAAAATACCTTTGGAATGCAGGCAGGACAAAACAATTTTATTTTACATGAATAGTACTCGTATTAAACTGTTACCATAATAAAAAATTTCTAGCTGAACAAAAGACGAGCTATGCCACAACTTTGTACACAACATGAGTAAAAAAAGTTATTTTATGTACACCAAACCAACTCATTTGTTGTATTAACTGTAAAAACCGGCCAAGTGCGAGTCGGACTCGCGCACCGAGGGTTCCGACCATTGGAAAGAAAAAATAAGCAATAAAGTCGCAATTATCTTGTTTTTTTTTCGACCGCATAATTAAGTTTGTTTGTAGAGGAAAATTGCTGATTACTTAAAAACTATTAACTAGATCTCGTTCGAACCAATTTTCAATTGAAGTTTGCATGGTAGTCTATACCATATATTTTTTTTAGTTTTATCATTCTCTTATTTTAGAAGTTACAGGGGGGGGGACACACATTTTACCACTTTGGAAGTGCCTGTCGCGCAAACTATTCAGTTTAGAAAAAAATGATATTAGAAACCTCAATATCATTTTAGAAGACCTATCCATAGATACCTCACACATATGGGTTTGATGAAAAAAAAATTTTTGAGTTTCAGTTCTAAGTATGGGGACCCCCAAAATTTATTACTTTTTTTCTATTTTTGTGTCAAAATCTTAAAGCGGTTCACGGCATACATCTACTTACCAAATTTCAACAGTATAGTTCTTATAGTTTCGGAAAAAAATGGCTGTGACATACGGACGGACAGACAGACAGACAGACAGACAGACAGACATGACGAATCTATAAGGGTTCCGTTTTTGCCATTTGGCTACGGAACCCTAAAAAGCCAAGTGATCATCGGTGAACCTTATCAATATTATTTATAGAAGAATGCCGCATGGCTGCTGATAATTAATCCCAAAAGCTTTTCCTCGAGTTATTTTCACAGGTCTATAAAGTGTTAAATAGTTAGAACATTTACCTGTACTGCCTAAGATAAGTTCAATCTATACAAGACCAGAATAATTTGTAAACAAGCACAGATTGTTTCATATTATGATTTTTATTCTTCGTATTTTCATTTTTTCACATTACCTACACGACATAGGAAAGTGATAGTTCTGTTTCTAGTTTAGATTACTAAACCTTTATCTATGCTCTGTTTAGTAGCAGAGTTAGTCGGCTAGGCTGCAGGAATGTTCGTCCGACTCGGAAATCTGCGATCGGTATTAAAACCTGTTGTCGTAAGGTTTTCACTTTATACCGTCATTCCTTACAGTCTAATTCACAGGTTTTAAGTCATGTCTTTCATTTTAAGGTGGATAAATTAAATTAAACTTTGCAAATAACCCATTGCCCAAAAAGTAACATTCTCTTTTAGCGATAGTAAGCTATCGACAATTCACACGCTTGTATGCGCAAGCGCAGACGCGCGAATAGGACCGAGGTTGCTGACCGCTCTCCTTTACACGGTTATAGCATAACCTGACATTATTGAAAGGACACTGTTTAGAATTCCATATTTTACTGCAAGGGAGCATGAATATCCGGGGCTGCGGGACGACCGGGGCTGCGGGACGTTCGAAAGAGATACCGCGCCCCCGGTATACAAAGGGCTGAGGAAGGAACATGGATGGGTTTTAGTCAGTAAGAGTCTGACACTCCCTCCCGCCTCACCCACGGCGGGAGGGGTCATTTGATGATTTCCCATCCGAAAAAAAAAAAAAAAGGGAGCATGAATATGGATGGCTATGGCTATAGAGGTAGAGGAAGACCAAAAAAACGATGGATGGATTGTGTGAAAGATGAAATGGATAGGAAGGATGTTACTAGTGAGATGACGGCAGATAGAGAAGTATGGAAGAAGAAAACATGCCGCGTCGACCCCAAATAAATTAGGATAAGGGCAGGCGAATGATGATGATGACTGCAAGGGGCTCCTTTCATAATTATTAATTCGTGATTCTCTTATCGACATGATAAACGCGTTTATTTTTAACTAGGAAGTGACGTAAATAAACACGGTGTTATCAGTGCCCAAGCGATCTTATCTTGTCGATACTATAAGTACTCAACCTGCACAAATCATATGAAGCACCTATAGTTATTGATCAAATATAGACGAAGCAAAGAATAGAATAACGAAATGCTGGAAAAAGAAGGAGGCATCGAGCTGAAGAATTGGCGATCAGCGATAATTATATTACCGTTAAGGGGGACTTATGTAAAATAAGATGATAATGATGAACTTCTGAATTTTAGTTCTTGCAAAACCACGAAACTATATCAAATTAACAAAGTTAAAAAAAAAATAGTACTCACCTTAGCTGTAACAAAATAATCTAGAAGATTAGGAATGCAGGACGATATGCAGCTGTTCATAATATTACCCATAGCACAACATTACATATTATATTTATTACGCTAGCAATGGCATGCCTAGGCTAAAAATAGCCGGACTGCAAAAACCTGGTTTACTTAAAGGTCGCGGAGGCCAGACGACCATTCGTATGACATTATTATGATGGATGAACCAACTTTTGTGGGCAATAAATTTTGTTTATATGTATCAACTAGCAGATTTAATGGAAAAAAAGACGTAACCCATTGTATTATACCTGAAAATTTCTCCTCGTAAATCCTTGAGACCCTGACATTGGCATTGTTCCTAATTTCTAAACAACTTGATCAATGTTGAAAGTTAGAAGTCACTCCTAAAGCTAATTTGCGTAAATTCAGCGTGTTTCAGTATTGACAACGCAATGATACCTGGGGGGTTAGACAAGTGGAAAAACGCTAACGCTATAGAATAGAAAACAAAATGTATGGGAATGACATATAGCTAGTCGTAAACGAATGTCATTCCCATACATTTTGTTTTCTATTCTATAGCGTTAGCGTTAGCGTTTTGCCACTTGTCTAACCCCCCTGTAGCCACAGTTAAAGGCATGTTGCCACAATACGGTTGATGCTCCTTTGTCGCTCGAATCTTGCAGCATAGCAGGTCATTCCAAAATGTCGCAAGATGTTGACAAAAGCCGGCTTGACTACTTAAAATTCTTTTGTTAGGTGTGGTGTACGCAAAAAACATGATCCTCCAGTGTACAGGTAGTCGAGTAAGGACTGCCTGCTTCACAGGTAGACTTAATGGGTAATGCCGAGCTGCAGCGGGCGTAGGCAGACATCCACGCCGTGTTTGGCATCCTTGTCTTGGCAGAAATATCCTTAATGATAATAGGACACGTGTTGCTAATATGGCTGAGGGAATTGGGTCTTTTATGAGTTCATGTGGCCTTAGTGAGTGCACTGTTTTTAGCTTGCCTAAAATACTAACGGTGCAATGACATGGCGTGAACTCGTGCAAAAAAAAGTATCTTTTAGTATTTTTGGTATTTTTCAGTTTGAATGGATTTGCTGCGAATTGAATGACTGAAATCTTATTCAAAGTTAAGAGGTTTCATACAATTTTTTTTTAGTAAACCGCTAACGCAACACGAGGGGTCAACTTACAGGCTTATAATTTATGTCACCTAAAGACTCGGAAATAAGACTGTATGTCTTATTTCCGAGTCCCAACCGTCTGGATGTCATTTCCTGAATTTATCAAAAACTTGTTTCAATACACGACATCAACAAGTTGCAGCTCAAGGTCAGTTTTACTGGCTGTAAACACAGAAGAAATTATACTGGCTGTAAACACAGAAGAAATTATTTCAAGTGTAAATATCATTTGTTTTTAATTCATACACTTTGTTGCATCTGCATTTTTTTCGCTTTCACCCTTTATTCTATTTTTTTACTATAGCTGTACCCGCATCATGTGTTAATCCATTAGTTAAACTATGTGTGTAAGTACCTACCAAATTTCATCAAAATTCATGCAGTTGTTTTTGTGTGAAAGAGTAATAAATCATACTTACCTACATGCATACATGCTCACAATCTTTCGATTTTTTATATTAGTAGGATAATATGATGGTCAAATAGATTATTGAGAAAATTGAAAAGATTACGACACTTTTATACTACTAAATATCAGTTATTTAATACTGTAAAGATAGATTATAATAAGTTGATACGTTCGGTACTTAAGTAAGAGCCGTTCACTCGCAAGGTCGACGCAATGCATCTGGCTGCGTTTATCTGGGAAAAACCGGTCAGTCGCCGACAGTTTATAGTATCCTTTACTCAGTGCAACCTAGGTTTAATGTCATGTAGCCCAGCTGGATGTACTCTCAGGAATGAAGACTATTAACAATCAGATGATGAAGCTAGTGGAGAGAGACGTCCCTTACGGACGTCTCTGTGTGCATTCACTACAAATGCTATGGAGTTTATTTATAGGATTAAGAATATATGTATAACAGCTTGTTAGTAAGCATAGCTTTTTACGTATTATATTTTCTGCAAGTAACGATCCCACCAAAAACATTTTCGTGTAAAATGTTGCCATTCAAGACAAAGTTAAAAAGAGAAAAACTTATCCCATGTAGACTCAAGCTTCTAATTCTACACGCCCTAACTCTACAAGGCCAAACTCTACACCTTATTCAAAATATGTGGCTTGGCCGTTTCGTTACTAAAAGAACTATTGTTTAACAGAAAAGTAATGAACAGTGGATACATTTTTCACCTTACGCCAATATGCATGTAGCGAAACGGCCAAGCCACCTCTAAGTTCTACATTATCCCCGTTCAATGAAAGTGTAGTTCAGTCGGCCAAGTGAGGTTAGATGTGAACGGTAAGGAGCACGTGTTAATTAACAAAATTAAACCTGTCTGCTGCATAGCACGCATCTGTCGCATGCACTTAGAAGTCTGTGTCCTCCATATTCCCCAGCTATAGGAAATCGTTGTCTTGTTGTTTACATAGAAAACCTAATATTTAGGGCCAACTACAAACTGATGGTTTCGTAATCGGCCCGTTAAACGAAAAGTTTTTTTCAAAAACGAAGTGGGAATTTTCGTGTTACCCACTTCTTGTTCAACCCTGGTTTGGTAATCGACCGTTTCAGGAATAAAAGTCTCAAATAATACGTTACTCATCGAAAGTTGGAAGTTTGAATTTATAGTAAACAGCTGTTTTACGTTAATCGGACTGTTATCATGTCGGTGAACTTGGGCCTTAATCATCATGTATAATATTTCTAGCTGTCCCGAGGGAATTACTTGACATACCTGAATAAAAAGCCTATAACCGCCTCCAGGGTCCCATCAACCCAAATTATCCAAATAGGTTCAGCTGTTTTACCGTGAAAGCGAAACAAACAAACTCACTTTCGCATTTATAATACATATAGGGATACATTGGCCGCGATTCTCTTGACACCATCTAAATTAAATTTAGTCTATAATTCTCTCTTTCCATCAACAAATATAAGAAAGGGATAGCAAACTTTTAACACCTGTCAAATTAGAAAAAAATAGTTTTCCATACAAATTTAAACATCACGACGTAACATCTCGACTAAATTAACAAACCTGTACAAACAAAATGTCATCTGTCATTTAATTTGACAGCACTGAATTACTTGCTATCCTCTTCTTGTATTTCGCAATAGAAAAAGAGCATGATATTTTAAAATTAGTTTAGTCGTGTGTAAGTCAGAATCGACACCATTGTGTAGGTTTGATTTGAGCAAAGAATTAGTATCTTCTTCATTATATTCTTACAAAGAAACAGCAAAGGCGGTTGTGTAGGCTTAATAGTCCAGTCTTTTGGTTAGTCCATGGAGGTTTTAACTGCGCAACCGCTTGCGATAAGTGATTAGCCAACCTAAAAATGGAATTGAGGAAGGAAATTTGCACCATAGACCATAGCTATAGCAACGTTGCTATCTTAGGCGTGTTTCCTAAATTACCTTAAACAGAGAAGAACGAATTGGGAACAAACCAAGGAAATTACAAACATAGATAAAGTCTAAACAGGATATTATTTTAAGGTGTGTCTGGGGTTTGTAAGCCAGGGTCTTTCCATGAAACATGGGGATTTGTATCTCAAGGTTTAATCAGAACATGAGCTCTTTTGATTATGATGATATGTTACTTAATCGGGAATTCTAATTATTATTTCGTGAGACACGATGGACGTAATATCTGAGCTAGATAAAATATAGGTATAGGCTGCCTAGCTTTTTTTTTCTGGATGGGATATCATCAAATGAATCATCCCGCTGTGGTTGGGGCGGAAAGAGTGTCAGACTCTTACCAACTAAAACCCATTCATGTTCCTTCCTCAGCCCTTTCTATTCTGGGAGCGCGTTAACTCTTTCGAACATCCCGCAGTATAGACTGCTAGCTGCTACGCTTATTGTCACAGGTTCTATTCCCGCTCGGGGTAAATAATTTGTCGCAGGTCAAGGTATTTGTAATTGTACTATGTGTGTTGATAAACACACAATACAATCTTTAGGAGCAAAGTTTTTTGATGAATACATACGGCTTCAAAATGGGCATTCAATAGGTAATTGGGCAAGGCAATTTCTAGTTTCTATACTTATTTGAACTCTGAAAACTGTCCACACATGTACCTATTAATAGTTTGCCATAATATATGTTATTACAGTAATAGTTACATAAACAAAACGGTTACGTTTCGTGTGTCAACTCACTTTCAATTCACTTTCGACATCACTTAATTATGTAAAGATTGATTGCTTTGTTGGTGGGTAAAGCGGTTAGAAGTTATGTGTAACAAAAACAATCACTTTAATATAAGTGACCTATAGAAGTTTAAGTTAGGATTATGTAAGGTAATGTTGAGAGTCGAATGTAGATAACTCACGAGTCGTGACTAAAAGTAATTGTTTGGAAATTAATCTCTTGTCTTAAAAGCCCTTTCACGTAATAAAAGAACTCATGTTTGAAGTGACAACTGACAAGACAGACAGAGTTCTGTTTGTCTGTTAGGCTTTCACGGTAGAACTGCTGAATCGATTTAGATAATGATGGTGGATTTGGTATGAAGATAGAATGAAACCCGCGGAAGAACATATAGTAGTTTTTATCTGGGTGCCTGCAATAGCTGCCACAGGACGCGGGTGGCATAGCAACAGCTGGTAGTATTTACGAGCTCCTGCCAGTAGCCACTCTCCTCAGACAATATCGCTCGGCGACTCACCGACGTTGGAACTACCAAATCCTTTCAAAAGTGGCTCATACTTGCGCAATAAGTAGTCTATTGAACTGGTACACTTTTGGTATGCCACCTTACTCAATACCACAGTATTTTTTTTTTACAAAAAATCCACTTGTCCTTCCTCATAATTTTCGGAGAAATGTTCTTACGTAAATAAGCTACATAACGTACCAGTTTCATGAGAATGCGATCAAAATTCGCAAACCGTCACTTGTTTTATGTAAAACTGTTTTCGTATGCAACTAGGGTCGTTAGTTGCCACACTGTGCACCGAAATGAAAGGCTTGCCGGTTCGATTCCCGCGCCGGCACGCCGAGGGGATCTACTTTCGCCATCTGTCACATCTGCATACAATGAGCGACTATATTTTCGGTAGGGCCATGAAAATCGCGATTCGAACAGCCTGTTCTTTATAGCGAGTTTCAACAGAATTAATATAACATTGCAACCGATTAGTTTAGGTTCTTATTGTTAAATTGTTTAAGTGTTTTCCTAATATCACAATTGCTGCTAACTGTAATAGCACTTACGAAGGTGCCTATTATTTCGTTAAGTGTCCATTTTACTGTTTGTGTTGATTGCTACATTTACACAATATTAAGTCAATTAAAAATTGTAATAAGTTCATATTTTTTTGTTGTTGCACTTGTACTTTTTCAATAAACCATGACTGGCAATTGCGTAGCTAATGAAAAACTGCATTGCCCTTGAGTGATGTCAGATAATAATATGTTTTAGTATGTGCTAGTACGGAGTACTTACACAATATTTTTACAGCGTCCCACGATGTAGTTCTTAGATAATTAAACAAATATTAGACAGCATCCATTAAACTCGAAAACAAGAACACGAATTAAATAGGTACTCAAAATTCATGAACCCGCTACCTCCTATTTAGGTGCCACAAATCTCATAACGTTTCACATAGCAGAGAAACTGTGCCACCGATAGATGTAACATCCATTCACAGCAGGTTGTGAATGGAGATCACTTGATTGATTAATTGTGGCCAATTGGAGTCATCTGATAGCGAGATGGACGGACCTTCGATTTGTAACGTTCAGATCAGCCAATTGGCCCTGATCGTTAAGGTTCGCTAGTTCTACTAACCATTGTAGATAATTTTAATGCGTTCGACATCGGCTGAGATGTTAACGGTCCCTTTGAAAGTCAATGTAAGTCTGTTGGACTTTCTGGGGGCATATCAGCTACTATGACCAGAAGTATATGCTCCCTAAAACTACTGTGTGGTCACTGTATTTCATCAAATGTGTGGGATGTGAATGACAATTAGTGGTATTTAGCAACCATAAAATGTTAGCCTATGGATAATGGCAGCCAATTTCAGTAGTACCTTCCCACTTATTACTGCCGGACAATAAATAGGTACCTACCAGTCATTTACTCAGTTATCAATTATCACTATAGCACATTAGAGAGTATACAAAACTTTATTGGAAGAATATCTGAATTGTTTAATTCATGATACCTTCGATTAGCTTTCGGCTAAAATAGACGCAAGACCAAATCCTACACATACCTCGGGCTGTACCACCACGTGTTTTTGCAATCGTCGTATAGCTCCGTCTCTTTTTCATAACGAAAATAATCTTGTTTTGGCACGTCATGGTAAGGCCCCTGTACTTAAATGAAATTCACAATCTTGTATTATCTTACAATTGAATAGTGTTGTCACTTCATAGTCTACCAGTTCCTACTTTTATTATCGATTACGTTATCACCTTATCGTCCTGTCGATATTGTTTGACCTTTAGAATTTTCATACTATCCTGCGTCATGTTTATTTTATGCTTCTAGTATGTATTGTTCTAATAGCTTTGATGGCATCTTTGTTAATCGGTTTATACCTACATACTTAACTGTTTAAATCTCATTACTAGCTTTTCGCCCGCGGTTTCACCCGCGTGGACCTTTTTTTTACACCTTGGGTTACATTATTCAAGTTTTAGTAGGGATCCCTAATTATTTCTGGAAATTAATATAGCCGTAAAGATGTAGCTTTATAACGGTGATTTTTTTTAAAATCGGTCCAGTAGTTTTTGAGTTAAAACCCTACAAACAAACAAATCTTACCTCTTTGTAATTTTAGTATAGATTACGTACTAACTATTTAGTAATCTGTGGTATAGATCACCATCATCATCCTATTTTATGTGAGTCCACTGTTGGACAAGGACTCCAACGTGTGCCATATCGCCCGGTCTTGAGCTTGACGCATGTATTTTTTTTCATTGATATTAATGTCTGATCATCAATCAATATTTCTTGCGATAAAAAATCGCTATGTCAAAAATGCATATTTATTTTGTTGGTACCTATTAACGTTTTTGCTACATCAAAATTTGCTAATTGCATCTAGGCTTTAGGTATATGGTTATGTTAGTATAATAAATATCCTTAGTGCCCGTGCACTTCATTTATGCGATGCGCGATGTATTTAAATATCTAACAACATTAGAACTGCAATTACTTTTAACAAGTTGATGTCATCCTAATAAGTATGTTAGATGGAAAATTTACAACCAATCTATCCTACAAAAGCCTTAATATTATAAAACCAACTTACATTTTCCTACTCCCCGACTTCCTTACGAAATATTTACAAAGTCCCAGGTCATTGCTCTCTAAGGCTTCCTGTTTGGCTTCTAGTTCCCTAGTGCAAAGCTTATCAACTGGGAACAAAACATTAAACACGGTTGCGTCACGAACGCCCCCGAATGAATGCGCCTGCGACGAGGTGACGCGGTGACGATGCTTAGGGTTGACACGTTTTTCGTTAGAAGTCAAAAATTATGTTTCTAGTCTCAAATCCACATCGAACTATGGCAATACAAATTGATAAATGTAGATCGTTTTATAATCGTAAATTTAACCAATTTGCTACGGTGCACGAGCGTGTCTTTGTCGTCCATTTTAATTAAATAAACTAGCAGATCGTAATTTATACTTGACAAGAAATCGGACGCATGTAATGTCGGTGACGTATATTGTTTTTAATTTGTAGGTTTTTACGCGTAGTTTAATTTTGTTTATAGACGGGTTATTAGTAGATAAATTATTAATGTATATTATTAAGTGCTGATAATGGTTGATGATATGAATGATTCCCCGCTAAAATGCTTGATAAAAGAGTATACCTACATAGTATAATCTTTAAAAATCTATTTTGAATATTAGATTTTTCGTGTTATCGACTATGATAATTTGTAATCTTTACCTGCCGCATTGTTGCCCTTTAAATCGTCCAGTTCCTGTTTAATTTGAATGTTCAATGAATCACTGGTTTTGGAGTTGGTATTTCGGGTTACTCATTCACAGCGCCAGTGCAAAGTGCAGGGTTTTTCCAATCGCAACGGTATCGTTTGGGGCTATCTGTCCGTTCTACCATTTGATGTTCAAAAGATGTTCGAAATTCGATTTTACTGTCGGGTTTCAGTTTTATTTAGTTATCAGTCATGCTCATTTAAATGTTAGTTTTCATTTAAATAATAATAACAGAAAAACATCTTTATTAACGACTAAGACTATTCCTACTAGGCGTTATTATAAACCAGGATGCTACAAACTCTCGTACGAAAATATAATAACTTATTTTCATTGTTTTCGTTCGATCTCACAAGGACGTGTGATATCAGGAAGGTGCAAAATGGCGCTTATCAATACATTGACATTGAACACGATTTGTTTTATCAATAAACGTACAATTTATTGCGCGAATTATGTCATAAAACTTATTTTAAATTTTGTACTTTGATGTTTCCACAGTGATATGGTAGACTAATAATAATATAATATAATAATATAATATTTTGCTATATGACCAACGGTTAGATGCGTTTGCAAGCACTGAACTGAGTCTTCTGCGCACTAGACATGTGCGCCGATCGGCGTGGCGCACGCCGCCGGTCATTTTGGCCACGCCGACGCCGCCGGGTTTTACATCGGCGTCATCGGCGTCAAAATTCAAATAGTATTTTAGATTAAACGTGTTAATAATATAATAAATAATATAATAACTGCTGCCAGCCTGCCCACACAAAACCTGGACATCGATGTGTCTCCTCCTACAGAGAGGGAGGTAGTGAAGGCTATCCGCAATTTAAAAATTGAGAAAGCCCCGGGATTCGACCTCATCACAGCGCTGATGCCCCTTTTGCGGAACATCTGGTCAGCCGAAGAGTTACCCGACGACTGGAACAAAGGCCTTCTTATTACCGTTCCCAAGAAGGGAGATCTGAGTGAATGTGGCAATTGGAGAGGTATCACTTTGCTCTCGACTCCTTCCAAGGTGCTCTGCCTGATCATCCTGGACAGGTTGTCAGGGGCCGTCGAACCTCTTCTTCGCAAAGAGCAGGCTGGCTTTCGACCCAACCGATCGTGCACCGACCAGATCAACACATTGCGCATAATCCTCGAACAGGCATCAGAATGGCAGAGGGAAATGTACTTTGACCTTTGTGGACTTCGAAAGAGCCTTCGACACGCTGCAATGGAATTGTATCTGGGACCGGCTTCGTGAAATTGGAGTCCCCGAGAAGATCACGACCATAATTAAGGCCATCTACGGGAAATATTCTTGTAGGGTGACTCACGACGGCCTCGTCTCGGAGGACATACAGGTCCATGCGGGTGTGCGCCAAGGGTGTCTCCTCTCGCCTCTCTTCTTCCTTGTCGTCCTCGATGGCATCATGAATAATACCACCAAACCAAGCGACGCGGCATAGAGTGGGGGCTGTCCAACGTCTTGGAAGATTTAGATTATGCTGACGACCTACGTCTATTGAGCCACACGCGCGCCGACATGCAAGCCATATTGGACGACCTACGGCGAGAGGCTATGAAGACGGAACTAAAAATTAACATCCGGAAGACCTAGGAAATGAGATGCGGAGTGTCGTGCTCATTACCGTTGCTTATCGGTACAGAAAGGGTGGAAAGGGTCCACAAATTTACATACCTCGGCAGTGTTGTGTCAGAAACAGGAGGGACCGAAGATGACATCACTTCGAGGATTGCCAAGGGGAGAGCAACCTTTGCACAACTCCGTCCTGTGTAGCAATCGCGAAAACTGACCAGGAGAGTTAAACTCAAGATATTCCGGTCCAACGTCAAAACCGTATTGCTGTACGGATGTGAGACGTGGAAAGCCACAAAAGACATATCGCGTAAACTCCAGATCTTCGTCAATCGCTGCCTTCTTCGTATTCTCGGTATTTACTGGCCCGAAAAAAATCTCCAACATCGAACTGTGGGAACGCTGCGGTGAGACACCGATCGACCAGCAGATCAAACGTCGCAAGGGGAACTGGATCGGCCACACGATCCGAAGGGACCCCGATTACATACCGAGGCAAGCCCTAGACTGGAATCCCCAAGGAAAGCGGAAACGTGGTCGCCCTAAACAATCCTGACGGCGGACGATCATCGCAAAGGCGGCGACTATAGGCAGGACGTGGAGTGAGATCACTGTGGATGCCCTCTGCCCCAACTAGGGGACATAGGACTAAAAATCAAGTAAATCATAAGTGAATAAATAAAAAGTTTAATATGGATTGACACGTCTTTTACTTATTTTGACCATCCACGCCGATTACGCCGATGACGCCGCCGCCGCCGACGAATTAGACTCTGGACGCCGCCGCCGGTTAAATGAGCATCGGCGCACATGTCTACTGCGCACTGCCACTATATACCTGGAGTCTATTTCCACACCCAGTACAATATCTGTTAGCTGATAATTGAATAAGTTCCTATTTGACAGTAAGTTAGTTCTTAATCTATACTTTTAATTGCATTATTAGTAATATACTCAACCTTAACTTATATGTGTGGTAATATTATACTGTTAATATAAGTGGTTATTAATAAATAAATAAATAAACTAAATAAATGTTTTGATGCCATTTTTAATCAAAGTCTCCCCAAGTTTTTTCTACACAGGATTATAGGTATAAAAATGCCATTTGACCCTGTCACACGATTAATGGTCGGTAAAAATACTGGTTTCTTTATAAAAATAACGGTAATAATGTATACCGTCAGATAAAAGTATAGATTTTTATTTACATTTCTTTTAATTTATATTATCTGTCTGCTATATATTTTTATTTCGTTGACACAAAGTATGATTTCTCAGATCAATTTTATTGTGGAAACTTGATTAAATTGTGCATTTTTGTTATTTGCATACATTTTATATATGTACATAGGTGTGCGTAATCTACATACGTCAATGTTCCTGTGTTTCACGCAAATGAATAGATAATATCTAACTTTGCAGTCATTGTGACAGCCCTATACCCTTCACAGGTAGACGTAGGCGTGCGTTGGCGCAGTGCATTGAGCCAGGAATTAGAAAAAAGCAAACAATGATGGCGCCATGGTTTTTGTTGCGCGCCAAATTTGTACGAACACAAAAAGTTATATTAATTACATCATTTAAGATGCGTTATTTATAACATTTAATGTGTAATTTATTAAAATTTCTTGATGTTATTTGTTCGAATAACCGAAGAGAATAGCCAGATGCCATTAGTTCGATCTACCTAATGCATTTACCACCCTCTATCTCCTCACAAGCAAATTAGCCTGGAAAACTGGCCATGTCGAGCTATACGGAAATCTCTGTGCCACACATTAATTTACTAAACTGACACAGAAGCCTGACATGCCGCTTAATATGTTTGATGATGACGTTTTACTTTAAGTATTACTTCACGATTAAATCACGACCTCACTATATCTTACGTATATATATTGGTGGTGTAATATTGACACATGTCTGGACAAACATGCATCGCTGTTATGAGTATACCTAAATCAGCAGAATACTCTTTATGTCAAGAGGTGATTACCTGTTTCCATGGACGCCGGAAAAATAGTTTTACTATTTGAATGTAAAGTTGTTGTTCAAATTACAATCGGCTAGAATATGGAAGCTATTCACATACTTACCTGAAAATATTCTGACTGCTTCCTTCAATTTTAGTATGCTTACTTCCAAGTCTTGTTTTTCAATTAGCGAAGCTACAGATCCTTTGGTTGGCGAATTTACCCAATTGCATCCGACTCATTATATTGCTCATTGCCAAGGTTACGTTTGTATGAGGTAACAGACTAGCCTGACTATAGAGTCAAACCAATTATGCGAAGAATGCTAGCATAAAGCACTGTGTTTTAGGTCCCAATAAAGGTGCAATTTTGGGAGATTATAAAAAGATCAATTACGCCTAAACGGCTGAACGGATTTAAATCAAATTAGATACACAAGTAGTTTACGACGTAGGTCATATTAATGAGGATAAAAAAAATTTGGGTAGATTGAACCTACCCAGTTGAACCTACATGAACAAGTTCCCATAGAATGTGAGCGATCAGCAAACCACAACTAGTATTTTTTATTATTATTCTGTATGAACATTATACATGGTAACAATACATCACCACATCCGAAAACAATCAGAACAATTTTCTCATAAATTTCACAAAACACATTGCAGCGTACTCGTACAAAAACGAGGTTGATCTCATCTCGGCACAATGCTCCAATTACGGTAATAAGACCACCTACCGCAGAAACGGACATTTTAATACAGTGCGGCTATCAAAACAGTATTGTTTTGACCAATTTCATTACGGTAGGTATGTAGGTTGACGCTGATTGCGAACGCAGAAGTCGGTAATAAAAGTTTTAGATAAATTTTGCACGATTTGGGTTGGACCTGACTTTTTTTTTACATTTTTGAACGCATAAAACTTTTTGCATGTTGATGATCAAAAGGATTACCTTCAGATTAACCTCAATTCTAAATTTTAAGCACGAAAAAAAAAGTATTTTTCTAGTAAGTAATTTGTTAATCTGGTACTAGTTTTTTTTCAACCTATCGTGCTACTTTCTTTATATGTATGTATATTTTGTTATAATTCATTAATCATATTTTTTGCGATTGTAACACTTTCGTTGTTAATTAAAAGCATCACGCGAAACGTGATGCTAAGCTAAAATCTAAATGAAAATGTTTTTAATAAATTAATTAGGTATATTACTCACGTTTTCGCCTAGTTTAGCCTTATTTTAATTATATATAAATGTAGTTATTTCTGCAGCAGCAAACTAAACATAATAAATGTAGCTGAATCCGCGGGCAATAGCCAGTTTTAAAGATAAATATGTCTAATAAAATCTCTTATGATTCATTGGTTTCTTGTTTTTCATATAAATCATTTATCATGATTAAAAAAATACTAAAAGAACATGCTAATATGTACCTACCTGACCTTTATACGTTTTACTCAATTCACCCAGTAAGCAGACAGTGGGCTATCCAGCATGAGTAATACCAAACCCATAAATCCCAGGGTCATTACATTACTTAAAAAGCAAACAATAAAAGCACAATCACATCAATTGAATTGCCCAATCACATTCGGTCAACAACCCTAACGTTAGGCAACCGGTGATTTTTGCAATCCAACCTTACAAACTTATCTGACGTGTTGAAATTATATTTACAAATCCTTATCACTGTGGGTGTGGTAGCTGATTGATTTATAATTGACCTCGAAGAATGGTATGTCCATAGTTTTCTTTACTTTGTTTCGAGTGGTTAAAGTAGCTATTGACATTCATTGCGATGATGTTACGATAGTTAAGCCAACATTGCCATGTAAGCGATGCGAATTTGTCGTATTTAAAGAATCATCTATTTATTTAGCCTTGACATACAGAATGTATGTAGCGCGAAACTATTAACAGTCTTGCCTGAGAACTTCTGTTTAGTTATGAGCTTATCCGAACAGTTTTACGATTTTATGTAGCATTCAGTGTACTAAAGTGATGACTTCGTTGAGAACAGATTTAAGCGATGTAGTTAGGGATGGAAAACCTTCGAATGACTCCTCACATTGTGGGTAGAGCGGGTGGAAGTGTCACACTTTTACTGACTAAAACCCATCCATGTCTATCCTTCTCCCACTGCCGTAACTATTTCGAACAATCCCACAGCTCTTGGATGTCTCTGGGACCTGGGACGTCCAATCGGCTACTTTAGCTTACCTTTTGAGATTAAGCTATAAATTTAAAAAAGCCATTTGTCATTGAAACTAGAGTTATTACAATCCTATTTAGGAAAACCGAAGGCTAGGATATCATCATCAACCCGTGGGCGGTGTCAGTCCACTGCTAGACTCAGATCTTTCCCATGGCACACCTCTGAGTTCGATCTTCAGTTGTTATCTTCCCCGTTGTGCCCCCCGAATCCCGAGGTATTAACCCCGAGAGTATTAAATCCCGAGGCGCACCCATGTTTAAAAAAAATAGGGAAGAGAATGAAGTAAACGTAATAAATTATACCGATGATGTTTTAAAATGCCCTATTTTTAAACATGGGTGCGCTTCAAGGAATAAAATTTTAATATTTTTATTTGTTATCGGGAGCGCTACTAAAAGGTGCGCTCCGAGGAATAATAAAGGTGCGCTTCATTAGGTGCGCCTCAAAACGGTGGCGCTTCGAGGAATACCTCCGAATCCCAGCCCGTTGCTGCGAATACAATCGCCCCACCTAGCTGCAGAGCGCCCTGCACATGGTCTATACTTCAGAACCAGTATGGTAACGGCCATCAGTTCTGCGTAAACATTATACAAATACTCATTATCGTGAATCTAATCGAAGATCTTGTTCCAGCATAATCGCTATGTCGTGGTGACAACGCCGTGATGATGAGGCTCGACGCGCCCGAGAAGCAGCACAGATACCACAATCTGTTGCACGACGACCATGCCAGTGAGTATCATGATAATTTTCATCACTATCTTAATATTTTTATTCACGTGCATCAGGTATTCACATGATACAGTGAAGAAGTAGTCCGTGTCTTTTGTATTGTTTTTTTCTTGGCCAAAAGTGAAATTTCTTTTCAGTGTGTTATATGTTTTATGTTCTATGTCGAATAACAGTATTTATATTATCATACTTCAAAAATAAAATGTAAAACAAAAGACTTATTTGCCACATTATCGTTAAGCTTATTGTATCTGTGACAGTTCGCGTATGCTACCAGAGGGCTGGCCTAATTTTTGAAGTGCTGATCTGATCCCATTACTTCAGACAAACAGATTATTGCGTGTAGCTGTAGATCACTTTATAAAGTCGCGATCCAGTCCTGAATCGTGTAATTAAAGATGTTTATATACCTACATACTTAGTATAAGTCAAAATAATGTGTTTAACAAAAATAATCAATTTTTTTTTGGATGTCGTATCCTAGCCCATTGCTGGTTAAACACCTCGGTCCATAGCTTTCTTTTCGCAATCACACGCTTCGTATTTATAATTGTACTCTTTCATTATTTTTGTTTAGTCAACAAAAACAGTTCATGTAATAAATTACATAGCGTTGACAGTCTCGTAACCTTTGTTATTATAACCACTACTTACCTGTTATTGCGCTTATCAAGTAAAACGCAAAGGTCTCGTATTGTCATTCATGAAGATATAAAAATCATATTTAATTGTTCTCTTTACCCATGGCTGCTCGAGTAATTAGCTTTGCATGCAACGAAGTACTGTCGGTAACAAAACTTTGAGGTTTATTTTTCAGCTAAGATTTTTTTATTTACGATAAGATTGAAGATTTTATTACGACCTAAAAAAATAAATAAATCTTTATTTGTTACAATAAGTGACGCAATTACGGTGAGGCTCTGCCTCCTGAACTAAGTGCTTAGCCAAAATATTTTTACATGCGATTCATAAATAGCTTGCTGGAAGACACATTTCTCATCTTAAAAAATTAACACGCACTTGTAATCCTACTTATATTATAAATGCGAAAGTTTGTGAGTAGAGATGGAATGGATGGATGGATATTTGTGACTCTTTCACGCAAAAACTACTTAATGGATTTGGATTAAATTTGGTACACACATAGCTTAGAACCTGGATTAACACATAGGATACTTTTTATTCGGGTTTTAACAGTAGTTCCCTGAAGACGCGGGTGAAACCGCGGGAAATAGCTGGTTGGACAAATAAAAACATATAGTCCTCCTCCTTATTTGATGTTGGATAAAAATAAGCAGTTCCAATTCACTATTAAGCAAGCAACATTTACGTGAACTTGATCTGTGACTATCATTTTTTGTTCTTATCAAACCTTAATTACATCTTATAATTGTTATTTTTACGTTTCCGTACCCAAAGGGTAAAACGGGACTCTATTACTAAGATTCCGATGTCCGTCCGTCAGTCTGTCCGTCTGACAACAGGCTGTATCTCATGAACCGTGATAGTAAGACAGTTGAAATTATCACAGATGACGTATTTCAGTTGCTGCTATAACAACAAATGGGTGATTCTCATTCAGATTCAAAAATGTTCGGTTGGTTTTTCGACGCTGTTCGCTTCCTCACACGAATTTCATCATGACCAGTCGTAAATAATTCAATATTTACGAACATTAAGAGGCTATATCTAAATTATACAACTTAAACGACAGTCAGCGATGAGGGTAATGACGATTCGGAAACCAAACAGCAAAAAATTTAGGATTCACCCAAATACTAAAAAACAGAACAAAATTAATATTTAAGGGGGCCGCCCATACAACAAACGTGATTTTTTTGCCGTTTTTATGGATAGTGGTACCCTTCGTGTGCGAGTCCGACTCGCACTTGGCCGGTTTTATTAATCACAAACGTAATAAGTTAATGTCGTAATTACACGGTGGACGTAATTTGTCACTTAAAATGTATTTTAAAACAGGATAACAATTATTGTTTTTCGGCCTCGTTTTTTGAAAAGGTTCAATTACCTCTAATTAGCTTTGTCCGACACTTTCAATTTCTGAATTCCCTGTTATCTACACTTTTTTATTTTTTACTCTTTTGGACTTCTAAGCTAGTGGATAAGATACATTATGGCCCGCTAGCGTGACCCGCGAATGTGTCTGCATGTTTTTCAAATTGGGTCCAGGATACCGAGATAAAAAGTATAGGTAGGTACTATATTCTAATCCAAACTATGATATTGATATGATAAGATCCGTGTTGCCTAGCTTGAGTTCAAGATTAATTATTCAGTTTTATGATAATTCACTTCTCATTGCAGTACCTACGTCATAACACTTTATAAGCGACTGTACATAAACTTAATACAATGTCATAGGGCGAGGGAACCTGCAGTAAAACGCGAGTACGTGGGAACAACGGCTATCTGATGTTGATTATGCGAAATTTGAATATGGGAAGATGTCTGATACTTTATACAAACATTGTTATTATGTATAGGCATAGAAAAAGATGTGTAAGCAGTTAGGGCTTCGTGGAAAATCTCCCTTTTGCACGTAGAATCACATGAAAAATATACTTATTTTTTTTCTCGTATATTATCAGATAGTAACATTTTATTTTGCCTCTCTGTATACCTATTTGGATACCTAAATTGTTCTAGTGCAAGTTCTCTGCTTTCGAACGAGTCAAAAAAATATAAGGTCCCACTTTGTCTTCGTGTTTTGTAGTTCTTATGGTTATTACCACTTAATCTCTCCCCGCTACTGCAACGTTGGCCTCGTTGCCCCGTGGTCGCATAATGCGACTGCTGTAAACTAGGTCTCGGGTACGATTCCCGTGTCGGGGCGAAAACCCTTCGTGGATTTTGGAAAATGTCACATAGCAGCCCGAAGTCAGGAATTTGATGGTGTAATACTCCTGTGCTTGGACACGATTAGCCGTCGTCCGTGACTGCTATCTTGATAGCTGGCAGTTGTTGTTATAATTCCATTTCACAGGCCGTCAGGTGGATTTCAGAAAACGCTAACATTAGGGCTTGTCAGTTTAGTAAAAACCTCTTACCCACACGATAAGAAGAAGACCACTTAATCTACCTACTAGTTATAACAATAGTGAGTGATGTTCTAACGCTACTTGTCGTACAATGCACATTTTATTATGCGGGTGTTTTTCATAAAAAATGACCCTAGCAAAATCGGACTGTCCCACAACTTCAAACATTTTTATTTTTGTTTTTTTATATGGCACATGTAGATGTGAAATTTTATATGATTAAGGCAGACATTTTAAAATCAAGTTAAATTGAAAAACACCATAAAAAGACGATATATATATTTATATTAAAAAAAAAGCACCACAGGAGGTGAAGATTTCGTGTGTCCCACGGTGCCCTCGGTGATTTCGAATACTTCTTACTTGTAGACTATTGAGCTTTGAGTATATTTAGGTGTTTGAACATAATGTCATTATGTCTAAAAGTGTGTTTTTGGTCTTTATGTGATTAATTTATAGTTATTTTTAATAAATATCATTAAATTAACGTTGTCCTACGAAAACCATAGTACCGGAAAATCCGGTATCGTCACGGTGAATTTGATATCTTACATAAGACAAAATCTACTCATTTGTGTTTTTTCTACTTTCCTGGCATCATTGTGATCGTATTTTGATACCGCCAATACTGTTTAAACGTCAGTTGCGACAAAATCTGTGACTAAAGTCTTGGTGTCTTCGACGTGCAGAAAAAGTTTTCTGAATAGTGACAGTATTTAAAAGGCAAATAAACTCATTTTCTTTACTTTGGCATATTGTATTCAAAACATAAGTTAACCTATATTAGATTAATAAAGCTAAAAACAAGTTAATTTAACAGCGTATTAGTTATTTTTAATTTTAAAAGTTTCGTCGTATGAATATGTCACGTCCTGTGCGTCATGTGACTTACTACCGGAATAAAATCGTGACGATCTTGAACTATAAAGCTCAGTGCACAACGAAATATTTAATCTTGTAAAAGATACTTACCTACGTGTTACCTAATTTTGATAAGAGAGATATAGCCGATATAGTAGTATATTGGGACGTTGACAAAATCCTAAAATATTTTGATTTAAATCAATGTTACATTAATAGTGCCAATGGTGGCAATTGGCAGTGTGGATACTGCTCAAATTATTCCTATTCGTCAGACAATTTTCGTAATAGTCACTGTCCTATATTCTAAATTCTACAAAACTAGTTTTAAAAGTATCTAGATTTCTTTACAATATTAAGTTTTGTCACTATTAGAATTTTGTTATTGCCGAAAATTCCTCACCTTGCTTGATTTTTGAATTTGTAACACGTATCATTAGTAAACAACAACTTTTCTAGGGCAATGTGTCTAAGAAGTGACGAAAATGAAACTATTTGGCTGATTATTTATTATTGCGATAGAATTATGCTAACTTTTTGTTATTTTTGGAAACATTTTAAGCATATCTTTATGCTAATTTAAGTTGATTTTGATTCAATACCTGGTTGTTTTATTTCTGACCGATTATATTGTGTGACGTACAGGAACACTTTGCGTCATAGGTTGACCGAAAAACTTGAATATTTCTCATATTTATGTTCAAATTTTAATTTAAATAGCATATTTAGCTAGTTAATTACGTATTCTTTGATACCAGAGTAAATTTAAGCAATTTTATTTAATCCCAAAATTATATTTCCTGATCGTCACGGGGTCATTTTTTTTGAAAATCACCCATGCACAGGCGGAGAATTTTCACAAAGTTTTCCTTCACAAACAAAGGACGCTATGTTTATAAATAGTTGTGGCTGTTTACACGTTGCAGAAACCCATTAGCATTTGTTTTGTACGCAGCCTGACCGACCGACAGAAACCTAAGAATATACTAATAACAATAACATACCACCACTATCACCATAGAAAGTGTACTCCTCGCATAGGAGGCTGAAAGTCTGTAGGAGAAGGTTTAACTCAATTTCAGAATGTCGAAATATGTAAATGAAAAACAATCACTTGTGTTATAAAACCTCTATAATAGTTCTAGTGAAGTTCAGTACATATTTTACTCTGGAGAAGATTCTAAAAGACCTAAGGTTAATCTCACTTATTGACAAGTCTGATCACCCCATAAGAGTTTAAGAGTTTAATTTAATAAAAAGATTTTTCTTGAAAAAAAAAATTCTTGGTCCACACCCACGCCTACAAAACACAGAGGTATTTTTATCTATAGACAAGCAAATATCCTGATTAACCATAACCCATTAGGGCCGACAATGACCCCGCACGCTCGCCACACCTCACTTCCGGTTGGCGGTTTCCTGCGTTTTGTGCGCAGGAAACGAACCTGTGACGTTCCGCGTGGTCGCTTGCCACCACTCACCTAATGAGACCCTTCGATTTTTGTACTATTTTCGAAGGGGAAAGCTTCCTGTTACGTCGTCGGATAATATAGCAAGTTTTATTCGAGCTAGAATAGATATAAATAGTTGGATGATTCACAGAATTGATTGCAAGCGTGCAATTTATTCTTGATAAGATATTGACTTATGACCTTTTATCGCAATACAAAATACTCAAGTCTCTCTAATAAAATCGTTGTCTATATTTACCTATGCATTCTAGCCACTCAGCTCTCTCGGCTCCAAAAAGGTCAAAATCCTTATAGTAATTTGGCTTGATAATCCGGTTGTTGACCAGCCAGTCCTTTCAATACAACCATCTAATCCAAGGCCTATGACCTTTCCACTCTGCATCCAATCGTGTGCAGGTTATTTCAGGTGGTTGCTCCATATCCTGAACGCTGCACAATACTCAGCAATTCAGTATCTCTGGCACAATTGAATTAACAGCTCATTGTGATTGTGCAACTGGTTGTCATCGGATACCACTGTCGTGTGTAATTATGATTGGCGACCCTGGCCCGGTAGCCATGTTGCCAATATGGCCGCCCACGTGACGCGTGCGTCTTTGGTCTGCACATAGATTCTAGATCAGATATGGCAATTTATTGTTCTGTCTGTGATTTAAGCTACCATTAAATAATGAAACACACAACATCATTTAGAATATTTATTTACAATTATCTGAAAGGTGTATGACGAGAAACCACTCAAATAAAGATAAGTATAGGTGTGTTTGATAACCTAATCCTCAGTAAAACCTTTGCAAACTTGCCTTTAGAAGCAGTGCTCATATAATTACAGGTAGTAGAAAGTCCACCTAGGTAGATTACGGAACATCATAAGTTAACAATCCCATCCGGAGAAGCGCTCACAAAAACGCATGTCAATAAAAATAATCGTGCAATCAAATGTAATGATTTCCTGAAGACACCAGAAGCTTATGCAAGATATAATCACCAGTAAAGGTCTTGGAGCAGATGTCAACAGGTAGTCATGGCAACACCTATCAGATTTCTCGATGATATACCGATGGAACCTACTGGTAAATTGTTCCTACAGCACCTTGAACTCTGCGTTATCTGGGTGTTAATTTCTTAGACATTGAACACCGTTAGTCTTGGAAATCAGTAGACAATGCTGTGAGAACTATGATTTTCTGGTTTTTGTAAGATATAGCTTAAGAGATAAGCTTACATTACCAACAGCAGTTATGAGGCAGCTGATTTTGGCAGACGTATCTTAAAACGCAGGGTCCTTGACCATCATAGAATGTTCAGCCACAGTGTTACATAAAATTCCTAAAGCTATGTTTGTGCTTTGAAAGGAAAATAGTCCAAGAGAACTTTTAGAGCGCTTTGGATATTTCATTCCAGGTTGTTGAACTTCACACAAGAAAAATAATACCTATTGCATCAGTAGAAGATTTAATGATAGCTCAAGAGACCGGTTCCATACAATCAGTAAAGATAAATGCAGAAAATTATACTGGACAGGTCAAACAGTTCGTTATGATAGGCTGAAGCTCTTTTGACGTTTGCCGACCGTTCCCTACAACGTGCACAGAAAACACCAGTGTTTATTGAAGCGGCTCAAAGCGTGCGTGCGTGACTGATCGTCTAATTACTTATTCATCGCTGATCTATGCTCTGTGGCAAACGCCGGCGTTAACCCACCATACTATTGTTTACTATGCTAATTTAATTATTGCGTACATTTTATCTATCTCTACTTTAATTGCACCACCAAATTCTTTAGTCTGATCTTTAGATTTCAATCGTGTGCCACAGAGGATAGATAAGTGGGATGGCCATATGGATCATTGACTCCTGAGATAATATTTAATCATAATAATGTAATTTGAATATGGACTTGAGGTGCGGTGAGGCAATAATCGTCATTCATAATAATATTCTTCTTCGTGGAGACTATTTAGTAGAAGAACGTGAGTTATTGGTTGAAGAATTGTATAATAATTCTTGTTGATAACAAAAACGAGATTGGAAAAACATTAAAGATAGAAATAGTAACTTCAGACCAATGCTTCGAACGTTCAGTAACTCATATTGAGCTCGTCAATGATAATACTACTGTTTTACAAGATGTAATCACATTAAGTAATTCATAATGATCGCCTGTCATGCGATAACGTTGCATTGAAAGCATAATAGTATATTACCCTTGAATACTATAATGAATTAAATGCAGGTGCTGATAATACTAAAATAGATGGTACCTCGCCGATAAATATCGTTATTGGACAACTCATAACCGACGAAGACATTGATGAAATTCTTGCAGATAATAACAATTGCAACGAAGTAAAAGCTATTAGCAAATAAATCACTGCGTAAAACCAACTTTTCAGTTACGTCAGACGTCGGTCAAGGCCGAGTGGATCTGATTATAATTCAATTAGCGCTATCCGATTAGTTTGATGACTGCAATCGCTGCAAAAAGCGGGTAATTGCGCTTTAATTGTAATATTGCAGCGAAAAAAGTGCTGATTAATTTTACGAACATTTCGGTTTATTGATTGAGATAAAGAATAAGAATTGATTGCGAAGGATTTAAGAGTACATTCAAAAGGTGAAGTTGCAAGACTTTTTATAGTAACTTTATCAGATAATGAAATAATAATCATTGATGAATAAAGGAGAATCATCCAAATAGAATATTTCATTAATTGCAAAGTGTTTAAATAAGAGAAATTGGTAACATCTTAGTGCTAAATATAGTTACGTTGTATATGCATACATTGTAAATGGCTGTATCTACAATGTCGATCACTCACGGATGTCCCAAGAATGCGCAGCACGATCTAAATGCGCGTAACGTTGCTCGCACTGCGCGGTTTCCTTCCTAAGAACAAGCAGTCTAGGTACACACAACGTCTAGAATGCCGGACGCTGTTCTAAAAACCTTGATTACTTTTATCCATTATGCAGTAGTCAAGTTGTTACGATTCGATTGACCTGGAATTTGTGATCCTCATGATAGAAGATGATTCTACAATTTGCTACTTGCACCGTAATATAACATCAAGTCTGGTCTCAGATTTCATTACTTCCATGAGTGATACGATTAATCGGGCACTGAGAATTTCCATACAGAACACACCTTCCTTGAACTGGAAAGTGGGAGCAACGAGAGGGACATTATTCTCATTGGTTGACATTATTTTGATAGTCAGGAACCCAGCTAGCGTTGGTATGGAATCAGAACTTTTAACAGGGTTAATGATCAAGGACATGATTAATTTTTAGAAGACGCGAATTAAAGAACGGGTAACGCAACCCAATTTAATACCTTAGTAGGTGATTTACAATTCTTATCTGTTATTGAATACCTGCACGTGCTAGAGTTATGTTTAAGCCTCCAAGTTCGTGATCTGACTCTGTAATACCAGCTTTAAGGAATCTTTAGTAAATAAATATGGCTATCGTACAGCCCATTGCAACACAAGCCTTAAAAGATACAATTTTGCAAGCAAGTTTTGCATGCAGAAAATACCTGGCTGATTCTTATACGTTTCTTAAAGTAGTAAACAGACAAATGAATGGTTTATTTGCATACTACTATGGTTAATAGTGTTTTAATATGCTGTCATCATGCAGGCAAGCCATTGATGCATTAGTAGTAGTGAAGATTGTCTTCATAGTTATACGATGTTATAGAGATCTACTTTGTAACATGGTCTAATTGAACCCTGATTAATATGGCTGTTTTTTCTAGCAAATATTTTTGGTGTAAAAAGCAAACGGTTGAAACCCTAAGTAGTCTTCATCCACTTCCTAAAATGCTTAGCTTATAATTATGAGATGGGCTATACTTATCCAGGCATAAAAGCATGCAATGAATAGCCAATTAAATGTCATAATGTTATAGAACAATAATAATAAATAACAAGCATTCCACATGGGTGGCTCGACAGGACGTCATTAAAACAAACAGTATTCTTTGTATCATTCTCAGAATCCCTGATATCTGTCTAGAAAGTGGGTGTACAAGATAACGTTATTAGTATAATAAATATTCGCCTACAAAGATAATTTGTATTAAAAGTTCACTGTCGTAAAACGATAGCCAGATAACATGAAGATTGTGGTACAGGTACATAATGCAGCGAATGGAATATTGTCAAATGTAATGGCCTGTGACAATGGATTGACGTTTGTATGACAAGTATGGTGGTCATAAAAAGACAGCATTGAAAAGATGTTTGGGACAGCATTGAATTTTGATTAGCGGTTTTTGATGATTTGAAACGAAACATGGGTGCGATGTACTCGAATGATGTTTAATGATCGATGAACACAAAGAATAACGTGAAGGTTCTTAAAAATTATGTCTATCAAGCCTAAATAATAAAGACGTCATAAAACAATATGTTTGATCCGAATTAGAAGAAGCGTCAATTAAAAATCCTATTAACTTTGTTGAAAGTAGCCAAGATAAAAGAGGAAAGAATAATTTTCCAAAAATACCTGTAAAAGACGCAAAACATTACTACTTCATTTCAATGTTTGTCAATCAATATACACAGCTTGGTGTTTTGTGCGGAATGTCCTCAGAATAAAATTAAAAACGTAATTAAGATTCTTCTGATGCTTGTGGATTTCCCCAATAATTATGCGTAGCCTTATACACGTGTTCTTACAAACTGTAAAAATATAAATATAGCATTTCCTCCAAACTATAATAATTCCTGGTCAGCAAAATCTGCTACACTTTGGAGAGATGACTGTTTCACGTTCAAATTTAAATACGAAATAACATCAAACAATGAACCTAATATCTATTGTCTTTTGACAGGTTATTTTTAGTTAAAGCCAGACAATAAAATCATCAGTCTTAGAACAGCTAATCAATGTGACATCGAAGGTCATGCTAGACCTGTACATGTGCCATCCAATGAATTGAATGGTGCCTACATGATGTCAATATTACATCATCAGTAACCTTGTTGACCGAACAGAATACTGGTTTAGGGTATTATTTACATGCTTAGCCATTCAATGGATTACCATTTAATGATAAAATAGCGGATATTATTAATCAAGGATTTATTTTAGTTCTATAAAAGAGTAGAAAACGGCTTAAAGATTTTTTTAGGAGACAAAGATTAGACACGAGCATAAAACAAACTTGTAACAACATGCCTTGAAAAACCCAAACAAGTTATGTTGCGAAAAAATAAGCAAAAGGATCAAATCAACTCCAGAGCTTTATGAATTCGGTCTCCAACTGATCCAAAACAACCGTAACCCTTGAGACTCGTTGGGGCTTTTTTATTGTTTTGTACCAAAATTGTTGTTACTGGCTTTTCCAATTTTTGTTACCGTGTCTATTCTTTCTGGAATCTTTTACAAATCAGTTCTGGTCTGAAAAACCTTTGGATTCTTTCGCCAATTGAATGAAACCGGATTCCAAGACTTTTGTCATATTTTACCTTTTTACCTGTCCCTACATGATTCTCCACTTTGCTTATAAAGTCTAAGTAAATCAAACACGTATTATGTACACAACTGCCTTACATTTCCTTGGTTACTGTTTGTAAATCATCAAACAAAATATTTCAAATATTTACTTCTTTACAACAGCTACACGCACGCGCGTTGTGACTTCTGCTCAACTATCCACCTTCTCCCCTAGAAATAAGAGTCAAATTCAAAAAGCAATCACACATTTCGATGGTTCATTGTGATACCACACGCATGCGCGTCGACCTACCCCACTTACTATGACAGGGTTCCTAGTATTTCCATTTCCACCACTTTCTACTTTTCCTCTATGATGATAAGGTTCTATTTCAGATCTCGTTTCATTTAGAACCATTTCGTCTTGTGTTTAATCAGCTGTGTGTCCCCAATTGATAATTCAGTTAGTGCTGAGGCTGCCGGCTCAAAACCTGGGCCAGGGTTTTCATTTCAAAAACAAAAATTAAAAAGTGTAGTGTGAAATTGGTGCTATTGTCTGTGATTCTGGTTATAAAATAGGATTGCTTAATGTGAGGTTATCGAAAAAGCGTAGGTTATATCGCGTTCCCATATTTTGGGAGTGTGCATTATTGCCTGCATTTGTTTTGCTAAACGTTACAATATGTTAGGATATATTATATGCTATTCATAAATAGAAAATTGGTTCTGTCTAATGGAAGCCATTTTTTGCGTGTTTCAATCACTAATCCAATTTGTGTGCGCTCCGTGACCGGTGAACATGGATAAGATAATAGGGGATCGGCTTTTATTTGATGGTCGAATCAATGTATCTAGCAAAATAGGGCAATTTTGTTATTTTGAAAAATATCACACAATTTTGTAAGCTGCGATCAATATAATAAACTATAATTCAATGATTGTCAAGTTAATAAAACACGTAAACGTTTTTCCTAAGACATTTGGTCCACTTTTTGACATATTGTACCGATACGTCCAAAATAATTATTAGGTATCTGGTAAACGACTGGTCATTTCGTTCCATAATTCTTGTGTAATTATAATAACGTGGCCTCGATTTGCGTGATGTGAGGTTTGGCTTGGTTTCGACCATATTCACTAATGTCAACCTCAATTATTCCATGGACCTTGGGTTTGCAGATTTATGGGTTTCCCTCAATACACCTCTTTTTGGTCAAGGTTGCTTGTTTCTGGGAACAATTACTTTCCTAATAGCTTTGGTTTAAATGAATTCTTGCCTCAATTTGGATTTAAGAAGAGTAATAAAAACCCATTTTAAAAATCTTTAAGTAAATGACGTTCGATTTGTTAAAACTACAGATCCTATGAATGAAAATTGACAATACACTGAAACCGTTGCACTGGTAAAACCCATAGCGATTATTTATAAGTGACTATTATAAGGAAAGTACTAGAGGACTGGGAAAGTTTACACGAACAAAACCAGGACAATCGATGAGAATAGAAAAACAGATTCCAATGTCCTTTTATTATTGTAATAAAATAATCCACCTAGAATTCTTCTAGATTATCTTGTTGAAGATATAGAACAGTTTATAATAACAGTTGATGAAACATGTAGTAGCATCCCAAGCTATTATAAACTATTCAGACTACACCGCGAGGTTGTTTAACAAACTTGCTAATATTTAAATCAAATATTGTGACTGGTCGACCTGCGTGACGTCACACTTTGTAAACACTCGCTGATGGCTGATGTGTTAGATTAGAATAATGTTAGTACGTGACTGTAGTTGACGTTTTAGCAGTTGAGGTGAGATGATATCCTGTTTCTTGTCATTTTTGCTTAATTCCGTTCATATTTTGGATTGATGAGTTCGTGTTTTATTACTTCCTCAAATTAGGATTTGTTGATCAAATTTCTGTACTGTTTTTGCTGCAACTTGACCCAATGAGCTTTAGGTAAAACTTCAGAGTTTATTATCGTTAATTGCAAATACAAGTAACTTAACATGTCTTGGGTGTTAGACAAGTGGCAAAAACGCTTGTAGAATAGAAAACAAAATGTATGGGAATGACAGATATCTAGTCGTAAACGAATGTCATTCCCATACATTTTGTTTTCTATTCTACTAGCGTTTTTGCCACTTGTCTAACCCCCTTATTCTTTTAAGAATTATCCATAATCAAAACAACGTTTACCTGTATAAACTTTCAGTGTCTGCTTTTTTCATCTGATAGATATTTGATATGTAAATCAAGTTAACTCAATCCATAATGCTATAGGCGGGAGCGGAACGCTAGGCATTTAAAATTAGAGATGATCTCAACTTTAATTGCATCACATCTTAGATTTACCTACATTTCTATATTAAATCACCTAGTCAACATATTACTTAGGACGTGTTTGGACTGCAACAAAAACTGCACTCGGATTTTTTGTTGTGCGCACATGTTACTTATTATCCTTAGATACAAGTTTCATACTAAAACTGTATTTTAAATGTATGTTTGTAAGCGTGGGTGTAATTAAAAGTAGGAAATGAAAATATTAAAGCAGATAAACTATTAAGTCTTCCATTAAGTATTTGCTGTGTTGAAATTGATATTGAATATCAAAGTAAGCTATGTCCAAAGAGCGTTGTTATTCCCGATGGGGGAATATTGATCGAGTTCCCCGTATGAAGTATTCAGAATCTTATTAATGCCAATACATTTACAAGTAGAACAGACACAAGTCAAGCGTTTAAAACAACAATTTTAAAAGCAACCTTTGGAGAACAGACGCTGTTTTATAACAATGCATTTGAATTACTTCTTGAAGAAACGAAAGAAAAATTTGTTTATAACCTTCGGTTATAAGTAGTAATACTAAGATTTAAAGGCATTTCTTCATTAATATAGTAAGCACAACATAATTATTTTTAGCTGAAGTAGTGATGTTTCAGAAAGATGATATGCCACTCTGTCAATCATTATTATAAAATCACGATGATCAGTGAGCTTAAAGCAAACCATTAGCAAAAACTGCTCTGTTTACAAACTGTCTTATTTATCTAAGATCAGAGTCCACATTTCTGAACTGTCACGTACGAAAAGAGCCGTCCGTATCTCATTGACAAGCATCGTTTTCAATACCAGCGAAGCGAGACGTTGCGTCGCGTTCAGTCGACTGAATACTATGTATACCTCGCATTCATCATCCACTGGTTAACTGTCATGTATTACAAGTTACAAGTCTGTCGTGGTGGATTTATCGCTTTTGTTAGATTAGCCTTTGGAATTATTTACAGATTTAGTTTTAAAGCCTCATCAACATTTTGGTGGTGGATGATCTTAAGTAATCGTTGTCAATACCTTAATGATACAGACCTTATTACTACTCAATTTATTTCTCAAAACAAAATCAATCGTTCTAAACCTTCGATCAAATATATAATTAACTTGTCACAAATGCGACAGGTTGACAGAATTACAGCGATTCTCTTCATTTACATCATTTCGTTCCGTATTAAAATTCATGGCGTGTTTAGCATGCATGTAGCGGTCGCGCGCGCAGCATTACAATGAGTTATCCGATGGTGGATGATGTTAGGGAGTGTTCTCATCAGCGACCAGTCACAATCGCGCACCTGGCTCCTAAGCTTTGAAAACTATTAGAATGATCTTCTTACTTTACTCATTCTTACTCTTCTTGACATTAATTACCATTTTTACTACTTACCTTATTTGGGTCGGCCCAATGTTTGCCTCTTGCCATTCTTCTCTGTTAGCCTCATTTACTCCCTCAGTCATACTGTCATCCGTTCCCTTCTTTTTATGACATTGAATGCTGCTATAATCCAGCCTATAATATTACAAGTTTACACTTACCGCTATATTTAATCGAAATCATTAAAGCAGAAGAAGTGCCAGGACTTCCTGCGGATGATACCACGATTAGTGCTCATAAAAGTATGAGCACTTAATTCAAACTGCTTTCATATTCATGTTTGAGATTTCCGGCCCTTTGATGGTGTTCCTTTTTCAAAACTTACCCAGTATTTTCTTCATTGGTATAAAGACTAAATCCAAATTCATAAAATGATCACACGCGTTGCCTAAGCTTGCATGTTCACCGGTGTGTCCTAACCCCTATCTATGGAAGCGATGGCCGGTTGCCGTCACATCCGGTTGCTCACCGTCAACCATGGGATTACGATTAGTGGTCTGCCATGTCGTGATTTGATTGGAAATGTTGCTTCTATAGTCCTCACAATCTTGCTACGGATGTACGATTAGGCTAAGTGCGTACTTTAAGTGGATTTTCCATTTTGCAGCGAGGAGAATACTAAAATGTACAACAAATGGTACGTTATTATGATTAAAATCCTCTTACAGTCGTAAAGTAATATATTTACAAGCCACTCCATAAAGTTTATTAGCTGAGTCTAGCAGAGTCTAGTAGTAATGGCGCATTTCGTGTTGGTATTAGCATAAGCTTAGTTTTCAAGCTACTTGTCCAGTCGATGCTAAAACTTGTGTGTATATTAGGTTACGATTTATTGTTCGTTGGCGAATTCGTCCTTCATTTATATTGTCGACTAGAATAAATGTCCCGATATTTACTGTTGTCAATATGTTTTTTTTTCTTGTACAACTTCAGCATAATTATCATCAGTTGGTTTTTGTCATTACTCATATAATACATATTAATCTGGTTTGTGTAATTTTCAATCAGTTTTGCACCATTCTATCGTTATTTAAGAACTCATAACTTTCCTCTCCTACGTTCTTCCGCAGATCTTACTTTGACATTATTATTATTTCTAACAAATTTATTTTATTTTTTTGTCTCGACTATATAGATTGTTCCCGGTCATTCGCCCAAAGCATATTTATCATACAACTTATACAGAGTTTGTTCAGTACAGACGTAACATTACAGTCTAACCGTGTACTCGATTCGAAGGCGCCACGATATTCGAGCCAAGCTATAAAACGGAATATAACTTCTAGACTCGGAGACGCCGACGAACAAGATAACACTAAGAATATCAGATAAATGCTGAATACACAACGGGAATAATCCCGTTACCTTTGACGACTATTGGAATGTTTATATTCAAATACATTCTGAGTTCTGACACATTTTAGATGTTACTTAGTTTAATGCTGGAAATAAAATCCAGCATTTTCATTACGACTCCTATCATTCGGCTAAATATTCTACTGTGATATTTTTGCAACTTTTCAAATTTGGATTCAGTAAGTCGGGTTTGGTGTTGCAATATACTCATTTGACTAGTTCTGCAATAGAAAGATTAAATTTCCTTTCTAAATGAGATATCCGTTGCATTATTGAATTACATAAATCGTTTTCTGCTTTCTCTATGAAGACGCCAAAGTTTATTGTACTGTCCGTGATTCCATTTCCCATAAGCAGTATTTCATATTAATGTCATCGTAGTTGAAAAATTGATAATCTTTCAAGTAAGGGAGACCCGGGCACCCGGGTAAAGAGCATATGCCCTTTCTCAGGCTCTAGACTATCTGTGTACCAAATTTCATTTCAATCGGTTCAGTAGTTTTGGCGTGAAAGCGCGATAGACAGAAAGGCAGAGGTACTTTCGCATTTATAATATTAGTAAGAATTGACTAAATGCCGCTCAGTAATTGTAATCGTAGACCAATTAGCTATAGATTCAAAACCTTATGATCATTCTAAACATTAAAAACCGGCCAAGTGCGTGTCGGGCCACGCGCAGTAGGGTTCCGTAGTAGGTCTCAGTTAGTCGACTATAACTCTGTAACCGGTTAAGCCTACTTAGCCTAGATAGTTTTCCTTGTAAGTTCATTACATGTGCTACGTCTGTGATTTTTTTCACATTTCTAGGTACAGCCATTCAAAAGTTAGAGGGGGGGGTAACTCGTATCGAACAAAAAAATTCACTTAAAATCTAGATATTTCGCAAATGGCTCGCTTAACCGAAAAATGATCTTCACACACCCATAATATTTTTGAAAGACCTATCTAACGATACCCCACACGAAGGGGTACGCGAGAAAAAAAATATTCGTCCCTACTTTACATGTTTGGGAGCTACCCTAAAAAAAAATATTTTTTAAAATTTTATTTTACCACTTTCTCGGCGTGATCAATATACATATTCATACCAAATTTCAGCTTTCTAATAACAAAAACCTCGGAGCTATGCCGCGGACAGACAGACAGACAGACGGACAGAGCGAAACTATAAGGGTTCCTTGTCGGACTACGGAACCCTAAAAACGAATAACTACCATTGTTTATACAATCTAAACACCATTAGAAATGATACAGTATTAATTCTAACATACCACTTATGTTTAATAGAGCAATTTAAATCTACAGCCGCAACAGCGACCTTATTTTAAAGCGGTTAAAGACCGTAATGAGCCGTCAAAACATTGTGTTCACTTTTATTTTTTTGTACGGATCTTCTCACGTAACTTTCTCGGTCGTGAGAAATATCAACACTTTGTTGTTGTGCGAAGTTGTTAGTGTGGAGATACACGATACGTTTACTGCAGTTTGCAGTCACTTCCTATTTCAAATCGCGAACACTATTGCTGCTCGCTTATTGGTTGATCGATTGTTCGTTTCATTTATTTCAAAAAGATTGTTATTTGACTACTTATAAATGTATGACCCAAAGAATTATATAAAAATTGTTATTAATTTATTAGACATTCAATTATGATCTTTAAGAACAAGAAAATACAACATTCTATTAATCTTATGCGGAAACAAATTGCATTTTAAGTATGCGCACTGCACAGCTGTTTATTAGCTGCTTTCGTAAGCTCGTGTGAATAGGTACTAGCTCCGTTCTTCGGTGTGATTGTAGTCCAATAAACGGTGACTTCCTACTTTCGTGATCTACCGTCCTCTTACATAAGCTGTGTACTCAGTGCGTTGCCCTCCAAGCCTCCAATTAATAGGAAACCGTGTAATAGTTATCACATTTGTTAGTAAGCATTTGTCGTAATAAGATTATTTTATTCGCAATCTTCGAAGTAAGCTTTTCAAAGCGTGTTTCAAAAGCGCTAATCTGTTTATTATTTTATTTCTATGTTCGCAAAAGTTCAGCCCAATTAGTCTTTGATAGTAATTTTATCCGCTGTATAATAAACTAGCTGTTTCCCGCGGTTTCACCCGCATCCCGAGGGAACTACTTAGCGCACCCGGGTAAAAAGTAGCCTATGTTGTTCCTCGGGGCCTATTCTCTCTCTGTACCTAATTTCATTTATATCGGTCCAGTAGTTTTGGCGTGAAAGCGTTACAGACAGACAGAGTTACTTTCGCATTTATATGTAAGGAAGTAAGGATTTCAAAGGTTTTAGAGAATCATATCTATCGATTAATCGTAATAAAAATGAACATTTTCCAACCGTTATTCGAGTCTTTGTGTCAATAAAAACAGAAAGGTCAGCGCATGGCCAAGAGTCGAGATGAGCTGTACAGTTACCGATAGAATGCACATGTTTATGCAAACGACCACACCTGTACATTCACCGTTACCCGAATTCCTCAATAAGTAGGAAAGTGAGTTTTCGACACGCATTTTTGCAATTATTCGGTGATATCTGCGCATGCATCTGCTCATACCAACACGCTTGTTGTCAATGCTAAACATGTGAATGCTAAATATGTAACCCATTTTTTTAAACGTGGGCATAGGGACATGTTACTTGTGCCAAATACCACTGAAAAGATAACGTTGATAATTTAGATAAACCATCTAACAATGTAGACTCTATCTTAAGGTACAAAACTGGGGGGGCTAGACAAGTGGTAAAAACGCTATAGAAACGCTATAGAATAGAAAACAAAATGTATGGGAATGACATTCGTTTACGACTAGCTATATGTCATTCCCATACATTTTGTTTTCTATTCTATAGCGTTAGCGTTTTGCCACTTGTCTAGCCCCCCTGTTTCTACAACTGCATCTGGAATATTGAACAACAAAACAACAATCATATTTACATACAAAATGCAACTTCCTTGATAATGTAAACAAATTTTATTACCAGCATCGAGAAAGTCACAACAATTTAGCTAAACAATTGCAGACAATAATTTTATAACCGTTCCAACAATTGAAGTGTGCTAAACCAAAATATGAACTGATTGAACTGTATAACAGTAAGCTAATATGTGCCAAATCGTCCACTAAGTGCCACTGACGATGGACAGCCACGGGGACCGGGACTCCAGGAGTTCACGGGCTAGCGACTCGCCTGGGGACACCATGAACGATGTCTACGCTGCATGGCGTGAGTCCCATGGATTGAACCTAACTTATGGCACCTTAGTTGTAGTTTTAAGCTGGAGCACACTTTTTGGAGCTGTCTTTTTTATTTCGTTTTATCTGTTATGGCTTCTGTATCTTGGAAATTCTGTAGCCTGTGATGTATGGTAGTCTGGCTATTTTCTCTATAATAATAATGTTGTGGTGTTTAGAAAGCTGAAGACGTTGAGAAGAAAACCGCCAAGCTTAACAAGACAATCTTTTTTAAATAATCCTTTGTTACATAATATGCCTTAGAATTAGTACAATCGAATGATTAAGGGCATTAATTTTAGCCCACCTTAATATTAGACACCTTCGTAGACCTGAGTACGTCCTATCACGATCTAGAACCACATTTATTACATTACTAACATATATTATGTAATGGAAAAGAACACTTGTATTACAATTGAATACACTGAAAACACACCAGCTATAAATAAAGTAAACACAACAAGTCCTTCAACAAACGTCTACCGATAGCTCTCTACCGTAGCATTGTACACAATCACACATACGACACTATTTACTCTACACCAATTGACCTTTCCACCTAAGACGTAAAGTCCAAATTCCTTTACTCATGATTATGCAATTTTTTTGCTTGCGCACTCGTTTGTACTACTATTGTTTGGGACATAATAGTGTGTCAACTAAGGAGCTGAATTTGCAAACCAATTCTGTTGTACTAAGTCGTCCGACTGCTGCGTTGGGACATAATGTGATTGGTCAGCGTTGCCAAACAATCAGGAGTAATGATAAAGTCATCAACATTTATCTGCTCGCCGATTTGCGTAATCTCTGCTTCAACCTCTATATCTTTAGCGGTGATCTTGTGGACTTCAATTTCCTAATCCATATTACCTTTAGAAAATAAACTGTCTTATTCTGGTCTTAGTAATTCTGTTAGATCCTATCATTAACTTCAAATTAATCCATCGATTCTTTAGAAATATCTTATTCGATACTTTTTATTGAGATGAGATCATTCGTAAGCCGTGGCATCTCTGTAATCAACATTAAGAAACATCTCGAATTCATCACGATTAACAAGAGTTACGGCAATGCGTGAAAGCACAGTTAATTGCAGTCTGTTAATTAATTTACCATCGATGCTTTTATGATTATTACAATATTAGTAATTATTAATTTCCGTGATTCGTTGATGATTGTATCTTTTATCAGACCACACCTCGTGATACTTTCTGTAGGAGATAAATTCTTCTTTACTTATATATAATAACGGTTCCAACTGATTCTAACTTTATGACACAGTGGCCTGTATTCATAATACTCCGTTAACAACATTATAAATGTAATCTAATGTGAGTCCTGTCCCTATTAAGCCCCCTTAGGTTAGGGGCTGACTTTTTCAAAATCTTTTTCGATTTTTACTAAAAGAAACTGCTCAACAAAATTTCATATTTCTTTTTGATTATACTTGGGCAGTTTGTTGTTAGTTGACAGTCAGTCTTAACCTTCTTTTAAATAGAAAATTTCTTTCTTAATTCCAGATGAAATGCTAGAAGGCGAGGGGGCCGGGCTGGCGGCCCGCGTGGCTGAGCTGGAGGTGCGATGCGCGCGCCAGGCGGAGGAGCTACTGTGTCTCCGGTCTACCCTCGCGGACGCGCTGCGGAGACTCAACGCGCTGGAGGGCAGGGCACCCACAGCTCCCAGCACTGGACAGAGAAACGGTGCTTATACCGGTGAATATTTTCTTAGCAATACGAAAATACGGTAGGGGTTCTCTCCTGTAGGGTTAGACAAGTGGCAAAAACGCTAGTAGAATAGAATACAAAATGTATGGAAATGTCATTTAATGACAGATAACTAGTCGTAAACGAATGTCATTCCCATACATTTTGTATTCTATTCTACTAGCGTTTTTGCCACTTGGTTAGCCTCTCTGTTGCCTAATAGAATGACACCGCTAGGCACTAATGATCTGCGTCTAGGAGGGACGTGCCATGCTACAAAATGAAAAAAAAACTGCTCAATACATCAATAAGAATAATTTGACAATTTCCGTTTTAGAAACTAAATAGCAAAAAATGATTTTTTACATAGAAATGAAATGTTTATAGTTTACGTCTTACAAAAGTTTTTTTACGGTTAGTTAGGTTAGTTAGGTTGTTTTACGGTAATAAAACTTAAATAAATCATTTGTTATTTAAGCACACCACAACTGGGGGGTTAGACAAGTGGCAAAACGCTAACGCTAACGCTCAATGTATGGGAATGACATATAGCTAGCCGTAAACGAATGTCATTCCCATACATTGAGCGTTAGCGTTAGCGTTTTGCCACTTGTCTAACCCCCCTGATTACGACATACATAAGTATATGTTTATAAATAGGACTATAAGTCAATATTTACGAAACTTAATCCTTTCACTGTTCGCTACAGTTTTTATATTAAATCTAATAAATATATGCCTAGGCACAACTGTACTGCCCCAGTTCGTGTTAGCCTTTCATTTATCGTTCGCCGGATATGTTTAAATAATTCAATGATTAATAAGGTTTTTGAATGTTGGAATCTATTAATTATTGTTTGTTTGTTAGCTACCTGAAGCCTTACATACGCACGGTCATAGTCTACATGGCAGACTGTTGGGTAGTCGACACCAATAAAAATGAATTCTAAGACACAACTTTCTTTAAAAAAACAGCTTATTATATAAATTATACCCATGAAAAGACGACAAATTTTCAATTAACTGAAAAATTCGATAGTTAGTTCCTTTGGAATCAATAAAAAGTGATTGAATTGACTTTACTAATTCTATACAAAATCTGTGGGAGAATCTTTTTGACAGCTCTTAAAAAGTGTGTTAATCGATGGCGTCAAATACGCAATTAGAAATATGCCCTGGATTCTGGATTGCTTCCGAGGAAAAGCTCTTTTACTATCCCACGGAAGTAACCAACCAATCCAACTCAGTGATTTGTGCATGAATTAAATTTACCAATGGAAAATTATGATGATTTTAATAATCCTCTGTTTAAATGCTAAGCAAAGGTCACGTCTTTTATACACAAAAACGTACACCATGTACAACGTGCTGTCTATACAAAGGTCGATAGAAGTAGTAACATAACGCTCCCAATCATCAATAGAGAAAAACCTTCTTCAATAGACATCATCATCATCATCTGCCTAGCCTTTTCCCAACTAGACAGTACCTACCTAACATTAAAATAATCTGTTTCCTCTTCAGGTTCTACGGGCACACCGACCAGGGAACTACGATTAAGACAGCCTTCATACAGGGAGACTGCCAAGAGGACATCTAGCTACGGATCCAGTACATCCTCACTACCACAAAGGTGATTATGTTTCGTGAATAATGAAAAAGGCTTTTACGGCGTGATGAGGAAAATTATGATTGTAAGAAACATTACCTCAAATTGATCAACACGGAGTTTTTATCAAATACTAGCTTCTGCCCGCGACTTCGTCCGCGTGGAATAGTGGTGCTCCGCTCCTATCGGTAGCGTGATGATATATAGCCTATAGCCTTCGTCAATAAATGGGCTATCTAACACTGAAAGAATTTTTCAAATCGTACGAGTAGTTCCTGAGATTAGCGCGTTCAAACAAACAAACTCTTCAGCTTTATTATATTAGTATAGAAGTATAGACTTTGCTCTATTACTTGAGGCAACTTAAATTTGGTTCTCAAATCTGCCAAGTGCTACAAGGCCACTTCTTTAACGTTCTCAATAGTTAAAGTACCGTGTACGGAGTACTTAGGCCCAAGTTCACCGACATAACATAACAGTCCGATTAACTTAAACTGCTGTTTGCCATAAATTCTAACTTTCGATGGGTAACGTATTATTTGTGATTTTTATACCTGAAACCAAGTCGTGGTGGCCTAGAGGTTAAGGCACCTGCTTCTCGTGTACGACTGTGCGGGTTCGGAACCTGGCAAGTACCAATGTGACTTTTCTAAAGTCATATGTACTTTCTAAGTATATCTTAGAGGTCACTGACTAACGGTGAAGGAAAACATCGTGAGGAAACCTGGACTTAAAAAGTCTGAAATCGCCAATCCGCCTTGAGCAAGCGTGGTGATCAATGCTCATACCTTCTCTGTAAAAGAAGAGGCCTGTGCCCAGCAGTGGGACAATATATTATAGGCTGATGATGATGTTACCTGAAACGGTTGATTACCAAACAAGGGTTGAACAAGAAGTGGGTAGCACAAATATTCCCGCTTCCTGGTTAAAAAATCTTTTCGTTTAACGGGCCGATTACGTAACCACCTGTCGATGAATTTGGCCCTTAGACGCAATCCTAACTTTTAAATTAATAATGAACATTCCTTATACTAACACAATTTTGGTCCTTTCAGACGCGGACCTCAGCACCAGTCAACAGGCTCGCTGCAGTCAGACTCCCCGGCGTCATCGTCATCACTGTCGCCCGCACCCTCGCCGTCCCCGCGCGCCACCCCCGCCCCGCACCACGTGCCGCACCCGCCACAACCTTACAGGTACCAAGCATGTGGCAGGATAGACCTGATACTGTTCTGCATCGACTAAACTATCCACATATATGTGACCGAGAGATGTTATTTTTTCTGGTATTTTTTCTCAAGAAGTTCTTTCGACCAAAACTATAAAAAAAGAACTAAGCTCATATTTTCTCAGAAGGATTATATTTAGAGGCCATCTGTAGTCGCATGAATTCAGATTGCTATCAGATATTTCTCAAGGAAAAATCCTTTGTCGTACTGCATGACAGTAAAAAAAACATCTAGTTGCGTTGGTGCAGAATAGATCTACTGCTGGTAAAGAATGAGGAAATAATGAGTTATAGCATAACTTGGAAGGATAAACTCTTCAGAAACTTTAAAAAGTGGTGAGGGAGTGAGAGAGGGAGGGAGTGGAGGGAGGGAGTAGGTAATGTGCAAAGTACAAAGCTCATTCAACTTTGCAGAAAATTATGTGTATGACTGAGCCAGTGTCTTTTCCTTATACATAATTATATCGCTCAGCTGAATGACGCACGCACTGGTAACTGAGGTACCTTTCAACTTTTTGCAATGATTGTTTAATTATAACAATTATACAATAAGTCAATCGTTGAGAAAAGCCGCAAACAGGAAAAGAATAGAGAACAGTTGTGTCGTTTTGAGCTCTTACAAAACTATGCAAAAGCCCTTCACAACAATAATCAAAGGACCTATTTCAAAGTTTGTTTTTGTAACTCTATCGACTATTGTCTGAACCAATTGATTTTACCAAAAATGTAAACAAAGTCGTTACCTATTTTGTTCTAATTCCGCCACAGAAATTAACAAAATGGCGTCAAGATGACGCATTTATGTCAATTTCATGCTCTAAATATCATCATTCATCATTTTATTTATCTTTTTAAAAAGGAAAATTAGAACAAAATAGGTTATGATTTTGTTTACATCTTTCGTAAAATCAATTAGTACTGAATATAATACCGTACCGTATCGTCCCGTACCGTACGACTTCACAATTGAAATTATAGTGATGTGTATTCAATGCGAAAACGCAATTTATATTGCGGGGCGATCACTTCAAGCCGATTAACCGCTGTAGTAGGTAGTTGACAAGTAGAATAAGGTGTTTTGAGTTAAATAGAAGTAGAAATGGTGGTGGGAATACGCAGTGCTCCTGCTAACCTCGTACATAGTGTATGAAATATTTAGGTGACCCAAGAAATAAACATGATTTTGTAAAAAATAATTTGATGACATTATTTTAATGTTTGCTGAATAATCTTAGGTCACCATTTATATATGTTAATCCCATATTTAAATGAATTTTATATAGAATAGTAACAGCATAGCTTCTTATTTATGCAATCAATTCGTTCGACGATGTGATACAGATTCATTTTAACTTAAGGACACACTAGTCCCTAAACCCAAATAAGGGCACAACTCCAATCCCCTTGCTAGATTTCCTTGCTAAAAACTTAGCTCGCTTGCTTTGTCGAAGGCATTGTAGGCTACTTACTAGTTTAGCTATTAGCTATATAGCCAGTATCGTAGTGATATCGTTGGCATCTAGATCACGAAACAACTCTACGTCCAGTAACCAGAGCGCCTCGCCCGGGGTCAACAGCCTCACCAAGCGGTGGAACTCCACTGGGGACTTCAACGCGCAGGGCTTGCTGCCTAATAGCAGGTACGTGGAGTAACTTAGGAGTTAGCGGTGCAATAGTAAATAGCAGATTAAAAAAAATAACTAGCGACATCTGTGGAACAATATTGGAACTATTTGGATAGCATTTTTCACAATATTGCAACAGATGGCGACACTGGATTGTTAATTCACTAAATCCTAGATCGCGCAATTAGAATTCGACAGATAAATCTGTTTTTAATAAAAAAAAACAACATATTTTTTCGTATCACTGCTTAACCATTAATGAATATTCATCTAAAATATAACCAGAAGTTATATTCACTGTAGAAAGTAACACTGCTTACTTTAATTAGGTTTATATTGGTCACTCTATATCAAAAAGTTAGCACGTTGATTTAGTATAAAGGGAAGGTTAGATCTACATTTAATTAGCACCGCTAACTAGCTTCTATTATTTACATTTTCCTATACTTTGCATACACTTGCGCTGCATACTGGAGCACTTTGCCACAATACAGCTTCATGATGTGATTTCGTTGCTATATCATCATTATCTTATATTTTCCTGTAATGTCTAATTGTTTTTTGTACTCCCTTTAGATTTACAACAACAAAGTCGTTGCTAAACTTATATTCTAAGCCGTCACAAAATGGACCGATTTTGAAACACGGGTAAGTTGGCACAAATGTTGGCGTTCATTGGTGGCGGGCAAATAACAGTTTTGGGACTAACATGAATGCGTCTGGTTTTAATTCTTAGTAGTTAATTGAGGTGATGGAACTAATACGTTACTATTAGTCTATAGTAATATTTTTAATCGACAGTTGTGAACTGAATCATAGGAAAATTAAACAAGCTTTTTACATGTAGGTACTTACATATTTTCCTTTAATAACATCTGAAAAAAAAAAACTTGAAAATCCATAATAGTCAGTTACGAATACATCGTCACACAACACAAGACTTTATTGATATAACCATAAATATATTTGTATAGTAAAATTCATCCAATCAAATATAAAAAACTCGTATGTTTAGGCTGTGATAAAAACCAGCAATTACAGGTTATTTAGAGTTGACGCAACACGGTAAGTCGGTAGTCGGAAGATGCTCCTCAAGTAGAGATAAATGATCTCGTTCGACCTTGACTGCAATTGGCCTTAACGACATATGTTTAGTACAATGTGGACACAGTGAAGATGAGTCTTGAATATAGGTACTTCTGGAGTTCTTGAGGTAGAGGGAAACTATTCAAATAGGTTCACCTAGAATAGTTTCTAGAACTAGCCTTTAGAATAGACTTATTTCTATTACATTCACCTGTATTTAAAAAGGTAACATCAATGGGTTTAGGTACATAAGGGGGGTTAGACAAGTGGCAAAAACGCTAGTAGAATAGAAAACAATTTATATGGGAATGACAGATGCTAGTCATAAACGAATGTCATTCCCATACATTTTGTTTTCTATTCTACTAGCGTTTTGGCCACTTGTCTCACCCCCAAGGTTCTTAATTTATTATTTAAGTATTTAGTATAATTTTCATATCGATTTCAAATTTTCTGTAGGTCTACAAAAACTAGCAGAAATTTAAAAAAAAACCCCTATTAATATAGCCAATAGTGTTTTGTTTTTAAGAGACAGGCGTTTTTCACCGTCTGTAGAAAACCTTCAGTTTATCGTCGGCAACACATTTTTTTTTTCGTGTGGGAAATCATCAAATGACCCCTCCCGCCGTGGGTGGGGCGGGTGGAAGTGTCAAACTCTTACTGACTAAAACCCATCCATGTTCCTTCCTTAGCCCTTTGTATACACCGCTAGTACCTACATAACTAATGAAGCGATATAATTGTAGAAGAAAATTATCTAGTACTAATATTAACATAAACTGAACTACACACATTCACATAATTAGTCGTGCAACGTAATTTTTAGATACACATGTAGCGCGATATGAACTAAATGCAAAAAAGTTCTGTAATGTCATAATATGTCGAAGTATTTTGATCTCGTAACAGCAAACATTGGCATCCGTTTCGCATGGCAATTTGTATAGCTTGTGGAGGACAAAAAGCGTGTATTGTGTAACAAGCCCACACGCTAGCGCATCTGATTACATGTAGCGGACGAAGTACCATCACACCGCGACACTAGTGTGGGAACTTAGTTTCGGCTTCGGCTAAACATTCGGAATTCGGCTTTTAAAATAAAACTCGAAGACAGTCAGACAGTAGACCGTTGGACAATTTGAACAAAATAACTGAAAATCAAAACTACTTATTTTCATTCACCATTAAAGTATATTTCCCAAATTAACGGGTTCCTAAAGATGCATTGGTCTTTTTACAATTTTGTTAAAAATGACTGATTATGATTAATTGGTCAATTCGACTACTAAAGTTCCGAACTTTGTTACCAGCCTAAAAAAGTAAAAGCCTTGCATTACTATCGAAACAAAATCCTAAGCAAGGACCAACACTAGTCGCTTAACTATTAAAATTTATTAAACAGATCTTATAGAATAATAGCGGCATTTATTGGTTACTCGTGGGTGGAACAAATATATCTTTTTGTCACAGGATACTATCAACTACTGAGAAATCAATGCACATTAATTTTGTGCAATAGGTACGTAGTTACTTGCTGTCGCGCGTGACGTTTTGGAGATTTGCATGATCAGAATACGCCAATAGTTAAATACATATATACTATTGGCATATTCTGATCATGCAAACTAGTTTGGTACTTACACTATATTATGTAGGTATTGTATAAATAAATGTATAATAAATCAGCATATGTAACATCCAGGTGGCTATACCTTCAGAACTACTATAACAACAAGTTCTAATTACTTAGGTGCGTATGCTGAATGAAACCATATTTTTGAATCCCCGTTGGTTACATTTCGGAATCTTTTTGCTTTTTCCAAAGATACAAGTTCTTGAAGTTAAGGTTGCAACCTATTTTATTATTAATTTATTAGCTATCTCGATAGCTCGTATTTTCTGTGTAGAAAATAAAAATACAGTGTATACATGCCATTTTCCTTATTTAATATGTGTACTAAGTTTTATTATGATTATTTTAATCAAGGATAATGTTATATTATTAATAGACTAGTTTTCTATTTACATCCACTAAATATTCTGCAAATAATATTCAAAAATAAAATTTAATCGTTCTGCATTTTTAATCGACTTCAAAAAAGGAGGTTCTTTATTATAATCACTATTCATCTTCGTCCTTGATCTGTCAGCTGTAATAACATGACAAGTTAAGTCAACAATAATACCTGTAAAATGATAATTTCCTTAAACCCCAGCATACGTCACCTCTGCTTTGCAATCATTACCGACGATGATTCACTTTACTTATAAAGACGTTCTCTCAGAACTTGTACAATGATGCTGCAATCATTGGTATGAATAATCGTTACGAGAAATACATTGCCACTTTACTTCTACAAACCCAGAAAACTGTGTCACTAAAAGCAGTAATGGAATTTTAACAATTCAAAAGTTTCGCGCATTTAACCTGAAACAAACTTCATGGTCTGTTTAGTCCTCACCGCACGCAGTCTGGCTAAGATATTGTCGGCAGCCGGCTGCATGACTAGCGTCCGTGCCTCGAATACCGGTTATAAAAAAAAAGTTTCCCTCCGTTAACGCGATACCTTTGCCTTATTTAGAATTGAAAGCTTTTTTTTAATCTTTTGGCGCCATGGAAGAAGGGTAATGAAATGTTTTGTCATATTTTATATAACTGCGATTCTTATCAGTTGTTGATGTTGTTATAAAAGTTTTGTTTGGAAGAATCACCGGCCGGCAACTATTATAAACCACAAATTGTCTTTCGTTAAAAGAATTATTACAATAAATTGGATTGAACTGAAATTATCTACACATACAAAATCAACGTGTTATTGTTAATGGTCACAACAAACTATTGTGTTATTATTAAAGTGACAGAACTTGTACAGTATGTTGTTCACTGTTGAAACACCGTATATATTCACTACGTATTGTACATAGTCTCTACATATTTAGATGTTATCAGTGATGATTATTTTGTATAAAAGCGTAACTAGTTGTATATTTTATTTTAGATTATTTTATATCGCCTAGCGGGACACTCGGTGGCTTACTGCGCGGGTGGCTATTTTTTTTTAATAGTGGGCAGATGCTAAACGCATCTTGGCGGTAACAATGTCATTCACCTCGATGTAAGTCGCTTCACGATTAATTTTGCGAATTCCGGCTGTTGGATGTATGTTGCGGTGCCTTGGTCATTGCTTTTTTTTATAACATGCTTGACAAATTTTTGTATTGTGCTGTTTTTGCCATCATTATTCTTCAATTCTTCTGTGTATTTCTAACAGAAAAATAAATCATACTATGAGCTAGTATACTAACCTTTATTAAAGCTATCAAAGTAATTATCTAAAGTACAAACTTCGTAATCGTAATATGAATAAATTAACGGGCACCATGGGGAGTAATAAATATTGAGGTAACCGTTAATTAGAGAGAGCGATACATTAAATTAATCACGAATATTTTTACTATAAATTAAATGTAAGGCAGTGTTAATAATTGAATAATGTTTGTATTTCCAATTTGTATTATAAGATTTTTTTGGCCAATAAATAAATAGGTTACATATCTAGGTAAGTTGTATGACGTTATTAGAAGGTAATCTAATGTGGGACTGCATGTGTTGATCTCTAATACTAAGTAGGTAATACTAACATGATAATAGGTACAGCTACTAGCGCTATTTATTGACTAACCACTACTATTGAATAACTAATCGAATAACCATGTGTGTTTACGTCTTAAGTTTTAATATTATTTATATATTTATATATAATTTCGGGATTCATATTTTATTTACCACCAATATAGGTTTTCTAAGTTTAAACAATAAAAATGTATGTAATTTTTTCTTATCTATTATTTCCATAATACGTAAAATGTATTCATGTATTCCTTCAAAACATTATTGAATACGAAATTTATCAAATCCAAAAAATCAGAGTTCAACGTAAACTAAAAAAAAACCCACTAGGTTCCGTAGCTGATCTCGCACAAATTCGTTGCAGCACTCACACATGCCAATACAACGAAGAAGATGGTTCAATGCGGATGTATCTGCGGGGGAGGCCGGTGGTGCTGTACGGGCCCAGCGAGCACGAGGGTCTGGATCCCGCGAAGGTCGCACCACCGCCGCAGAGCAAGCTGAAGTTGGAGTGGGCGTATGGTTACAGGTAAGATTTTCAGGATAAAGGAGAGATACTTGTATACTATGTAACATTTGACTGCCTCTTCGGTAAAGACGTTGCAAATGCGACAATGGTGTTCTCGGTCCTCGGATCCAATTCGGGTTGAGAAAAAAAAAATGTTTTTACCGTCAAAAAATTCTTAGTAAAAAGTTCTATTACACATCGTTACGTAAATCGTTTTGTGCGTGAATTCTTTGTGCATCAGAAATATGTATTTTTTCATTTCGCCTTTCCGTTCATATAATTCTAAACATTTGTCATCTGTTATCTAAAATCGATAATGTATTTTATCGGAAAAATATTCCTGGAACCTCATAAAAGCTTTCCTGTTGAATAATAAACAAGCCAGACGTTATCGACTGCTGTGACTTACCAAGGTCACAGATATCGCGATAGCAACACCATTTATTTATTTTTACTAATTAAGTTATACTCATAATGGACAGGACGAAGACACTCCCTCTAGTCAAGGTCGGGGCCTCAATAAATTATTTAAACATTGAGTCATGAAAGATAAATAATATTGTCACATAAAATGAAAATTGAGGTAGGAAAAACACGGATTAACAAATTATCGATACGTTTTATTATTTTTTCAGATAAACTGAGTTATAATTATATAACATTGCAACTGTGTTCATAATAGATCGGCATTTTCCTTTATAACAACGTTTTGGTTTGCTTGACCATTATATTACAATGTCCACTTTATGTTTTCTTTATTTGACTCTAAGGCCCCCAAGTCCACCAACAAGATAACAGTCCGACCAACTTAAACAGCTGTTTACCATACATTCAAACTTCCAAGTTTAAAAGGGTAACACAACAATTTGAGCTTTTTATTCTTAAAACAGTCGATTACCAACCCGAGTTTATACAAGAAGTGGGTATAAAAAACGTTTTTGTTTAACGGGCCGATCTATTGATATGATCCAGCTAGTCCCTAGTTGTCCTCCCCAGAAACGCCCTAAGCCGAGGTTCGTTCCCCACTAGGGGGAGCCCTTAGCGCGCTGTTACTTAATTTTAAAACTTAGTTGTAAGCCTTGACTGGAGGCCTTAATTTAAACAATTAAATTAGGACCTCGCCACATTGTCCGGTTAAGCAGGTCGAATGCTGTTAGAAGCACCCTACAAGAGGTCATGTAGAAAAAAAAAACGGGCCAATCACAAAATCATCTTTTGATAAACTTGGCCCTAGGTTTTGTACCGTCATAAAATATCTATAATATCATTCTTCGAGTTCATATGTTTTACGTTTCTACATTTGCATCGGAGAAATCATGATGGTAATCTCAAATTGAGCGGAAATGTGTAATCTTAATATCGACGGATGGTTAGCCAAGCTTAGCGACTAGCCACTCAAGCCAATTATGTAGATCAGAGTCTTTACAAAGGAAAGCATAAGAGGAAAGTCATTTAATTCAATATATTCTACACTTTTATATTGATTAAATGAAAAGCATTGCCATCTAACGTGGCAACACTGCCAGCCTCTTGAGTGCACTCCCAATTAACGATAATGGATGAAATAATGAAAGCTGTTGAAATAAGCTTTTTAGACTGAAACAAAGTTGCGAGCATGATAAAAGTATATATTAAATTAAGTTATTACCTGCGTTATCTAATTTATCCATAAACACGAGAATAAAAGGGTTACTTAGGGGAATTAAACACGTCATCGTTTTTTGTTGTTATATTATGTGGTACTGAAATTGTGTCATTTATTTTCTTTCGACACGTTATTACTTAGTCTTTGTACTTACATGTTTGCCTTCACAATTTCATAAAGTACTCATACAAATTACATACCATATTTAATGTAGGTACGTACCTATAGGATGACAGAACTCGTTTCAGACAGCAACTTCGGCAATGTATCCCAAAATGGTCATGCGTGCACAATTGAGTAGGTACCAGATGGTACGATATTAAAGAATATTCATAAATTGAAGGTATACAGCATAAAAAAACCACATCTGTTCTTAACATGCTTGCTATACCACGAAGAGATGGACTGTAAATACTAAGATAACGTGTAGAGAGACCAGATTGAAAAAACATAGGAGTACCTTCATGCTGGGTCGACAATTTATTAGAAACGGGGCAGATTAAAGATCTGAAACACATTGCTCCTTCTTATCAAACTTAATTACCAACATAGCGTCGCTAATACATTTCTGCAAACACTACCGCCCATTTCTTTAATACCAGTAGCTATTATAAGCTCCAAACTGAGTAGAATTCATTAGTCAATTAACCAATTGTTCCTGATACAGTAGTAATTGGCGCCTACACACACACCCAACTTGGAAGTATTCCAAAACACGGCACCGTTTCCGTAATCATCCCTTTTAATGTTAGTAATTATGTGAATGTCGCACGATTTTATGTAACTACGTTTATCCAATTTAAATTAATAGCTAGAACTGTTAACGAATACTTTGCCATCGAAATAGGAAGGTTTTTGTGTTGTTTTCTGTGTCATTGCAATTATTCATGCCCGCAGAAGAAAATGGCGATAAAATGCTTTGTAACGGAAAATACAAACTTTCCAAAAATATTTATAGATAACAACTGGTGAAAATTAAAACCATGGCATGGCTTTATGTTAATAAGAAATGTCGAATTATAAATCAAAGAGCAAAACGACTTACAAATTGGCCCTAAGATGTTAAAGAAGTTAGGCTTAGTTCTTTTTTCCATAACACCTGTCGTTTTTAAACTCCTTTGAACCCCCTACTTTTTGTCTTGTTCCACAATTACCTAGCTCTTTCAGCAGAAAATTACGCCTTCGTCTTAAGAATATTGCAATATTTAAGAATCTTACCAATTACCATTCAAGGTTGCAGACGCTTGGTCACCCAAGCTTTTCAAAAAGTTAACCAATAGCTTCAGTGTCACCAGTCACCACCACTTCATAACCTAATTTAGATTTTTTATACATAGTAATCAGCGGCGTGCACAGAGTTTTTAGGTAGGGTAGGCAGAAAAGCCAAAAAGTTTTTATACGGAAAATCGATAGGTAGGTACCTATCTTAATTACTCGCGAAGCGGCTTGCCGCTAGCGTGCGAGCCGAGCAGCGCACGACCTTACTACGATAGGTAGGTACGCCTGCCCGAGAGATGCGCCGCCGCGCTGCGCACGGGCCAAATGTGCCTAAACTGCTGAGTGACACCTGGTGACACCAGCCTGGCTTTGGTACCCACTTTTCAAAAATACATTCCGCATGTTGGTTTTGGTTCGTCGTCTTGTCGATCAAATAATGATGCATGTAATATGCCGCCTCAAATAATCATAGATTCAGATTTGATTAAAAAAACTTGCACATGAATATCTAAGAGCAATTTCGTAAATAGTTTTCCATAACTCAGTCGTATTTCGCATGAAAGTTGACCTCTCTTAATAACTTCCCTTATTCACTGAGGAACAAATTCTTTTACGTAAAGTGAACTCATGTTTACTTCAAAAACTAACAATAAAAAAGTGATTGAATAATAATTCGGTTTCGATCTACTTTCATCGTGTTTCAATACGATTTTCTCCAAGTGTACGGAAGCTTCTAAGTCATATTGCTCGTGGTTTTTTCTACCGTAGGAGATAAATATGAATAGGTGAAACCTGCGTCGTTCCAGACGGTTTTATTGCGGTAAAATAGTAGGTAAGTAAGGGAAATAGCGTGTATGCAATCCGAGAGCTAATAATAGGAATCAAATTGTTTAGTATTGAATATACGATTGATTGACTATACCTTTAGTTTGTATAAATTGTATCTGATTTGGTGTATAGGTGCAGCGGCCTTTCGCTATCACTTGTTTTTTTCTTCGAAAGATAGTTTTACAAACGCATCATTTTTAATTTTCTATACACACACACACCACCTGAACAACTTTCACAGTGAATATATTCCATTTCACACTATTATCAACGCTTAAAACTTACTATTATTAAAATATTAAGAAATATTCGCTAGCACAGAACAAGTCAGATAAACAATAACAACGGCGGGCGACGCGCGCGAAACTCACGTCACAGAAAAAAAAATACGACTAAAAGAAATGTTGTTTACTTAGAGATAAGAAAGTCAAAACATGCTACTTTTTAAAATAGTTACATTACATCATAATGTAGATCGGTTCGGAAAACATCGGCCACCGTCCCTTGTGGCCTTGTCGATAGCCGAAGGTTTCCGAACCGATGTTTCCGTCGTATAAATCGCAAAAAGACACAGCCTTTTTTGTTATTTGTGTGCGTAATTTGTGTCAATGTGTGCAAAATATTTATACGAACGCACACTGCATTGTATTCGCATGTCTACGAGTCTTCTTACAAATACTATTATACGAAATGAGGCAATCACGTTTTCTGTCTATTTTCGCTAGGGGCGCCCTAGTACCGCGCAAACTTTTGTGTGTTGTTGAAATGTATCGCGAGTATTGATTCTTCGTAATAGGTACCACCAATATTCGACAGGTGGAGCTGATTTAAGTTTCAAGATTTTTTTATTAATAGTAATTACTCTGAGATAAAATATTAGATACTTATTAAAATAAAATAAAGATAGTAAATATTTTCTGAGTTATGTAGGGTAGGCAGTGTCTTTTTGCCTATATGAACTGCACGCCACTGATAGTAATCTTTCCTTTTAGTTTGGTCACTTTGACCCGATTTCTAATGAATAGAAGTTGCCAATGCAATTGATTGCCGTCTCCCAAATGCTGTCTTCCGCATCCCATAAAGTCTTTATATTATAAAATAGCTTTGATCCAAAAAGCCTTGAAATTTATTGATCTAAATTATTGCCTAAATCTCATCACTGCCGTAGCAATTCAGACTTATATTTCACTAGAAAGGTCTTTGAACTTATTGCTAAATGTACCACTTAGTTAATCATAAAATCTTTATACGAATGTGAAACAAGCAGTACCTTTATTGGACTACTTATAAAACACGCAACTTAAAATGTAGGCCATTCTGGTTTTACACACGTAATTATTAAACGTGTTCCAGTTTTGGCACAAGGCTCTACCGCAATCTACAAAGTAGATTCAGAACAAAATATTTTTTTAAATGTGTATACCGTACCTTCCGGAAAATTATGAAAATATCCGATTATACGCCATTCAATTGAAGGAAAACCTCTTTTTAAATCTTGGAGTTTATAAAGTTAACATGGGTCTGCTTAAGAAAAAAATGGACCCACTCCAAAAGCCATTCAGACCATCCCTGTTTCTTAAGCGAAAAATATTGCCGTTCAAATAACTGCTCTGTGATTTTTAGCCACAATAATCTTCAATTTTCAATCATTCATTAATCACTGACGAGAGAAAGACAAAAAGGTATGAATTAAAAGATGCCTTATAGAATTTTCCTCCCAGTTATACCATAAATCTGAATGTAAACAACTTAAAGTTGTTACACTTCACGAAGACGCCACAGAAAGCGTGTCAGCTTGTGTCAGTAAACCAGTAGTATTATTATATTACTACAAACACGTTCAGTTCCGCCAAAGTGACCGCAAGCCAGTTCTCAAGGACATGAACTCAAACAATCACTGCTGAGTAAAACAAAAACAGACATTACAATGTTTATTGTTAATTGTAGGTGTAGTGAGTTACTGAGTCATTAGTTTTTTAGTACCAGATGCTAATAGTACATAATCATCATAATCATTGTTAATGTAGCTATCTATGTAGGTACTTTTTTGCTCAGCAGCCAATATATCTTCTACATTATGTATGCATTTGAAATTGTTGGACGAAATTGAAATTTTTGCACTGTTCCAAGTAATAGTAGGTAGGTAGGCTTATACTTAATTAACATGAGAGAGAGATAAACTACAATTCGTCTGACACTGGCTGGAAATCAGGATGTAGATCCTGATAGAATTTAAATAGTTAAATTCTATAAATTCCAATAGCAATAGAAATTGATTTATATATTACCATTTCGTAGATGTCAATCATATAGCTTCGTCAACCAATCGATAGTCCTTCAACAGAAGTCGATACTGCTAACTGAATCATTGATCAGTCGCGTTTACTTTCAACTGTGACCATTAACTTGCCCGTATCGTATTCCATCGATTGTTTGTGACTCATCCGCTACAGTTGACCACTCAAGCGTCACGGCCTTGGGCTGACAGCGAATTGGGAATTTGGGACTGTACCCCCCTTTAAAGGCTACGATAATGACCAAGATCTGAGCTGTAATGTGATAATTTATTTTTACAATAACAACATGTTCTAAGAAGAGGTTTACAATTGTGCTGATAACTGATCTTTGGATTGTATAATTTTGACACAGTTTCAATTAAAACTGTTTTTATTAAAAAAAAAAACAAGTAATTTAGACATTTTTCGTCTTACTTATACCTTTACCTGTAATCTGAAGTTTAACCATTTCTCATCTAATCCTTACTTAACGTTGTAATCCAGGATTAACTTCTGCCTTAACATTAGATTTATGTGTAAGATTTTCGCTAATCCGTTGATAAACAGAAGATTAAAAGAAATTGGACTTTATAAGTAAAACGGTTATAAGATAAGTTCCAGCCTTCAATCAAAAGAGTATTATTGATTGAAGGTTACAGCCAATCTCTGACATACCTTAGTAGGTTGAGAACTAAGTAAACAATGCACTTGGTACAATCTTGATACATCGGGCAATAACAAGTATGTATATTGCATTTGCACAGCGTTGATAACACAAAGATAAATGTCCTAAAATTGAAAGATAAAAAACCAAAAAATATCTATTTTATCGATTCCTACTGCGAAATTAACCAGGTACATTATGCCTGTTATATATTTTTACAATTCAAACTTTTGAATCGATTTTTATATTTTGAGTGAACAAACTGTAACTTTGAGAAAAACTTTATAAGCAATTAGTATAATACCTTAGGGAGTAAAAGGCAATTCGAAAGGTGATAAATTTCTTCTTGTTCTAGGGGCAAAGACTGCCGTAGTAACCTGTACCTCCTACCCACTGGCGAGATCGTCTACTTCGTGGCGGCGGTGGTGGTGCTGTTCAATGTGGAGGAACAGTGCCAGAGACACTATATGGGCCATACCGATGACGTCAAGTGCATAGCTATACACCCCAACAAGCTGGTGGTAGCCAGCGGCCAGTGCGCTGGACATGATCGGCTTGATGCCAGGGTGAGTCACGAATACCCCTTTTTCTGAAAAACTTTAGGCTGCTGACCTTGCAAAGAATTATTTTTCGGTAGTAGTATTATTTTATATCAGCTGATTAAATGTCTACGACAGGGTGGTCAGGTAATATTCTGGATACCCTATTCTGGTATTTTATCTTGAGTTACTTTCTACAAATTAATTTTGTCAGGCCCTTTTCATGGTACTTAAACGTCACTGGCCAAATATAGATCACAATTTCTGGGAAAGCAAGCCTAATTTTATATTAATTAAATTGAGAGTTTCAAGAATTTTGAAGCTCACTATCCCAATGCTTTACTAGGCGTAGGCACAAACTATTGATTCAAGGATTTTGGGTGGGAATAAATTGGTTAACGCCTCATATTGTACAACAATGTATGGGTGTGTCCAGCCGCACGTGCGCGTGTGGAACTCGGTGTCGCTGGCGACGCTGGCGGTGCTGGGCGCGGGCCACATGGAGCGTGCGGTGGCGTGCGTGTCGTTCTCGCGGGCCGACGGCGGCGCGCTGCTGGCCGCCGTGGACGACGGGCCCGACCACACCATCTCCGTGTGGGAGTGGCAGCGCGCCGACAAGGGCCACTGCCTCGCCGAGACCAAGGTAAGCTTCGACAGGGTGCCGATGTAGCTGCGATTCGTCTTGAACCGCGAAGTTACGTTATAATGGGTCAGATTGAGTGCGGAAAATGACTGTGTTTTTTGTCCTTTGCTCTAACTGGTGTTGGAATGTAAACTACTATTACATCATTATTTTCATACACATTTTCTTCCATCGTTCTCTATCGGAAGCTTGATGTGGTTAATCATAGAGAAATACCTTAGAATTTTTCGCCAGCGCTTCTTTGGCCAGCCTCTAAGGCGATTTCCATCATCAGGCATTCACTGTGTACCCACCTGCTCGTGTGCATTTATTATAAACTGTAACCCCCCCACTCCAGTGCTCAGTGGACACGGTGGTGGCGGCGGAGTTCCACCCGCTGGACCGCAACCAAATCGTGACGTGCGGCAAGAACCACATCGCCTTCTGGACGCTCGACCAGACCAACATGCTGTACAAACGCATGGGCGTGTTCGACTCTAGAGACAAGCCCAAGTACGTCACCTGCCTTGCCTTCAACCATAACGGTGAGTTGCACGGAATTAGCTGTACTCTGTTTAGTTGTAATGTCATATTTTTAGGGTCTTTTCAAGTTAAAAGTGATATTTTTTGATTATATTGTTGTCTGCCTGTCTGTCGCAGATTTTTTATTTTCAGGAAGATATCAAATAAATATTACTTACTAGTTACATCCCGTGGTTTATTATTACTTTACGCGTCTAGATAAAAAGTAGCTTATGTGTTATCCATATTATATGTATCCATGTTATAAACTATTTGCGTACCAAATTTCATTCAAATCCATTCAGAAGTTTTGCGTGAAAGAGTAACAAAAATCTACATAAAAAATTAAGCATTTATAATAATCATATTAGGATTTAAGTCTATGATCCATTGGAGCTTTAAAAAGTTACCGACTTATATAGCACGTGAGACGAGACTTTCCGTATAAGAAAACAAGGCTTTCCTCTCAAAAATTAAGATTTAATTTTCCACTGTTGACCATCTTTTCTTCATACCGTGTCGTGCAGGCGACGTGGTGTCGGGCGACTCTAGCGGCAACATCACAGTGTGGGCGCGCGGCACCAACACGGTGCACAAGCTGGTGCGCGGCGTGCACGACGGCGCCGTGTTCTCGCTGTGCGTGCGCAAGGACGGCCAGCTGCTGTCCGCCGGGGGGAAGGACGGCCGGATCGTACTCTTCGACCCCGACTTGAACGCCACGGGGGTCGAGAATATCGTGAGTATTTTTTTATTTTTTCAAAGTCAAAGTCAAAAGGTTTTTATTTCATATAGACCAATTTACAGGTACTTGTAAAACGTCAACAATAGAAGCTAGGTGCACGGTTCCAAAAAGTGGGTCCTATGGAGAAGAACCGGCAAGAAACTCCATGGATACTCTTTTTAAAATATATATTTAGGTTACAAAAGGCAGAGTAATGTGAGGATCATGTAGGTCAATGTATTTGTATTAAAAGTATTTATTTACTTAATTATGTTTCTTGTCTTTCATTGGTCTATTCAAGGTCAACGGGGCGGGGCTAGAGAGTACTTCTAATTTTTGAATGGAAGCAGAAATTAACTCAGAAAGGAATGTCCGCGATAGTACTTACTTTCAAAAAGCTTCCATTCTTGAAATTATATAGTTGAAGTGGTTAAAATATCTTTATTTCTTGCTAAACTCCACTAAGTAAATAATATAATATACTGGCTTTCCGCCCGCGTAGACATTTTTTTCTTACACCTTGGGTTACATTATTCAAGTTTTAGTAGGAATCCCTAATTATTTCTGGAAATAAATATAGCTTATGACACTTCGTAAAGATAAAGCTTTCTAACGGTGAAAGATTTTTTTAAAATCGGTCCAGTAGTTTTTGAGTTAAACCCCTACAAACAAACAAACAAATTTTTCCTCTTTATAATTATTAGAATAGATGTTATTCCAATTAGTTAACTTATTATATACGTGTTAATGCTGTAAATTTGAACCGAAATGTTGTCTTTAAACTTGTAAACAAAATTTTATTAGATTTTTTTATTTCCAAGTTTCTAAAATGTATTGACCCAATAAGTATATTCCCAGTAAGTATATTTTTGTAGTCTAGACTTCTAAAGTTTAATCGATTTAAATATCAGAAATTCTGGCCACTACTAGATAAATATGTACTAACCAATAAGCAATTTAATTGAAATATAATCCAAAAAAAAAACACTTTTCCGGGTCCACCGCAAAAAATTGGCTCTTTTCAAGTCTTTTGATCCTTGTTTATATATGAAAAAAGCAATATAGCTAAGATGACGTGTTCCACCAGATCGAGGGCCACTACGGCGGCGTGCGGGTGCTGGCGGAGGGCCGCGGCTCGCAGCTGTTCGTGGGCACCACGCGCAACTGCATCCTGCACGGAGACCTGCAGCTCGGCTTCTCGCCCGCCGTGCTCGGTCACTATACATTATTTGTTACTTTGCTTTTTCTTTTTTTTTGTGTATGGCATCTCACAGGTCAACCTAGAAGGTTGGGGCTGCTTAACCGGGCTTGTTATTAGTTTGCGAATAGTGTGGGAACAAACGTTCTTATATGTAAAATATTATTTACAATTCATTAGCCATATCCTTACGTTACTACCACTAAATAAAAATTAAAATAAGTGACAATTTAAAACTAATTTACATGAATATATTATCATTTAAATATTTACCTACTGAGTAATATGTTTTTTTTAAATAAAAAAAATAAAAAAAGAAAATAGTTGGCTACCCTACTAAAATACTGTCCTATTAAACATGAAATAGGTTATGATTTTGTTTAAATTTTCCATAAAATCAATTGGGACAGACTATAAACGGATTTGCGTTTTACTTGGCATATAGATAAATTTGATATTAACTGATCTCGAAAATATTTTTATTACTTTTGGTCAGAGTATAAAATGTCCATCTATTCTCACGAAATTTCATTTTTTTTTAATTGGTATTTTAAATGTTGTCTTTGCTTTATGCCTTTTGATATGTCGAAATGTTGCTGACATCTTAAGTTTTTTGGAAGAAATTTAGTTAGAAACGGTTCGTAATAATACGTACGTGGTGCAGGTCACGTGGACGAGCTGTGGGGGCTGGCGGCGCACCCGGCGCTGGCGCAGTTCGCCACGGCGGGCTGGGACAAGCTGCTGCAGCTGTGGGACGGCCTGTCGCACTGCACCGTCTGGAGCAAGGACATCGAGGTACTGTCTTGCACACACTACCACTTCTACTTTCTAACAGTCTGTGTCTACACGCAAATTAAAGTCAAACGCACGTGGTGCTTGTTAAACATATATATATATATGATATATCACAAAAACACGTATTACGCGTGTATCTTTCGAACAGTTATAGGTTTTTCGTCAGATCGAGATGACGTCACAGAGTCGTCCTTCCCTGGAGCTGATTTAGGGCCCAAATTTGACTTTGTATTTTTTTTTTAATTTTACCCTGTAAGAGTGACATTAAAGGCGGGAGGAGTCTTTTGATGATTTCCCATCGGTTTTTTTTTCTAAAGCTAGCTGACCGATAGGGCCCAAACTGAACATGGACATTTTACGATTATTTCGCAGTTCTCCGTCCTTAGAGCTGACTGAGAGATAGGGTCCAAAATTGACTTTGTTTTTTTCATTTGATGTAGAAGATTTCCCAGTTCTGCCTTTTTGAGGCTAACTGACAGATAGGGCTTAAACTGGACTTTGTCATATTTTTATCTGGTCAAGATTATTTCCCATTCTTCCCTCCCTAGAGCTATCTGACGGATATGGCCCAAACCGGACTTTGTCATTTTCATTTTGTTGATTTCTCCGTCCCAAAGAGCTGGCCCAAGTAATTTAGGTAATCTGTAGTATGAATAATGTCCCTCGCGTGTACAGGAGCGTGCCCAGTGCGTGGCGTGGTCCCGCGACGGCGGCGTGCTGTGCGTGGGCTGCCTGTCGGGGCGCTGGCGAGTCTACCACCCGCACTCGCGCGACCTGCTCGCCGACCATCAGGACGGGTATAAACACCTATAAACTATAGTAGGCGGCACGTAACTTGGCCAAAATTATAACTAGTTTTTCTCTTTTCTCTAACTATATTCTACATATAAATGTTTAAAAGTAAATTAATACAATAGACGATAGTGTAATGACAAGCATTGAAAGTGTTACTTTTGGATTGCACTGGGCGCAAACTTGTTTCAACTATGTTAAAATCTGGCCAAGTTATTTGCCGGTAACTATACTATCTGCAAAACCTTTTGAACAACTTAATATGTACATGGTATAAACATTGCATATATGTTTACACACAGGTGTGAGCCGATCCAAACGATCCAGTACTCGCCGGACAACTCGCTGCTGGCGCTGGGCTCGCGCGACAACTTCATCTACGTGTACCGCGTCGAGGACAACGGCGCGCGGTACAGCCGGCTAGGGAAATGCTTGGTAAGATACACCAAACTTAATAATTCTAAAAAAATATTGTTAGTAGTCATTTATCCCCTATGTTCCTTAAACTAACTCGCCCAAGAGTTCAGAAAATTCATTTTTAGGTGCATCTCTTTAACTATTGTGAAATATTATTGTAAGCCCTCTGTACTGACTCAAGGGTAACTTTAAGAAGAATAACTGCCGCCAATCGCCAATCCATAAGGATTTTAATGTATTGTCTGTACCAATTGATTTTACAAAAAATGTAAACAACGTCGTAAGTTATTTCGTTCTAATGAGGATCAGTAATGTAATAGCAAATTCAATAAAACTAGTATCTATGTTATTCTTTATGACATTAGAATGATATATCTTTTTGAATTATCGAAATCGGACCATTACTTATGAAGATATTAAGTAATAAACATTTGCCGTTCCGGCCGCTAAAAATTAATGTCCGCGGGAGCGTGTGACGTCACTCCAACGGAACCGAGCGCAGTCTGCATTCATATTTCACTATTCGGCGGAGCTGCGACGCGGTTGGTCAGTATATTTGGCAATTTATTTTACGTAAAGTGTTGTTAGAGTGTGTTTTGTGATATTTGAGTATAAAACGTCCTAAAATATGAGTACCTACTAATAAAGTAGAGGCTGGTTTTGTGCGAGCTCAGTCAGATAATCTTCCAAAGGTGGATTCTTTCATGACATTTGATTATCTCAGTAATCTAGTTCTAAGTTAATCTACGTTACTTATTAGTAATCTTAAGATATTGATTTAAAATCTTTAGGCCTCCACACAATCGGCTATTATCGCGGTGAATCGCTGTACATTGCTGTGAACTCTCAAAAACTCTTGAGAGTTTTTCATCCAACGCAGCAATGTATAGCAAATCACCGCGATCATCGGTGATTGTGTGGAGGCAGCAGTAGGTAGGTGTAAAAAATAATGAATATAATGTATTGGTACAGAAATCTTGATAAACAAATGTTGTTTTTGTTCATTCCTATGCGGATCATTTCGCGGATGGCTATTTAACCAACTTGCGCTTTATTTAGTTCATAGTTCCCTATATACTTGTCGATCTATAACGGAAACCTTAATATTGGTTTTCAATGGCTATTTTTTGCCACCTCGTTCATTGTTACAAATAATTCATTCAGTATGTACCTACTTAGGATGGCTTGAAAAAATCATCATCAATCATCTCTTTACAACAGGATACCATTTTGAAGAAGTTTTGCGTTTTTCGGCACGTTAAAAATAATTTTTCTAAGGTAATAATAGAAGTATTTGTACATTTTGGCACTATACAATATTAATACATGTTTGAAAAGGTGAATTAGACACAAATCGGACACTTAATTTGTTTGAAAGTCACAATTAATCAAACAAAACACTGCGCGCCATACTGCTGCCAACGGCTAACCGTTGGAGTGACGTCACAGCTATCGCGGCGACCGCTCGGTGAACTTCGCTAGTAATTTGGTCATAACTTCGTCAATTTTTATCGTAGATCAAAAATTTTTGCACTGTATGTTAAGGATTACTTAGCTCTACAAATCTGCATTGTCAACTAAAAACGTTACGGATCCTCATTCTGCCAAAGAAATTAACGAAATGACGTAAGGATTTATGTCAATTTCATGCTCTAAACATCATCATTTAATGCCATTTTATTTATCTATGTGGGAAAATTAGAACAAAATAGGTTACGATTTTGTTTACATTTTTCGTAAAATCAATTAGAACAGACTATATCTCAACTCGGGTCTGAGATTTAATTTTGATTTTATAGTTTTTGTAGCAAAATGTACAGTTGATATACCTAACCTATCTTCTGCTGTGGTATTACAATTTTTATAAATAAAGTATACAAGTTACGTAGATAATAGATATCTTTCTTTATTAATTTCCCAAAAAACATATTTCTAGAATCAAATTCAACCAAAATATTTAACATTTTGGTCCATTAAACTTGTATTACCCCATATTATTGTAAATATTAAAATCTTCTATAAATTAATCAGTAATAACCTTATAAAATTTCACGCGTCTTAGTGCACGGAGAAAAAACGTAGAAGGGTAACATCACATTAATATTGCATGTTTAATTATAGATTGCTTGCCAGGAACGAAACCCTTCCCTATGTAGACCTAACTATTATACAATACTGAAAACATATATACCTATGCTCTGAAAATGTGTGGCCTGTATACCTACCTATATTAATCTACTACCTATTATTAATCTTATTATTAAAATGTAAACTATAATTACGCTTGAATATATTATTGTGCTTGTATGAAGATATAGAATCCTGCTGTAAAATTTATATGAACACTGGCAATCCATTACACTAAATATATTTAGAATTAAAATTGTATTTGTATATAAGTAGTGCAGGTAGTGCTATATACGTGTACACTTAGGGCAATGAATCCAGGTCGGTTAAAAAAGCAAAAAATACTATTTTGATTGTATTTTTTTTATATAGAGTTAAATACATATTCGTAATCAGAATCTTTTCCTGTTTCCAAATATGTACTTGAAAAAAAAAATTACGCACTTCTTATTACAACAGAATAGGACAAACAACATAGGAAGATACAAACAAAATATACAACTGTACAACTATTCAAAAGTAGTTAATATTTCTTTAATTAATTTGTAGAAAAGTTTCAAACTATTGGATTCTTCCTATAGACATTCAAACATACGATAATATAATGACTGACCATGTTTCTTTGCTGCTAAGTGTATTTACTATGCGCTGCTCAATGTGTGTAATATCTGCTATTACGGTTTCCAGGGTCACTCCAGCTATATAACGCACTTGGACTGGTCCGAGGACAGCCAGTACATCAGGAGCAACTCTGGAGATTATGAACTGCTTTACTGTGAGTATACCATCACTCCTCATCACCAGGTATTAGGTATCTCCTGTCCTGTGTTACCATCTCTAAATTACCTAATAGGTTTTACCGCAAAGCTAAAGTGTTTTTGTTTTAATTTAATAACTATAAAAATGCATACTAAAACGGTTAAAGTAATTTCTAGAAAAAGAAAGCACTACTAACAAATAGACAAAGTCAGATAGTTCCTCTTCCAAAAACTACCAAAGCGTTTAGTTACTTTATTTTTAAAGCTTTCCGCCAGCGGCTTCGCCCGCGGTATTTTAGCCAATGGATACAAAAACTTGACAAAGTATATACTAAAACCTTCCTCTTGAATAACTCTATCTATTAAAAAAAACGCATCAAAATCCGTTGCGTAGTTTTAAAGATCTAAGCATACATAGGGATAGACAGACAGACAGCGGGAAGCGACTTTGTTTTTTTACTATGTAGTGATTTAATTAAATTTATTATAACACATCACTTTTTTATACAGTTTAACTAGTAATATACCCTTATATATGACAATAACCTCACTCGCCAGGGAACGCGACGACGTGCCGGCAGATCCCGCAGGCGACGTCGATGCGCGACGTGGTGTGGGCCAGCAACACCTGCCCCATCACCTTCACAACCGTCGGCGTCTGGCCCGAGACTGCAGACGGCACCGACATCAACTCCTGCACCAGGTGAATGACGACTACTCTAAATTTCCCCCAAGAAAGAAAAATAGACAAAATGCTGCTGACAGAGCCTTAGATGTAAAAAACTGAAATGGATAATTCTAAACGCTTGTCAAGGTTTACTTAAACAATACAAGGCCGCCAATTTTACTTATTCTGTAATCATTTTCTTGCTAGGTAAATAATAAAGTATTTAATTCTCCTAATATTATTAATGCAAAAGTATGTTTGTTTTTTACGCTTTCACGGTAAAGCGACTGGACCTAATTGGATAAGTTTTGGAACGGAGATAGGTGGGACCCTGAAGATGGGGTAGTTTCGTCGGGACGCGGGAAACAGCTGGTTAATTTAATTTAATAAAAAAAACACTGATTCAATTTTGCTCTTCATATCTAATTCGTCAATGTACATATTTGCAGGTCCAACGACAGTCGCCTGGTGGCTACTGGTGACGACTTTGGTAAAGTGAAGCTGTTCGCCTACCCCGTCACACAACCAAAGGTTAGTTCACTATTAAAATTAGATGAGCCTGTAATTAATGAATACATAGGACGTGGTTTATATTTCGGTCATATTTTGAATAAAGACTTAAAACTTCTTATGAAATGATAAACAAACTACATTTCTAAAAAAAAAGAAAGTTAAAACTGTTTTAAGGAACATTTTACTGTAACATTATCATTTACGAATTATAATTTTATTGATGCCAAAATTAGACGAAGAGTAACCTGAAAATCATCAGAAATTAAATAACAAATTTCTCTTAATTAAAGGCAAAATTGCTTTAGAGTAATTTATGCTATTGATGGCTAGATGTTCATAAAAATGTGTTGTCGGCAGTCGCTGTGCCACCAGTACGGCGGGCACTCGTCGCACGTGACGTGCGTGCGCTTCCTGCCTGACGACTCGCGCCTGCTCACCACCGGCGGCCTCGACACCGCCGTGCTGCAGTGGGTCGTCGACTAGCCGCGCGAGACCACTACTCCGACTACAGCATAGCACGACGATCAGTTTATTTATCCGAAATTAGATGGAATATGAAAATTGGGTATCTGACACAAAAATAACAATTAAATGTAAGACATAAGACACCAAGCAACTTATTTTAGCAATGTCACAACGACTTATTTTCATTTAACTGTAAAATTGGATTCAATAAATTGTTAAATTGAGTAGGAAAATAAGTGACGTCACAGCTCACTTACCCCTACAACACATTGAAGAATCGCGTTTTACAGCTCATATAGTATATCACTTGTTTGAGGGTGTCAAATATCCCATTCTCATACAAACATTATCGGTAAGGAAACTTCTACTACTGATACAGTTTCGTATAAACTCCTAAAGCAAAATGCCCAAGGAACAATGTTCTCACGAGGACGTAGTCCCTACGCTAGTACCATGGTAAAAGGTCGGAACATAAGTTTCTACATCGCCTTCTGTGTTTAAATAAATTACTTGTTATAATCACGGTGAACATTTTTAGACAATTGAATTACTATAAATGTGTTATTCATACTATTTTATCAAAGAATCATTCACATTGCTTTTGTTCTAATTATCACAATGTTAGGGATTGTTTTTACTAAAATACAACTTGAATATTAGTCCATAATGAAACAAATTAATATTATCGATTTTATTGCAAGAAAAGCACTGAATTTACACTGTTTTAACACTTTGTGATGTGCGATGCCTAATTCATACGCCTATTTGATGAATATAATTTTTTGTTCAGTTTAGATGTGAATTGTGCTGTAATCTAATATTTATAATTAATTTAAATATTGTTATACACTTAAATAGCGTTGCATAGCTGCACGGTTGTGATCAAAACGAGCTAAGTAGAGAAAGGTTCATTTATTTGTAAACATTTGTTTAAATAAATTATTAGAGAATTTTTAATATCTTGCTAATTAAACAGAACCAAGATATACAAATGTTTACTTATAAATAAAATATTAAGAGTCCGTCGATTTTAAAACAGTAAATGTAGAGTGTATGGCAACACCACTAACGTTTTTAACGAGTTTTACACACTTGCAACACTGTGTAGATTATTATGTGATTGAGCTTTTTGGCGCGTAATTTTAATATTTTTAGGCATAATATAATTATGTACACATATTTTACATAATTTTAAGTCATTATAAGCAAATTAATACAAATTAGATTATTTTTTTATTTTAAGATCTGCGTTATTTGAAAATCAATATTCAAGCTGTCTGGATATTCAAATAAAAAATGTTATTCGTGGTCGACGGCTATTTTATAGTAATTATGTTTTATTGTTTGAATGACAGCAGTTTAATTTCTGTTTAGTTTTAGCGATACCAACATGTTATGTTGATGCAGCTTACAGTACAAAGAAAGCTTAACACTATTATCTTACGCCTTGCTATACAGTAAGCTAAGGGCCGAGCTCGGTATCTCAACCGGATTTGCTAGTTTCTTTGGCACTAATCTACGAAACACTAAAATCAACATGAATAATATTCCGATCATACATTCCGCGAGCAAGCCTAACATAGTTTATTTTTTAAGTATTTCACTAGAATCGTTAAGGTTTAGTAGCCTAGTCACTGCGTCATCCGCATCGGTGTAATATCTCACGAGTAACGTAGCACTAATGTTATTGTATTTTGTAAATATATTGTACGACGGCGCCGCCGTCAGTTCATTGTGCCTCCAATTAAATTGAGTATTTAAAAAAATATAGTTTTTTTTTCTTCTTTTTCTTCCTAAACTTTGTTCTCTACAATCGGTAGAAAAAGAAAAAAAGTATGATTGCTGTTCGAAGAGTATTAATTCCAGTTTATAATACAAACATAAACCTGCAAAAATATGTAGGTTTATTCGTACACGAAAAAAGTAAGCGAGGGTAGATGAAGAAACTGTCTGTTTAGATAGGAATGTACCATCATTGCCAGTCTGCACGTGACCATGGCCGGCGTCATCCGGCCAACGAGTGATTTGTGGGAGATATGCCGCCTACATAAGGATTGGAATCATAATCGTAAGTTTTTAAGGTGCTTGTGTACCTATTTGGATATATATATTTCGTACCATATTATTTTATTGTGCTTACCGGGAAGTCGAAATATTAATAAGCAAAATATTTCTCAAGAAACTTCCTGACAATACGTTCCTCGAACCTCCGCATGGCTTTTCGGTTACCGGTGCTACTTTCAGAGTTCATTTAATGTACTCATTTCTTATTCTTTCTATTCGCGTAACACGAACACCACACATCCCTCTTGACACATCTCAGCTGCATGCAATTGTTTCATTCATGCCTTTTGTGGCCCAACAGTCTGATCCATACAAGACAGCAGGTCTGACTAGTTTTAAATTATAGGTAAATTGTATGGGGTAACATAAAAAATAATTGATCTATCATCGTATATGTTAAACGAATTCGATGTCTAATTCAGATGAAAATGCCTGAAAGTGTATAGTATACAAAATTAATAAAAACCCGTTAAATGATTTTAACACACGTAATTTTTCGAACATGGCAATCATGTATTTTTTTCCTTTGTTATTTTATAAGTAGCCTATTTAACTCAGAATGCTGCAGACTCTTAACTATTATCTCATACATCTAAATCGGTTCAGGCATTCAGTAGTTATGAAGGAAGGAGCACACACACAATGCTAAAAACATAATCTCCATTTGAGAACACCCATGTAAAAAGTATAGTTATATTTTAATGGTGTTCATAATTTATTAAAAACAAACACAGTAACTGGCCTTCTTGAGACTATCAAACAAAATACAAAAATAAAATAAAAAAACAACATAAAAATAAAACAATTTATTAAAATAAATAATAAATCGTTCGAAACGAACTAATAGTGATACAAAATAAACATAAATTATTACTCAAAACATAATGTTACTCCAAAACCTTCCCTTGCAACGTTCAACGCGATGGTGTCACTATTGCATGCTATGGTAGTTGTGTTACATTCAATAAATACGGAACTACGCTATTTCATTGGATAGGAACATATTTAACCAATATATAGTAGCTGAAAATAAACAGAAAATACATGACATTGTAATGTAAAAACCTCGTAAGCACGAAAAGGTTTCAGAGTATTAAAAAAACTTAAAAGTAAATTCCCGATTGAACACAGCTCTAATCCGATTGCAAACGAAACTATTTGTAACTTCTGGGATAACTTAAACATGTTACATTATTTACATTGGCTGGCAGACACCGCTTTGGTAATATATTACACATGACTGTTTACATAAGCGATTCACATATATATAATATTTCATAGACTTTCTATTATCATTTAAGTCGTAACTAATTAATTAACTCGCTATAGTTTACATAACAGTCGAAGAGCAGGCCCGCAACACAAGCTGCATATTTGCTCGGAGCTCGTCCGGTCGAACGTTTCGTCTAGTGTTGCGGCCTCGCAGGAAATCATGGACAGGTTTATAAAAACCATACAATAAAATGTCAACGATTTAATTCAAGTCTACATTAATTCACCTATATTAACTGTTCCACACTGCTGGCGGACAGCTCCAGCAGCCGCCAGGCCGCCTTGGGGTTGAGTTCCTGCGGGTCCCGACACAGCACCCACACGTAGTTGACGCGCATCACCTTGTCGGGGTCACCCTCTATCACTTTGTTCTTGCTGTCCCTGACGCACATGATCTGCTGTGACTGGAATGTGATCACTAGCACGGGCCCCTGGTCCATCATTTTACCCATGACGAGTTCTATCTGTTCAATGTCCAGTATCTTTGAGTCTAGGTGATATCCGAGGTGTTTGCACTGTTTGATGGGCGTCGCCAGGATGTTGAACACACCTTCGTAGCACCAATCTTTAAGTATATCTAAATCTCCACGTACCATAGCTTCGAGAATATTCGGTATAATATCGTTCGCGCAGTCCTCTAAGAACTTCTGGGCCGTAAAGTTGGGGTCGATCTTACAGATTTCGGTGAGCGTCTTGGATAGTTCTGTCTTTTCAAATATATTGCCAAACAGGCTGCCTACCTTCTCGGTGACGAAACGTGACGCCTTTACCACAGGGTTGTCGGATTCCTCGTATTTTATTTTCCAATCTAGTACCTATAACAAGATTAAACCATCATAATACAGCATTGCAAGAGGAAAAAAAAAATATACACTGGTAAGAAGATTGGATGATAATAACTACCTTGTTGAAATACTGGTTGTTGTTCTTGAAGTTCTCCCACTGCTGGTAGAACTTGGAGTCCTTGTGCAGCTCCACGCCCATCGTCTCCGTGTCCGGAGAGAATGTTCGCTCGTCTGAAGCAACCTACATCATAGAACAGATTGCATTAATCCAGAAAACATTATGACGTAAAGTGATGGCACAATTTATTATAGCTGTGTTGTTCATGCAAATGCACACATACTTTGGAAAGTCAACAAAACATATCAGAAGGCCCATTTCAGATCAGACTACGGTGGTTGCTACACATAATTAAGCGTATCTTTTGCACAAGCAAATCTCATAGTGCACAAACTGGAGAGCATTTTTTTTTTCTTCGCAAAGTAAAGCAGTTCGTACTTTCTGGAAAAAAAAACTTAATTAAGAAGCATGCAAATGATAGAGACCTCAACACGTTTCCGTAATGCGGCGGGGGCCATGTACACGCGTCCCTCCAGGCCGCGCGGCGATATCTCTTCCTTCACCACTGCCGTCGCCTGCAAACATAATGATATTATTGAATATTAATTTATTCAAATCTGGCTGAAGTTCAGCACTTTTTGAATGACAGTTACAAAAAGACAGTCCTGTGGGTGTGGATGCTAGAGATTTCATCTCAACTTGCTGACTGATTTGGTGATGTTAGGTTTGGGCGGGCTGGTCTTCGCAACTGGACGACAAGAGCGTAATGAGCGTGTGAGAGTGAGTGGATTGATTATCCGATCCCCCCCAACTCCTCGAAAAAAGGAGTGCTTAGTTCTGCTGACTATCTCGTGGATAGTACCTGCCTGAACCAGCAACACATAATATGTAAGCTGTTTGTGTGTTATGTGTAAAATTTTGGATTACAAAATTGACTTGTATTAGTTAGTGTTACCTGTGAAATAGTCCTGAAGGCACTCGTCTGGCCCAGTTTGGAGCCTGTATCAGCTATGCTCTCAGCTGCGCCCTTTGCCGTCTTTGATATATCTTCTTTAAATTGTCCTAAAATTTAGAAATTCAATAAATGGTTAATATTGTTTTGTGACTTGGCACTAATGAAAGTTCTTCAGTAACACTTTGTTTTAATTTATAGCCCTGATCAGCCCTCATGAAGACATAATGATAGAAATAGATTAGCATACAATGGTTTAGCTGTATACGACAATGACAGCTGTCGCGCGACTGCTACACTACAACAGCAAAGCAGAGACTGAAACATACCTTACCAAATGTATGTCTCAAACTGACAAACTATTTTTTCTTTTTATTATACTCAATGAATTAAGGTGGTATTAGGAGATTTTCCTTTACACATCTCTGCTGTTGGGTTCTCAGTTAATCTATACTAACATAATCAAGCTGAACAGTTTGTTTCTTTGTTCGAATGCGCTAATCTTTGGAACTACTGGTACGATTTTTAAAATTCTTTCAGTATTCGATCGCCCATTTATTGAGGAAGGCTATTGGTTATATATCATCACGCTAAAACCAATAGGAGCGGAGGACCACTATTCCACGCGGACGAAGTCGCGGGATGAAGCTATTAAGTAATAAGAAGGCTAATTTAATTCTTACCAGCTTTTTTGGCTATCTCAGTTTTACTGGCTTCTTCAATGACATGTTCCATTTTCCCCTTGATGCCTTCAAATGTTTCTTTCAGTACTTCCGAGCTCTTGGAAGCCTCTGATTCAACAGCATGGAACTTTCTTCTGGCAGCCTGGAAATTACGAAATATATTTAATAAATTAAACATGTGAAAGTGAGTTTCTTTATTATGCTTTCATAATAAAAAGGCTGAACTGATTTGAACGAAATTTGGTATGGAGATGGATTGTACCCTGAAGAGGGTGTTTGAGGGCTTTTTATCTAGGAGCATGATGAGGTTTCCTTGAGACGCAGGTGAAACCGCACAATACAGCTAGTTATTACATTACACTTATTTTTTCCTTAACAATTAGTCAACAATATCTTTGTTGACTCCTTAGGTTTAGGTTTAGGCGGGCTGTTTTCGGCAACTCCACGACAAAGCGCGTATTTTGCGTGATTGTTGACTCCTTATTCCTCCTATTCATAGTTTACCCACATTTTACTAGTTAGGAAACACAGAAATGTAACTTTGGGAATGGGCATTTATACTGGGCATGAACTAGACAGTCCCACTTTGCCCAACCTGCATTCAAACCCAGGATCAAGCTAAACAGATCCTTGCAACCACTAGACTGACCAGATTGTCTACTAGCATTCTTTTGAGTAGTCCTTAAAGTTAAAATAAATAGTTAAGTATTAACCAGCAATGCTTCTGAGTTCTCTAACTTCTGTGCCTCTTCTCTGAACTTCTTGATGTTATCCTTCATCTCCTTGTTCTTGGCCATATCTTCCTTGATGTTCTCGATGATGGATGAGAAGAATCCCTTCCGTGCTGAGTATTGGCGGCATTCTTGCACGGTGTACTGTAAAGTAAAGGTCAAGTTTTAGTCATTGGACCTTATTTGTGCTGCCCATTGTGAAAGCTACCACCATTTGATAGTCATTTTGGCTTCTAATAAGTTTCTGGTTGGATTTTAAAAGATTTTCAACTGATTTAGTTATCATAACATAGATTTTATGAATGAAACATTGATGGATTTTTGAGTTTCTCAAGAACGTAAGTCTTGACAAGCTCGAGTTTTATACAGTGACGGATAATTTCAGTTTTATTACTATAATTTCATCATTGTAATGCGCAAATTGTACATGTAGCTTACCTGGTCGGATTTGTTGGTGAGTATTGTTTGTTTGAAATTGAAGGGTAATGCAGATTTCCACCGTGCCGGACTATATAATAACTGTCGACATGAATGCTAAAAAACAAAAAAGATTGAAAATAGTAGCACGAACCAAGGACATTGAACATAACCTAACCTAAAAGTCATCTCTAAAATCTCACCATTTTTGTAAATACCCTAAGAAATCGCACGGGGTATACGGAATAACTGTTTTTCAATTAAATTATTCTGTTAAAATCGAGATATGTAAAATAAAAGAGTCGAATTTTAAGACATCGACGAAAACTTATTCATAATCCGTGCAATCTTCTGTCAAAAGGACTCCTAGTTTGTTTTCACTGCACTTAAATATAGATTTTTGACTATATTTGACATTAATATACTATTTTAACCAATAACAAAATACGTAATATAAACACGACGAATCATAAGGCTTCAGCCATAAACAAGGTGCAAAAGAACGACACTCATCTTGTCTACTTAAGGCCATAAACAAAAAATAAAAGGAATAAAAAGCAAATAAATATTAAATGCAGTAATAAAAATGTAATTTGGAAAAGTTTTATTCATTTCACTAAATCAAATAATTCGATTAAATTATTTATATTGGTTTATAATAGTAATTTAGAATAATTAAATTAAATCAAAATAAAAATTGCCATTGAAAACAAGCTGTCATACATAGAGCATAGACTCGACAAATGTTTAAAAGTTTTTGTGTTTCCTGTTGCCAATTTTATTTTGGAGTGAATTTTTCGCTTGTTTTAAGCAATTTAAGAATTATAAAATTTTTTGTTACTACTCAGCGTCCAAAGAACTAGAAATGAAATATTTTTCCAGCATAAAATCGTACATTCTAAATTATGAGATAGTCGTTGTTTCAAGTTTAAAAAAAATGCTCGTTTCCGGTGTGAAGGCAGTTCATGAAACATAAGAAAGTGTACAATTTTCATTTATTTTCTGTCGTCATATTTAGACACGGAAACGTGTTGCGTTTGATGAAATCTCATTTATTTTATGTTCGTTAGTAGTCGATCGTGATCCTTGTTATATTACGCGTTACTAGTGCACGGCGAGGGTGGAATAGCGAGGTGCTTCGTCATAGACAGTGGAAGGTAGCTAGCGACGTAATATCGAATATCTTAGTCCATATTTACGTATAGCATAGTAGGTATCGCGGACCGTGGTTACCACGTTTTCGCCAGCTGGTGCGTACATTGCTGCAGTAGAAATTGGTTAGAATAGTTGGAGATGTTGCGTTGGGATAGTGTGTGTGTATTTTTAGCTGATTGTGGTGTTACTGATTGCGGCAGGTAGTGCGCCCGGCGTGTGCGAGGCAGTTCATCTGAAGCCAGCTTCCTGGAAGCCAGTATCAACAATTGATCCCGTTCGTCAGCTCTCGTCCATTGGGGCGTTACCGTTTTATATGACTTTAGCAAGATATAAAGGTTAGTGAAATTGTATTTCTTAATAAGTTATTATAACCGCGTCTCGCCCGCGTGGACATTGAAACTGTAGGGAGGATTTCTATCTCAAAGTGGTTACCCCTCATCAGCTCTGCAACCATTCTTCATGAAAACTGTGAGGGCCTCATAAATTCACTTAAACATAATCCTGATAAAGGGTATTTTAACTTGCATGGCATTACATTCAATAAAATATCTGTATGTGTACTTGTGGCAAAAAAAAACATAAATTACTGGTGACCAATGGTGGTCACAGTTAAATAAACTTGAATTTCAATAACTAGCAAGCAAAGATTTCATGAATTCTTTAAACATTACAGGAAAAAATGTAATATTGAAAATTAGACATCCAAAGGATTATGTACCTAGTGACACAGCAAATTATTTATTTTTACTTTTTATTTGTTTTACCAACATTATCTACTTGTATCAAAGATATAGTTCAAATCAGCTCAATTATAATAACCTACCTTTTTGCAAATGGATATTTTAATCTATAGAAATAATTACAGCTAATCATAAGCCTATTAAATGTGTTTAAAAATGAACAAGACAATGATGTGTTCAACAATATTACTATGATGCATCAAAAAGTTACTGATTAAATCATCTTTTAGACCGCATTAAAGCATAAAGCGGGTTACATTCATTATGACTGGTACAATTTTTTCAATAAATGTAATCAATAATTTCTGAGGCAACAATATGAATTTTATACAGATACAATGTAGTGGTAGGAAATATTACAAGTGAAATATTTACAGGAGAAAGCATTTGATATACCACAGCTATCTAGTAGCTAGCCATTTCTAAGACAGACATTAATAATAATGTGAAATAAATGATGATGACAATTATTTATAGCATCTGTCTTATCTTAATGTTAATTAACTTAGCCCGTAGTAAAAACATTGCTACAAATAACATTGTGTGAACACTGATTATGGGCTAGCATAATTATTGTTACTTTCAACTTTTTATTTATTAGTTTATAGCAATACTTCATACACATCTACCGCTAATTGCCACAGTTTTACAAGTCCAGATTAGATAGGGAACCTATTTTACTCATGCACATTTAGTACTCAACTGTGTTTCAGTAGTTATTGAGATCGTCTTGTGGCCCGTGAGTATTTTGTAAACACACTTGGCCGGTTTTTCTATGAGAAACAACCAATTTTACATAGGTATCAGGTTGAATCTAGGGTTAATATCACAAATGCGGCCCGCCTTTAGTTTATTTTGCTACCTTATGGCCCTTGCCTGCCAAAAGGTTGCCGACCGCTGGTCTAGACTATACAGGCAAAAATTATTGTGAATATGGTTTAAATACATTAGCATAGTAATGTACCTGCTTAATGTATTTCATGATGTACTTTCTACAACATGACTGCCCACAAAAAGGAGCGTTGTTTTAAGGGTTTATTTATTCCACCTTCCAACATCCGAACTTGAACTAATCATCTAGAGTCACATAGGCTAGAAATTTATATAAAAAATAAAACAAGTTTCTTAGTGGTAGTCGGGGAACCTCCCAGATATGAAAGTGTTCCATATAACAGTCGCCTTTACTAAGATTTTCTATTCAGCATAATTTATAAATATTAAACTAAACTTGGATTCTATTTTGAGGAAATAAGTGCCAATTTCATGATATAATGAGCCAGTCAAGAAGCCAAAATGTCTTGGTTACATCACTTTTTAACCCCCAACGCAAAAAGAGGGGTGTTATAAGTTTGACGTCGATGTCTGTCTGTCTGTGGCATCGTAGCTCTCAAACGGATGGCTGATTTCGATGCGTTTTTTTTTCATTTGAAAGCCAGTTTCCATGCGGTGGTTCTTAGCTGTTTGGTTAATATCGGTTCAGCAGTCTAAGAGTAGCAGCTCTTTTCTAAAATGATGTAAGGCATTTTTACGTAGGGGATTTTTATTTTTTTTAATGTATCTTTTGTGAATAGGCCATTACAATGACTGATGTATCATTCAAACGAGCCAGTGCGTGGTGCTGTACCAATGATGCCTTTGCACCTTCCAATTTCTTATCAGTTCCGCCTAAGCACGTGACCAGAAAACCCGTCGGTACTTTCTAAAGTGTCTGCGTCTGCCTACGTCTTGCGAATATGAATTCTCGTTGCTCTCAACCCGATAGTCGCATCAAACGTGTCATTTGTTATCAACACGGCTATTTTAATTGCCACCCATTATCGCCATGTTGTTGCGGTTGGGCGGAATTTCAAAACTGTCCGAAGAGTTTTGATATTGTTGAGCTTTTTTTGTTAGAATTGAACAACAATTTAGTTTTTTTTTCGTAATTTTCTACCATAATTCGGGCACCGGGTACTGACTGTTAATTTCGACCTATCAAACAGGCTGCATTCGAATTTTGTCTTACCTCTGATAGTCTAAGGGTCCTTTACTCTGCAGTCAATCTGATAAAGTATCTATATGTAAAATCGTCCCGAAACAGATATCCTCAACAATAAACATCTACGTGTCATTTCGTATGATACAAAGATGCAAAGTCATTTTCCTGTTTCATCATCAATCATGAACTCTCGATAAACTTTGACTTTAGATCTGTATCTATAATGCAGATCCGCTTTTAACTCCAAACTGGAAGTGGATCTTAATCCCGACAGTACACGCAATATTAACGTAAATTGCTATTATAGTCGGGGCTAGTCGTGTAGGTACTGAAAAACTCCCATAAAATTCTTTGTAAATGTTTTGAATTTAATCATTTTGATGATTTTAAAATTATTTATATTTCATGTAAAGCACTCACAATCACAAATGCATTTCGAACCCAGTTTCTTTACCTACATCGATTTTATTTTCGGTGCCAGACTAGTAAAGTTATGTTGCAAGGGAATTAAAACTCTTAACCTAAAATGGTCCTTGTTACCCGAGAGGTCCTCTACAAGTTTTACTTGACACAGAGTATAGTCGAGGCCCTGAATACTATACAATTCTGATGGAAATCCTAGTAGCGTGATTTTCATGCAAATGCCTGAGAGGATTGAGTGAGATCCAATAACGATTTACATGTGTGTGACGCGCGACAGGGCCTTTTAGACATGTAGATTCTAACAGCATTCTGTGTCTAGACATCGAGGACTATCAAACAGTTCAGTAGCCATATATTCTATTTAAATAACTATACAGCCTACGAAAGGTCATTACAATTGTTCAAAATCTGTGTCCGAAACCTATAAACCACAGATTAGTCCACCCACAAAACTAAATTGAGTGCGCACTAAAACCAGCTCATGTGTAACGCACTAAAGATTTATTGCCTAGAATTTAAAACTCCAATCTAAGCGTAGCTAGCGGGCGCACCACGTGCCAACACGGCCGGTGCAACCCCTCCCGCCCCTGACATCTCGCACACGATCGATACACATTTTGCACAGAATTATATTGGGTTACATATACCATTATTACGGTTCACGAGTACCTCATCCACTGGAAACTCGATATTACGTCCTATAATAGACTGCGTGGGTTTTCAGTCTTCAAGCTTGATTGGAAAATATGATAGAATATCCGTCGGCTCGTAATAAATCTTCATTAGAAAATGGTCGCCCTGAATTTCTGTGGCGGTTAAGATAAGGTGCACCTTTAGCCCTTAACCTTTTAAAAGCTTTATTTTTTGCAAATCTTTTCAGATTTGATTTTCGGGACTTAGAGCTCCTTCTTTAATTATTATAGGAAACTAAAAATGTGCAGTACTTTTAGCCTCTTTTGATTCATAGAAGAAAAAAACCTGTCCTATCGAGCATCGGCAACGAGACGTAAAATATTAAAGTTGTTGAATGCAGATGTGCGTTGCACAGTCAGTCGCGTTTGATTTCCCGCACGGCTGCCTTTTCACTCTGAGTTATTGAGAATGCGGGATGCCTGCACCACTATATTCAGATTCTTGTTGAAAATGCAGAATTCAAAGAAATGCCCTATTTGACACCAGCGTCATCGCTAGAATACTGATCAAATTACAGTTGTGTTGACATTTAAATCTGAGCGTTAACGTATCTCTTCCGTATTTACCAGTTGGCTTCCAGGATGTCATAAAACTGGCTGTTTGTTAATCAATCATAATGAAGTTTGTAATAACATCGAAGTAAATAGATGTGCATTTTTTTCGCAACCCATATTACTCATTATCTTGTCATCCGAAGTATTAGTTTCGGTATGGCTTCTTACGTCAGACCTAGGATGGTTTCGTTGCTGCCTACGCTGTAGGGGTAAAAGTGCTGAACGTCAATTAATAATGATTTCGTAAGAGCGCAGCGGCTGCATCCAATTGGTGTAACAATCGCGCCTAGTTTCAACTGTTATCGCTATTTTCAATTATTACTGTACATTTTGTGCATGTGAGAAAGTTTTTTTAGCTCCTGCATTCTTTTTAACTGCGTTTGCAGTTTCTAAGCTATGCGTCTTAACGTACATGCTACGATTTAGGATCATAAGTCTTCCGTGTCTAGTCTTTTAGTTACTGACTCGTTTATAGGTCGTAGCCTATGGCTTCAGTTTATACTAGCTCCCTTTCAGTTATACTCTAGTTAAAATATTCTCCTGGCGCGATCGTCGAGAACCCTCATACAGCACTACAGTCTGGAATTTATGCATGTTCGGCTCAAGATATGTTAATTTAGCAACGGTCTAAATACTGCCATTCATCATATGTCGCCCTGCGCATTATTTATAGGCTCATGAATAGGGAAGCCGTTGACAAGGTCCGAATTCATACGGATAAGACAAGGTCGACCACACATCGCGAACCCTCTTGTTTACCTTGCTAGGCCTCTGAATTCGCACAAGAAAATGTTTGCTTATTTTTTTTCAATGGCAGCGTGACGTCTTGGCGAACTTATGAAAAGGAGTGTTTTAATTTATACAACGGAGTTTTGAATAAACAAGTCCGTCATCAGCATCACCGTTGAATGCGAGGAAACTAAACTGTTTTAACAGGAACAAGAAGCCATTGAAAGCATTGACATCGCAAATTAAGCGTAATAAAATTCTGCCCTTATATCCAAATTCATAATGGTAATTGTTGTTTTGTTTACCTGTTTAGGATTGATATTTTTTTTCGCCTTGTGTAGAGTACGCTGCGAGTCTGCGACTTTCATTTACATATGGCGTTGGTATGAGATTTTTTTTAATGAATCACGAGTGAAACAGTTCCCTCCAAGCGTGAATACTTACGGCTAAGTCACGACCTCTTTGTGTGATAACTGTGATAAGACAAATTATGATGATGCTCCTTGGATTATTATTTTTCTAAACTTTTATTAAACTCGGTCGTGTAGGTAGTTAGTTTTGTTTTATCAGTCTTATTGCTCAAATTCAGGGTACTTGTACTTATTTTTAGCTAGAGATGTCTCTACTCTACCCTAATAGTGCAATTGAGGAACTCCAATCTTACATTATGAAATAATGAAAGCCCGCTAAGCAACAGTGATGCTTAAAAACACGTTGTTTTTACGTAACTTGTGACAAATTACTGATCTGTCATCTATGGCCACGCTGGTTGTGTGTGCCCTCATTTCGTCTTGCGACCACATTCACTTTTGTGGTATGCTTGTTAACTCCTGTGTATTTGTGAGAATCCTGGTGTGTTCGGTGAGGGGATTGCCCATGCTCTGCACGTTTAACACAAGATACTGCAACCATGATAAGTATGATAACAGAGGCATAGTCTTACGTACATATATGTATAGTAGTCGTAGTAAGTTGCTGAGTCATTAACTGATTAAAATTGACAAAGATTATTCAAAGGTTATGCAACGAACTCTACTCCAAATTGATCAAAAGAAAAATTTGACTATGAGTCCTCGACCTGTCTGTGTAATACCATGATACTCTATGCAATACATTCCATCGTTAACAGTAAAATTTCACGCACGTCCAAATAAACATATAGAATAATCGTAAACTCGTGAGTGGGATACGTGAGCACCTACACTTTCCTTTTAATGGCACTAGTGTAGCCGGCGGATCCCTTAGCGAATGTTACGAGTGGTGCCGAAACGTGGTTATGTCACGCGGGGTCAACGACCGCCTTTCACGTCTGTTACGCGATGTCGGCTCTCGGTCTAGCGGGATACGGCTGCTCTGTGTTCTTTAGAGCTTTTTGCGCGAAATATCATTGCTTGTGTGACCTTTATATTGAGGAGAAGATTCGTTGATTATTATGCCCCCATCCAAGTTGTTGGTTGTACATGCTGGTTAAACATACCAACTGAGTTTCTGATTTTAGTTATCTAACGTAAACGTAAAAAGTAGTTCTACGAACCGAATCATCTGCAGCTTTAAAATAATTAGTAATTTGCAATCGCCCGACTAAGTACCTATGAACCAAATTAAAAGTATATCTCGTCGACCTAGTAAAGCTTAGCACAAAAAACCGTCAGATAAACGTAATTTTACATGCTAAAAACTTTATTCTCCTTCCAGTCAGGTTTTTTTTAAAAGTCGAGCTTTTGAAAAACACCACAAAGCAATTCAGCGTAATCCACCAATAGGATCGTCGAACTGTGAAGTGTGCTCGAAGCGATCTCATTGACTTATCTCAGCTTTTCTCCGTTTGCTCTCACAGCTGCTTCAATCCTTTTGTCTGCACACTGAAGATGTTATTGTTTTCAAAGAAGACTGGTTCGCAGAATCGCATTTTGTATGTTCGCTTTTAGCTGTCTGGCAAAATTGCTGAGAATATTGCTCGTAATTCATGTAATTTGTGCAAAACACATTTCTTGCATTCTAGTCTTGTGCTGTTTTTTTCCCACACATCTGTCCATCCTATACCGAAATGTATAACAAGTTTTGTATTGTAATTACACAAAATCCAATACAAACGTCACTCCAAAAATAGTAAAACTCCGTGACCGATCGAAATGTTGAGTCACGGCTTAACCGATCTTTTAATTTGCGCCAGAAATCTAGATTTAAACCAGTTGCAGTCAATTTTAAAAATACCGTCATGGCGAAATGTTCCGATATCTAATCGAGTAACTAGTAGCGTCTGGATGCGGGCGCCTAGCTGAAGTAATCTAGCCGAACTGATATGAACTAGTATCGATATAAAATCGGTCAGGATATGACTAAAACAGTACTGGACGCAGTGAATGGGGAAATTAAATAACAGGCTTATGGCAATGCGTGTTTTAGCTACTATGTTTCTGAGAATATTTTATAGTAACTTTTGGTTTCGGCTAATGCAATATTTTCTTCAGTTTCTGCGACGATAAGGTTACTCCTTGATGATTGCGCCCTCTTTTTCTCCTCTTAAAAGCGAAAAATAATCAGCATTATTTTCTTTATCGCTCCAAAAGCTAAACTTATGTGACGAATCATGTATGTTCGGCTCGTGTCCGCCTGTAATGTAACCCGGAACCCTTGACACACATGATCGGTAGTGCTCGAACGGGACGGAAGTGACCTTCCCTCTCCAACTCGAGTGCGATGTACCAGATCGAGTGACAATCAGCTGGCACAACACCGCGCGACCATCTGAATTGGAAAATCAGACTGGGCAAATTGTATTTTTTTTTTAATTTATAGAATTGGAAGCTTCTTGCCAAGGTCCATGTCTTAAGTTTGATACTGATTTACAGTAGCCCTGATTAAATTTGCATTGATTTAAACAACAGTTCTTTCTTTAACAGTATGAAGAACAAGATACCAGATTTAGGTCCAGTGGGTTTTTTTTTAAAGAAAACGTGTTTTGTGCTCCAAGATCTGGTCTATCGGATATTTAGCAGTTGGGAGATACTCCAAACTCCTAGCAATTCATTGGAAAACTGTAAACAATAGTGTGGCTCGCCCGCTTCCCCTGGCACTCAGTTTATCTGCATTCAATCAAAACAATTACTGCATTCAAGGTTTCCATGTTTACTCACAGACGTTAATGTCGCCTGTCACCAGTCTGATCATCTAAAGGTGCGTGTACATGATTGATAGGCTATGAAGCATTCCTTGATAAACAGCCCATGAACATGACACCCATTAACGCCTTTATAGGTGGCTTCTTCACGCTAATTACTTTGGTTGACTCCATTCCTATTACATCATAATTTTTGAAATGACTTTTGTATAACCTTCTGATCTATTTCTGAATTAAGATCGGTCCACATTGTCTTTCTGAAGTTTTTCTTTTTCATCTTTCATAGTACAGTGTTATAAAGGTAGACGTTTGGCCAATATGGGTTGTGGACACAAGCCCGTTGTGTACTCACGTTACAATAGTTTACGTGCGGACATGGCATCGCAAACAACCGAGTATTAAACAATGCGAATGCGTATATGAATCGCTGTTTACTGTTGTACGATGTTTTTTATGAGACTATTGCCAATATCCCATAGTAAATATTAACTTCAAAGTCTTTCTATGTCCAAAATAACATTTAAACTATTGGTTATGCTGTCTTTTGTCGTTAACTTGTGACCTCAAAACGCAATGACCCACCAAATTAGGTCCAACAAAACTTGTCTATTCGACAGAATAAACACGGTAATATTATCTATTACCGTGGAATAAATGCGCACAAAACTTAAGGTCTTTTCACACGGTTCGTTGTACCAAGCTTATTGATCTTGCAACTACTGCGCAAGCGACCGTCTCTGCATTGATAATGCGGCTTATAGATCAATCCAATTGATGCGATCTTTGACAATCGCTCCTTTGAGGGATGTGGGAAAATTGTGGACCGTGAGTAAATCTTCTGATCAAATTATAGAAAGGTGGACCTTCAGAATAATCCCCGCTGTTTATCGGATTTTTTCTTTTTATGAATTTGCAATGGTTCATTTGACTTTTTTATGTGCTGACATGAATAATACAAAGCTCTAAAGAGGATCATTTTATCTCCCAATTTTTTTATCTCTTTATACTTTTTGTCCCTCAGTCATTATTTCCTTTGATAAAGTGGTTTGTTAGAAAAAGCTTGCTATTTTATTACTTTTTAAGCTGGGTATACATATAAGTAGAAAACCTATTGGTTTTATTTTAGTCTTTATTTGCTTCATTACAGTTATTAATAGCTTCCAATAGCAAATACTTAAATAATTTTAGATGCGGTAAAAATGTTATACTGTTTACAATATTTTAGTTTATTTTGTTTTTGCCATGAGTGCCATGACGCCAAAATTCCTTAGAAGTATGCGATTATAGAACCCCTCTAAAGCAAACTTTTATACTCAGGTTTCACCTAAAACTAGCGATCAACAAAGCGACGCACAATTTTTATTCTTCCTTTGTATCCAGACTTCACGGTCTAGATAATGAGCATTGTCTTTGGGGCTAACAAAACCTACGCGTCCATTATTTGTTTGTCACCTCGAATTTGTTCAGGTGTAATGTTTCTATGATTCGTAAGAAGATCACCGAAACTACCAAACCTTAAACCGTGGCCCACTTGGATCAAAAATATTTGCAACAAAAACGTTTTTTTATTCTAAAGATATAGCGCGCGTATGTGACAAAGAAAGTTTAGAAGATCTTTGCGTTATGACAAATGTAAGACTGTCTAAATTACTTCTATTTATTCTGATAGGTATCTATTTATTCCGTAAGTTTTGTAATCTGAGGAGAGATAACCCTAGTTTAATTCACAATTTGTGCGTAAGTTCTCCCAATGTGATATCATTGTCCTAACATGGTAGTCAAGCTCTACACTCTACAGCCCATTCTTACCGGTGCGAACTACCGTTTTATCGCATAGAATAGCCGTGGAAAATTGTCAAGTAGCAGTGTTGCCCAGCAACAATCCACGCGATTATTTTATCTTATCTAAGCAGTCCACACGGCGTTGGTCTTAGCATAATGCTGTTTACGTAATGTCTGCAAAACATTTGGGCAAGCGGTGACGCTCGCGCTATGTATGACGTGTGGGCGTTACATTAGGCCTTATCTACGTCACAGTAGGCTGTGCTGATAGCTGCGATAACAGCGCCTGTTCAACCTCCGCTCATTTGAGATTTATTATATATATGCCTTGTACTCGAGGATTTTGCCTTCAGTTTTGCTAAAACTAGTTTTGGTTGTCCATGTGCCCAAAGAACTGTATCGCTCTTGCGCTTGTTTGTATGATCAAACAATTATAATCAATGTCAAAAAGTATCAAATATGGTCTAAAAAGGTACAAAAGCAGAATTTAAATATTTCATGTTTATTCATCAGCCGTCGACACGTTCAATAGAACCATTACCACTCTATATTGCAGTCTCTTTTCCCCGGCTATAATTAGAAAACACCCTCTTCTCTCGGCCTCATTATCACAAAATAAAATCCACTTTCCTCGTGTATACTATTAGCATTTATTTCCCTCCCGTTATCAGATTGCTTCTCAGTAAAAAGGTACTATCTAAAAATATTGCGAAAGCCCCTCTTCAATTAAGGTCGAGTGCGGAAATAGTAGATTGTTACACAAGGGATGAAAGTGACCTATTTAGGCCCGAGATGGTTTGGCGCACGAGCGTAGCGAGGGCGCAAATAGTTCGAGGGCCTACATAGGTCTTTCTCCCGAGGTAAACACTCTGCTTTTCATTTCGAATATGAGGAAAGGAAATACAAATCTGATTACATAAACAAACAATATTATATTTGTTAACGTAAATAATTAGCACTCGACGAAACAACAGAAGATCGATTGTCCGCCTCTTTTTATTTTTCTGTGGCATTCTACCAGCCAGTATTTTTTTTATCAAAAATTTTGCTCAAATCTATTTAAATTAACGAATAATTTATTGAATACTAAATGAGAATTACCTGTATGTTACAAAATTATTGATAATATTTTTTATTGCAATTTTACGCCGCGGTATAACAGAGTGGCTGTATAGAAGGACATGGCTTGCATAGTTTTTTTTGTCAGTTTTTTTTTTTGATAGTAAATTATTATTTTGTAAAAAAAATTGCTCAAATCTATTTAAATTAATTAATAATTTATTGAATTCTAAATTAGAAATACCTGGGTAAGTATAAAGAGATGTTACAAAATTATTGGTAATATTTTTTATTGCAATTTTACGCCGCGATATAACAAAGAGGCTGTATACAGGAACATGGCTTGCATAGTTTTTATTTTTTTTGACAGCAGGGAAAATCGCTTCCCCGGGACGAAAAGTACTACTTTCGTCCCTCTGATCAGGTAACTTCAAGCGTACTTTCCGTGTATGAGAAATGAAAATAAATAAATTGTATTGTACAAGTTTTTTTTATTTCATCCATTTATTTAATGGCTATGGTATATGACATATCAATAAAATAATACCAGATGTACAAGTAGTATTTGTATAACGTTAGAGAAGAATAAAATACGCCCTGTGAAGTCAGAGCACTAGGTTCCAATACGAAACAGGTGCCGATTCAAATGTGTCGGTAGAACCGTAAGCAGAAATCGTCAGTTGCCATAATAAATAGAGATAAATGAGCTACTCCAAGGAAAGTTTATCTTGGAGTACCTCAGGAACGAATCTTGAGAAAAACCAGTTAATGTTACGATCATTCTTTTATATTTATTTAAATTATCTGCACGAATAATATATACGAGTGACTTGAATTCGAAACCCTAGACCTTGCATATTAAACTTATTTGCCACAAACATTCTAAAACAAGCAGTTCATGAAATAACAAGGTTTTGTAACTATTTTAGAACTATAGAAACTCGCACACATCGTGTTTCGTTATTTATATTTGCCCTAAAATGTAGGTACACTAAAAGTGAAAGATCCCAGCGGTCCGTCACCGGTTACCCTTGGCCTCACAACAAATTAGGGACCCAAAACACTTTGAGAACAATAGAAAATTAATATAACGCTTCAAACTTTGAACTGAAAGCTTTCAAAACATTTAAGACCTCTTAACCGAACATCGCTTTGCTTCTCGATATTTCCGTCGAAGTACATTGACCGGGCTGTGTTTCAGGATACTTCGCACTTTGTTACAAATTAACTTCTGTATTCTGGGTCATTTAGGACAGAGTGACAGGACTTCTACCACCAACCTGGTATGAAGTGCTTAATGGCGGCTTTATGTAGTTTTGTCGGAATTCTAAGAGATTGAAGGCTGCTAAAGAATTGCTCTGCCTGAGGTCGCGTTTCCATGAACTCGCAAGCTTAGGAACTTGGTCGCGATGTATATTGTTAATATTGGTGATCTATCTTTATAGGTTTCTGTAACATTTTTTAGGACGGATTGAGTCTTCTTAGAATCAAGGCGTGTCAGATTACTCATGTAAAAAAGCACGTGTTCCAAAATTTGATAAGCCTAGAGAGCTTTATGCTTCCTAGTTGCGCATTTTCGACGGATCATAAAGCTATATGGGCAAAGTTGACCAGCTTTGTACGTGTTCATTGCAGGGTTAATTATTTTTTTCGAAAGTTCTTGAGATAACTATATCTGCTCTATACAAATTGTATGGCATTGTGATTACGCTATGTTATCGAAAGTATCATCTGGCATTCAATCAAACTGTCCCATTTGCCACACTTGCCGCAAAACAGCTCAACAAGGATTCAATCAAATGTTATTACATTGATGCAATTTTTTCAACAACTTCAGACTAGAAACTGGAGGCGGCTGGTTTCGTAATCGATAGGGAGGCGCAGCGCATGCGTTTCATCCCCCTCCGCGGCCCGGCCCGCCTGAGGCCCGGGCCTAGCTGCGTCCTGCAAAGCCTGCGGGCATTCGTAAATAGCTACAGAAGTTCCATACATGTTACAATAACATATTACAGGCACATTTATATTAAACACTAATGTTATTCGCATGTTATGGACCACTGCAGTGGCTACAGGCTTGCACATTTGCAGTATTTCATATCGCATACATGATATGGGTCTTCTACTTTCGTTTTGTTTCCTTCGGGCCCATAGAGTATAATAATGATTAATGTTACTGTAACAATGATAACACTGAATTATTGATGATAAACAGATTCTATACGTAGATGTGTCGAATATATAAATTGCAATTTGACTAATTACTTTTAAAAAGCAACGAAACAAGGGACATTCAAACAGATTTAGTGAAATACGTTGATGTACAAATTATTTTATTCGTTCAATATCAATTATATCCATTTCAGATCGCCGCCATCAGCTTAATCAGTATTTTACTCTGTCGTTGTCTTTTATCGTTCAGATTTCATGTAATTACGTAAACTTGTGAAATTTTTGACATTAGCGTTGGTAGTTTAAAATTTACAGGTCATCCAGACAGTAAGTCGTTCGCACCTAACAAATGGATCCAACCTTGACTTGTGTCACCTTCCTAACTACGTCACGACGTGCCAGACATTCTGGTAGCGCCTGATACGGTCCAAACGAATGTGTAAACTTTGAGAACTAGATTGATTCAAACACTTTGTAGGTAGGGTGTAACTACTAAAGAGCTGCTATAGAGCAATAGTCAAACAGACATGACGACATTTATTTTCTAGCTGTTCTCAGAGTTTTGACCCGCATCCTGAGGGAACTACACGTACCCAAAGTATCCTATAGGGTGATGCAGGTTATAAGCCGAGTGTGTACCAAATTTTATTCAAATCCATTCAGTATTTTTTATGTGAATGAGTAACAAACATCCATCCATCCTAACAAACTTACGCATTTATAATATTAGTAGGATAGTAACAAAACTTCTAATTAAATAGGTTTTTTAATATAAATAGTTAATACTGTCAAATGTGAATAATTCTGATTTCTGAAAAACCTCAATACAATGTTAAAAATAAATTATTCGTTGATATCTCATAGACTTCGAAAACTCAATTCCGAAGATAACAAATCCAATATAAAGTTAGGTTTTATATTTCAAAATGAATTCGTGTCTCGTTCGTGATTTGTCGCCTATGAAAACAAGTCCTTGTCGGCAATTATTTTCCACCCTCTTGGAACATTTGTATTTAAATTGTCGCAAGTTTGGTGACGTCAGAGTGCTGGTGATTCAGCGCTATTCTTGTAGGTATGTCGTATGTGCCATTCCACTGTGTTTGCTAGTCGTAAAGTGTTGGACACGGAGGCACTGACTATAGGTACTGCTATTTATTTTTCAAGGCGAGTGACTTTTGCCGATAGCGGTCTGAATTACCCCAATCAGTTATTATAGTAACAAAGAGTCATTGCGATAATACTTTCATACAAAATCCAGTGTAACATACTCTTCAAAATATTATCAATGAGCTAATATTTATTGCCTGTTTAACGCGTGATAGCGTCTATTGTAACTGAAAGATTGTCAATATTACGGCATAGGGCATTTTTAGAAGCCACCAATCGGTAAAATACCGATTCATTTTCATCTCTGACATGCAGAGCTAGTTTACATAAACATGTGCATAGTTTATGAATATAAATTGTAACGGACGCTAATTTACTGTTAGGCATTGAAACATGTTTTGCCATGTCGCACATGAATTAAGTTCAGTTAAAAGAGCAATACTTCCAATTCGAAATTGTTTTGGCTCCATGCACTAAAATTACAATGGGAATCATTTGAATAAGTGTACTTAGTTAGACTTTGCTCAGAGAACCTAGATTGTGCCAATGAAACTATTTGCAATCGGCCGTGCAAGGGTGAAATGTGTCCCTCGCACGCTCCCGTGAAGCATCGCCGGTCGTTATCACCGCTCCCCGCCCCCGTCCCGCCATCCCTCAGCCCTCCCTGTCCGTGCTGCGGTCACGACGCCTCATTTATGGGCCTTTGCTGTAACTCCCAAGCTTTATAGTCTCATTGAAAGGGTACAACTGTCTAGCTCAACTTTGTACATATTCTCTCCTTTGATATTGTCCACTAATGGACTTCTACTTTGCAATTTATGATAGCTACAATCTTTGTAAGTGATATGCAATTTGTGTAAATATGCCATTTGAATACTAGACCATTGTTCTAATGTGCAGCGACGACTCACTACAAACAGTAATGTTATCATTATCATGAATAGCTTTATTTAAATTAAATGGCTTGTTTCAGCAAATGACGTTGGTTCCACATTCTGGTCATGAATTTGTCAGATTATATTGTTTTGGCAAGAATTCTAAATGTCGAAAATTTCGTGAGTAGTCCAATCTGAATTATGAGTGTGTAAGTTTGTTGGTGATCTCAGGGACATAAATCAATGTAATAAGGCAGACTTCACTAAAGTCATATTTACTCTCTGAATGTGCACCGGGGAGGCAGTCAAGGGGTTCACCGGAAGCCGCCATGCCACCTCATCGATATGTAGCTCTCTATGGTGTAGGCAGCCGGATGTCGCGTAATGTGAGCATTGTCTATAGATTGCAGACACCCGGTGCTTGCTGCATTGATGCAGCCGGTGACGCTTCGTCTGACTTGTGATTTTGTATACCCACAGTCGCACACATGTACCTATCTACATTATAGATACAAGTTTGTCATAGGTTTGCTAAGTTGTAACATTGACTCGGCAATTTGCGTTACATATAAAATACGTTTTACTCCTGATGTTGTTTCCGTAACCAATTCTTGACCCAACATTTGCATTCATTGCAGTGCTTTAGGCCACAAATTTCTATTTTTTTTTTTTGCAACATCGAGGTCAGTTCCCTGAGCTCATAATAATACGGAAGCAGGGCATTAGTTCTTTAACTGCAGTTAAAACTTTCTTAACTCAATGTCTAATTATATTTACTGCTTACTGGCCAGTAACAAGCTTAGTAAAGAGAAACTATAAGGGTACACAAGTTGTCCATTCATAGTTACAATTTGTATACTTTTATTATAATTATGTGTGTATCTGGTTATCAATGCAGGCCTCAACGTTGGTAGTTGAACAGCGATCGGGTTGCGCCCGCGCATGTATCGCCTTACAGCATCGGATCTACCCGCATTTGATATCAAGTGGCTGTGGTGCAAGTGATAGTCTATTGCATATTGCATTATATTATTTTTTCCGATATTTTCATAAACCTTATTGAGAATAGACTCCATTGAAATGTCTTTCAACATGATCTTATGTCAATGCTCGTGCGTTTGCTGTATAAGAGGTCTAGGCCCAGCAGTGGGACGCAGGCAGATAATGACGTAGTTTTCTTGTTTTATAAAACTTTTGTTTGCCATTAGGTATTCGGCGTCCATTTAAATTATCATGAAATATAATTGTGCTTGTTATTTTCCTATTCGTCATCTCAGTCGCTATCGCTTTTCAAGCAAGCTACACGTATTCTAGACACAGTCAATGAATGTCGGTCGATGGTCGTCCAAACAGCATTGTCTCGTGTTTTGAATACCTCGTGTACTATGCTATCCGGCCGCCGTCTGCAGTGTCCGGTCACTGTGCGAATTCCCCGCGCACACCGCGCATGTAATGCATGCTACACGCTTCCTGTTATTGTAGTAATTTGACTTACATACACGTAACAAGAGACCGATGGCTGTAAACACTCGTGTCGTACCATTGCATATGACAATGATAATAGTTCTTTTGAATTACTAAGCGGAAGGTTACTATTTCAATTAGCTGTTAATCGGACAACCTATCTCTGTTGGTGATTTCTGGAAAAAAATATCTGGGCAAAACATTAAAGTAGGTACGATAGAAAGCTATAAATTAGTACGACGAATTTCATGTCGTAGTGAGTGCTTTCTTTTTTTACCAAAGTGTCCGAATAATCACATGAAATCTCACTATTCTGTAATGCCTCTGTTGCCAGAAATTTCTTTAAATGTGTTTTCTCAATGAGTTGCAAGTCGCTCTGGAGAAATATCGGCTACTTATTAATATTAAGCTAGCTTGGCTGGAGCGAGACGAGCACGAATTTGACATACCGATATCGCTAACTAAAATGCATAGAAAGTATGCGTTGCATACGAAAATGTACCTACTGGGTTGTGTTTGAGCTAGATGGGATTAAGTCCATAATTTTTGTAAGTAGTTAATGTATAGATTTATGCACCCCTTCCTAACTGATAATTTAATCAGATTTCCATATTTGATGGTCTTTGGGCCCCATTGCAGAACGGTACGTACTGAATCATAGACTATGTCTTAAGCATAGATTTCGAGCATTTTCCTTTGTTAGATGCAATTTTATGTAATGTTGTGAAATCGTCTAGTGAATCATCTTCCCGAGTGTCTGTGTTTAGTTACTCGCAAGTAACTGGCATGTTCAAAGCTTAACGTCATTTTGTCTGAGTTCAATGTAGAAAACCGCATTAATAGAGCATTGTAGTTCCATTTGACGTTCCATTTAAAGAGTGCCCCGTCTAGTGTGGTGTAAGGCGCGGCCAGCGTGGCGCATTGCAGGCCCGACCCGGCACGGTGTAATTGGAGGACGGCGGCGAGACTTTGTTCACAGACCAGTAACACCAGTGGGACAAATAAAAGTTATAGCTGTGTATTTTTGATGATTATTCGGTAACTGTTACATATGTGCCCAAAATCTAAAACCTGAAGAGAGTCCACCTTTATACAAATCTATACACATAAAATGCTTTGTCCTAAATGACTGACGGATAAACGCACAGCCTAAACCACTGATCGTACAGACCTGAAACTTGGAGGGTGTTCTTTGTATGACGTAGGCATTCGATAAGAAAGGGTTTTCCGAAATTCTACCCCTAAGGGGTTGGAAAGAAGGGCAAAGTTTGAGTTTTGATTTGATTGCGTGTAGCCCACGTGTGCAAAGTGGCTGGCGGAAAGCGAGTATGAAAAAATATGCATGCAGTTTGCATTGGAAAGTTATTCTAACGGTGATGCAATAAAAATCGTATTTATTTTGATAATACTGTCACGTGAGTTCGTTGTATTGGTCACAAGTTAACCAGTCATGTGCCCCCAACAGGTTCACCGTTTAAATTATTGCCATCTATACACAATAGGACTTGAAGAAGTTTTGAAAGATTTTTCTTGTAAAATAATGTTTACTCTGGTCATAGTTCTGCTCTGTGACACTGTAGTGTGCTCGGCAAATGTGTTGTCTTGGAGAGATTCGCCTCACTGAAGTGGCTGCCTCCAGTCTTCGGAACTCTTTAATTAATTGCATCTAGAAGTGAACGTGCACACTAGTTTAATTACACCAGTTCTTGGTTTAATGAAAGCCAGGCTTGCTTTCAATTTAACTTTGTTAGGAGTAACTTCGTAATTTATTAGTCTGTTTGCATCGTTTGGTTTATTTGGTATGTAGAGGATGGCCGATAGGCTTAGAATACAGCAATGCACAAATATCTCGTTGTTTTAGAACATAATTTTGCCCTCAGTCGCCCAGCCTCAATTTGTCTTATTCCTATATAGACTTTCTACACATGGCAAAATAAAGAATTCAATGTCGCTATAAAAAAAAACATATTAGATGTTTATCACATCGTAGCAATAAAGCGGCCACATCCGAAACCACATTAAACACACAACACGATGGTAGGAGCGAGCAACCGTGGCGAATCGAAAATGATTGGCGAGCGATTGCCGTGACCGCACACTATCGTATTCAATAACATTGTGCTGCGTACATTTCTCTCTTACACCACGCTCCGCCGACATGGACAAGTTCAACATCGATGTACACTACATCCAAAATATTACTAAATCTTTGCCTAGCTTGATGGCTGTGTGAGTGACACGTACACCTCCACCAATCACAATGCACCATTTCAAGGTCGTTCAGAAGCTGCGTATACAATTGAGAGTGTGTGCGTATTGTTTTGAATCCGCGACGTGTCAACATTGCAGTTATAATAGGATCACCTTGTACCTCTAGCTTGACGGACCACGGCGGGGAATGGAGATAGCTCATGATAATGTGAGTTTGTTTATCTGTCTCCTGACGTCACAATGGCTTTTTTATCTATTCCTCTTAGTACATTAATCGGACGTGTCAACGTTTGCCTACTTACTGGCATTATTCTTAATGAAACATCATTAAGCGATAAATTGATTCGTTTGCGTAAATTTATGTATTGTTATCGTAGTAGTAAATGTTTGTTCAAATTACCTCATACAGTAAAAAACACACTATCTGTTTGTGTGAACCGAACTGCTCCGGTATTCGCCTGCTATGTATGTTCAAAACCTTTTTAACGTGCACTGGTACTTATTATTTAATCACATTATCTACTACAATTTGCGAGTGTAATAGTAATGTCAGGAGGTAACATGGACAAGCATGTCTCATAGGATAGCGTCGTATTACGAAAAGTGCTGTTCTAGAAAAATACTCCCTGTTGGCTTAGCTATCGAGCTACAATTACAGTACAAGCATCGATTGATTAGTTGCCATAAAAGTCTACTAAGTGCCAATTTGTTTCTTGTGAGTAATAAACCAATAACCGCTCAAGGTTTCCTGTTCTCATGTAAAATAACTAAAAATCCTTTCGGTGCGCAATTTCCGTCAATAAATAGAAAAGTAACAGAATGTCTTATTGAATGTAGCCGATTCGTTCTGTGCGCGTAATTTTATTCCTATTCCACTCTGCGCTTCACGGCTCGGTTCGCCCATAAATTCACCTCGCGTATCTTAAACATAAAAGGATTTTTATGGCTTTGAGTGACGCAGTGATTGTATTTTTTCCTCTGCTCTTAATCGCGTCGCAGGACTTCTAAAATTGCGAGTATATTTGGCAGGCCTGCGTGCAAATGTAGGGTCGTTGCGCCGGTTAGCGACCACTTAGCTGACTTGCGCACTTTGAAGGAATTAAAAACTACTTAATATGTACGCAAAATCGTTACTGTCCATATAAATGATTCATAAATATAGTCAAGATGCATATAAATAAATAAAAATTATACACTTCCATATATAAATTTGGAAAAAATATCGAAAATGTGCAAAAATAGCCAAAACGTCAGTTACCGACCACTTTGGTCAGTATGCGACCACTTGATGCCAGTTACCGACCACTATTTTAAAGGTGTTTTTTTTATTATAAGGCTATTATTATTGATGCAAAAATAAATTAAACATATTTACAAACAAATAATCATCAACACCAATAATGATTTTTCATTGTTTTTTGAATATAATATCGATTATCTCGAGCTTGGATTGAAAGCCACTTTAATTCGCTTTTCACTCTTCGCATGTAATACTGGGTCATTCTGGTGTTTTGGTCTCGATAACGTCACGTTATCTTCCTCTTAGTAGACCCTCTATACTATTCTATAGTAATTCGAGGAATCCGACATACCTGATATCATCAGCCTATGGGTTTCCCAAGTATCTTGGGGTTGGTTACCAGTCCCAACAGATGCAGTTGAACACACATGGAATGACTGCCTATCTAACCTCCACTTTCTAATTACCACGTATCCCGATACCTTTCTGTAAAAGAGAGGATGTCACACCTGGGTTCTGACTTCCCGCAACATCATCTGCCTAGCCTTTTCCCAAATCGTTAAATTAATCGTCGTAACGATTATCAAAATTGTTAAAGTCAAAATTACAGCTGAGACCAACAGTTTAACATGTTTCTGAAACACGAAGGAGTCTCCGTATTATTTAGATGGTCACCCATCCACAAACCAACCGCGGCAAGCAGAGCTTTACTTTGACTTTCAAAGGTATGTTTTAAAGGATCTTAACTTAAATGTTATTTATTATATACTACACCATGGTGAACGCTAACTGATGTCAAATTCCATAGATTATTGCTCACAAACCACGCGCGGCCATATATTTGCACTGATTTTGATAGGCATTTGTCAAAAATTTACAAAGAAAACATGTGGTCGTTTACTGAAAATACGTATCTTCATGCCTAAGTTATACTATATCCAAAAATATGTAATCATAATTTGAAACCTTGGGATCATAATTAACAAAATGAAATAAGACTGAAGCAATCAGTATACGACCACCCGGCCGCTTACTAACGCATCAGTTACAATTACGTTTCAGTAAGCGACCACTGGATTTTAGTGAAAAATAAGATAAAAATCAGCAAAATTATTATTAAATAATCGGAATCACTAAATAATTGAACTAACCACGCTTTCATATTGGCTAAACATACAATACAAAGTACCAAAACATATCATTGAACGCTGTCCGTCGCGCTGTTTTATTTGCAAATTCACTGTATTTTCGCACATCACCGATTATCACGAAAATTGAAAGGCTTTTTTCTAAGTTAGGTAAAAGCATTTAATTTAAAATGTATTAAATACTAAATGCTTAACTATTCCAAAGTAATTTGGTATATTTTTTTATGGTTATGTCTCATAGAAATGTTATTATCCTTAATTAAAGAAACCTAGTCGGTCAAGTGGTCGGTAACCGAAGGTGGTCGCGTAACCGACGCAATGACCCTATACGTATTGGTTTAGTTTAGAGCAGTCTATAACACTGTTAAAGAAAGCAGTAACAAACGCATTAAGTACGTTATTAAAACATCTAAATCTTAAATACGTTTGTAGTCTGATGTCGAGTAAGCGCCGAATGAATTTCTTCGCAATTCGAAAAACATGTTACTTTCTTGAATTGGCATGAATTACAGAAAAATTGCTCACGCTGTGGCAATAATATTAACCATACAACAAGGCTATTGGGGTGGTTGCCCCAGGCTGCGCCAAAATCCAATCATGGAAGCTATTTTAAATCACCTTAATGTACTATTAGGTTGGGAGAGATCCCCATCTTAAGCCATTTGGTGTACATAGTCTGTCGTCAATCAATATTAACGTAGTTGTAATATTGTATTGCAGAGACATCAGTACAGTGCGAGGAGAGTAGTCGGTGTGTCGCGACCAAGAGACCGGCCCGCAGCCGTCGAGCGTGCATGACGCATACACCCAGATATACTGCCCGCAGGTATGGACTGGTAACAGAGCACTCTTGATCCTGAAAATTTGCGCCTTTTTCTCGCATCATAAAACCTAACTTTGAGATTTTCGTACTGGACTCTCACGGGCCCGTGAGGATCCCAATTCTTAACCATTTAAATCTTTTTTCCGAGGCCATGAGGACTTTCCTAGCTTAACTTGGACACCGTTACCGGTGTCAAAAATAAAATAACTCGCCTTGAGCAGGCATGTTGATCAAGCTTATACACCTTTCCTTAGGCCTTCGTCCAGCTGTGGGACTATAAATAGCTCGTTGTTGTTGAGAGTTTGAAACCTTGCTTTTTCGGACCCGAAGCGAAGGTGTATCGTATCTAAAGTAATTGACTATCATCAAAAATTCTAGCAAGTTCTTGCAATAAAGTTAAGAATTCTGAACAACTAATAAATATGTCATGCCGTATCAACTTTATTGGTCATCGGAGCAAAAACAAAATATACGCACGTATAGAAAGCCTGTAGCGAAAAACAGGAGTTTTTTTATATAAGAATAGCTCCAAAATGTCCTAATTCTGATATTTGTTTTGTTCCTACAATAGCATATACACAACATGTGTATCTCAATTACGTACACATATACTTAACCTTATTTGATCCCAAATCCTATGGTTTCAGTTTTAACTTTGTAAAATCAAGAGAATATCTTGAGAAATCGAATCTATACCGAAAAGTATTGAAGATTTTAAGACTAATAATAAAATAATTTACGTAATTTCGAAGTTTGATATAGAATACTTATTTTATGACAGTCAAAATTTGAACATTCAATTAACCTCAATTAATGGATTATTATTTCAAAACAAAAGTTCCAATGTGGTATTAACATTTTTATGAAATAATTTATTAAATATGATTTGGCCGCTCCATCCACTTACTTAAAGTTACAGCCAAATATATTTGGTTTTGCTAATTAATCATATTTTTCTTAGTAGGTCACCTTTAGAAGACTGCTTCAAACAGTTTCCGTATGCTGTATGTAACCTTTGAAACAAAAACTGTAGATATCATAATGTACATGAGGGAAAGTTTTTACCATATGTTTGGTGGCCTTCTTGACGAATGATCAAATCTTAAGTAGATGGACACCAAGAATTACTTTTATAATTGACTGATCATCTGGCCAGGCCTTAATAGAAGTAGCAATGTAAGTCAGCATATCACGACCGCTCTGTTTGCAGACCATCAAAATTTTGCAGTAACAGGCACCGGAAGCTGCTGCCCTTGCGGCAGACGTGACTGGCGCGCCGCGCGGGAGCGCCGGCCCGGCCGCATGCCGCCCCGCTGACACCGCACGCACTCACCCGCACCGCACATCTCTCCTAGACACACACTACACTACACACACACCATACACTGATACAGGACCGCTTCATTTGACACCCGGTGAGTTGCATTCAAATTGCCGCGAATTTTACATCTCTTCTACGTCATCACTTACCATCAGTGTCTTTTCCAGAAGGTACCACGCAGGCCATTCTCCCATAGCAGCACGAGGCTATAGCCAGCAGTCGCCATGGGGTCGGTGAACGTGAACCGGAATGTGGCGGACGCCTTCTACCGGTACAAGATGCCCCGCATCTGTGCCAAGGTCGAGGGCAAGGGTAACGGCATCAAGACCGTCATCGTCAACATGCCTGAAGTGGCCAAGGCGCTTGGCAGACCTGCCACTTGTAAGTTTGACATTACTACTTAGCTATCATCCTTCTTTGTTTCTAAACAGTACGTCGTCACTTTGCATGATTGAATTCAGTTTCTATTGAATTGAATATGTAACAATCATCAAGAAACTAAAGCATTCCATACGATTTCAGACCCTACGAAATACTTCGGTTGCGAGCTGGGCGCTCAGACGCAGTTTGATTTCAAGAATGAGCGGTTTATCGTCAATGGCAGCCACGACTCCGCCAAGCTGCAGGACCTGCTGGACGGGTGAGACCCTGCCGTATAGCGTTACATGGTTTCTTTGTCCATTTGATGTGACAAAAGTTATTAGGAAAAGTCCATGAGTTTGTTAAATTTGTAGTTTTGAGATCATCAAAATCGTCGGTCTGTTGCAGGTTCATCCGCAAGTTCGTGTTGTGTCCGGAGTGCGACAACCCGGAGACGGAGCTGATCGTGTCCACGAAGCGCAACACCATCTCGCAGGGCTGCAAGGCGTGCGGCTACCACGGCACGCTGGACTTCAACCACAAGCTCAACACCTTCATCCTCAAGAACCCGCCGGCACTCGACCCCAGCATGCAGGTATACCAGCAGGTACACACTCTGCTGGACACGCCCTCGCGCCTACTGGGCGAAGGGGGCCCACCCTTACACCCTTGTCCTTTCATGGGAGGAGACGCTCCTTGTCATCTGATTCGGAACGCCACCTCTTTGTGATATCCTTCCCATTCAAACATGTTCAATAGAAATAGTGAACTAAAGTGAGTGCGCGTGTTGTCTCAGGGCTCGTCGCTGACGGAGGGCAACCGCGGCAAGCGGTCCAAGCGCTCCGGGCCCGGCGCCGCCAACGGGAACCACGACGCGCAGGACGACGCCAAGCATGTACGTATGCACGCATATACCGATGCCACCCAAAGTGACTGGCGTCTGGTTTAGGAAATACCATAACTCTTCGGTTTTTGAAATGGCGTCAACCTTCAGAGTAGGCGTTGCCGCCCAAAAAAAGCCTGCCAAAACATCAACGACTGCCTTCTGCTCCAAGAAGATCTTCATAGACTTGATATCTACTGTAAAGATAACAAACTCTTTCTTAGTCTGCCTAAGTGTCATAGTATAACCTTTTCTAAAAATAAAAATATACTTAATTTTAGGTATGCCTTAAACAGCAAACAACTAAATGTCGTAGATTCCGTTCGTGATCTCGGTATCATTATAGATTCATGTTTGCATTTTGACTTGCATGTTAGGGATATAACGAATAAAGCCTTTCGTATGTATGGTTTTGTCATGCGATCCTCTAAAGACTTTGCGGCCCTCTACACTTCTACTATTATACAAAAAAAACCGACTTCAAAAAAAAAACTAAAAAGTATTAAAAAAGTATAAAATAACTTAATAAAGATTTAACACAAACCTAATACCTTTAATATTAATAAAACACCATTATTTGTATTTGCTACCTATTGACAGGTTTAAAGTCGGTGCCAAGCCAAATGTAATAGTGTTACTCATTCAGGTATTAAAAAGTTTTCATCTGTTTCACATTAATTCACATTGTTCTTTAAGTTTATTTACGTAGGTTAATCTTTAGGAATTTCATTTTGTTTAGGACTTGGCACCGACTTCAAACCTGTCAATAGGTAACACATACAAATAATGGTGTTTTATTAATATTAAAGGTATTAGGTTTGTGTTAAATCTTTATTAAGTTATTTTATACTTTTTTAATACTTTTTAGTTTTTTTTTTGAAGTCGGTTTTTTTAAACGTAGTTTTTTTTAATTTATTTTTTACTTTTTAGTGTCTGTAATAAGTTGCTCTGTAAACTACAGTATTTTTTACAGGATTTTTATAGATTACATAAGGAAGGCTATAACATTTCGTTGTTTTTATTGTCATAATTATATGTTAAATAGTTTTTTTTTAAGAAGCTATGGGTAGGCCTACGAAAGGTGCAGCCTTAAACAATATAGATCAAGAAACGGGAACGGAAAATATAAATCGACTCCGAAACAATTACGTCATCGATGTAAACAAAAATGTAAAAAATGTTCACAAAATGAAAACTACTGGGCCAAACCATGTGAAATTTTTATGGGACCAAATGGCATCTATTCCGCATCAAACTAAAAAAGAATCACGTAAATCGGATCATAAATCTCAGCGTAATCGGTGTACATACATAGAAAAAAAAAAAAAAAAAAAAAAAAAAAAAAAAAAAAAAAAATACCGATCGAATTGAGAACCTCCTCCTTTTTTTGAAGTCGGTTAAAAACTTTAATAAGATCTCAATTGGAATACGCGATTCCTATTTGGAATCCATTCTATCACAAATATACGCATCAATTAGAATTAGTACAGAAAAATTTTTTACGCGCTGTGAACTATAAATATTGTCACTCAAGAATACCTTACATGAAGTTACAACAACAATATAAGGTTCTAAGTTTAGAGTCGCGGCGCTTACTTCTGGTAGCCATGATGCTCCATGGTTTGTGTAACAATAGATTCGATTGTATTGAAATTACAAATAAGTTATGCTATATAGTACCTAGAACTGTTATGAGGCGGGCGGCCCGCGTGCCCCGGTTGTTCCACGTGGATTCATGCAGGACCAACGCCGGGGCACGAGTGCCTCTTCGTCAAATGGTGGAGACGTATAACACACACTTCACGGACATAGATATTTTCTCCGTATCTACAAATAAATTTAGAACACTCGCTATAGAAATACTATCACCATAATATTAACCGTAAATAAACCATACGATACGTACAAACTTTATATTTCTTTATAAGTACTCGTAAGACAAGTCCCCGTTTTTAATATTTCCATTGATTAATCCGTGGACAAAGGTGTGGGTTATATGTTTACCTACATATCTTATGACTTACTGTCTTAGTTTTAAAACCTTAACATGTAACTGTTTTTTGTCCCTAATAAATAAAATAAAATAAAATAAAAATTACGAAAAATGCAACGAAAACCCCATTCAAAGGGTCACAAATTAATACAAAACACGCCTTTTTTGGAGTCTGTTAAAAACTGACTATGTGTAAACGTGACTGTATAATGTTAGGATTGAATTTATAGTGAAATGCAAGCTCTGATTATGATAGTCATTGATTTAACATCGATAATATTATAGGTAGTAGTACTTCTAATTGTGCGTTTTATTTTCAATTCACAATATTTCTAAGGGAAAGAAGTTAATTTTATTGCTAACTTATAAAATTAAATCGTCTAGGAGGGCGAAGCTCCCGTGACTCCTACAACGCCCAACCCCAAGAGCAGCAAGAAAGAGAAAGAGAAGGAGAAGGCGGCGGATGACGATGATGACGACTGCTGGACCGTCGACGTCAGCGAAGCGGCGGTTCGTGCGCGCATGCAAGGTAACTCCCTAATCAATCCACCAATATATTTACTAAACTTTTAAAGTCCTGGGTGCTACTAAGAAATTCGCTACGAAAAAACTATAATTTTCGGTTTATTGGGTCTATTCCCAGGTTGGTTAACCTAGGGATAGAATCCAAGACCTCGCGATTGGAACCAATAAGGTACATTGCTCAGTGCGTGAAGGGCTAGGTATGTTATATTTTTTGTTTTTGAATAATCCAAAACCTGGTATTTCGAGTAAGAAAGATAACGCTCTTTGAATGCGTTTCAGATTTGACCGAAGGCGCTAAGAGCATGACGGTGTCGGAGGACAGCGAGAAGAACGAGAAGCAGCGCATGGACCTGTTCTACGCCTACCTCAAGCAGCGGGCCGCCTCGGGCGACGTGGACACCAACCGCGCCGTCACCGAGATACTGCACGAGGCCGAGCGGTGAGATGCTCTCTTAACTACAAGCATGAAGTATTAGGATTTTTTGCGATTTACTTGGTTCCTAAATAATTTATGGTCGAAATATCCTTGTGTATTTGATGGGTTTCCTATAGAGTGAATTGGCTTTCCTATAGAGTGAATAACAAAGGGATGTAAACGGCACCTTTTTTTTTTACGGGAGGAAATCCTCATGGACTAACCCGGCCTGGGGAGACCGGGAACAGTGCCGGACTCTTACCGGCTAAAACAAACCCGATGTCACTTCTCGCACGTTGGCGTGGGGCCGCGGGAATCCGGGAATCCCTTCCTGCCCAGCCTTGTCTCCTACACGGGGTAGTGAGATGTCCTACCCCGTGCATCGCGACGTGCGTCACTGCGCTCTCGAACACGCCTGGCCATCTCGGACACCACGTCCGCGGCCACAGCCTTCCTCTGCTCTCTTTTGGCGGCGTTGAGCTCGGCTTTGTGTTCCCTCCTTCCCTCGTGTTCCCTAGGGAGGCACTGATCACGCCGCCTGGGTCCTCACCCATCGCCTCGCGGTCGGTCTCCTCTCTTCCGCTGGCCGCCGGAATATCGGGACGCGGAAGAAACCGTCCCAGAGAATCGCACCGCGGCCGCGACCGCGAGGCTACACCGCCGCGCCGCGCCGTTGGCACTTTGGGGGACGATAGGTTCTCCTCGCTAGAGGAGAAGCTCATCGAGGTCGGCCCGAGGCCACATCGCGCGGACGTTTCCTCCAGAGCTTGGAGGTAGGTCCGCGTGACTCCCATGTAAACGGCACCTACATGATGTTCCAGGCTGGAGGTGAAGTCGAAGGCGCCGCTGGTGATGCTGGAGGTGCTGGTGCGGCCGGCCAGCCTGGCGGGCGACGTGCGCAAGCACCGCGCGCTGCTGCTGCGCTGTACCCACGGCGACAGCCGCGCCCAGCGGGCCGTGCTGCACGCCCTCACCGCGCTGTGCGAGCACCACGCTGCGCTGCGGCCCAAGGTGCCCGCCATACTCAAGGTACGCGCTACACACTGCACGGGCACGCAGTACCGTGCTGCACGCCCTCACCGCGCTGTGCGAGCACCACACCAAGGTGCCCGCCATACTCAAGGTACGCGCTACACACTGCACGGGCACGCAGTACCGTGCTGCACGCCCTCACCGCGCTGTGCGAGCACCACACCAAGGTGCCCGCCATACTCAAGGTACGCGCTACACACTGCACGGGCACGCAGTACCGTGCTGCACGCCCTCACCGCGCTGTGCGAGCACCACACCAAGGTGCCCGCCATACTCAAGGTACGCGCTACACACTGCACGGGCACGCAGTACCGTGCTGCACGCCCTCACCGCGCTGTGCGAGCACCACACCAAGGTGCCCGCCATACTCAAGGTACGCGCTACACACTGCACGGGCACGCAGTACCGTGCTGCACGCCCTCACCGCGCTGTGCGAGCACCACACCAAGGTGCCCGCCATACTCAAGGTACGCGCTACACACTGCACGGGCACGCAGTACCGTGCTGCACGCCCTCACCGCGCTGTGCGAGCACCACACCAAGGTGCCCGCCATACTCAAGGTACGCGCTACACACTGCACGGGCACGCAGTACCGTGCTGCACGCCCTCACCGCGCTGTGCGAGCACCACACCAAGGTGCCCGCCATACTCAAGGTACGCGCTACACACTGCACGGGCACGCAGTACCGTGCTGCACGCCCTCACCGCGCTGTGCGAGCACCACACCAAGGTGCCCGCCATACTCAAGGTACGCGCTACACACTGCACGGGCACGCAGTACCGTGCTGCACGCCCTCACCGCGCTGTGCGAGCACCACACCAAGGTGCCCGCCATACTCAAGGTACGCGCTACACACTGCACGGGCACGCAGTACCGTGCTGCACGCCCTCACCGCGCTGTGCGAGCACCACACCAAGGTGCCCGCCATACTCAAGGTACGCGCTACACACTGCACGGGCACGCAGTACCGTGCTGCACGCCCTCACCGCGCTGTGCGAGCACCACACCAAGGTGCCCGCCATACTCAAGGTACGCGCTACACACTGCACGGGCACGCAGTACCGTGCTGCACGCCCTCACCGCGCTGTGCGAGCACCACACCAAGGTGCCCGCCATACTCAAGGTACGCGCTACACACTGCACGGGCACGCAGTACCGTGCTGCACGCCCTCACCGCGCTGTGCGAGCACCACACCAAGGTGCCCGCCATACTCAAGGTACGCGCTACACACTGCACGGGCACGCAGTACCGTGCTGCACGCCCTCACCGCGCTGTGCGAGCACCACACCAAGGTGCCCGCCATACTCAAGGTACGCGCTACACACTGCACGGGCACGCAGTACCGTGCTGCACGCCCTCACCGCGCTGTGCGAGCACCACACCAAGGTGCCCGCCATACTCAAGGTACGCGCTACACACTGCACGGGCACGCAGTACCGTGCTGCACGCCCTCACCGCGCTGTGCGAGCACCACACCAAGGTGCCCGCCATACTCAAGGTACGCGCTACACACTGCACGGGCACGCAGTACCGTGCTGCACGCCCTCACCGCGCTGTGCGAGCACCACGCCGCGCTGCGGCCCAAGGTGCCCGCCATACTCAAGGTACGCGCTACACACTGCACGGGCACGCAGTACCGTGCTGCACGCCCTCACCGCGCTGTGCGAGCACCACGCCGCGCTGCGGCCCAAGGTGCCCGCCATACTCAAGGTACGCGCTACACACTGCACGGGCACGCAGTACCGTGCTGCACGCCCTCACCGCGCTGTGCGAGCACCACGCCGCGCTGCGGCCCAAGGTGCCCGCCATACTCAAGGTACGCGCTACACACTGCACGGGCACGCAGTACCGTGCTGCACGCCCTCACCGCGCTGTGCGAGCACCACACCAAGGTGCCCGCCATACTCAAGGTACGCGCTACACACTGCACGGGCACGCAGTACCGTGCTGCACGCCCTCACCGCGCTGTGCGAGCACCACACCAAGGTGCCCGCCATACTCAAGGTACGCGCTACACACTGCACGGGCACGCAGTACCGTGCTGCACGCCCTCACCGCGCTGTGCGAGCACCACACCAAGGTGCCCGCCATACTCAAGGTACGCGCTACACACTGCACGGGCACGCAGTACCGTGCTGCACGCCCTCACCGCGCTGTGCGAGCACCACACCAAGGTGCCCGCCATACTCAAGGTACGCGCTACACACTGCACGGGCACGCAGTACCGTGCTGCACGCCCTCACCGCGCTGTGCGAGCACCACACCAAGGTGCCCGCCATACTCAAGGTACGCGCTACACACTGCACGGGCACGCAGTACCGTGCTGCACGCCCTCACCGCGCTGTGCGAGCACCACACCAAGGTGCCCGCCATACTCAAGGTACGCGCTACACACTGCACGGGCACGCAGTACCGTGCTGCACGCCCTCACCGCGCTGTGCGAGCACCACACCAAGGTGCCCGCCATACTCAAGGTACGCGCTACACACTGCACGGGCACGCAGTACCGTGCTGCACGCCCTCACCGCGCTGTGCGAGCACCACACCAAGGTGCCCGCCATACTCAAGGTACGCGCTACACACTGCACGGGCACGCAGTACCGTGCTGCACGCCCTCACCGCGCTGTGCGAGCACCACACCAAGGTGCCCGCCATACTCAAGGTACGCGCTACACACTGCACGGGCACGCAGTACCGTGCTGCGCGCCCTCACCGCGCTGTGCGAGCACCACACCAAGGTGCCCGCCATACTCAAGGTACGCGCTACACACTGCACGGGCACGCAGTACCGTGCTGCACGCCCTCACCGCGCTGTGCGAGCACCACACCAAGGTGCCCGCCATACTCAAGGTACGCGCTACACACTGCACGGGCACGCAGTACCGTGCTGCACGCCCTCACCGCGCTGTGCGAGCACCACACCAAGGTGCCCGCCATACTCAAGGTACGCGCTACACACTGCACGGGCACGCAGTACCGTGCTGCACGCCCTCACCGCGCTGTGCGAGCACCACACCAAGGTGCCCGCCATACTCAAGGTACGCGCTACACACTGCACGGGCACGCAGTACCGTGCTGCACGCCCTCACCGCGCTGTGCGAGCACCACACCAAGGTGCCCGCCATACTCAAGGTACGCGCTACACACTGCACGGGCACGCAGTACCGTGCTGCACGCCCTCACCGCGCTGTGCGAGCACCACACCAAGGTGCCCGCCATACTCAAGGTACGCGCTACACACTGCACGGGCACGCAGTACCGTGCTGCACGCCCTCACCGCGCTGTGCGAGCACCACACCAAGGTGCCCGCCATACTCAAGGTACGCGCTACACACTGCACGGGCACGCAGTACCGTGCTGCACGCCCTCACCGCGCTGTGCGAGCACCACACCAAGGTGCCCGCCATACTCAAGGTACGCGCTACACACTGCACGGGCACGCAGTACCGTGCTGCACGCCCTCACCGCGCTGTGCGAGCACCACACCAAGGTGCCCGCCATACTCAAGGTACGCGCTACACACTGCACGGGCACGCAGTACCGTGCTGCACGCCCTCACCGCGCTGTGCGAGCACCACACCAAGGTGCCCGCCATACTCAAGGTACGCGCTACACACTGCACGGGCACGCAGTACCGTGCTGCACGCCCTCACCGCGCTGTGCGAGCACCACACCAAGGTGCCCGCCATACTCAAGGTACGCGCTACACACTGCACGGGCACGCAGTACCGTGCTGCACGCCCTCACCGCGCTGTGCGAGCACCACACCAAGGTGCCCGCCATACTCAAGGTACGCGCTACACACTGCACGGGCACGCAGTACCGTGCTGCACGCCCTCACCGCGCTGTGCGAGCACCACACCAAGGTGCCCGCCATACTCAAGGTACGCGCTACACACTGCACGGGCACGCAGTACCGTGCTGCACGCCCTCACCGCGCTGTGCGAGCACCACACCAAGGTGCCCGCCATACTCAAGGTACGCGCTACACACTGCACGGGCACGCAGTACCGTGCTGCACGCCCTCACCGCGCTGTGCGAGCACCACACCAAGGTGCCCGCCATACTCAAGGTACGCGCTACACACTGCACGGGCACGCAGTACCGTGCTGCACGCCCTCACCGCGCTGTGCGAGCACCACACCAAGGTGCCCGCCATACTCAAGGTACGCGCTACACACTGCACGGGCACGCAGTACCGTGCTGCACGCCCTCACCGCGCTGTGCGAGCACCACACCAAGGTGCCCGCCATACTCAAGGTACGCGCTACACACTGCACGGGCACGCAGTACCGTGCTGCACGCCCTCACCGCGCTGTGCGAGCACCACACCAAGGTGCCCGCCATACTCAAGGTACGCGCTACACACTGCACGGGCACGCAGTACCGTGCTGCACGCCCTCACCGCGCTGTGCGAGCACCACACCAAGGTGCCCGCCATACTCAAGGTACGCGCTACACACTGCACGGGCACGCAGTACCGTGCTGCACGCCCTCACCGCGCTGTGCGAGCACCACACCAAGGTGCCCGCCATACTCAAGGTACGCGCTACACACTGCACGGGCACGCAGTACCGTGCTGCACGCCCTCACCGCGCTGTGCGAGCACCACACCAAGGTGCCCGCCATACTCAAGGTACGCGCTACACACTGCACGGGCACGCAGTACCGTGCTGCACGCCCTCACCGCGCTGTGCGAGCACCACACCAAGGTGCCCGCCATACTCAAGGTACGCGCTACACACTGCACGGGCACGCAGTACCGTGCTGCACGCCCTCACCGCGCTGTGCGAGCACCACACCAAGGTGCCCGCCATACTCAAGGTACGCGCTACACACTGCACGGGCACGCAGTACCGTGCTGCACGCCCTCACCGCGCTGTGCGAGCACCACACCAAGGTGCCCGCCATACTCAAGGTACGCGCTACACACTGCACGGGCACGCAGTACCGTGCTGCACGCCCTCACCGCGCTGTGCGAGCACCACACCAAGGTGCCCGCCATACTCAAGGTACGCGCTACACACTGCACGGGCACGCAGTACCGTGCTGCACGCCCTCACCGCGCTGTGCGAGCACCACACCAAGGTGCCCGCCATACTCAAGGTACGCGCTACACACTGCACGGGCACGCAGTACCGTGCTGCACGCCCTCACCGCGCTGTGCGAGCACCACACCAAGGTGCCCGCCATACTCAAGGTACGCGCTACACACTGCACGGGCACGCAGTACCGTGCTGCACGCCCTCACCGCGCTGTGCGAGCACCACGCCGCGCTGCGGCCCAAGGTGCCCGCCATACTCAAGGTACGCGCTACACACTGCACGGGCACGCAGTACCGTGCTGCACGCCCTCACCGCGCTGTGCGAGCACCACACCAAGGTGCCCGCCATACTCAAGGTACGCGCTACACACTGCACGGGCACGCAGTACCGTGCTGCACGCCCTCACCGCGCTGTGCGAGCACCACACCAAGGTGCCCGCCATACTCAAGGTACGCGCTACACACTGCACGGGCACGCAGTACCGTGCTGCACGCCCTCACCGCGCTGTGCGAGCACCACACCAAGGTGCCCGCCATACTCAAGGTACGCGCTACACACTGCACGGGCACGCAGTACCGTGCTGCACGCCCTCACCGCGCTGTGCGAGCACCACACCAAGGTGCCCGCCATACTCAAGGTACGCGCTACACACTGCACGGGCACGCAGTACCGTGCTGCACGCCCTCACCGCGCTGTGCGAGCACCACACCAAGGTGCCCGCCATACTCAAGGTACGCGCTACACACTGCACGGGCACGCAGTACCGTGCTGCACGCCCTCACCGCGCTGTGCGAGCACCACACCAAGGTGCCCGCCATACTCAAGGTACGCGCTACACACTGCACGGGCACGCAGTACCGTGCTGCACGCCCTCACCGCGCTGTGCGAGCACCACACCAAGGTGCCCGCCATACTCAAGGTACGCGCTACACACTGCACGGGCACGCAGTACCGTGCTGCACGCCCTCACCGCGCTGTGCGAGCACCACACCAAGGTGCCCGCCATACTCAAGGTACGCGCTACACACTGCACGGGCACGCAGTACCGTGCTGCACGCCCTCACCGCGCTGTGCGAGCACCACGCCCACCATTACTTCTGAAAATTCTACGATAATTCTAAATTGGTTATTACCTACATCCAAGTCCCGTCCTAAAACCATTCGTTTTTTTTTTTCTCATTAAAACCATTGGTTAATTGCAGCTGCTGTACGACGAAGACATCGTCGAAGAGAAGGCGATCCTGGAGTGGTCTGCAAAGCCGTCGCGCAAGTACGCCAGCAAGGAGGTGATCGCCGACGTGCGACGTCGCGCCGCTCCCTTCCTCGAGTGGCTGCAGCATGCCGAGGAGGACTCCAGCGGCGACGACTCCGAACATGACATCGAGGTAACGCGCTACACATACTTATCTGATCATTCTAAAAATACGCGTAATAACTAGTTGCATCACATTTTTTTGTACTATACCTACTTAAACATGTTAGTCAATCACTATTTCAACTTGTCTAATTTTCTGTGTACATATATTGACAAATAAATGAACTTGCGTAAATCGTAGGTTATTTTAACCTCTGCTTGAAGCATTCATTTTTAATGAGTTTAATACAATATTACGGGTAAAGTGCGACCAAACATTACTAACCTGTACGTTATCCTTACAGATCGAGTACGACGACCGCGCGAAGGCGACACCCATCAAAGCAGTGTCGGCCGCGCCCGCCAAGCCCAAGCCACAGGACGACGACGACGTCGACGTCGACATCGACGCCATCTAGACGTCACGTCACGTCACGTCACCGCACCGCGTCACCTCACGTCACCACGCGCCGGCTGCACGCCTCACGAGCCTGTTTCGCGACTCGAAGATGAATATCATTTTACACTTGCTACCACTCTCTTTACCGTGGAGTCTTCTAATGAAGTTATTATTATATGCATGCTAAATATCTTTACATAACGTTCGTCACCATAATGCTTAACGTCTCATCCATATGGTGACTCTAGTGATCATCCAGCTAGACTAATGTTTTCGTCATGTTTGGATAATTTTAAACTAGGACTCCATTTACGCTGCTCTGGGAACTTTAGTTTCACTATTCTATTGGAATGGCTATGGATCATTATTCTTATCTCTGTTATACTATGCATTTATTGGATTTCTTACTGCCTATCCGCTTTCCCTGATTCTTAATAATCACTATCATGTCTCGAATTAAGTAATATATGTATATAGAAATCGTCATCTTGTTGCGAAACACAGACTCGGGCCCCGTTAACATAACGCAGACATTTAATATGTAGTTCACCCTATCTAAAGTACCCTTCCAAAGTAATTAGAATAGGTATAGATGAATCCCTTTGTCCCTTACGGGAGGTGTAAAGTTTCTTTACTCCACTAGATGTAATCCAAATTATTTCGGAATAATAAAGAAGCGTCGATCATTTAGTTTTGCTATCAATGAGAAGTGAGCGGAGATGTTACGGCGGTCGTCTGCCTACGTAAATGTAGTTTTTACTTACTATAAAAACTAACCATCTTATTCATAATAATGCCATTTGTCTGATAATCCTCTTTTAGCTATGGAACTGTTTTGTCTCTTTCTGATAAGGACAAAAAAGTATGATAGTTAAAATGGGTTTATCTGACTAATAGACATATTGTGACTATGACGGTAATAATATTTAGTCATCTAGAACATAGCACCGTGTTACGTGCCGCGGTGCAAATAAAGATGTTTTAAACTAATCATATCTAATTCAATTATAAATCTAATATGTGTCTAGCATAAGGACAGCTCCACTTTAAATCATAACATCGCGAGTGGAATATGTTTAGTACGCTGAGACTTCGCTAGATATAATTATAAGACTTCAGATACTTATAGTAACAACTAAATGAGCGGTGCTTCTAAAATCACTATATTCAAAGCTTAATACTAGGGTGACTGTTTATAGGAAACTATATTTTTTTCTTATTTCCAACACTATGTTCCTATATATAGATTTTTTTATTATTGTTTTTAATCAATTTATTCCGATATATATTTTGGGACGCAGTTTTATATACATTGGCGTACATCACGCGGTATTAGAATGAGGAGACAGTGTAGTCGCTACTGCTAGCGACGTCTTTTAATTGCTCAGGATGAACTAGTTGAACAATCAAATGACTATAGTATACCTGATGTGTGGCAGTAGCGCCACAAATATGCAAGTGTCGCTCCTCATGTCGCTACGAACGGTCACAAACTGAGAGATGTGTTATAAAACTTATCTGCAACTGCTGCAACTATGGCAATATGAGTTTGTACGATGTTTAACATGTAAAAGAAATTGATTGATTTTAGTATTACAATTATAAAATCGGCGAACGTTCGGGTTGAGTAACTGGCGATGAAATAGCAGCGGTCACGCGATAGGTATGGAGCGGGTTACTCGGCTCTGCGTATTTTATACGTGTATGTAATTTAGGTTAGTTTATTTGTGATGAGGCCCCTACAGGCGCGCGCAGTTCTCATGTAATATATAGGGATACGATCGGCCGCCTCGCCGCTGCGACAGACGGGCAATGTTTCCTCTTACTATTAACTATTATTAAAATAGAATATTTTGAAATTGCCATCTGACAATTTTATTAGATTGTTTTGTATTCAATACATTTTGGATTCTGATTTTGTGTTTTATTATACTTGACCCCCCTTATCTCCGAAGTTTGAGAAGGAAAGTATCTGAAATAATTAGGATTAATAGACCCTAAAAAAGAAGAAACCTAAATATTTCAGGAAAAATAAAACTCAAGGGCCGAGTTCACCGACAGAGGGTTTCGTGATCGGCCCGGTAAACATATCGTTATTTAACCACGAAGCGAGTTTTAGTTTTACCCACTTCTTATTTAAACTCTGATTGGTAATCTACTGTTTTATGAATAAAATGCTCAAATAAGTGATACCCTACGAAGTATGTATCTATGGTAAGCAGTTGTTTGTAATGTAATTGGGCCTAAGTATCGCAGTTTTTAAGCAATTAGCAATTTTCCTCTACAAACAAACTTAATTATGCGGCCGGAGAAAACAAGATGATTGCGGCTGTTTTTTCGTGGTCCCATTGGATTTTATATACCTGATTTTTCATAAAATTGGGAGCACCAGGGAAACTGTTTCTCATATACCCACTGATGGATAAGAATCAGAGTTGGATATTAGTAAATTCAATTATTTTGAAAATGGATTTAAAAACTGCGGACTGGACCGCTACCCCCGTTTTGAGGGACTAATTAGAAGCCGGGGCTGCGGGACGTTCGAAAGAGATACCTCACCCCCGGAATACAAAGGGCTGAGGAAGGAACATGGATGGGTTTTAGTCAGTAAGTGTCTGACACTCCCACCCCCCCATCCCACCCACGGCGGGAGGGGTCATTTGATGATTTCCCATCCGAAAAAAAAGGGACTGATTAGAATAGTAAAGGATACATCTACGGTTAAGTATAAATGTAGTTTTACCTAAATAAATCGATTGCAAAATGCAATTATTGATCATGAATTGCAATAACTTTTAATCAGTTATCATAATAATAGAATTTTCAGCAAATTTCGCACTTGGCCGGTTTTTTTATTGGCTTGTATCACTAAAAACGATATTTGAAGATGGTGGTTTGCATTAATTCACCTGTCAGCCACATTCATAAATAGCCATGTCGGATTATAGTACAATACTGCGAAGTAAAATGCATGTTTTGTAGTGAAACTAAAATAATACTATAAGAATTAGAAAGACATTGTGATCACATACACACACTACAATATGTATAAGTTGCTGCATCACTGAACTATATATTTTAGGAAGCGCGATATCTAGTATGCGCGGACTTACGGCAATCATCATATATACTGGCCGGTTGCACCAAAATGTTTATCATTTATACTTTACTTTTATGAATTCAACAAAACATAAATAATAATTAGGAACACATCATAAATATTGAGACGAAAAATATAAAATAATAGCAAAAATATTCAATTTTAACCAGACTTCAAAAAAAGGAGGATCTGTATTTGATCCGTATGTTTGTATGTCCGCGATTTTCTCAAAAACTACGGATCCGATTTGGATGGGGTTTTCGCTATTTAAAATGTTGCAAGGAAGGTTTTAGTATATTCGAATCAGATGAAGATCTTCAGAGGCAATGGAACTCTTCAATTACTAACAGCAAAGGATCCGGGATTGCTGCAATTGCATGCCTCTAAGTTCTAAAGGGTGAAGCAGAGGTATAGAGTACACCAAACGGTAGTGAAATAATAAATCTATGAGTACACCCTTATTAAAGTTACAAATTAAAATCGAAAGTATTTTCAATTCATTACTCGCGCCATAATGCTTCAAGGTGACAGCGAAGTGTTGTCATTATAATGTTACGAAAATCCCTCATATTATTTTCTTCGATACCAAAATTCATCTAAATCGTTTTAGCCATAGATGCAGTTGGTATTTACGGCTATTTTGTGTGTGTTTTAATCAATTATCAAAATTTTATAATAAAATCAGTTGATTATTGTTCAACTCAGATTCGTATCAATCAGTGGGGTCTCAGACAAACAAGTTTCCTTGGAGGTCACAATTTTATGAAAAAACTGAGGGTTCCAAACTTTTAAAGGAATGAACTTTGAACGCAATTGAGTCGCAATTATCTTGTATTTTTTGACCACAGAATTAAGTTTGTTTGTAGAGGAAAATTACTGATTATTACTTAAAAACTAGGTAAATGTCTATCAATACTAAGGCCTTGATTTGTATCATATTATAATAGCAATAGGTATATGATATTTCATTTTTTTTCATTTGCAATACGTACGGGTCATCGTTCTTTATAACTATTCCTATTTATAATTTCAACTCGATAGCATGAGTACTTCCTGGAATAATCATCTGTGACAAACGGACAGACAAACAGACAGGCGAAGTGAAATAAGGGTTCCTTTTTACTATTTTTGGTACGGAAGCCTAAAAATGGAAACACGAGATATAGTAATTTAACTCTCGTGGTCAACATGTACAGCCGTATCTACTTATTTATTTCTATAATTCTAGAAGTCGGTGGCGAAATTACACAAAACAAATACCTACCTACTTGGGAAACCGGCCCTTATAGTTTCGCCATATCCGTCTGTCTGTTCGAAGCATAGCTCAGAAGGTCTTGGTACTAGAACGCTGAAATGTAGCATGTACACCTACAGGGTAAAATTAAATTATGAAAAATATTTTTGTTATGGTAGCTCCCATACACGTAAAGTGGGGATGATTTTTTCTCTTGTATCCCGCCGTGTGAGGTATCAAAAATATTAAAAGTGTGCTAAGACTATTTTCCTGTTAAGAGAGCAATTTTTTGCAAATTTTTGTTCGATACGCGATTGTATTTTGTTCGATACCGGGGTTGAACTAGTGGTGGGCAACACGAAAATTTCAGCTTCCTGGTTAAAAAACCTTTTCGTTTAAGGGAACGGTTACAAAACCATCAGTCGGTGAAATTGGCCCTAAGTTCAGTAGGCTTCACCGGTTACCCACAGAGTTATAGTGTTACAGTCGACCCATTAAAACTTATTACGGAACCCTACTGCGCGTGCCCGACACGTACTTGGCCGGTTTTTCTGTTAACCCGAGTATCCTAAGACATGCATGAGAATACCCATCATGAACTTTTTGTGATATAAGAATACTATATGAGAACCAAAAAGATTCTATGCTTACAAGGTAGGTAGGTACTGGAATAAGACCAGAGGAAAAATAAGTACGTACCTGAAAAGATGAATGGGTTTTTGAAAACTTGGGCGACGAGGTGCGGCATCGTGCGACGTGTAACTTTTCACCAAAGATTATAATAAGTATAACACTTTTCACTAGTACCTACACTCAGCCAGTCGGCAATGCAGTCGGCCATTACACGAATCATAGACAAAATTATACCTTCGGATGTGACCAAGGTATTACGAAACTTTCTTCCAGCCCGAAGATGTAGGAGCAAGGTGTAGCAGAGATATGAGAAGGAATTGCGTTTTTAGCAGTCAACAAACAATAATTATATATACTAAGATGTTTGATAACATATAAAAACTTGTTTGATGTAAGTAATTACAGCAATACAACATTCAGCCATGTTTACCATTTTTTTTTCTAAAGTAATCTGAGCACCTCGGCTTTACGGCTGTTTCAAAGTAAGGTAAATAAAAGTAAAGGTTCGAAAATCTTATTTTTTTATGTACAAAATTTAATATGAATAAATTAAGAAAAAATATTCTCCGTAATCTTCTACATTCACAATAACTTAATCGCACATAGAAGACTTAAAACGAAATTAGTCATTAAAATAATATGAGATTAGCTGGCTTTGAATTAATTAATTATACATACATGTATTATGACTAAGTACAAATCGTATGGTGGATGATAAAAATACTCAGTCTTTAGAAAAAGATCAATGTTACTTTATATTCACATGCCATTCTAGTTAACATTAACAAATTGTATTTATCGTGCAAGTTAGAAAAAGCTAGAAAAAGTTAGAAAAAGATCTTCAAATAGCATCAAAATATGTTCTATTCTATTCTATTTTTTAAAATGGCGATAAGTCGCTAAATGACGACCATTCTGCCAAAATCAGACGTAGCATCAAATGTTATTCGGGTATCGAACGATATTTAGTTTCCTTTCCGCCCTATGGTTTTTAATAGTTGACATTTAAGGCAGTATAGAGGCAGAATCGGAGCCAAAAAACATTACCAACCACAAAAAGATAACACCATATTTATTGTGTAAATGGTGATTTGCGCGCTAGTTGTTACTAATAAAATTTCTAGAAAAAAAAAAACAAAGTGTACAGACAGATGATTACTATATAAAACATACTAGCAATATTTCAAAACACTTTACTGATCATAAGTAAAGTTTGTGTTTTTACTGAACCACCTAAACAAGTTAGCTTTCACAGTTTTTTTAATGATTATGTACACGCCTGCTTAATGTTCTTACTCTAGGTACAGATCTTTATCTAATATAATAGGTTCATGAAGTATGAACTATGGTTTCATACCTAATACCTATGCACAAATTGTGCAAGTCAGTTTGAGCAAATAGGTAACACTACGTAACTTATAAGTAAAAAATAACTTGAAGATATAAATGCAATTAACTGTAGTATACCTATGTAATTAAAAGTAAAAGGCACTTAAAATATAAAATATCATGCAACACATTTGTCTGATAATTTAAAATTGTCCAATATTAACTGTCTCTTTAAATAATGTCTAACTCTACTTATTTTTCTATCATCTGCTAGCAATAGTTTTTCCAGAACTAACGCCGCGTGGTCCTATTGGTAACTAAATTATTAGCTTGAATTTGAGTCATTTTTAGAGCTATTCGATTGTGCTAAAAACTAATCTTGGGTTTAGACCTAGGCACTAGGCCGTCTGTATAACTCCGGCCGACGGCGGCAGCGCGGTGACCGTCCTCGTGATGACGGGCGTGTTGATGCTGAAGGAGGTGATGAACACGTTGACGATGGTGATGAGGAAGACGCCGAGCACCGTCATGTTGTTGATCTTGTCGGCCTTGCAGCGCTCTTGGTGGTTGTTCACGTCGTAGCGGCTGTTCATGATAAGCCCCACGCCGACCGCCACCTGATGGTGATACATTTCTGTGATAAGTCTAGTTCTTAAACTATAACACGTTTCTATCAAGCGATACCAAAGCGAAAGAGCGCTCCCCCGGAATACAAAGGGCTGAGGAAGGAACATGGATGGGTTTTAGTCAGTAAGAGTCTGACACTACCACCCGTCCCACCCACGGCGGGAGGGGTCATTTGAAGATTTCCCATCCGAAAACAATGGCCTAGGACGCCAACGACGTCTTTACCTACATGTCATGAAACACAATGTTGACGTACATGGCATGGCAATGCGTTTAATGCCGCTGGGCTGTTGGTAAGAACGTTAAAGCTGACTGCTGAGCACGACCGACTGCTGGCGGGCTGGGAGTTCTTATACCAAACAGGGTTAACAATTTGTGTACGACGTAGAACTTTTCTTTACTTAGAAGGGAGTCCTTGAGAAATAGGACTTATTCTTAAAAAAATCGGCCAAGTGCGTGTCGGGCCACGCGCAGTAGGGTTCCGTAGTAGGAGTTAGTTAGTCGACTATAACTCTGTAACCGGTTAAGCCTACTTAGCCGTGATAGTTTTCCTTGTAATTTCATTACATATACTACGTCTGTGATTTTTTTCACATTTCTAGGTATAGCCATTCAAAAGTTACAGGGGGGGTAACTCGTATCGAACAAAAATTTGCACTGAAAAGCTAGATATTTCGCAAATGGCTCACTTAACCAAAAAATGGTCTTCACACACCCATAATATTTTTGAAAGATCTATCTAACGATAACCCACACGGAGGGGTACGCGAAAAAAAAAATTCATCCCCACTTTACGTGTTTGGGAGCTACCATAAAAAAAAATATTTTTCAAAATTTTATTTTACCACTTTCTTGGCGTGATCAATATACATTCATACCAAATTTCAGCTTTCTAGTATCAAGAACCTAGGAGCTATGCCGCGGACAGACAGACAGACAGACAGACGGACATGGCGAAACTAGAAGGGTTCCTTGTCGGACTACGGAACCCTAAAAAGTACAAACACTAATTAGATGCAGCTTACTTGACAGATAATACTAAGTGAGATCAAGACGAGACTAGGGTAGTAGTAGCTGTGGTCTGTGGAAGACTCGAGCACGTATCGCAGCTGGTTGGCGTTGGCGGACAGCAGAGCGAGGTCCATCATGCCTTGCGCCAAGTTTTTCTTCTGCTGGTAAGTGTTCACGTCAGGAATCGTCTGGAATAATAATATTTGTATGTTAGTATTTCAAATGCTTACACTTCAATCAGTTTCCAGCCACTTTCATATTGTAGATTATATCAGAAAACCTTCGTTTCTCACTTGTTTTTAACAGACTTCAACAAGTGCGAGTCGGACTCGCGCACCGAGGGTTCCGACCATTGAAAAGAAAAAATACGCAATAAAGTCGCAATTATCTTGTTTTTTTTCCGACCGCATAATTAAGTTTGTTTGTAGAGGAAAATTGCTGATTACTTAAAAACTACCTGCTAGATCTCGTTCAAACTAATTTTCAATAGAAGTTTGCATGCTAATCTACATCATATATTTTTTTTAGATTTATCATTCTCTTATTTTAGAAGTTACAGGGGGGGGACACACATTTTACCACTTTGGAAGTGCCTCTCGCGCAAACTATTCAGTTAAGAAAAAAATGATATTAGAAACCTCAATATCATTTTTGAAGACCTATCCATAGATACCCCACACGTATGGGTTTGATGAAAAAAAAATTTTTGAGTTTCAGTTCTAAGTATGGGGACCCCCAAAATTTATTGCTTTTTTTCTATTTATGTGTCAAAATCTTAAAGCGGTTCACAGAATACATCTACTTACCAAATTTCAACAGTATAGTTCTTATAGTTTCGGAAAAAAATGCTGTGACATACGGACGGACAGACAGACAGACAGACATGACGAATCTATAAGGGTTCCGTTTTTGCCATTTGGCTACGGAACCCTAAAAAGGAGATTCAGTTTGTGTGGGATTATCTCAATGATCAAGCTTCTAGCTGTTTCGGAGATTATATAGGTTATCTGATAAGAAAGTATTAAGTAGTCCTGTGTGCCCAGGATTTTTACCGGTAATTCCAATTGTATCCAAATTTATGCAGCTGTTTAGGCGTGATCGCCGGGACATGAAAGTTTTATGTACCTACGTTATAAAACTTTGACATTCATAATATCGTTAGGTTATTCATTAATTCACTTGGGCAGTACCTAAACATTGATTTCCGGCCATGAGTTATGTTCAAATTCATAATCACGTCAATATACATAACATAGTACGGGCAAATATTCCCCGTGCATTGGCAACAGCGGAGCGTCCTAAAAGTGGAAACCGGTTCTAACTTACGGACTCCACAATGACAATGTAAGTCACACGTCACACGACTATTCCACACGGGTACAAGAAGAAATCAGAACTTACCCCGGGAATTGATACTGGCCGTGATACGATTCTTGTTGAAATTCTGTCGTCAATATCTGAAAAATTGAGGACGATATTGATATATTCGTTTTTTTTTTCAGAAAATGTACTCATATAGTCATACATTTCACATGCATCAGGCAGCTACTGCAGGAAGCAGTCAAATCGTGCAGAACGGCTAGCCGGTTGCATCAAAAAATATGCGGTGACTTATACGTGAAACGGAAGAACTGTCATCCAAGATCTGTCAAAATGGAAGATAAAATTGAACAATTTTATTTATGATATTATTTTATGTTTTTCGTCTAAATATGTAAGATATAAGTTTACTTATTTATTATATATATGTAATGACACCATGAAAAATATAAGCGTGCTCATTATTAATAGCATGTTTTGTGATATTCGTATAACTATAAGTATAAATGATAAAACTTTTGGTGCAACCGGCTGATTAAATCATACCATTTGAAGGATTGCTTACTGAAACTCACGTAAGATGTTAGCGCTCGTGAGCTCCGCTTGTCTTAGTTGTTCTATTTGCATATGAACTGAAATTAATTATGAAAGGGGGATCGTTAATGGATGGAGTGGAGTCAAGAGTTAAATGCTAAATTTTCGTGACAGCTCGCATTAGCAATGTCTTGATAGCCTGCTTTTTAGTAGTGTGGATTTCTTAGAAGTCTCTAGTTACTTAACTAGAGACTTCTAACTACTTAACTAGCCACTTGGCTAGATTAAAAACTGGATGTTCACCTCGATAAGGCATTGTGCCTATGTTTCATGTTCCTTGCATGTTCTTTTGCTTTACCCCATAGCCCGGTTAACGCTGTAAACCAGCGCCGTGGACTGGTGCCTTTGTGCCCGGGCCACTGCATTATGCTGAGCGTTAGCCGTTTCGCGTAGTGGTGACGTATTTATTAGATTGTTTCTTTGTAATATGCCTAATTTTAGATTATTATTAGATTAATATTAGATTATACACCCATTTGTTTTTCTTCTTATTTTATGTTTTGTATGTGTGTTACTGCACGCTAATAAACTGTTTTTCTTTCTTTCTTTCTGTTGTCTTTAAAGGTGGATGGATCGTAATAGTATGCCAGCTTAGCAGGACAGCAGTGTTACGTGGTTGGAACTACAGATAAACGCTGTGATAACGATGTTTATTTCTACTTTTTGTTCAGTTGGTACAAAAAGAAAACAAAACCTCAAGCCCTTTCTGACCAATTTGCATGACAAAAATACATATATATTTTAGTAGGTTATGAGAGCATGTTACTCAGGATTTAAGTTTTAGTACTTTTTTTTCACATATACACTTCTCATCAAAAAAATCGAAACACTTTCGTTTTTATTGTTTATGTCCTAATTTTTTACAAAAGAGAATTAATTCCATGAAAAAAAAAACATTATTGTGTAGCTGGCAGTTTGGTCATTACAGTAAGAAGAAAAAAATCAAAATTCGAAATTAGAATTTCATTTGTTTATCCTATAAATGAAATTAATCACTGTTTTGAGACAAATGTGTATTTAGGGTTGGAGTACGTTTCTCGTTTAAAAACTAAAAATTAGCGCTTGTCTTTAAACTTTTTGTTTCTTATTTCATTTACTGTGACTTTGGGACGTCTGAAAAAACTTTTTTTTCTAAAACATATGGATACTTCGCCCGCAGAAGCCGCCCAAGTGGTGGCATTGCTGGATTCTGGACTTAGTCAGCGTGTTGTGGCTGCAAGATTGCATCTAAGCTTATCATCTGTTCATAGAGTCTACAAACGCTATCGGGAGACTGGTTCGTTCACGCGCCGTTCAGGATCTGGCAGGAATCGGGTCACTTCTGAGCGAGATGATCGATTTATTGTAACAACTTCTTTACGAAATCGACGCCTTAACGCTTTTCAACTGCAGCAGCAGCTTCGCGTTGTACGAAGAGTAGCTGTAAGTGACTCTACAATAAGAAGAAGGTTGAAGGAACGCGGATTGGCACCGCATAAGCCAGCGAATGGGCCGAAATTAACTGCAGACCATCGAAGAGCGCGCCTTAACTTTGCACGCGAGCACCTAACTTGGTCATACCTTCAGTGGAGCAAAGTACTGTTTTCTGATGAGTGTAAAATTATGCTGTATGGTAACGACGGAAGGAACAAGGTCTACAGAAGAGATGGAGAACGCTTTGCACAATGCTGCATTGAAGAAAAGGTCAGCTATGGTGGCGGTTCGTGGACGGTTTGGGGAGGAATCAGCGCCGACGGTAAGACAGAACTTGCCTTTGTGTCTGGGCCACGGCTGCCTGCACTAAACTCTCATCGGTACATCGAACAGTGTCTTGAACCTCATGTGATGCCCTATGCACATTTTATTGGCAACGACTTCATATTCATGCACGACAATGCTAGAGCTCACACCGCGGGCGTCGTACGAGATTATCTTACCGAAGTCGGTATCTCCATTATGGTATGGCCAGCAAGAAGCCCGGACATGAATCCCATTGAACATCTATGGGATGAATTAAAGAGACGAATTCGAGCAAGAGATCCAGCCCCAGAAACACTTAGCCAGCTGCAAAATGCAATCCAAGAGGAATGGGATAATATACCACAACATGTGATCGTGACTCTCATCCGATCGATGAAGAACCGTATGGAAGCAGTAATAAGAGCTCGCGGAGGGAATACAAGTTATTAAATAAACGTTTCTTAATTTTTTTTTTCATTTACGCGTGTTGTTTTACCCATTTCCTTCATATTCCATACAGGGTAAAAATTACTCATTATACAAAATACGAAATCTATGAAGACTTAATTTGAATTTAGAACAATAACATTAGGATTTAAAAACCTCATACTACTCACTATTAAATGACATTTTACATTTATTCCTAAATATACACATTTTTCTGATAATCCTTATCAAATCATAAACTGCGAGGTGTTTCGATTTTTTTGATGAGAAGTGTATTTATTCAAAAGTACCTTGTCGACAACGGAACCCTAAAAACTATTCCAGGATATTTATAAGATAAAATTAAATTGGTTGAAAAGTCATGTCTAAGAAAACTGATTTCTCGTGAAAGTAAATTGAGGGAATATCCAACCACTATTAATAATTAGTAACTTAAATTTTCTAAAAAAAAATATAAAATAATGTGTTTTACTAAAATTTGGCGTGTTCCAATAATAATATAATAATAATAATATCGTTTATTTGCATGAAATATGGTACACCGTAAGGGTGGTCTGGTTCGTAATGATCCCACGGCAATTTACCATCAGTGGTGGCGTCGTCGTCGTCCGGCCCTGACTGCTTGTCGCTGGACTCCAGCTCCGTGTGGTGGTCGCTACCATCTGCAGTAACAACAGGATTAGAGAAAAAAATAATATCCCGTAGGATTACATCCTTCATTCCTTTATTTCGTAGCACGTTGCGTGTAGCACTTGTCTACGAGATAGAAAGAATTTTATAAAAAAACTAGCTTCTGCCAGCGACTTCGTCCCCGTGGAATAGTGGTGCTCCGCTCCTATTGGTATATAGCCTTCCTCGATAAATGGACTATCTAACACTGAAAGAATTTTTCAAATCGGACCAGCGGTTCCTGAGATTAGCGCGTTTAAACAAATAAAAAACAAAACTCTTATTGTGAGTCAACCATAAAAGATATATGCTGTCGTGGAATATTTTTTATATAATTTTAAGGAAAACATTTCCGTCATACTTGATTTCTGTGTAGCTTTAATCATTAAGGTTGCACACGCGACGGAAGCTTAAAAAATGGAGTAACTTCTCCCGTTTTCCCAACATTTCCCTTCACTGCTCTGCTCCTATTAATTGTAGCGTGATGAAAAGTATACTACAACCAGCTCAGGAGTATGAAAAATAATTGTACCAAGTTTCGTTAAAATCCGTCGTGTAATTTTTGTTTCTATAACGTTTATACAGACAGACAAAAATTTTACTGATTGCATTTTTGGCATCAATATCGATCCCTTATCACCCCCTAATAGTTATTTTGGAAATGTATTTCATGTACAGAATTGACCTCTCTACAGATTTATTATAAGTATAGATTAAAAATGTTTTTGTAATGCTTTTGCTCATTCCTACTCTTTTCCGTTTATCACAGTTTTGTAGCAATAGTTACGAATTTTATATCGCAATTATGAAGACCACAGTAGTCATCCTTTAGTATCATGTCGGTTATGTCAATGATATGTGACCAAATAATATATTGTGGTACTGAGACAGCGGCTACTTTTGGCCTTATTTAAATGCACAAAGAGGTGTTTGATAACATTGTATTTATATTTAAAACAACGAGAACCGTCGCGAACTTGACTTTTAAAAAGATAACTCTAAAAGTCAAGTTTGCGGCGTAAATACCGAATTATAAACATTTTCTAACTGATAAACACAAAATAGTAGGTAGGTACCCAAAAGCCATCATAATTATTTATTATTAAGATTATTTTATTTTTTCTGCCTAGCCTTTTCCCAACTATGTTGGGGTCGGCTTCCAGTCTAACCGGATGCAGTTGAGTACCAGTGTTTTGCATGGAGCGACTGTCTATCTGACCTCCACAACCCAGTAATCGCGTAACACGATACCCCTTGGTAAGACTGGTTGCCATACTTTCTGGCTTCTGACTACCCGTAACGATTGTCAAAGATCTACAAATTACAACCGGGACCAACGGCTTAACGTGCTTTCCGAGGCACGGAGGAGTCTTGATATGGCATAGATGGTCACCCATCCTCCGACCAACCGCGCCAAGCGCAGCTTAACCTTTTGATCGATCGACCCGTGCGGCTGTTACTTAGCCACGAGCTCCTCCTTTATTATTAAGATTTCCCAAATATTATTTAAAAGATTTAATATTCTATCAACCTTTAAAAACCTTTAAAAAAGCATACAAAAAATTATGCACCATTTGGGCAAAAACTATTTAGTCTTGGTAAAGATTGCAATATTTATATTACCGTGATCGAGGTCATGATCCTCTGACTTGTTGTCTGTGGTGTCAAGTAACCCGTCGTCGATACCAGGGTAAGGACTGGCATCCTTCGGTACATCGCCATCCAGGTCGTCGATCTCAGGGCCTGCAAACGATACCATAAGCATACTGAGACTGCATCAGCGAGAGTAAAATGAGTAACAGCTTGCTTAAGGATTTATTAATTGAGCAGTGGCACTGGTACATCGCAATAATGAATGTTATTGAGTGCATAGCACAGTTTGTGGTAAGAGTAGTGACGTAAGTAAGTAGGTACTTCAGGGCCACTATAGCCTGCCCTTTGCACAGACTGATGCTCAGGAAAAACTTATGTGCACAATTATTTTTCCAAGAAGTAGTTGGAGCGCTTGAGAGTCTTCTGTGCATTTTATAGCTGTGTAAGGCTCTTTTAGGGGCAGTAGTAGTCATACGAGAATAGCTCAAAAATGAAGAAAGATTAGGTTGGAAGAAAAAAGGTAAAACGGACCAAGATGAGCCACACGTTTCCACCAGCCATTTCGACATGCGTGTGGACTCTCTAGCGCACCAGCTGTTTAACTTGTAGGACTTTTATAGCAGAGTACTGGTGTACAGGTGTTTGTAAGCTACACGTATATAGTAATAATACTGACCGGCTAACGGAGGCAGTTGTTGGCTTCGTGTAGGCTCCAGCAGCGGCTGTGAGGACCGCTCGCCGTCGCTAGCAGCCAAGTCATTGTTGTTCTGTAGAAGATAATTATAATGCTGGATATGTCTCTAAAATCTAGCAGGGCCAAGTTGACCGACAGATAGATATTTTTTTTAACGGCACGTTTGGCGTAGTGGCTGAGCAATTGGTTGCTGCGCTGCGTGTCGCGGGTTCGATTCCCGCACGGGACAACTAAAATTGTTCCGGGTGTGGGTGTTTGTGTATGTGTAATGTATGGTTGTAAACGTACGCACGACACAGGAGTAATTCCTAGTATGGGCCAAAGTTACAAAAAAAATATATATGGTAAACAGCTGTTTTAATTTAATTGGACCGTTATCTCGTCGGTGAACTTTGGCCATAAAGGAATCTGTTGCCTTCCAACAAAAGATAAACTTTGACAGATTTTTTGGAAGACTACGAGCGCGCGGGGGACAAAAAAAACATCATCAAAATCCATTCATATTTGGCGGAGTAATCGCGTAACAAACACAAAATCAGACGAATTGAGAACCTCCTCCTTTTTGAAGTCGGTTAAAAATTAAGCATGCCCGATTATGATAAACCTCATTTAAATCACTATGTGATTTTTTATTTTATTTCGACAGAGTAGCTATAGTATATTTTTTCGTGTAGGTACCCGGTAAAACTGGGTTGTGGAGGTCAGATAGCTCAGCTGCATCCGGTTTGACTGGAAGCCGACCCTAACATAGTGGGGAGACGGCTAGGCAGATGATGAGGTATAGTATTTTTTGTAGTCTAATGGTATGTCAGTTGTTTTTTTATTGTCACAGAAAATTCTTCATATTCGCATAAGCATGATCGGAAATTATGTGTTTGCTACATGGTAGCTCAATGACCCATGCTACGTTTTAATTTAGTCCATTGCAGGAACCACTCAGTCTTCCTTGTTTGACCAAGAAGTCTACCCAAATCGTTTACCAATAATACTCCCCCAGTAACGTAAAATGTAGGTGCTGCCACTGTTGTTATTGACTATAACAGTCTATGGTGTCAGCGGTTATGAAAACACTAACTTAACTAAATAGTCAATACACTTACAAAATGATTGTCTAGTCCGCGTTCAGCGTCCATTAGTGGAATATTGTCCGTATTCGTAACAAATGTTTTACCCGGCACCGGCGGAGGTTTGCCAAAAATCTTCTCAATAGTCTCTTTGTCAAGTTCATGACTTATGTCCAATGTCACGTGATCCTTCGCCATTTCAACACCAATTTAAAGAACAGGCAAATTACACAGTAAAAAAATGTATTAACAAAGTTTTCTTTGATAACATCGGCGTCCCTAAGTTTATTTAAACAAGCGTGCGCAAGCACAGCCCCTCGTCCCAACAATCCGATAGACACTGCAAGTTTGATCAAGTGTCAGACTATAATGATTTGATCTCTTAAAATAATAAACTATTACTCGACGGATTTTAACTGAACACCCGTCACTGGAGGTTGTATTATATACTTGTTCTACTCTGCTTTAAGTAGTAACCATTCGGTTCCATGCACATGCAGGAACATTCAGTGTAAAACCCCGTCAGACGTACGTAGTGTGACGATGATGAAGTAAGCAACATTTTTAATTAGCGTACATACAAGGCTTGCGGTCATTTTAACCGACGACGTTGGTTAGATAGCAACGTGCAATTAATTATATTAATGATAATTTATACATTGGAAGGGGGTTGCGGGACGTTCGAAAGAGATACCTCGCCCCTGGAATAGAAAGGGCTGGGGAAGGAACATGAATGGGTTTTAGTCCTGCCCCACCCACGGAGGGATGGGTCATTTGATGATGAAAAAAATGAATTCCTAAGCTCTTCCGTAGCTACGAAGTCGGGTTTTTTGATTTTTTAAATTATATTTTTTTTATGTAACTTGTAAAAAGCTGTACCCAGCTAGTTTCAAATAAAAGTTGACCACATTTTTTTCTTCTTTCTATTTTTTTTTTATATATCTTTAGTTCATACAGCAACGATACCCCACTTAACATAGTTTGTTGACTTTCATTTTTTTAATTTTCACAGTATGGCGTCCAGTGTTGCTGGGAAGTTTGTTCATCACTGCTTCTTCTTTCCAGCCATAACACTAGGAAGCAGTGAAGGGTGGGCGTTTTGGGGTACTGTCATAATGTATTTTGACGTGAAAAAGTGCTAATTGAATTAGCCTAACTTCAATAAACGTTTTTGAGTTTGAGTAGTCGCCATATTGAATTTTCACTAATGTCATGTCTTTAGTGACTCTCGCCGGACTAAGAGGAATCGATTGACGTGTGAATCATAAAAATAAATCGGCCTAGGCGTTTGGTCTGTATAGTGCTTCAAAGGAACATACAAACTTACATAGGCTGATAAACACATTACCTCTCCTTTGCGTGGCGCAGTCGGGTAAAAATGTAATAATAATATATATCATATATATAATGTACCTGAAAAGATGAATGGGTTTTTGAAAACTTGGGCGACGAGGTGCGGCAACGTGCGACGTGTAACTTTTCACCAAAGATTATAATATAACACTTTTCACTAGTAGGTACCTACACTCAGCCAGTCGGCAATGCAGTCGGCCATTACACGAATCATAGACAAAATTATACCTTCGGATGTGACCAAGGTATTACGAATCTTTCTTCCAGCCCGAAGATGTAGGAGTGCAGGAGAAATATGAGAAGGAATTGCGTTTTTAGTAGTCATCAAACAATAATTATATATACTAAGATGTTTGATAACATATAAACATATACAACATTCAGCCATGTTTACTAATTTTTTTTCTAAAGTAATCTGAGCACCTCGGCTTTACGGCTGTTTCAAAGTAAGGTAAATAAAAGTAAAGGTTCGAAAAACTTATTTTTATGTACAAAATTTAATATAAATAAATTAAGAAAAATTATACTCCATAATCATATACATTCACAATAACTTAATCGTATATAGAAGACTTAAAACGAAATTAGTCATTAAAATAATATGAGATTAGCTGGCTTTGAATTAATTAATATACATGTATTATGACTAAGTACAAAATCGTATGGTGGATGATAAAAATACTCAGTCTTTAGAATAAGATCAGTGTTACTTTATATTCACGTGCCATTCTAGCTAACATTAACAAATTATATTCATCGTGCAAGTTAGAAAAAGTCCGGTTAAATTCAGATCTTCAAATAGCATCAAATGTTATTCGGGTATAGAACGATATTTAGTTTCCTTTCCACCCTATGGTTTTTAATAGTTGACATTTAAGGCAGTGTAGAGGCAGAATCGGAGCCAAAAACAACATTACCAACCACAAAAAGATAACACCATTTTTTTGTGTAAATAGCATCGAGATATATCGATAGAGATGCAATCCCGAACATTACGCGGTCACAAAAACGTAACCATTTTTTAGAATGCAGACATAGCTTTGTAGGTAACTAGTAACTAGTAACTAGTAATCATTTTGATGTAAAATTATATCTATCTCTCTCACACTAACCGAAACGTAATGTTCATGACATCTGTATGATAAGGATGGCATTTACTACAAATTTGCCCATACATTTACTACAAATTTGCCCATATTATTGTTAAAATCGTCTTGCTGTCACTCTGATAGATTCAAGCTGGCTACCAAGTGACAGATGTCATGAATTATGACTGGTCCTGACCTTTATGACACGCATTTTGCTTGGTGATTGCACATCTAGTTACTTTAGTAACATATATATCTATGGTAAATAGTGATTTGCGCGCTAGATGTTATATAATAGCATTTCAAGAAAAAAAGTATGTACAGACAGATGCTTACTACATAAAATATTGTCAGCAATATTTCGAAACATAAACTTTACTGATCATAAGTAAAGTTTGTGTTTTTACTAAATTAGGTACTTAAACAAGTTAGAACCTTTTTTCACAGTTTTTTTAATGATTATGTACACGCCTGCTTAATTTTCTTACTCTAGGTACAGATCTTTATCTAATATACTAGGTATGAACTATGAACTATGGTTTCATACCTAATATCTATGCACAAATTGTGCAAGTCAGTTTGAGCAAATAGGTATATCTACGTAACTTATAAGTAAAAAAATACTTGAAGATTTAAATGCAATTAACTGTAGTATACCTATGTAATTAAAAGTAAAAGGCACTTAAAATATAAAACTATCATGCGATACACTCGACTGTCCAATAATTTAAATTTGACCGGTATTACATGACATATATCTTTAAATAATGTCTAACTGGCCACTTCATCTTTCTATCATCTCCTAGCAATAGTTTTTCCAGAACTAACGCCGCGTGGTCCTATTGGTAACTAAATTATTAGCTTGAATTCGATTGTGCTAAAAACTAATCTTGGGTTTAGACCTAGGCACTACCGCACTAGGCCGTCTGTATAACTCCGGCCGACGGCGGCAGCGCGGTGACTGTCCTCGTGATGACGGGCGTGTTGATGCTGAAGGAGGTGATGAACACGTTGACGATGGTGATGAGGAAGACGCCGAGCACCGTCATGTTGTTGATCTTGTCGGCCTTGCAGCGCTCTTGGTGGTTGTTCACGTCGTAGCGGCTGTTCATGATAAGCCCCACGCCGACCGCCACCTGATGGTGATACACTTGTATGGTAAGTCTAGTTCTTTAACTATAACACGTTTCTTACAAGCGGCTGCGGGACTTTCGAAGAGATACCGCGCCCCCAGAATACAAAGGGCTGAGGAAGGAACATGAACATGGATGGTTTTCGGCAGTAAGAGTCTGACACTAACGGCGGGAGGGGTCACACGGCCTACGACGCCAACGACGTCTTTACCTACATGTCATGAAACACAATGTTGGCGTACATGGCATGGCAATGCGTTTATGCCGTGGTGTTGATAAGAACGTTAAAGCTGACGACCGACTGCTGGCTTCGATGATTTCAATCCCTCAGTCGGTCGGTTTTAATGAGTTTTTTTTCGAGGAACTTCATTAAACAAACAGGGGTAACAATTTGTGTACGACTTAGAACTTTTCGTTACTTAGAAGAGAGTCGTTGAGAAATGTGACTTATTCCAAAAAAGTACAAACACTAATTAGATGTAACTTACTTGAAAGATAATACTAAGTGAGATCAAGATGAGACTAGGGTAGTAGTAGCTGTGGTCTGTGGAAGACTCGAGCACGTATCGCAGCTGGTTGGCGTTGGCGGACAGCAGGGCGAGGTCCATCATGCCCTGCGCTAAGTTTTTCTTCTGCTGGTAAGTGTTCACGTCAGGAATCGTCTGGAATAATAATATTTGTATGTTAGTATTTCAAATGCTTACACTTCAATCAGTTTCCAACCACTTTCATATTGTATCAGAAAACCTTCGTTTCTCACTTGTTTTTAACTGACTTCCAAAAAGGAGATTCAGTTTGTGCGGGATTATCTCAATGATCAAGCTTCTAGCTGTTTCGGAGATTATATAGGTTATCTGATAAGAAAGTATTAAGTAGTCCTGTGTGTCCAGGATTTTTACCGGTAATTCCAATTGTATCCAAATTTATGCAGCTGTTTAGGCGTGATCGCCGGGACATGAAAGTTTTATGTACCTACGTTATAAAACTTTGACATTCATAATATCGTTAGGTTATTCATTAATTCACTTGGGCAGTACCTAAACATTGGTTTCCGGCCATGAGTTATATTCAAATTCATAATCACGTCAATATACATAACATAGTAGGTACCTACGGGCAAGAATTCGCCGTGCATTTTAAGCAACTGGCAACAGCGGAGCGTCCTAAAAGTGGAAACCGGTTCTAACTTACGGACTTCTCAATGACAATGTAAGTAGTAAAACGACTATTTCACACGGGCATAAGAAGGAAGCACAACTTACCCCAGGAGCAGGTGATACTGGCCGTGAGTCACCGATTCTTGTTGAAATTCCGTTAATATCTGAAAAATTGAGGATAAAATTGATATTTTCGGTTTTTTTTCAGAAAATTTTAATCTCATATAGTCACACATTTCACATGCATCAGGCACCTACTGCAGGAAGCAGTCAAATCGTGCAGAATACTTGAGGGATAAGGGAATCTAAAGCTCTAAGTCTAATAATTACTAATAGCAATTTAATTATTAATACTCTAGCACCTAATAGCATTTGCTTTCCGTATGTTTTATATGCTATACCTACAGGATTCGCGCTCTAACTACTCTAAAAATACCTAAATCATACCATTTGAGGATTGCTTACTGAAACTCACGTAAGATGTTATCGTACGTATGCTCCTCGTGTCTTCAGAATCATTTACTATATCCTTATGAACTGAAATCAGTTATGAAAGGGGAATCCTTAATGGAAGGAGTGGAGCCAAGAGTTAAACGATAAATTTTCGTGGCAGCTCGTAGCAGCAATGGCTCGGTAGTCTACAGTATGTATCCATACCAATTGATTTTACGAAAAATGTAAACAAAGTCCTAACCTATTTTGTTCTAATTCTGCCACAGAAATAAACAAAATGGCGTAAGGATTTATGTCAATTTCATGCTCTAAACCAGCGGTCGGCAACCCGCGGCCCGCGGGCCGCATGCGGCCCGCGGACGTCTGACTTGCGGCCCGCGAATGTTTGGTAAAAAACTTTTTGCCAAAATAAAAAATACTTAAAAGAGTAAAATTAGTTTCATTTAAACGTTAGTCAGTGTCTCTAAGCTACTGTTGTCAGTATTTTGCCACCGACTCATGAATTTATGAAATACGCTGTATGTATGGCTTCAAGGTAAAAACGGGCCGAGTGCGTGTCGGGCCACGCGCAGTAGGGTTCCGTAGTAGGTCTTAGTTAGTCGACTATAACTCTGTAAACGGTTAAGCCTACTTAGCCGTGATAGTTTTCCTTGTAAGTTCATTACATGTGCTACGTCTGTGATACACTTTTTTCCACATTTCTAGGTACAGCCATTCAAAAGTTAGAGAATAATACATCCTACAAAAAAATCGCGCTCGCTTCGCTCGCGCCTTAAACTGTTCTTTTTTCTTTTCACATTTACTTTTTGCTACAATTTAAGAGTTCTTTACTTCAAACATCATCATGCAACAAATAAAAATTAACATTATTTTATTGTGACCCAAAAAATACGCGCTCGCTTCGCTCGCGCCTTCATCTGTTATTTTCTTTTAACATTTTGTTTTACTACAATTTATAGATCTTTACTCAAAACGCTATTATGCAACAAACAAAAACAACTCAAAAGTGAAAAAAAATACTGTTTTGAAAAAATAAAACCGACTTAAAAATACACTACAAATTGAAAAATAACTAATACATCGTTCTAAAAGTCGGTGTTTCCAATCGTTATTGTTTTGTGTTTTTTTGCCACCAACTTCAAGAACGATCCATTAGTTAGATTCTATTTTTCTATTTATTTTTTCATTTTTGTTAATGGTGTGGCAAAGCTAACTGGCCCAGGGCGCTAAATCTTTAATTACGCTTCTGGTAACCGGTTACAGAGTTATACTCGTCTAACTAAGACCTACTACGGAACCCTAGTGCCCGTGATCCGACTCGCACTTGGCCGGTTTTCCTATGGGAAATTAAACGTAGGTATATCAGGTAGAATCTAGGGTAATATCACAAGTGCGGCCCGCCTATAGTTTATTTTGCTACCTTGTGGCCCTTGCTTGCCAAAAGGTTGCCGACCGCTGCTCTAAACAACACCATTCATCGTTTAATGCCATTTTATTTATCTATGTGGGAAAATTAGAACGATTTTGTTGTCGAACAGTTACGATTTTGTTTAAATTTTTCGTAATATGAATTGGTACAGGCCATACATCTTAGTAGTGTCGACTTCTTAAAAATCTCTAGCTAACTGGCTGGATTAAAAATCTGATGTTCTCCTCCATACGGCATCGTGCCTGTTTCATGTTCCTATCTGGAGCCCTAAACGAAAGGGTGGTTCTTTTGCTTAGCCCTGTTGACTTTTAATGAGGTGGATGGATCTTTAAAGTACCTATGCCAGCTTAAGCGTTAAAGCAGTGTTACATGCGATGGTTGGAACCACAGATAAACGCTGTGATAACGATGTAATTACATATACTAGGTAGGTTTTAAGTTTCATTACTTATATATTTTTTCACATATCTAGGATAAAGCCATTCAAAAGTAAGATTCGTATCGACTAAAAATTTGCACTTTAGAGCCAGATAACAAACAGCTCTCGTAACCGAAAAATGTTCTTCACACACCTATGATATTTTTGAAAGACCTATCTGACCATACCCGACACGAAGGGATACGAGAAAAATAAATAGGTATTCATTATGTGTCTTTAAGAAAATATACAGAGAGAAGGACAGACAGAGGGACATGTCAAAACTAAAAAGTGGTATTTTGAAATTATTTATCTAATAGTTCTGTTTTCTCGTGAAAGTGAATTGGAGAAAATCACTATTAATATATACGTATATAATATACCAATAACTTAAATTTTCTAAAAAAATGTATAAAATAATGCTTTTACTAAAGTTTGGCGTGTTCCAATCACCGTAAGGGTGGTCTGGTTCGTCATGCTCCCACGGCAATTTACCATCAGTGGTGGCGTCGTCGTCGTCCGGCCCTGACTGCTTGTCGCCGGGCTCCAGCTCCGTGTGGTGGTCGCTACCATCTGCAGTAACAACAGGATTAGAGAAAAAAAAGAATGCCAAGTGACTGTTGCCACGAAACTGAACAAGAGTATTTTTCATTGATTTAAAAACTAAAGATACGGTCGTCCGAACATTTGCCTGACGCGTTCTGTATACAACAAACACTAACGCCATATTATATTAGAACTACTCTTAACTACGATGTGGATTGATGTCGACCTTGACAAACGTTGAGATAAGAAAATTGTTTTTAATAATGTTAGAAGTTGTGCTTTTGTTTCATAGTTCACGCAACCTTTTGCAACAAAACTTTTTTTTCTAGTGTGTGCGCACCATGTGGGCACTAAATTCGTGGCGCCATTTTAACATGCGGTTCGCCCTGTCCTTACATTTATGTCAATGGTATTTTTAGATAGATGTAAATATCTTACAATTTCAAGGCCGATGCATATGTTTATTTTTGAGTCATTAAAAAATAACACATGCTTTTAATGTAAGAAATTGTTGTCACAGTTTTATTTTAGTAAATATAGTACATAGTTGTTTAGATAACGTCTGCTGTCTAGGAACGTTGTGAATTTGCATAAATGACGCAACTATTGAGCAGGTAGGTACCTACCTACATAGCATTCAAGACGTATTGGCTTGCCTCGTGTTCTTGACCTTCAAGTTGTCTATTTAGAATTCAAATAAACTATTTGTTATGTTCTACTTGTAACGTGTTATGTAAGTAAGAGATTGTAATGTTATTGCTCTGGGAAGTTTTAGGGATTATAACGGTAAGCTCAGTTTAAAATTTTTATTGCGATGTCTAATCGCTTATATATATTATATATATTTCCCTGAAGATAGCTATGTCTTTTACCACTCTGAAGAATATTACTTTATCTATTTGGAGGCCTATGTGAAATAAAAATTTTAACTTTTGAAGATAATAATTATGTTGAAGATTATATACAAGTAGAGCTACTGGTATGTTATTTCACGGATTTAGAGGCAAAGATCCCGTAGGATTACACCCTTTATTTCGTAGCACGTAGCTCGCAGCACTTGTCTACGAGATAGAAGGAATTTTATACAATCAGTAAAATTTATTTTGTAATGTCCTTGCGCATTCCTACTCTGTTCCACAGTTATCACGCAGCCTAAATTTTTAGCAATAGTTACAATTTTTTTATCGCAATTATGAAGACCACATCCTTTAGTATCATGTCGGTCATGTCAATGATAAGTGACCTAATATTATATTGTGGTTCATTGTTTGTTATCATTGTATACATAGGTACTGAGACAGCGGCTACTTTTGGCCTTATTTAAATGCACAAAGAGGTGTTTGATAACATTGTATTTATATTTAAATTAAACTGTCTTATCTTTTTAAAGTCAAGTTCGCAAACATTTTCTAATTGATAAACACAAAGTAGAAGGTAGCCAAAAGCCATATATCATTACTAGCTTCTGCCCGCGACTTCGTCCGCGTGGAATAGTGGTGCTCCGCTCCTATTGGTTTTAGCGTGATGATATATAGCTTATAGCCTTCCTCAATAAATGGTACCAGTAGTTCCTGAGATTAGCGCGTTCAAACAAACAAACTCTTTAGCTTTATTATATTAGTATAGATTTAATATTAAGATTTCCCAAGATTGCAATAATTATATTACCGTGATCGTGGTCAAGATCCTCTGGCTTGTTGTCTGTGGTGTCAAGTAACCCGTCGTCGATACCAGGGTAAGGACTGGCATCCTTCGGTACATCGCCATCCAGGTCGTCGATCTCAGGGCCTGCAAACGATACCATAAGCATAATAACACCCAGTTGCATTAAAAAAAAAAATACGATTACTTATACGTGAAACGGAAGAACTGTCATTCAAGATCTGTCAAAATGGAGGATAAAATTGATTGCATTGAATATTTTATATTTTTCGTCGTAATATTTGTGATATGTGTTTACTTAATTGTTATATCTATGTATTGATACCATTAAAACAACTAAAAGTATGCTAATTATTGAAATCATGTTTTGTGATATTCGTGAAAGTAGGGACCTATAAAGTAAAAATTATAGAAAGTTTGGTGCAACCGGGGCTGTGAGACTGCATCGGCGAGAATAAAATGAGTAACAGCTTGCTTAAGGGTTTATTAATTGAGCAGTGGCACTGGTAAACCGCAATTAATGTTATTGAATGCATAGCACAGTTTGTGGTAAGAGCAGTGACGTAAGCAAGTACTTCAGGGCCACTGTAGCCTGCCCTTTGCACAGACTGATGCTCAGGAAAATCTTATGTGCGTAATGAGTTTTCCAAAATGTTTTTGGAGCGCTTGCGAGTATTCTGTGCATGGCATAGCTGGGACCTGTCTAAGACTCTTTCAGGAGTAGTAGTAGTCATACTAATATAGCTAAAAAAATGATGATTAGGCTCAGAACAAAAGTAAAGGTTAGAGAAAGAAAGGTTAAACAAAGGGACGAAAAATGAGCCACACGTTTCCACCAGCCATTTCGACATGCATTGACTCTTTTGAATAGCGCACCAGCTGTTTAACGTGTAGGACTTTTATATACTACTAGCTGTCTCCCGCGGTTTCACCCGCATCCCGAGGGAACTACTTAGCGCACCCGGGTAAAAAGTAGCCTATGTTGTTCCTCAGGGTCTATTCTATTTTTGTACCAAATTTCATTTATATCGGTCCAGTAGTTTTGGCGTGAAAGCGTAACAGACAGACAGACAGACAGAGTTACTTTCGCATTTATAATATTAGTAAGGATATTATTATACTCTGCCAGTATATAGTAATAATACTGACCGGCTAAAGGAGGCAGTTGTTGGCTTCGTGTAGGCTCCAGCAGCGGCTGTGAGGACCGCTCGCCGTCGCTAGCATCCAAGTTATTGTTGTTCTGTAGAAGATAATAATAATAATGGATAAAATTTCAATTTCAAGAGCTCCAAAATCTAGCTTATCTTACACATATACAGGAATCTGTTGCCTTCAAACAATTTAAAAGTTAAAGTTTGTCAGTTTTTTGGAAGAATACCACCTGACGAGAAAGTCATATCGCTAGACTACGTACATAAACGATAAATCATTATATACCTTATTCTGTCGATCCTGGATGTCGCTGCCATGTAATGATGGCAGTAAAAACATATTGGTTAATAATATAAAAGAGTGATACTTCATGATATGACCACCGACTTAGATGGTCAAGATCGAGTTGTACCAGGCATTTATTGAAAATAACCAAGCGTCAAAATGAGAAAATGAACTATCATTACACGGGTCGCCGCCCGGGAGCTTTTCTGCTTTTTAAAATTAAAAGCAAAAAGTTTCGTGAATCTTGAAACATTCCGGATTGACAATCAGATATAAAATAGTTATAATTTTAAACAAGAGTTTATAGGTTATTATCACGACCAACTAGACCTATCTCAAGCCTCAGTCAGTTGAACGTTAAGCCAAGCCATCAACTGAACCTTGGCTGACAAGATTCACTTACAAGGAATTTAGGGAGATCAAGTAATTACCTGACCACAAATTTATGATGCCGCGGGGAATTCCAACCAAGGACCCCAAGGTTCTAATGAATCATTGCAATTGCAAAGCAGTTCTATAAAGCGAATACTTTCCGACGTCACGTCCTGTAGGGACTTAGCTGAGAAAACAGGTATTTTACATAAACTTAAAATGACTGTAATCCCCCATTTATCGGCAAGTAAAATAACCTGCTTAGGAACAGTTTGTAACTATTGGTTTTACTAATTACCAATATCGCTAGTCATCATTTTCTGTGAAGTTAGTAAAGTAGCCTAGTAGAAAAAAAATATTTTTCCTCAAACTGCCTGTAATTACCGTCGAAGTGATTAGTCATCTTAAACAGACCTGAAAAATCGTTTGATCTGGTAGCCTTTGATAACAGATGGCAGTTCGAGCTTGACTTTTACAGATGGTTGCATAGATCTTTAGGTTTATCTTAAGATTGAGAGAATTAGAAGGAGGAAAAACACAGGCTAATACGAATACATATACATTTTGCACCTGTTTTCTGTTTCAAGTCTAGTTAGCCGACATTTTCGATCACCTCTTGAAAAATCCGGGAGTTAATGTAGGGTCCAAACTTTTGAGACTGGGCTTTCGAATCAAGAATGACGTCTTTAAAAACATTTCACAACAACATCTTCAGATGTCCTCCTAGCCAAAAAAAACTGTTAAATTCGAGTTAACAGTTTATTAAGGTCCCGTAGTCGACAAGGAACCCTTATAGTTTCGCCATGTCCGTCTGTCTATCTGTCGTCATCGTTCAATGATCGTTTCAGTTTCTTAAAAAATAAAAAATATAATTTTATATAGCCAGATGTTGGCAGAACAACGCAGCTGTTGTTAAAATACTTGACGTTGTGACTAGTTCATTTGGCTCCAGATAAATTTATCAACCAAATTAAAAAAAAAATAATAAAAAAAATAAAAAAAATAACGTGAATGGAGACTTTATTTTAGAGACCGATCAATCAACGCACAGCTATGAAATTTTGCACAAATGACGTAAGTGTGCACTGAGAAAGGATTTTTCTAAATTCATCCCCTGTACGAAACCAGACGCGGGCGTAATCGCGGGTAACGGTAGTTTGCCATGAGAATAAGTTTTCCGATAACAATTCAACACTGACAAAAAAAAAAAAAAACTGTTGCAGTCCAAAGATAATGTCGAACCAAAGCATGTCAGACATCAGGTACCTAATTGCACTGGGTCACTAATTGGGGCTATTAACCTTGACCAAGTCCTCAATACCGCCCCCTAAATAAATATCGGACGCATTAATTAGTTTGCAATTGCTACGCTATGTATGAAAGATAAATAACAATTAGCGTATTAGTATGCTTGGTAAATGTATGAAGTATGTGTGTTTGTTGAATGTTAATTCTTGATTTTTGCGTCGTAAGTCACGATACTTCCTTTATCACTTCATCTCATCAGAAGACCATAAGCAATAAGCATAAAAAAGTGAAGAGACACACAATTTTTTTCTTAATTTACCACAAATGTTGGTAATGAAATCTGCATCAGAAACATCAAAAAACCGGCCAAGTGCGTGTCGGGCCACGCGCAGTAGGGTTCCGTAGTAGGAGTTAGTTAGTTGACTATAGCTCTGTAACCGGTCAAGTCTACTTAGCCGTGATAGTTTTCCTTGTAATTTCATTACATGTACTACGTCTGTGATTTTTTTCACATTTCTAGGTACAGCCATTCAAAAGTTAGAGGGGGGGGTAACTCGTATCGAACAAAAAATTTCACTTAAAATCTAGATATTTCGCAAATGGCTCGTTTAACTGAAAAATGGTCTTCACACACCCATAATATTTTTGAAAGACCTATCTAACGATACCCCACACGAAGGGGTACGCGAGAAAAAAAATATTCATCCCTACTTTACATGTTTGGGAGCTACCCTAAAAAAAAATATTTTTCAAAATTTTATTTTACCAATTTCTCGGCGTGATCAATATACATATTCATACCAAATTTCAGCTTTCTAATAACAAAAACCACGGAGCTATGCCGCGGACAGACAGACAGACAGACAGACAGACAGACAGACAGACTGACAGACAGACGGACAGAGCGAAACTATAAGGGTTCCTTGTCAGACTACGGAACCCTAAAAATGATATTTGGCCTTGACCACACGCCGCATTAGACTGCGCCCACGCAATGTTTGGTAATACATATAAAGACACTTCTTCTTTATTTGTGCCAAATAAAAAACGTTTGTGTCGTTAAATATTATCGCAACATACGTTATTCTGAATTCAAAAGTCTATTTTTTAATGTAATGGAAATTTACCTACCTATAATATTGTAACTTAGGTCTATCAGTAGGTATACAATATTAATAAACAAGAGTATTATATGTAGTATTATCATTAACTTCCTAATGCGCTTCCTAGCTAGTGCGCCTAAATTAGATTTAAATTCAGCAAAATGTAAAGATGAAAGTATTTTTTATTGAGGAAAACCTGAAAGCTCTTCCACTGACGCACCGCGCGGACTTGTTTACTTCGTTTAAGAATCTTAGTAATATACTAATATTATTTTAGACGCTCTATGTTTACGTAAACACCATTTACTATTTATTACCTAGTCCAGACCGCTGCCTGCCTTGGCCGAGTCAAATTTTTTTCTAGAACGATACTCAAGTATAGGTTTTGTCTTGAGCTAGAGAAGAGCTCGATACATAGGTCAATTTTACTTAGGGTCGGACAGTTCAAGTAGCACAAATTACTAGTTACTTATATTAAAAATAGTCATAAAATGACATAAGTGGCGCTACCACTGTCCAGCCTTGGCAAATGTGTCATAGGACAAGTTTAATAGTAAAGTAGTACTAGATACCCAAGTCCTTGTGTTCAATAAGTATTTTACTGTTAACGATGTTATGGAATGGACTGTTGTTTATGAGAGACTAACTTCCCCAAAACATAGCCTTTACAACTCGGGGACTCGGGCATAACGTAGCATCCCATTAGTGACAGATTACTAAAAATCGGATCAGTAATTCCGGGGATTAACCCTCCACATACAAACGAACAAAACTACAAAATGAGCTGCTTTATTATATACTACAGGCGAGTCTGCGACTATAGGAAATTGCTTCACGTTTTTAATGTTCAAACAACAATGTTTTTTGTGCTTACGTCATGAAGGCTATACTAATAAACGCTGTGTTAATATAATGATTCAACGAGTGTGGGCAGGAGGCAATGACCTCTCCTCAAACTAATAGTGCTAAGCAGTGATGAATTGTAAAAACTTTGCGATGAGGATAAAACATTAAAATAATCTATGTAGCATTTTCTCAACTATGTTGGGTTCTGCTTCCAGTTTAACTGGATGTAGCCGAGTAACAGTGTTTTACATGCCGGTCTGACCTTCACGACCTGGTTAACGGGTACCACGATAACTTAACACCCCTTGGTAAGACTGGTTGTCAGACGTCTGGTTTCTCACTACCCACACAGCTGTCAAAGTTCTACAAATGACAGCCGGAACCAAAAGCTTAACGAGCTTTCGGAGGCACGGAGGAGTCTCGGAATAACATAGACTATCGTCGCAAGCGCAGCTTATATTTGATCAATCGACAAGTGCAACTGTTACTAAGCCACTCATGAGAATAAAATATTAAAGTAGAAAACAAGATGTGATACATAATTGCTCGAGAAATATTGAATTATTTGTATAGAAAAGCTATTACAACGTGGTCCTTTAATATCAACATCATTTTCATGCACAGTATGTAAATGTATTATGTACTAGAATTTAGTAACTAGAATATTTTCACGAAGGTTACCGTAATACAAACGTTTACGTAATGCTTCTGATACTTTTGCGTTTTTATTAAGAAACTAGCTTCTGCCAGCGACTTCGTCCGCGTGGAATAGTGATGCCCCGCTCCTATTGGTCTTAGCGTGATGATATATAGCCTATAGCCTTCCTCGATAAATGGACTATCTAACACTGAAAGAATTATTTAAATCGGACCAGCGGTTCCTGAGATTAGCGCGTTTAAACAAAATGACAACATTTCCCTTCACTGCTCTGCTCCTATTGATTGTAGCGTGATGAAAAGTATACTATAACTATCTCAGGAGTATGACAAATAATTGTACCAAGTTTCGTTAAAATCCGTCGAGTAGTTTTTGTTTCTATAGAGTTTATACAGACAGACAGACAGACAGACAGACAGACAGACAGACAAAAATTTTACTGATTGCATTTTTGGCATCAGTATCGATCCCTTATCACCCCCTGATAGTTATTTTGGAAATATATTTCATGTACAGAATTGACCTCTCTACAGATTTATTATAAGTATAGATAGATATAGAAGAAGATAGATAAAAGAAATATGTTGTTGTGATGAGATAAAGCCATTCAAATATTACTCAGGTATCTTAATTGTTTACAGAGTATTTAAAAATGACGATGGGTTTTAATAAAATAACGGTTGCGGGTATTGTAGTTTAAAATGGTTCATTTTTTATTAGATGTAATATGTAAATTAGCGTGACGTAAATTAAGCATGACTGTACACGATAAATGTTTATTCTAAATACCTGCTCAGGTGCTAGTTTCGAGTTTACCAGACTTATTTTAAGGACTCTTGTTCATACACGACTTACCAGCGACGATACCAATGATTAAGTCGTTAAAACATGAATAAATTCTAACACGAAACTTGTGTAAAATAAAAAATATATATACCTGAGTAAATAAGCCTAAAATGTAGTGAATAAATAAAACAAGATTTAAATGAATAATGCTAAATTATTTTCTAATATACTAAGCAGTATTTGTTGACCTCTGTCAATATTATTTATTCGGCCTCTAACTCTAATATCGCGTTCCGAACAGGTTCAAAATACTCGTAACACCATAAAAAAGAAAAAAGTATTGACGTAAAACGTTTTTTACCATATTTGGTTATAATGAAATTTTAGGGAAAACGTAGACACGTTATATTTAATTAGGAAAGTATATTAATTAGTTACTTAATAAATATTTTGTTCTGTAACCATTTTAGGTGGATTAAATTATTATGTGGTTTATTAAACAGGAAGTGACGTCGCTAATTTATACAATGAAATGATACGAAACAGCGGTTTAATGATTACTGTAGGTGGATACGATAGGGATTCGTCATTATTAAATCAGAACGTGTGATTATTTCATTAGGAAAAGTTTGTCGAAACAAATTCGCGTGACCGCATTTTTTTCAGTTTTTACGTCACGAATTACCAATTTGTAGTAATCATTTCGTCGATCACGTACACACGTATCTACGTCATCGGTATCGTATTGGCTTCATCACGACGATAGAGAAACAAGTTTCATTCAACTTTTACCGCTATTCATGAGACGTGACGTCATCTTGGGATCCCCCAAAGAGTTACACAGGCGTACTTAATGATCACCCTCGTCTCTAAGTTCCATGTAATAGGGACTAAGGACTCCATAAACCGGGAACAAACAGACTCCGAGCAGCTACTGAGAAATTCCTCGTGGAAGAACTAGGTGTTTTCGTGTCCTCAAGCTCAGGGAACTATTTGACGCAATCGGATAAACAGCAGCCTAGCCATATAAATATAACAAGCTATACCTATACCATTTGCAGATTTTATTTCAGATTCAGGTATTTTGATTTTCCTTACCTTGTATTTGTATTTAATGACTAGCTTATGCCAGCTTGCCTACATAATACGCAAAATTTCATCATTTTTGACAATAATTATTTTCAGTTACGTTTCTACAAATTCCATTGCGCAATATCTTAGAATTTGTAGTTCACACGTTGTATGATAGAATTGTGAAATATGGCCATAGTGATTCGGGTTTTCCCCCAAATATAGGTGGGCTATTTGTAGCTCGCCAGATGTCATGAATATTTTTCTGTAAGCATAGAGTTACTAAAGTGACTAGATCTGCAATCATCGAACACAATGCGAGCCATAAAGGTTGAGCCCACAGACATAATTCATGCGATTTTTTCTGTGGTAGGGCACACCGTATTTTTTCTGGGAGTACTAATGCCATCCTTATAATACAGATGTCATGAATGATTACTAGTTTCAAAGCTACGTCTGCATTCTAAAAAATGGTTACGTTTTTGTGACCGCGTAATGTTCGGGATTGCATCTCTATTGATATAATATCTCGATGGCTGTAATATGATTACCGATCGTAAGAGCTGTGTTCCTGATGGCTACAGCTGAACAGCTATCGATCAGATTTTTTTTTGTCTCAAAAGCAATCCTTCGAAATGCTACGAATATTAGTCAGTAAATACATACTTAGAAGGCGATGGAATCATCAAAATACTGCTATTATTAATCTATGCATTTTTTGTTCATACGTACTTAAGTCTTTAGTATGTCTGAAACTTATTGAACAGATTCTTAAAACTTATGTTACTATATGAGTTTTTCAAATATAAATATTTCACTCAGGTCTGAGCATTCTACATCGAATCAATAACATTTTTTTTTATCCAAGAAATAATTACGGGTAAAACCTAGTATTAATTTAATTATGTCTGGATGGAGAAAATTCACATCCCATGGGGATAAACCGAGCACTTTATCTTAGGCGTTAATGATGTCGCAGCCACAATCGCGAATTCCAGGAAAATTATAACTTTGTCATGAAACATAGAATAGTAATTAATAAGCATTAATAACAATTACATTTTCCGCATGATTATGTGCAAATGGAAACCAACGAGAGACGCAGGGAGAGATTCAGATGAGTTTTAATCGATTCTTAAATGCTAATGCTAAAAATTTTGTTAGAACTACCTAATAATACTTTTCAAACTAAAATTTTAAAAAATCTTATTAAAAAAGCTTATTATAATTTAAATGACTATTTTAAGCGATAAAAGCAGATGGCAGCTGTGAAGTGGATAAAATGTATAAATTTTGTATTGTAAATTCGGTGTATTATCTTAATTGTAACTGTAAAATTAAATAAGGCATAACCTATTACATAAAATTTAATTGTAATAGACAGCTGTGTTGCTGGGAGCTTTGTTCATCCCTGCTTCTTTTTTCCAGTTATAACACTAGGAAGCAGTGAAACGCCCACCCGTTTCGGGGTGCTGTCCTAATGTATTTTAACGTGAAAAAGTACTCATTTAATTAGTTTAATTTCAATAAACGTTTTTGAGTTTGAGTATCCTTTAAATGATAGCCGAAACTATCGATAAAGAGATCTATTATATGCAATGTTGTTGCCTCTTAATGAAGACGTACCTGTCTGTAGTGTTGATGTTATTGATCAAAATCAGTCTTACCAGATGATCGCCTCAGTTTGTAATATGTTCAGAAAGTTTATTTACTTTTAACTGATGAACAAAGAGTACAAAGTAAAGGGCAAACTGTCTATTAGGCTTTCGAGGTATAATTGTACATGAAATGAAGTAAATTGAATGAACAAAGGAACTCAATAATGATTATTATAAAATTCAGCTATGTTCCCAGTTGCTAAGAGATTGACTGACTTGTAGTCAGACGTCATATTGTTCAGACGCGAACTACTAACTTTTATTCAAAGAAAAATAAAACAATATGCTTACCATAACAAAAATAAGGAAACTTTTAGTAAAACTGCATCTCGTATTGTTGTTTATTCAGTATTAGCTTTAATTAGTAATCAATATTACGTAAATTAAGAGGATAATCCAAGTACTATAAAGGGAAACCTAGTAAGTTTATTGAAATATGACATAAAACTTACGTCTCGACATATAATAAATATGATAAGTTAAATAGTATATACGAGTACCTAGCGATACTCTGGGCTGGTAGCCCTCTAATTCACTTGATGATAAGTTAACCAATCAGAATATACCTACCATGTTATTTTCATGGCGATCTAAAGATATTCAGTAGAACTTCGCTTAATATAGGTACTTAAAAATGCACCAAAGTGTAAACAAGACTGGTCAACTTAGCTGCTACTACCTACTGCGCTTCGTGTCGCTGGGTTCGATTCCCGCACGGGACAACTAAACTTGATGTGTGAAATGTTCCGGGTCTGGGTGTTTGTGCATGTGTAATGTATGTTTGTAAACGCACCTACGATACAGGAGTAGGTAACGCCTGGTATGGATAGACTGTTGAATTAAGAGTTTTTTTTTCTTAAATTAAATGTTGCCTAATTAAGATAAAAAACTCTTGTTAGTTTGGTTTCACATTTCTTAAAAAAAAGGGTTGGAAATCAGGGGAGTAGTATTATTCCCACAATTACATGAAATATGTAACCAACCTCGAAAGGTAATAAATGAAAATGTTCTTTAATTCTCTCTAAGGACTCCGACGTCTGTCCGTCCGTCTAACATAGTTTGAACTGGAATAGATAATTACCTGAATTCAGAGAGTCAGTACATACGGCCTCAATAATGAGCATTTTATTCTTAGACAATGACCTTTTTATTTCCTCAATAAGTTCAGTAGGTATATTTTCAATAGTAATCTACGATAGTCTAATTAGCGTAAGATGAAGTTTTTAATTAGCTTTGTGGGCACGAAATACCATCTGTGAATGGTATTTAGAGTACAGAGTCATTATTTGCTTTCAGTTTTTATTTACACTAATTAAAGATTTGTTTTTTAAATCCTTCGGACAACAACCAGAGACCTGTTTAAATTCCAGGATTCGTTATCTTTCAGTTGATATAAAGATGACGATGGAAACAATAGTTGGGTGCATATATGTAGAGAAGATAAGAGATATACACTGAGACCAAAGAATTAAAATGATGGGTAGATAGATTTTATCGCTAAAAGTGATCCACTGTTAGATTCCACAAATTCTGAATCATTTTACGTTTGGGACGAACAATTTTTTAAAGGGGATCTTTCGTTACAATCCGTAACAAGTTTCATAACATGAAGGGAAAACCCCTGGTGGAAAGAAACACTACCTTATTATGGGCATGCTTATGCATTCAGAATAAATTAATGCTTTGTTAACCAAATATACCAAATGACTTCCATTTCATTTTGCATACAATCCAATTGATATTTCTATTCTATTAAATGAGATAGCAACACAGATCCTTTAGTTGACGCCCTTATTAATCATGGTGAATGGTTGCCAAAGGAATAAATGGAACTTGAATGACAAGATTGTGAGGTAAGTAAGTAAGTAAGCAAGATACAAAAAACTCTTTTGAGTAAAAATAAAAGGTGAAATGTGCTTGAGGACCAATTTAAATGAATTCTCCGTGTGATAATTTAATCGCTCAAATCTATGTTAGTTTTATTTTATTTAAAAATTCTTGTCTTGTACATCGACGATGATCGTGACAATCGAATGGCTAGTACTAGCGCACGAGGACAGCTCACGCTGCATTAAACTGCACACACAACTAGCATTATTGTTGCATTATTTGAACTACCATAAACGGATAATAGAACGGTATTCAGCGGAAAGGAATCCGGAAGCATATCGTCGGTCACGGCACCAACTGCGTACGAGTACATAGAATTTAAGATTTTATTACTTTTAAACCATTCGACCATTAATATTGATAATGATATCGATTTACTAACATAAGTAGGTAGGTACTTACTTCATCTTGCAGTGCATGACTATCCAAACGAAAAGTTCGAATGCCTAAATATTTTAAAATTAGTAGCGTTCCTGTTCATTGTGTTTAGTAAATAAGTTGATCTTCCTAAATTGGGCATTGGGCATGCCTCATACAAAAAACATATTTATATATATATATATATATATAAATATTTTAAATATACAGGGGGTTTTTGACAGCCCTCAGCAAACTGATAGGGTTCATTACATCGGTTAGATGCTAGATCTAGCTAGCTAGCTAACTAGCATCGGTTGATGGACTTCTAGAGTGCCTTTTGTGGTAGATTCAATGGAAAGTCTGAGGGCGAGTGGCCTCAGACTTTTGTAAGACTGATATTTGATATCCATCAAAAGCACTTTCAAATGATACCTCAGACGATATTATATTTAATCTTGGAAAGTGGTGGGACAAGGGGGAGTCAACAACCCCTTGTCCCGCCTCTTCGTTGTTAGTCGTCAGTTATTGGCTACACCTATTAAAAAGCAATATTACTTGTGACGACAGTTCTGCTATGATCCTATGAGGAGTTCCGTTCTATCTCCAAAGTTCATGATCAGATCATGAAAAAAAAACCTATGGGACCACCTGGGAATGCCCTTTCAAACCAAAAAAAAACAATATGGGTTTTTTTTAAAGTCTGTTAAATATATGGTATGAAATTAAAATACCAATTTCCAAATACATACTTAGTTTTTTAATTAGCGCGTGGTTAAAAAATGATTTTACAAAAAAATAAAACCGACTTGAGAGAAAGACCGAGAAAAAGACATTATTCATTTCCCATACAGGGAAAGTACACTTAAAAGTTACCTGTGGGCCTAGCACCCATCACTTTCGAAAAGGTATTCGTATCGAAAGCGAATTTTGGATGGATACTTTTGGATTTTATAATCGATTCTTAAATCATAAATATTGGGATGCCGCAAATTGTTATTCATGCATTTTGAACATATTTTTTTTGCTTTTTTATGGTTGTATTTATAATTCGAAAACCGTTTACATTAAAATTGTAATGAAAAAATATTATTAACAATTTTGTAACATGACTTATTATATTATTCTTACCCCGGTATTTCTAATTTAGTATTCAATAAATTATAAGTTTAGATAGATCTGAGTAAAATATTTACCATCAAAATACTGGCTGAAGAAATTGTAGAATGCCACAGAAAAAGAAAGAGGCGGAAAATTGATCTTCAGTTGTTTTTGTCCAGTGCTAATTATTTACGTTTTGAGATAAAATATCATTACATAGTATAAAACAAAGTCGCTTCCCTCTGTCTGTCTATGCTTAGAGCTTTAAAAGTACGCAACGTATTTTGATGCGGTTTTCTTAATAGATAGAGTGATTAATGAGGAAGGTTTTAGTATTTAATTTGTCAAGTTTTTGTATCCATTAGCTAAAATATTGCGGGCGATGCCGCTGGCGGGAAGCTAGTTAATAATAATATAAGTATAAAATATAGTTTATCTATGTAATCAGGTTTTTATTTCCTTTCCTTATATTCGAAATGAAAAGCAGAGTGTTTACCTCGGGTGAAAGACCTATGTAAGCCCTCGAACTATAAGCGCCCTTGCTACGCTCGTGCGCCAAACCATCTCGTGCTTACATAGGTCACTTTCATCCCTTGTGTAACAATCTACTATTAATTAAACGCTTGTCGACCAAAACATCGCTTTAGAAGTCGGTGTCTCGTAAGTTAATGTTGTTAGTACCTGTTGTGATCTTATTATCTTATCTGCATACATTTCAGGTTCCTAGACCTACACACCAATTTTTTAGGCTGCAATAACCGTAAATCACCAAATCATCTAAGTAAGTGGTGTATGCGCAAATAGAGATAAACCGTTATTTAAAATATTTATTTAGCAAACGACTGAACCGATGTTGTTAAAATTTATATGGGACCACTTATCAAACAAAAAAGAATCATCAAAATTCATTCATAATTAGCGGAGTAATCGCGTAACAAACATACAGACGAATTGAGAACCTCCTCCTTTAATCTCATTTTCTTCATTATGCGATTTTTTCTTTAATTTCGACAGAGTAGAGACAGTATTTTTTTGTGTACCCGGTAAAATTGGGTTGTGGAGGTCAGATAGGCAGTCGCTCCATATAAAACACTGGTACACTCAGCTGCATCAGGTTTGACTGAAAGCCGACCCTAACATAGTTGGCAAGGCGGTATAGTATGAGGTAGTGATGAGGTATAGTATTTTTTTGTAGACTAATGGTATGATCATTTGTTTTTTTTTATTGTCACAGAAAATCCTTCATATTCAACAAGTTAGCATGATCGGAAATTATGTGTTTGCTAAATGTTAGGTCAATGACCTCTGCTACGTATGTTTAATTTGGTCCATTGTAGGAACTACTGTTTTATCAAAACAATTCAGTCTTCCTTGTTTGACCAGTCTCTTGTCAATAATACTCTCCCAGTAACGTAAAATGTAGGTGGTGCCACTAATGTTATTGACACTAGTGTCAGCGGTTATGAAAACACTTGACTTAAACCTAAATAAATGTATAAGGTCACTTACAAAATAATTGTCTAGTCCGCGTTCAGCGTCCATTAGTGGAATATTGTTCGTAATCGTAACATTTTTTTTACCCGGCACCGGCGGAGGTTTGCCAAAAATCTTCTCAATAGTCTCTTTGTCAAGTTCATGACTAATGTCCAATGTCACGTGATCCTTCGCCATTTTAACACCAATTTAAATAACAGTCAAACACAGTAAAAATTGTTTTAACAAAGTTTTCTTTGATAACGTCAGTCACTTGAGTTTATTTAAAAGAGCGCGCGCGAGCACAGCCGCTCGTCCCAGCTGTCCGACAGAGACTGCAAGTTTGTTCAAGTGTCAGACTATAATGATTTGATCTCTAAAAATAATAAACTATTACTCGACCGATTTTAACAGAGCGCCCGTCAATGGAGGTTGTATTATATACTTGTTCTACTCTGCTTTGGGAAGTAACCATTCGATTCCCTGCACATGCAGGAACTTTCAGTGTAAAACCCCGACAGACGTAGTGTGACGACGATGAAGTAAACACAATTTTTAATTAGCGTACATACAAGGCTTGCGGTCATTTAACGGGCACTTTTTTAGATGGACCGTTGACGTTGGTTAGATAGAAACATGCAATTAATTATGTTGATGATAATTCATACATTGGAAGGGATTTAGGAAAACAATGCTTCCTCGTATACTTTGGTTGTTTATTGCTGAATAGCCAGTATAATCTACACTAATATTATAAAGAGGGAAACTTTGTTTGTTTGTTTGTAATGAATAGGCTCAAAAACTACTGGACCGATTTTAAAAATTCTTTCACCATTCGAAAGCTACATTATCCACAAGTAACATAGGCTAAATTTTATTTTGGAAAAAAATAGGGTTCCGTAAGATATTTGGGTTTTTCGGACATACGGTGTAAGAAATCAACCAGAAAAGTTACTTTTTTTGCGTACGCTACTAATCTCAGGAACTACTGGTCCGATTTGAAAATTCTTTCAGTGTTAGATAGCCCATTTATTGAAGAAGGCTATAAGCTATATTTCATCACGCTAAAACCAATAGGAGCGGAGCACCACTATTTCACGCGGACGAAGTCGCGGGCAGAAGCTAGTAAATTAATAAATATCTTTGGACAATTTCACACAGCGCCATCTAGCCCCAAAGTAAGCAATGCAAGCAAGCATGCTTGTGTTATGGGTGCTAGCTTAACGGATATACTACTTATATACTTCTATAAATACATACATATTATACATAGTAACACCCAGACCCATTACAGAAATTAAAATTCATCATTTCAATTTCTGCCCGGCCGGGAATCGAACCCGGGACCTCTTGCGTGGCATTCATGTTGACCACTAAACCACTCAGGTCGTCAAAAAAAGTAGTTGTATAATTCAAGCCGGTCTAGGCCTTACTACCCTGTTATTTCATAGCGTTTCTTTATATTTTTTGAGAACTTACCATGGTAATGTAAATATTTTTTATACCATCAAAAAGAGATTTCAACGAACAAAAAGACCACCGACTTTTAAAAAAAGTGATATTTTGACGCGAGAATTTTCGATTGAAAATAAGGGAGTTTTTTCGATATTAAGTCAAAATAAGGATGAAAAAATAATTATTTTAAATCAAATAAATTACAGTGTGTTTGGGACATAAAAAGGTAAGTTTTCACCAAAAAAAAAATATTGTAAAAGATAAAAATAAAAAACCAAAAACTTGTTTTTTTGAATTTTTCACATACATTTTGAGGTTATGTGAAAAAGTGTTAATGCAAAAGTTATAGATCTTTTTATTACCTACAACTTTGCCGTTAAACTTTTTTTCATAGGACTTGTAGTTTTGCCGGAAATTGAGAAAATCCGTTTCTCTACCTTTAACCCCCCACTTCCCGACCTCAGATCGCCCGTAATTTATTTTTCCTATCATTTTTATTATATTCTCCTGCTTTTCCAATGGGTTTCATCCTACTATTATTTTATTCACTTTTTACCGTTTTTACAGGCTAAAAGCACTGGCCTAATAACCTAACAATAAAATGAAGGTTCCATGTCGACTAAGGAATTTGATAAAACTTGGCATTGAGATAGTTTGAAGTTGAAACCTAGAGAGGGAAATATAATGGGATTTAATCCGGGTGCATAAAAAATTAAGTGAAAGTCAAAAAACCTTTTATAAGCGACGGAAGCTTAAAGAATGGAGTAACTTCTCCCGTTTTCCCAACATTTCCCTTCACTGCTCTGTTCCTATTGATTGTAGCGTGATGAAAAGTATACTATAACCAGCTCAGGAGTATGAAAAATAATTGTACCAAGTTTCGTTAAAATCCGTCGAATAGTTTTTGTTTCTATAACGTTTATACAGACAGACAGGCAAAAAATTTACTGATTGCATTTTTGGCATCAGTATCGATCCCTAATCACCCCCTGATAGTTATTTTGGAAATATATTTCATGTACAGAATTGACCTCTCTACAGATTTATTATAAGTATAGATAGATGGATAGATAATTTATTTCTGAATGTATTCAACGTTTTTTCAGTCAATGGTCTAAATGTAATTATTTTATTTAATGCAGTTTTTTCATTTCTTTTATAACTTACAAGTTGACCAATATGGTCTGACCTTACTGCAGTTATTAAGGAAGAATTTTGAAATTAACTGTTGGTAAAAATATTATCTATACAAGAGCTTGATGAAGCTGTTATTCTAGTGGTTTCACTAAAACGTGTTTTAAATTAAAAGATTTAAATAAAGTCAAAAGTTTACATTTCTCAGGCGACTCAATGAGAATGTTAATGTTAAAGTCCCCACAGACAAAACCTAACTTATTACTCTTGAAAACTTTCCTCAATATGTCCTTCATATTTATTAAAAATAGTGAAAAGTTAGATGTTGGAGGTCTGTATACACATAAGATTATATGACTTCCTATTTCTGCACATGCTACCTCACACAAGCGATCAACCGAGCCGGAAGTAATATCCTGTCTGTCTTTAAACTTTAAGTTATTTTTACACAATATAATTGTACCCCCGCCCTCTGCTGACACTCTGTTAAACACACTGGCAACATTGAATAGCATTTTCTCGGGCTTATGTCTGTAGAATATTTATCTATGAAAAGTTCAATATCTAAAATTTTGCCAGAAAAGCGGTTTATGTTTTGATGGAAAGGTAGGATATTATGTTATCAGCACGCTTTTCTATTGTCGACATCCTTAATTTAAATCTATCGCAGTATTGTTACAATGACTAAACAATAATACTTTTTCGTCACCTAACCTGCATTTTGTCATATTTTTACTTAATATTTCCTTGTCATATTTCTTTGTCTTATTATTTCCTTAGCCGACGTCTTATAATAGTAGAAGTATATGTTTGTGGTGAAACAATAACGTCTGATTGTATGTTATTTCAGATGTTTATCATTGTTACCATTTTTTTTGTAATTTTGCGTAAATGTTTCTAGGCGAGCAAGTCGCGCCGACCGGTATTACCCACTTGTACATACATAGTCTCATTGACATAAATGCATAGTCTGGTTTTTTTGCACATTTTTGTTTCCTTTTTTTTTGGAATTCCCACAACGAAAGGGTCATGGAACAGGGATTGATTACACAGAGCTTTTAAAAGTCCCCGTAGACCACAGACTTTCTATCGGCTGATAGTTTGGTCGGTTTCCTAATCAGTAAAGATGTGATCGTTACAATTTGCGCACTTGGATACATCTTCATACTGATAAAAAAACCGACTAAACTATCGACCGATATAAAGTCTGTGGTCTGCTGGGACTCTGCGGGTAAGTAGTGTAACTAGTGTGACTTTCCATAAGAGCTGCAAAGGCCTATTTGAAATAAAAAAAATGACTTTTGACTTTTTGAAGAAAAGGAAAATCGAGTCATGAGAATAAGGATGGAATAAACATGAAGTGCTCCAAGACAACTATAACTAAAGTGCATCGGACTCAGAAATATTAAGACAGCCCCGTCAAAGTTTACTATCCCGATCTTCCAAGGAAAAAATGGGGAAGCCGTTAGGACCAATATCATGGGCTATATAATAAGGCTGTATTAATATTGTCTATACCAAAATCTACACTAAGACGTTTAGTAAAAGATTCTCAAGAATCTTTTTCATCTTGTGCACAAATCTTTACACAAATTAATTAACAAAATCAAAGCGATTAAATAGGATGTCGATAAAACCCTACCCTTACATAAATCGATAGTTGTATCGATGAACACTAATTGCGACTATTGCGAGATGTCACCGAATCTTGGAAGTGAGGCCGTGGAATAATAGGCCGTGGACTTAATAAAGGTTGAGTGGGTAGCGGCTACAGCGATAGTCAATAACAGAGAGTCATAACGTCTAGCAGTCGCTCGGAAAGTGAACAATATCGATGTAGATAGGATACCTTAGGCTTGAAAACGAGCTGCACATTTTCTTCTAGTGAAATTAAATTAACTTGTACATTGTACAAATTGGGACTTGAAATCACTACAGCTGAAAATCTGTTTTTAGGAGACCGCCAGCGCTATTTTCTAACTAGTTACCAGTATCGTGTTATAGAGTAACTTTTTGGGGATACTATTTCGCATTGGATGGGCTTAAAAATTATCTTCTTGTGTTTCCCGCGGTTTCAACCGCGTCCTCAGGCAACTACTGCACGAACCCGAATAAAAAGTATCCTTTGTGTTAATTCAGGATCCACATCCTCACAATCTTTTGCATTTATAATATTTTAGTAGGGTTGTAAAGAGCACCCACATTACGCTTCAAATTTTCCAGCCTCAATACCGTACTGACCTACATGATCCTAACGTTGAATTTTTCGTAAGTTTTCTTCCAGTTTTTTATTGTGTTCCAGTTTCTTAAGTGTGTATCAGGATCCTACCTGCGATTGTGTGTGTGCGAGGATTTCTTCCAGTGTATTTGCCACATACCTTATATGGAAATCGGTCGGTACTTAATTATAATTGCTCAGTGCACACGTCATATTTATCGTTTAATAGGTTTAGGGAACAGTTCCCGAATTGATGACACATTTCCTTATAGCATATAAATGGGCAATGATAGGAGCTAGAATACCTAGATTGGCTTCTGTCTATTATTGCTGACGTTTCAAATCGCCCTGCTACATGATCACTACGTAAGCTTCTACGCCTCTTTGGTCTAGTGGTCGCATAACGCGACTGCTGTAAACAGGGTTTCGGGTTCGATTCCCGGTTCAAGCCGAAATCGGTTTGTGGGTTTTAGAAAATTTCACTAAGAAGTCCGGAGTCCGGAAGTTCGTGGTGTTTTAGCCCGCGCCTGGGCGGTCCCGTTAAGCCGACGTCTTCTGCTGTTGTCTTGATAGCAGTTGTTGTTACAATTCCATATCAGAGGCCGCCTGGCGGATTTAAGAAAATTTTGACACTTGGGTTTGTTAGATTGGTAAAACCTGTAGTTCACACAAACAAAGAGAAGTCACTACGCCAGAACCTTATCGCCTAACATGGGCCAACGCCGTCCTCGAAGCCTACTCCGAGGCCGACGCCTACCCTAGGCCGAAGCCTACACGAGGCCCACGCCTACCTTAAGCCGACGCCTAATCTAGGCAGACGCCTTCCTTAGGCCAACGCCTAATCTAGACCGACGCCTAACCTAGGCCGACGGCTAATCTAGGCCGACGACTTGCCTCGGACGACGCCTAATCTAGGCCGACGCCTACCTTAGGCTGAAGCCTACTATAGGCCGACGCCTACCTTTGGCCGACGAATACCCTAGGCCGACGCCTACCATAGGCCGGCGCCTAATCTAGGCCGACGCCTACCTTTGGCCGACGGTTACCCTTGGCCGACGCCTGCCCTGGGCCGACGCCTCATCTAAGCCGACGCCTTACTTAGACCGACGCCTAATCTAGGCCGACGCCTAATCTAGGCCGACGCCTACCTTATGCCAACGCCTAGTCTAGATCGACGCCTAATCTAGGCCGACGCCTACCTTAGGCCAACGCCTAGTCTAGGCCGACGCCTAATCTAGGCCGACGCCTACCTTAGGCCAACGCCTAGTCTAGGCCGACGCCTGATCTAGGCCGACGCCTATCTTAGGTCGACGCCTACCTTAGGCCGACACCTACCCTAGGCCGACGCCTACCCTAGGCCGACGCCTACCTTAGGCCGACGCCTAATCTAAGCCGACGCCTGCTTTGGGCCGACGCCAACTCCGACGCCGACGCCTAATCTAGGCCGACGCCTAGTCTAGACCGACGCCTACCCTAGGCCGACGCCTAATCTAGGCCGACGCGTAGTCTAAACCGATGCCTAATCTAGGCCGACGCTATCTCCGAGGCCAACGCCTACGTCAGGCCGACGCCTACCCTTGGCCGACGCCTACTTTAGGCCGACGCCTAATTTAGGCCGATGCTAACTCCGAGGCCGACGCCTACCTTAGGCCGACGCCTACCCTTGGCCGACGCCTAATCTTTCAACTGGAAGTACTCTGTAGGTTTTGGGTCGAAAACTTATATGGTAGTTCCCGATGACCTAGAATTACGAAATATGGCAAAAAGCATAAATAAAGTAAAAATTCCAAAAAAAACAAAATTAGCCCTTCGTGCGCGAGTTCGACTCACACTTGGCCGGTTTTTTTTTAATCATTTGACTGAATGAAGGTAACAAACACCAACTACCGAAGTACCTCGAGTTGTTAAGTAATGAGGGCGCAAAATTAGAAACAAAGGGACTTTGTCGTCATGCGTGCACGTAATAACTAACAAGCTACCTTTCAACTACAGGCAATAGTAATATTATGTGGAGATTAAAAAACTACTTCAGAAGTAACTCGCTTAGAGAGCTTTTTAAAGAAATTAGTATTCTCACTGTGGCATCGCAATTCATATTTGCCAACATATTATACATTAGGCAAAATATACACCTGTACACCAAAAAAAGTGATGTCCACAATATCAATACCAGAAATAAACACAAACTTTGTGTACCTATTCACAGGCTTCACAAGGTTCATGGGTCATTTGTGGGGCTAGGTATCCGCTTTTACAATAAACTTCCAATATCTTTATTAGAATTGCCGTTTAATGCATTTAAATTAAAAGTTAAATCTGTCCTTTCACAGAAGGCATATTATAGCATTAACGATTATTTGAATGATAAGAGTAGTTGGTCGCTATGTTAAACGCAAGACAACTTCAGGTTATCATTATAGCTTTATATTGATTGACATTATTATTTTTTTTATTTTAAATTCATTGTTGTTGATGGTATTGACATAGTACACTCATTATTTGTTAAATAATGATTTGTATTGCAGTATGCTATATGGATTACTAGTGACTTCAACACTCATTAGTTATTATTTTGTTTGAATCGCAGCAAGCACGTCATGCTCCCTTAGACGGCATGGCTAGCGGTAGCGTCGGGGGTCGGGTCGCCACCTTCCCTCAAAGATGGCGAGGGAGGCGATGGCTGATCCTTGCGTTATACTCGTGAACGGGTGCTGCTAGCGGTGCCTGGTCGTCTTGCTGACAACGTTTATTTCATTAAGTTCTAGATAAAAATGGTGTGGTCCTAGTTTACCATGGTCATGTTGTACAAACACGATTACAACCCAACCTTACACATGTAGGTGAGCACGCCCTTTATTTCCTATTTTTCACTTAATGGAGGCTTTAGTTATATTTTTAAACAAGAGTAAATATTTAAGTAATTCATTGCTTGAGTTCTTGGATATAGGTACTACTAATGGAGTGTGCTAGTCAACATGTGTAAAAATGTTACCTAATTAAATGTATTTTTTTTACAATTATTTAATGTTGTATAAAGATGGTTCTTCAAACCTTACAGACAGACATGTGTTGCTGGGGAGTTTGTTGCGCCACTTCTTCTTCCCCGCTAAAACACATAGGAAGTGGTGAAGGGCGGGCATTTTGGGGGCTGTCTTTTGTAAATTTGACGTTCAAAAAGTGCTGATTTTCAGCCTAACTTGAATAAACGATTTTTGAATTTTGAATTTTGACTCATTAAAACTACATCGTGCCTGACTTAAAGCGCCTGCCTGTTAAATAATAGCTAAGTTACTTCAAAACGCGAATTGACTTCGTTTATATTTATGCATTTGAACTATAATAATTTCTCTAGCAAACCGTTATATAGTCACATTTCGACTGTTTGTTAGTATTTAAAAACGCATTATTCTCTTAAATTAAGCCTCCTTTACGTTAGCTTATCTTCATCACAAACCTTGTCTGTTTTCTCAAATGCACCGGACATGGGATGGTATCAAGGTAACAGCTAGGGACGACAGCTAAGCACGGAGGTGTAACACCGCCACCTACACCTGCTTTGTGAAATTGTTAAAAACCCACAAAGCGATCTCGACTCGAGATAAGGGAATCAAGCCCATGTTCACACCATGTTAGTTGAAGATCGGAAGAAATTCGTAAGCTTGGGTTTCTTGGACTTAGTTCTAGTCCATAGTCTATTAGTTGAACTAGAATGGAAGAGTACCTTGCTAAAACAATCCAGCGACTTGACTCTCACTCGACTCCTTATAGATAGCCGCAAACGCCTGACGAATTGGTAATAGCTATTTGCGGTTGTTACTAGACGGCTGTTGTTTTGCTGGTGTAGGTACCAGCAGTAGTTCAGCTTATTATAATAATATGTATTATCTTTGGCTGTTAACTAATCCTACGCCATTTGGCGTGCACTAATAATGTAATTGTTGACATCGTGCCCTGAATTTAAACATATCTTTTATTTATCAACTTTCTCGTAAAACTATGCTATCCTCGGAGCCATGCCTAATTGGTCGAGTATAACTCTGTAACTGGTAAAGCCTACTTAACTGTGATAGTTTTCCTTGTAAGTTCATTACATGTGCTACGTTTGTGGATACACACATTTAATATTTAATGTCCCTACAATAATATTTTTGAAAGTCCTATCTAACATTCTCCACACTTTACGTATTATAGGTAGTACCCTAAACAAAATATATTTAAAAAAAAATATTTTACCACTGTTGGCGTGATGAAGAACCTCTGAGCTTATGAGCTATGCCGCGGACAGGCGTATAGTTTTAGCTAATATTTTGTTTAAGGATATTACCACAATATCTCACAAGTGTACTTTATGGGAAGTCTCACAGACAGCACACAGCTTCACCTGGCCTATGCATCCGAAAGCATTTTCATTCTCTATAATGAAAGAACGAGGACAACGCGCCGCGTTTCATCCGGCTATCATGAAAAAAATATTGAAACAGCGGCCTGCCTCGGGCCTGCAAAACATTGTAATCAGCTTCACATTCTATTTACGTACGAGCGAACACAATACCCCGAACATGTTGTCCGTAATCACGAGATAAGATACGCTAAGTGTCAACTGTAGTTACTCATCTTCATATTCCTACGTTTATGAATCGATTCCGGCACATTCATTTGTTTTAGTGGATGAGAGAATCATGACGTCATCTTTGACGTAATTTAGAGGAAGTGGAGTAATAATGCTTCCTGAAAATTCTATCAATATTTCATCGATAATGTGAAAATACAATGACGTTATAGGAACTGACAGCACGTTTGGCATAGCGGCTGCGCTGCGTGTTGCGGGTTCTATTCCCTTCAAAAATTTTCGAACTAAAATTATTCTGGGTCTGGGTATTTATGCATGTGCACTGAATGGTTTGTAAACGCACCCACGATACAGGAGTAGGTAACGCCTGGTGTGCACAAACTGTTAATTAAAGAGTTCTTTTTTTCCTAAATTAAATGTTGCCTAATTAAGACAAAAAACTCTTAATTAACGGACTGTTAGTTTGGTTTCACATTTCCCTAAATGGTAACAGCGTGGGATGACTTCTTATGTATAGAGTAACTACAACAACGACCACCTCTAATAAAAAATATTTTTAAACGGAAACAACTACATAGCATAAAAGTGAAATACACAGAGATAGTTGCAAGCTTGCACCTCTCTTCAGAATCACATTATTATAGAAAAAGAAAAATATATCCTTACAAAGAATCTTTTGTTTCATAAATTCATTTTGGACCTGATCCGTAAATAATGTTATTTTGTTAAATAAACGGCTTAACTTATAATCACTGACTACCCTCTCTGATTACTTCCTTGGCGATGCAGTGTGACGTAACGAGGAATATTTTTTACTTATTAAATTATTAAATACAGTCAGTAATACCTAGGTTTTTTTTACACTACAGTAAAAACTTTAAAGGTTGTGAATAAGTCCCTAAAATATCCGCTATAAATTTTAAAGGAAAAGGAGGATTCCTTTGAGAACGTTGTCTAAAACGGTGCGATCAATCAAGCTTCTTCCACAATTACATTTAAAGATCTATTGTACCTATTTAAAAAAAATAAAGGCAAATTATACTGCTGACTAACATACCATGAGGTGATGATGCTATCATCATCTATGTATCGCGTTCCCGTAGCTATGCTACGGCCTGCCCGTAGCATGGTGATGATGAAAAGAGTGTCTATGGAGTTTCTTGCCGGTTCTTCTCCATAAGTCCCACTCCTTGGAACCGTGCAACTAGCTTGACGTTTCATAAGTGCCTGCAAAGACCAATTTGAAATAAAAACATTTGAGTTTTGAGTTTTTGATGTACGTAGCTATGCCACGGGAATGCGTGGGACATCATACCACTACTTCAATGCATTACAAATATATTAATAAAACAATAATGTAAGTATATTTTCACTCACTTCATTTTCAGCGGGGTCAATGATTCACATTTTCATCGGAATCCTGAAATAAAATATGCATTAGGTACTTTAGCGATTGTGAAAATTCAATTTGCTCAGTATACATTCGTTATCTGAGTCGATAAGTTTTTCTATCGCGCCCATAGCGCGCCCGCACAGTCTACGAACATTGCCGTAGTCGCGCGGACGTACTTAATTGTACTTATTTTTTTATAATTAATTCATAGAAATAATTAGTCAAGATGGGTTGTGGTGAATTTTTGGTCAAATACATCTTGTTCTTCGCTAACTTGGTGTTTGCGGTAAGTCTCATATCATAAAACTTTTTACGTACCTTCGTTTTTGAAAAGCCGGTAATTTTCACTACGCAACAATATTAAGTTAGTTTGAACTGTGTTTGGCTATTGTTGATCTTGTTTGGCCCTAATATAACTTGTTTTTGTAATTCTACAATATGTAAACCTACCACAAAGACATATAACGACTTATTAAATTTTATACGCGGGTACTAAGTACTCTAAACTGTCATGACGTAGGTGGGTATATGTATTATTTTCAGACACACCCTATACTTACTTACATTTACATGTTTACTTACTGTAGTTAACCCGAGACGTAACTCAACCTTATTCTATGAATATAGCAGGTGAATTGATTAAATAAGTAGTTATGTATGATAAAAAAGATGATAATAATTATAGTGATTTTTAATGATTTTATGTGACTGTACGCAGAAAAACATTTCGTTGTAGGTGTATTAACTATAAGTTGAACATTAAGGACTTAGCATTTTATGGGTTTTCACACAAGTGCCTGTGCATTTTATGTACAACTAGCTTTCGCCCGCGGCTTTGCCCGCGTGGGATATACGAATTGAAATGAAAATGATAGAGTTCCATACAAACTTTGCCCCCCTTTTTCACCCCTTTAGGGATGGAATTGCGGAAAATCCGTTCTTATCGGATGCCTCCGCCATACAAAAAACTCACCTTCCAAGTTTCTGGTCTCTATCATCAAGGACCTGTATTCACCACGCCCGCCCGCCCATTTCAGAAGGTTTAGTTATTGACGTCATCCATGTTTAAGTTTTAAATACGTTTGACTTACCGATGTCTTCGCAATTCACGAAAACCAAACTGTAGTATTAATGTATTTGTCTGCTTGGCTTGAACCATGGTAGGGCTTTTAAGCGACATAAATCGTATGAAAAGTAGCAGTTAGCTAGTCTGAAGGAACTCTTTGCTTTGTTGATCGATATGTGCAGCAAGTCGGTCATGGTTAGGTTACAATGTGCTTGAAGTAAAGTGTTTTCTGCATTTGTGAACTTTTTTATAAGAATGTCGTTATCAACGTTTCTGGGGGATACTGTTGTATAAACACATGACTTTGTATCTATAAAAGTACCTAAGGTCATTATCATTCATTACGATAACTAAGAACAAAAGTCCATAAATAACTCTTGAGTCACTCATTTCTAAGACAAAGTATGTGTTACAAGAAATTCTATTATATATTTCAGCTAAATTAATGATATCAGTGTACAATAGAAATTTTATCGCGGCATAATTAAAACTATACAATGAATAAATACTTTATATAATATAACCCACTGGCCACTGTGCCTGCACTGTATCATACGATAGTTGTAAAAAAAACAACTTTTATAACGATTAAGGTGCGTCGCGTACCTAAAACTGAGTGTTATCACTTATAAGTGATAAGATAATGAGTTACCTGTTTGCTATAGGACGGAGATAACGCTACAATTGCAGATATATTGATTGTACACAAGTTGTGCTTAAATTCTGTGAACTAAATTCATAAATTACATCAGACAGGTAAATGTGGTACCTACAGGAAAAAATCGGAATTAAATATATAAATATAATTATGACTCATTGTATTTAATGACCTTTATAGGCAGGTACAGTCCTAGTCAACTAGGCATTAGGACTACCTAGTTCCAGATTCGGCTTAATCAATCCAAAGAAGGTTTTTGCTACCTTCGATTACTTTGGTAGGAATTGGTGAAGAAGTATACACAATCTGGATAAAATTGGAAAAAATATGGAGGAATAAAAATAAATACACGTGATTAATGAATGACCCTTGATACTGAATCTACAGTTCTCAGTAAATTTAGAAATTAGCTGCCTAAAAAGCTGGTTGTGGCGATGTTTCAGTGAGGTCTTGTAGCTAAGGACATTGTTTCAGCTGTTAAGGACATATTTTACTATATTAACAAAAATAGAATAAAGTCTATGATAACAGTAATTTTTTTAATGTATTTAGGTATGGTTTACCATCGATCAATACTTTGACAAATATATATAAAGTAACGTCAACAAAACTCTATGAAAACAGTTTTAACTGCATCAAATGAAATCTAATCTATAGTATTATAGATAGATACACTAAGTTTTATTACCCTGGCCTCAATGCAAATATTCTGATGATTGTCATGATATTATCACGTTATCAAGTAATTTGAAAATTGATGAGTTAAATACTAAATTTGAAAATCTGTAACTAACGGTTGCGATGCCTTTCGTAAATCCTAACAAATACCTTACTATACGACTTTGTTTTATACTATGTAGTGATGATGAATTTGCTTTATCTGATTGAGGAACATTATTAATAAAATAAAAGGTTATTTTTATTTATGATTAAGTAGATATAGGTACCTACTTACCTATTTACTAACTAACACACATACTGATAATCCTTATATATATATCAAAAGGAGGTAAAACTAAAGGAAAACACTCGAATTATTAATACAACGTTAATTATTAAAAAAGTAGAAGTATTTTCTGTATGGTATTCCGACGAAGTAATTTAAATCTAACATTCATATACATAGTTTAAAAGTCTAATTAATAAGTATAAAGGATACCAGTTAAGTATACACTTCAAATAATAACGTCAAAAGGTAACTTTTATGCGAAAGTGAACTTCAAACATTTACACAATTTTAATTTAAATAATTGAGTAGAAACTTATTACCATGGTACGAACAGTAAAACCGAAATCTCTCGCCACTTCACCAGTACTACAGACTAAGTATGGTTATCAAGTGGTGTGTAGGTCTAAAGGTACACGAATTCATAACTCCATGCCCTCCCGACCCTAGCTCGACGAGCCAGCCCGCGAGCTGAGCTAATAGCTTTAAAATTCCCGATTATAATCCTTACTTCCTTACTAATATTATAAATGCGAAAGTAACTCTGTCTGTCTGTCTGTATGTCTGTCTGTCTATCTGTTACGCTTTCACGCCAAAACTACTCGACCGATATAAATGAAATTTGGTACAGAGATAGAATAGACCCTGAGGAACAACATAGGCTACTTTTTACCCGGGTGCGCTAAGTAGTTCCCTCGGGATGCGGGTGAAACCGCGGGAAACAGCTAGTAATCATATATATTCTGATCCGGCCTGTCCCTTGCTGTCCTCCCCCAGCAACGCCCTAAGCCCAGGCCCGTACCCCACTAGGCCCTTAACGTGTAGTCGCTTAGTTTTGTAAGTTAAAGCCTGGCTGGAGGCCCTAAATTCATTTAAAGCACTTCACAGGCAAGCCCGGTTAAGTAGTCGACCACCTTCTAGGTTGACCTGCGCGATGCCATACAAAAAAAAACGAATTCATAACGTTAAGATAAGATTATAAGATGAAGACATTCAAAAGCGAAATACTTTGTCCAAAAAAAACACAATAGACTTCCAAAACAACTAAAACTTTCTGCTGAATAGCTTCTGGACCAGTTCATCGCTCTTAAAGTCGGTGGCAAAATATTCATCAATAAACGAAGCGATAAATAAAATAAATAAATATCTTTGGACAATTTCACACAGCGCCATCTAGCCCCAAAGTAAGCAATGCAAGCAAGCATGCTTGTGTTATGGGTGCTAGCTTAACGGATATACTACTTATATACTTTTTATAAATACATACATATTATACATAGTAACACCCAGACCCATTACAGAAATTAAAATTCATCATTTCAATTTCTGCCCGGCCGGGAATCGAACCCGGGACCTCTTGCGTGGCATTCCGGCATGTTGACCACTAAACCACTCAGGTCGTCAACAAACAAAAAACAAAAAACAACGATAGAAACAACTCTGGAATGCTTGTAATACGATTTAGCAAAAAAAAATCTAGCTGAGTAGGAACACAACTAGGTACCTCTATCTTCTTTGCAAGTACTAATGATGATGATTGTTGTTCCAGCTGGCCGGTCTGACCCTGCTGGGTCTCGGCATCGCAGTCCAGCTCCGAGCGTCCGACATCGTGCAGATAGCTGACTTCAGCTTCGAAGTGGCCCCCATCACCTCCATGGTGGTGGGCGGCATCGTCTTCTTCATCGCCTTCTTCGGATGCTGCGGAGCTATTCGGGAGAGCAATTGCATGCTTGTTACTGTAAGTACTCGATCCATTTTATTGATCTATTTGGCAAAATTAGAACAAAATAGGTTATGATTTTGTATATATTTTTCGTAAAATCAATCTGTACAGGCTATAGTGGTTGTAATTGATGGAAATGCTGATCATCAAATTTTGAGTTAAACTCCCAGATCAACCAATGTTTAATTTAGTTTATCCATGTGGTTTTTTTAATAGCACCTAATTCAGATTCTGGATGCCACGGAACTTTAACAAAAGTTTTATTAATTACATAACTGCCTGCCTCATTGCTGAGTAAAAAAAAATCTTATAAGTTAATTTACCTTGTAACACGTTCTAAAGAAATACTCAATGTTTCCAGTACTCGATCTTCATGCTGTTGCTGATGATCGTGAAGCTGACGCTGGCTATCCTGATCTTCGTGAAGCTGGACGACGTGCTGGCTGAAGTTCCCAAGTGGCTAACCGAAGCCTTTAATAAAGATAAGACCGAATTCCAGGCGATTGAAAGGACGGTAAGTGATCTGACTGAAATAAATATTAGGCTAGGATTAGTTAGACTGGTTGGTTCGAAGAAGTGACTGCTTTCCAATAGTGAACGTATAAATGTGAGTAGTTATCGGAAAAAACATGTATTATCAAGTAGTTTAAAAATAAAAATAACCAGGGCCGGACGGGCTGCAAAACTTTTGGATAAAGTGGTTTCGCAGTTCACACGTGCGCTTGGCATCCCAGTTCCAGTTGGCCTTAGAGTCTGGATCGTTACCCCAGTTTCTTACGACTGGAATTACCCACCTACTCCACAAATCAGGTAGTACCGCGGAACCTAAAAACTATAGACCGATCACTTGTTTGCCGACGGTCTATAAACTTCTTACGTCCATTCTGAGAACGAAAATTAATAGTCACATTGAAGACAATAGCATCATGTCTGCTTCTCAGAATGGATGTAGGAATGGGTCCCGTGGTACTAAGGAGTTGCTCCTCATTGACATGGCCATAAGCCAACAGGTTCGACGGTCCCGAAAGGATCTGTCGACATGTTGGATAGATTATAAGAAGGCCTACGACTCGGTGCCACATACATGGCTCATGAGGGTGCTGGAATTGTACAAAATTGATGCAAACCTACGCACCTTCCTGATGTCATGTATGAGGCAGTGGAGGACCGTTCTTCGCTATCCAGGATGTCGCCATATCCATGGGACCAGTGAACCTATTAGGATCGAGCGTGGTATATTCCAGGGTGATAGTTTGAGTCCGTTGTGGTTTTGCTTAGCTTTGAATCCTCTAAGCTCGCTATTGGAGGATTCAGGGCTAGGTTATAGGTTGAGAAGAGGAGATCAAGTAATATCTCACCTCCTTTACATGGATGATCTGAAACTCTTTGCCCACAATAATTTCCAACTGATGAAATTACTGAAGGTAACAGAAACTTTCAGTAATGGCATCAGGATGGAATTTGGTGTGGACAAGTGTGCAGTCATGCATGTAAAGCGAGGAGGGATTGTGGAATCCGAAAGTACCCAACTTTTGAATTCCATAAACTTTAGATCCCTCTCCTCAACTGATACCTACAAGTATTTGGGTATGTCAGAAGCGTTGGGCATCAATGCGACTGACATGAAGCAATCGTTGAAGGAACGCTTCTTTGGCCGCCTGAAGAAAGTTTTCAATAGCGTTCTATCAGGTGGCAACAAGGTGCGTGCCTTTAACGGTTGGGTCATGCCGGTCCTGATGTACTCTTTTGGCATACTCAAATGGTCTCAGACGGAATTAGACGCCCTGGATAGACGAGTACGTTCACTACTGACAACATACCGGATGCATCACCCGCGGTCTTCGGTGATGAGGCTGTATATCCCGCGGAAGTTAGGAGGGCGTGGATTTTTGAACGCGAAGACCCTCCACAAGCGCGAGGTATGCAGTCTCAGGGAATATTTCCTGAAGGCTGAAATGGGGATGCATAAGGATGTAGTCATGGTGGACAAGGGACTCACCCCGCTCTCCTTGGCTAACGAGAATTGGCGCAAGCCTGTAATTCTGGATACTAAGGACCGCATGGAGGTATGGCAGAGTAAGGAGCTACACGGACGCTACTTCCGGGCCCTTCATGGGCCTGATGTTGACTTTTTAGCGTCCATATCCTGGTTACGCTTCGGGGATCTCTTCGGAGAAACCGAAGGGTTTGTTTGTGCAATTATGGATGAAGTCATGATGACAAGGAACTACCGAAGGTATATTGTGAAGGATGGCACGGTTGACATCTGTCGGGCATGCCACCGTCCGGGAGAGTCGATCCGACACATAATCTCCGGTTGTTCCAGTCTAGCCAATGGCGAGTACTTGCACAGACATAACCAAGTGGCCAGGATTATCCACCAGCAACTTGCTTTGCGATACTGCCTTGTAGACTATGAGGTACCATATTACAGGTATGTGCCCGACCCAGTTCTCGAGAATGACCATGTCACACTATACTGGGATCGATCTATCATCACTGACAGGACTATTATAGCTAATAAGCCTGACATAGTGGTGATAGATCGATTAGAGCGCCGCACAATGATTATTGATATCACTGTGCCACATGACGAGAACCTCGTGAAGGCTGAAAAAGATAAACAACTCAAGTATCTTGATTTGGCACACGAGGTTGTCGATATGTGGCATGTGGATTCAGCAGTCATTGTGCCGATAGTCGTTTCGGCCAATGGTCTACTAGCCAAGAGCCTCGACCAACACCTAAAGAGGCTCTCGTTAGGCAGCTGGATCAAGGGCTTGATACAGAAAGCAGTACTCCTAGACACTGCGCGTATCGTCAGGAGGTTCCTTTCTCTAGAGCCCTGACCGCCGGTAGCTTGGACCCTGTCTCGTTACCGGTGGGAAACTATTTTTTATATTTTTAAATGTTTTTCTTTTTTGTATATAGTTTAATATTTAAAAATGTAATTAATATGTATATAAATAAATAAACGGAAAAATAATCAAAACAATACAAGGAACGTTAGGCAAAAGTGACGGGGCGAAAAACAGCATATTGCGACTATCTGTCTCGGTACTTTTGTCTGTGCGATATGTGTTTCTAATAGACTTTTGTTTTCGCGAAATATTATATACACAGGTGCATTGGAACAACCCAGTACAATATATTTTATGCTTATTTGTTTTTCAATGAATATTTCTCTGGTTACAATAGCGATCACGAGCACGACTGCTGAGTATCACATCCATTTAGAATACTAGTCGGACAATGTTTCATTTTTTTTGCATTACACCTGCCTAACTCTTCCCTGGTGCCTTCTTTGTCTGATGTAATATTATGTTTACGATCAAATTCCAGTTCTCTTGCTGCGGGCCCAACGGAGCCCTGTCCTACATGAGCCCGCTGCTGCCCGACACGTGCTGCGCCAGCTCGCCCTGCACGCCCGTCAACGCGTACGCCGGCTGCACCGAGCATGTGCAGAACTTCTTCCAGACCTTCGGCGTGGCCATCGGATCCGTCATGATCGTTATTGTGTCTATTGAGGTGAATACTGAAAAGCTTTTTTTTTATGACTTTCTTTGTGTAATGAATGCTGTTGCTGATTGCTGTTTGGGCTTATTTTGTTGGGAGGTAATTGTTAAAAATCTCTCAATTCTACATAATGCCTCAAAATATACCACGTATAAGTAATCAATTGTGTTTATCAACTAATCTATGAGATAACCTACTTATTATCTCTACCGCAGGGAGACCCCGACATTAATATTTTTGTTATTTCATAAATTGATCAGCATTCTCACGGTTGGTATTTCCAGGGGTTTTGGTATTATCTAATTCTGTTCATGCAGTCTAATATCTGAAGCTCCTGAATACCTGATTCTAACTGATTCTCTCACCGGACAAAATAATACTTATATGTAAACTTACCTTCGATACATGAGATTAGATATATTCCAAGTAGGGAACAAAGTCCGAAAAAATCTATCACGATTTATTTTATTTATTTATTTTATTTTATTTATTTGGCTCACCAACAATTGAATACACTGATACAAATTAATATACATCCAATAGGCTTAAAGACTAGTGTACCAATTTCTTATAGGTAAGCACACCATGCATTACTTATTTGTTGAGTGGGTACCTACTTAAAAATATAAGGCGAGTTCTTATGCTCACCGAACATAATTATATAGAGATCGAAATTAAAAATAAGTCACAATCAAAATTAAAGTGACATTTAAAAAGTGAGATAAAATCTAAATCTAAAATAAACAAAATCATGATTTAAAATTAACAAAATCATGATTTAAAATTAACAAAATCAAGGTTTCAAATTTATCAAGTTCCATCACAATTAAATTAACGAAAAATAAAGATACAATCGAAATTTAAATACATTAAATTGAAAGTTTAAATTAATTAATATATTATTATGAACATTGTAACTTCCTAAATAAGAATTTTTTAAATTGAAATCAAAATAATTATCATAAATACCAGCTAAAAAGGGTTTACAGGTTTTTGTACATGATACTTCGAAACTTACTAAGTGAATCAGAGTGCACATCAATAAGATCACTGTAGCTGTTTAATAGTTTACTTAAGCGGGGGATTGGAGAGTTTGCACCAAGGACAGTTCTGCGCAGAGGAGGGCATAAAGGGGTTATAGGAGCTCGTGGGCTTTTTGTGGGTACACGAATTTTGAGTCTGCTCAACAATTGGGGACAGTCAATGTGACATCTCAAAATTTTAAATAAAAATAATAGATCCAGTAAATCTCTCCTCTTCTGTAGGGATATCATATTGAAATGTAAGAGTCTCTCCTTGTATGATATTTTTTTTCTAGCTATCCCGGAAGAGTATGCTAAATGCCACAGAAACCGTTTTTGAACCCTTTCTAATCGTAGTGTGTGGGTGGCATAGTGAGGTCTCCATACAGTACTGCAATATTCCAGCGAGCTACGGACCAAACAGTTATAAAGCAGAATTTTAGTTTTACTGCGACGAAGACAGGTACCATTTCTTATGACAAAGCCAAGCATTTTGGAGGCTTTTTTAACTACACTTTCGATGTGGGGTACGAATGTTAGCTGCCTATCAAACAAAACTCCCAAGTCTCTTATCTGTTCTACTTCCTGAACTAAGTTGTCACTTATGTAATAAGCAGATTGTGTAAATTTAGTTTTTCTGGTGAATTTCACGTGGTAGCATTTGTTGATGTTTAAGCACATATCATTATCATCACACCACTTTACCAACATTTCAATGTCTCTCTGTAGCAAATCAACGTCTTGGTTTGATTCAATTACTCTGCAAAATTTTAAATCATCGGCGTACATGTAACACTCAGAAAAAATTAACTCATTGGCGAGATCATTACTAAATAAGTTAAACAAAACTGGTCCGACATGTGATCCTTGTGGGACGCCAGATGTAACCTTGTAGGAGTTTGATTGGTAGCCATTAAGGGCAACAAAGAAGGAACGACCATCGAGATAGGATTTAAACCAATTAAGGAGAGAGCCAGTGATGCCGTAGGCAGCTAATTTATGTAGAAGTATATTATGAGGGACGCGATCAAATGCCCTACTAAAATCAGTATATATCACGTCAACTTGTTTCCCAGAGTCAATGGCACTTGTTAGAGTCTCCGTGAAAGTCACTAGGTTTGTGCATGTAGATCTAGACCTCACAAAACCGTGCTGGGAATTACTGAGGTAAAGTTTCAAATGAGACTGTATGTAAGGACAGATCAAGGACTCGAAAACTTTGGCAAGGGTAGATAAAATTGAAATAGGCCTATAGTTACCCACATAATTGCGATCACTGCATTTATGAATTGGTACCACCTTCGCCACCTTCCAAATATTCGGGAATATGCCGGACGCAAGCGATCGATTCAATATTTGTAATAAGGGAGCTACCAGAGGCGCAGCACACATGGCGACAAAATGAGGAGGAATTCCATCTGGCCCAGCGCCTTTTCTGCGATCCAGTGATTTCAATTTATTGAGCAAGGCATCACTTTCAATCGTGGGTATTGTCAAAGGTAAACTATAAGCCGACAACTCCTGCATGTATTTTGAGGAAGCTAAATGAAGAGTCACATTTTGTTGACTGTACATGGAGGAAAAGTGAGCAGCGAACATTTCTGAGATATTGGTGCCATCCGACGAAGATACGATGCCGTCAGTCATTGTTAGGGGATAAGAACTGGTGCCACCTCGTTTGTCCTTGACATAGGCCCAAAATCGCTTCGGATTCTTAATTATATCCATCTCCAGGGCACTAACATATTTATAGTAGCATGCGGCAGCCATAACCGAGCACCGTTTACTCAGCAGCTTAAGCTCAAGCTCATCCATGGGGTTTTTGTAGGTTTTGTACCGCTGGCGTGTCTTTTCTTTTTCTCTCAAGGTTCTTTTTAAATTTTTATCAAACCAAGGAGGGTGTGACTTACGTTTACATGTGATAGGGGGATCTTGCATTTCTATAATATTTTTAACTTTACCGTAGAATATACTGAGCATATCGTTGACATCGTGGGTGCTGTCAAATAAAAGGTTCCAATCGGTCTCATTTAAGTGTTTACAAATAATATCATAATCTAATTTATAAAAATTTAGTCTTTTATTATTATTATAAGGAAGTCTTGTGTCTTTGTAAGACTTTAAATTAATTTGGAATGGGGGATGCAAAGGGTCAATAATACTTAGGGGATTTAGCGCAGAACTTACGATACCGGAGGTTAAGTTAGTGAAAGCAAGGTCAAGTATGCGTCCTGACTTGTTTGTTATGCTGTTAAGTTGAAATAATTTGTTTATATAACTAAAATCAGTTAACAAGTGACCAAAACCTGGTGCCACATAACCACTATTCAACTCACTCACTAAGTTCCAATTAATATTACTTAAGTTAAAGTCACCAACTATACACGACTTCAAAGCCGACTGTTCGAGTATGGTATTACAAGAGTCCAAGAAGTGCTCTAGGGTTGAACGAAGTACAGGCGGTGGCAAATAAACTGCGCACAGAGCTAGTTGACGGACAGACTTTGTAATCGAAACGTCAATGATGACCCACAAATCTTCACAATTGCTTTCCCATTGAATCATGCGTTTTGAATTTATTTCCTTTAGTACGGCAATCAGGACACCCCCGCCATCTTTTTTCCTGTTATTCCTATCTCGCCTATAGACTACATATCTGCTGTCAAATAGCTCTGAGCTCATTACAGAATCATTTAACCATGTCTCTGTTAATATTATAACATCATAGTTTTCGCACAGAACTTGACGATAAAAACTATGACACTTAGTACGTAAACCTCTAGTGTTTTGATAGTATATACTTAAATCCGAGAATGATAATAAAAAAAAAATACTGTTACATTGATAAAAAACTAGAGTGAAGAGAGAAAAAAAAAATACCATAAAAGCATAAAGTTAAACCAGCTTATTCAAAGTATCCTTATTCCTAACCAAAATATGTTCCGATTCCTGTGACTTCCGCATGAATATCCGACCACCTCGTACCCAGACAAACTGATACCCGATTTCCTTGGCTCTGATTCTAGCGGCAGCATGGAGCGCCTTGTTTATAGTGGACAGATGTTCTGTAATATAGATCGGGGATTTAGGTCCAGAGTATCCCAAATGTGATGAATTCAGTTTGTTGTCTGGATTTGATTTATTAAATTTTATGGTAGCTGCGAGAAATTGATCACGATAACGGGGGGAAGCAAGCTGTACTACAACGGCGCGCGGACGGGAATTTCTGGCATTTTGCTTTGCGACTCTTGTGCAATATTTAATGTCGTTTTCTGGAATACCGCTCCCCACTACTTTAGATAATTGCGACACAATCTCTATCAAATTTTCTTGCTTCTTTTCCGGCAGACACTGAATTTCCACATTGTTTGCACGAGAGTGCTGTTCTAGCTGATTTATACGTGAAGACAAATCGTTAATACACGCCTTCATCTCAGAGTTTTCCCTTTGCAACTCCTTCATATTCTCCTTGGATGCTGAGTACTCTTTTAAAAGATCTTCATACTGTTGGTTCATAAATGCCATAGATTTTTCCATGTTTTCCATTTTATCTTTTATTGGTTGCAATTGTTGATTCAAGGTAAATTTCATATTTTCTATGAACTTAGTTAGCATCACTGCCTGTTCTTTTTTAACTGCTTCCTGAATAAGTTGACAAATATCATCGGATGATAACGTAATTTCAACAGGCGCCTGAGGTGGAGATCCAATGGCTTGCCTCTTATTACCTCTGGTAGTAGAGATATTACGTAACGACGTTTTATCGGATATGCTAAGTTTAGGGCTTGTGTGTAGGCATTCCGGACAATGCCACTTGGCAGGAATATTATAGTCGTCAGCTAAGAAAAGACATGTAAAATGATATGCCTTAAAACATTTTATGCATTTAGCGTATTTTCCGTTATTAGCCGCTTGGTCGCAACATCCCCATAACATTCCGGAATTCGGCGACCTATCAGAAGGATCATCCATTATATTATGACTATTTTGTGGCAACGTAAACAAATGATGAGAAATTATAACGTAGGTATTCTTAACTTATATGTGGCACTCTGATGGTTTGCGTACGTACTCGGTCGCGAGAAAAAGGTCGTAAGCGCCGTGCACAGTTCGTCGCTTACGCGTTTGGTTGAATCACTTCTCACTTATTGTTTGAACCGGTAGATTTTAACTTTGTGCAAATATTATTTGCTAATTCTGTAGTATTTTTTCACTTCACTAAATTCGTACACAATGCAGTGTTTCACTAATCACTTTAACCGAACACTTCAAGTCTCAGATGAGAATTATAGCGTCTATAAATAATTTATAACAATATAAAACCCGGAGTGAGTTGTACCGTGACACCCTCAACAGATAGGTCTAGTGTAGTCTAGGTCTAATGTAGTGCACGTAGAATTCAGTCTACGTGCACTACATTTTTGCAAGACTACCTACATGAATAATTCTAATTTGTTTAAATACTTATTTGCAAAATACTGACTGTATGTTCATCTATTCCAGCTGGTGGCGGCAGTGTTTGGGCTGTGCCTGGCGAATACCGTGCGCAACAAGGGCAGGAGGGCGCATTACTAACCACCACACATTAAATTACATTATACCTAATCATACCACCTATTTGTTAAGTTTACACCTAGTTGTATATTTACTTTATTAAATTAGAATGCCAAATGGCACTTTTTGCTTTTTATTTTGTAATAATACCCAATCACGATGATCTTGTATTACAGTTATAGAACACTAGCTGTTTCCCGCGGTTTCACCCGCATCCCGAGGGAACTACTTAGCGCACCCGGGTAAAAAGTAGCCTATGTTGTTCCTCAGGGTCTATTCTATCTCTGTACAATTTCATTTATATCGGTCCAGTAGCTTTGGCGTGAAAGCGTAACAGACAGACAGATAGAGTTACTTTCGCATTTATAATATTAGTAAGGATAAGGAATAGTAAGGATTTGAGGAGCTCGTACCCAAGTAACAGCCACACGGGATTTTGTGTTGCTGCGAGATTTTCGAAAGAGTTACCGGGGCCCCGGAACACAAAGGGCGTAGGAAAGAACATGAATGAGATTCTGACATTCCTTCCCGCTCCGCCCACAGCAGGAAGAGTCATTTGATGATTTCCTTTTCCTAAAAAAAAGATTCGCAGTCATTTCATGTAAAACACTGGTACTGATGGGGAAAACTGGAAGCAGACGGTGACAGAGTTGGGAAAAGGCTAGGCAGATGATGAGTTGATAGAACATTTGTAACGGTAAACGTGAAGGGTCGACAGTTGTCTAATTTCATCTTAGTTTCTAAGGAGCTCTTTAGTTTAAGTTGTAACTTATGCTGAAACATACCTTTGACTGACTTTTATCACATATCTGCTTTAAAATTAGAACCTTTAGGAGTTTAAGGAACACACACACCTACAGGATTAGAGTGTACCTGTGTCTACTCACACACTTGTACACTATGATATCGCCTGCATAGGTGGCTCCTTTGAGGTTGAAAATATTATAATATTATAATAGAGACTGCTCTACACTATAATCGTAATATCTTTTTTTTTTCGGATGGGAAATCATCAAATGACCCCTCCCGCCGTGGGTGGGGCGGGTGGGAGTGTCAGACTCTTACTGACTAAAACCCATCCATGTTCCTTCCTCAGCCTTTTGTATTCCGGGGGCGCGGTATCTCTTTCGAACGTCCCGCAGCCCCGGCAGGCTATGGCCCTGGGGGAAGGCCCCGTCAATGATGCTGACATCTCTTTGAGGCGCGCGTGGAACACGAACGCGCCGTCGACGCGGGTCTGGTCCTTGCTGGACGGCGAGCCACCCATAGCTCACCGTCCGCAGCCCCGCGCCTACGGTGGCCGGGAGTCGTCTCGCGGCTCCCGACGCCCGTGGCGTCTCCTGCGGCGGCTGGGGTGTGAGGCCTGTCGCTCCCTCACGCGTTCCGCCGCCTCCTTCTCCAGCATTACTGCTTCGCAGAAGGAGGCGACGGCGTCCCATTCCGTCTCGCTCCGGACCATGGCCTGAACCAGGGCCGGACGCGAGAGGTCGCCGCCGCCGATCGCCCCTACGAGGACACGACGGTGCTCCACCCAAACGGGGCAAACCCCCACCGTATGCTCCACCGTCTCCTCCGGGCGATCTACACAATGGTGACACCTGGGCGTTTCCTCCCGCCTGATTCTGTGCAGGAACCTCCCGAAGCTTCCGTGCCCGGTGAGGACCTGCGTCAGGCGGTAGGTGAGGACGCCGTGGCGTCTCCCTAGCCACTCCTCAAAGAGGGGACTTACCGCCGCGATTGCGGCGTGCCCATAATCGTAATACCTCATATTAAGGTACCTTAAGTACCATAAAAATCATGAATAATAAGTACCTAATAATAAATGACATTCAAGAAGTAATAGGCACTTCGAAGGAACGACGTAACAGTGATAACTGAAAGAAAGTTTTTCAGTGAAAGTTCTTGCATAACCTTGCAGGGGACGGTTAAGTGTTAATCTGTTTACCACGGCATTAGCGTTCACAATAATCGCTGGTTCGCTATAAGCATTTAAATGTAAATTTCGATGTACATGTACCGGTCTTTACCGAACTGGAGGTGGTCTGTGTGTTAACTTGAAACTTTCGTCGCTTATTTTGAACTAAGTACGTATTAATTTACCTTCTGAGATAAAAAATTGCTTGTTCTATATCGTGTTAAAGATGTGTGCCAAATCACATGAAAATGCCTGAAAATCAGCTATTTTTCATCACTTACAAAAGGCCAACACGGATATCGAATACTGTGTCCTCCTAGTTCCTATGCTAAGTATCTGTGATTCTCTACGATGATAGAGAGTTATTAAAATATATCCCCAACGCATTCTCGTAGAGTTGGATAATCTGTACTTGAACATAACTAGTTTTTGCCTTTTAGACTCATTTGCAATTAAAGTTTTGACTCCATCTTAAAACATCTATACAAATATTATAAAACTGAAGAGTTTGTTTGAACGCGCTAATCTCAGGAACCGCTGGTCCAATTAGAATTTTTTTTTTGCAGTGTAGGATAGCCCATTTATCGAGGAAAGCTATAGGCTATATATCATCACGCTAAGACCACTAGGAGCGGAGCACCACTATACCACGCAGAGGAAGTCGCGAGCAGAAGCTAGTAAGTTTATAAAAACGTATGGTACGTTTCTTAATATGCTTGTTGTGCAATAAAGTGCAGCACTGCGTACCTATATGTGTATGCAGATGACTGCAGCACAGTCGTGGTGATCAGTGCGGAGTACGTAACACGCGACCCAGTCCCTGACTTGCGCTGACCCGCCACCTAACGGCACAACTGGTCCTCCGGTACGGATGAGCTTTTAGCTGCTACAGCGCTTCATAAGGCTTCTTTAATACGGGCAAATGATATAAATATTATTTACTATAGTCTGTACCAATTCATTTTAAAAAAAATGTAAACATAAAACAAATATGTATAATCATAACCTATTTTGTTCTAATTTTCCCATTCATATGAATAAAAATTGACATAAATGCACCATCCTTACGCCATTTTGTTAATTTCTGTGGCAGCAGGGCTGGGCAAAATACATGCTTTGCTTTAATTGAAATACAAATTACAAAATACTGTATCGCAGGTAATTAAAAAAAAAAAAAAAAAATACCGATCGAATTGAGAACCTCCTCCTTTTTTTGAAGTCGGTTAAAAATACAAAATACTTTAAGGTAAGGTATTTGAAATATAAAATACAAAATACAGTATTTTAGCTATTTTTAATTGAAATACAAAATAAGTAAATCTAGACCAGCAAGGGATGAAAAGTAGAGGAAAACAAGATTAATTAATCACTAAACCAGTTTCCTTTCATGAACACTAGATTTTTAAATGACAAACAGCCTCTCGGTGGAGAGTGAATAAAATCTGCCAAAGAAAACCTGCTAAATGTATTTTAATGTTAAAATGTATTTTGAAGCCTCAAGTATTTGAAATACAAATTACAAAATACCTCGGCGTCAAGTATTTAAAATACGAATTACAAATTACATTTTAAGGAAGTAATTGAAATACAAATACTAAATACGTATTTGTATTTCAATTACGTATTTTAATTACAAGTAATTTAAATACTGCCCAACCCTGTGTGGCAGAATTAGAATAAAATAGGTTACGACTTTGTTTACATTTTTCTTAAAATCAATATGAACAGACTATTAATAATATTTTCAATTTTAAGTGCTGGCTGGCGCCGGAATTGACGAAAAAATGCCGAAACGAACTCGGAGATTTTGGCAGACTATGACGCTAAATCACGTCAATCATGATTGTTTGATACAATGTGATATTTGATTGCTCGGTAAATAAGTTATTCAGGTATCAGATTTTTGATAGCGGGGTCATTTAAAACAACCGAGCATGTGCAAGTTAGTCTAACATTTGAAGGGTTTCATACTATCGTTTTATAGCGACAATCTGATTTTCTTTTCCGATCTGCTGCTTCCAATCATGCGAAAGTTTCATGATAGAATTGAAGATCACATGGGATAAAAAACAACCCAGTAGGCAACCGTTCGATGCGGACTTTGTAGCCAAATCAGTAAGTAAGTGGGTATCGCGACAGGATCATAAGACCAGAAATAGGTACTTGTGCGTATGCAAATTAAGGTATTTCAAAGGATACCTCCTTTAAAGAAGTGTCCGAGTAAAATATTCATGAAGTCCAATGTAGTTCTGACTTTTAAAAATACAATATTGATAGTTTGTACCACCATGTAAGCGTCACTACCGCCTGTAACAAAGGTTTATCCTAGTACAGGCACCTAATATTATTATCTTATCTATATCTTACCTATTTAATTTTGAATAAATAAATTATATTAATATTAAAGTTTATCTAAGTAAAAGCGCTTCAGCAGCTTAAATTTCAATCGCATATCATCAGTATCGGATGTTACCGGCGCCAGTGATACGTAAAAAGCGATTTCAAATAAAAAGCGCGTCCAAATATAGCAGCATCATGTAACGGGACTGTAATACCTGCACCTTGCACGGGGTTAATGACCCAACTCTGATAACATTACTGTAGTTCCTAGCAATAGGTCTAATTATACAGACTGATTCAGAAAACCTTAAACGGCGCAAATAGATATATAAACCTAAGTGGTAATTATAATATTTGAGTCGTGTGGGGTTGAAACATTAGGGCCATGGGGTCCAAGTGCCCGTCTACTATTTCGTGATATAGGCAAACGTTTAGTAGACTCCACGCGTGATCAAAGGGCTGGTCTATATTTCGGTCAAAGAATCAGCATTGCCATCCAACGTGGCAATGCAGCCAGCCTTTTGGGCACGATTCCCGTTGACAGCGATGCGGATAAATATTTTGATGCCTAATTATATTAGTATAATTTATTATTTTTATGTTTTTATTACAGACTGATCGATATATTAGTATATCAATATGCTGAGTTAGCAATATTATTTACGCATGATGATGATGATTCAACAATGTTTTTGTAACTGTTACATAACATACACCAAAGTCGGATATAATTCCGAGTATAAAAGATCGTATAAGTAATTCAAGAATACTTGTACGATAGCTATAGAACTTAAGGAAAATGCTTTTAAATTTATTGTTCTCCTTTATTGCACACGCAAGCAAACGTTATTTTATGGAGAACACAATGTTCTTCAGTTTGGGCATATGTTGCAATGTGGACTATCTCTACTCTATAGCTTAAATTAAAAGTTCTTTCATTTAATTAATTACTAGCTTCTGCCCGCGACTTCGTGCGGGTGGAATAGTGGTGCTCCGCTCCAATTGGTTTTAGCGTGATGATATATAGCCTATAGCCTTCCTCAATGAATGGGCTATCTAACACTGAGATATTTTTTCAAATCGTACCAGTAATTCCTGAGAGATTTGAGCGTTCAAAAAAACAAACTCTTCAGCTTTATTATATGAGTATAGATTTATTGATAAGGGAAACCAACGACATATTTACAATCTTATCCATATATTTCAAGAACCTTATCCAACCTAACGAATATTATCTATAAAAACGGAAATAACCCGTGGTAACTCTCTCTTTGTCTGATACGTTTTCATAGGAAAACGGCTGGACCGATTTAGATGAAATTTGATACACAGATGGCTTGAATCCTGGATATGGTTATAGAATAGGTTATCCGAGTGCGTGAGGTAGTTCCCTTAGAACGCGAGTGAAACCGCGGCGAACAGCTAGCTAGTGGTTCTATTATTTAGATAACCTGCATAGCTTGCCTATTTGACAATTATCCTAACTCGACACGTTTTAATTTCACTAACTTTTAACGCATTTGCGAAATTTTCACATACGTTGGTCCATGGATAATTTTAAAATTTTGCTAAATACAGTACTATGAGATTTGGTTACACATCAAATTTGACCATTATTATACTACTGGGCACTTGTGATTGAGCTTGCCATGTCTTTCATGCCTATCTATGCATACAGGCCTATATAGGTTCGCGGCATTCTGATACAGGCAGTAGTCCCGTTGTTCTGCGTATCTTCGCAATAACTCTACAGATCGTATGTTTGCTGTCAGTCGAAGCCTAGAGAGCCTAGCCTATTTAGAACCTTAGCGCTCTGTTTGAAGAGTTTTAAAAGTTTAAAGTTACCTCTGTAGAAACTCTAGCTTAAATTCCGGCCAAGTAAAATCGAGGTGCAGCAGCAATTAGTCGTAATTTTGAACGATTCTATTAATAAAAAAAAGCAATTATAAGAACATTAAATTAGAATAATAAATTATTTCAAAATATCTAGCACAACGAGCAGTATTTCTGTCTGCGGATTAGGATCGGGTCTTTCTAGGTGAGCTTTATTTTAATGTGGAAGTCAGTGAGAAAGTAAAGTTTTATCAGTTCTAAATAAGAAAATAAATGGTTAACTTGAAAGAGGAAACAAAACATGGCGCCGCCACAGTTTCGACGCGAATCGAATAAGAAATCGAGGTAAACAGGTCGGTGTAGCGCTTAAGGTGACAGTTTGACTATCACTCTGACAAGTTTGAATCTATTACCTACATTGTGACTATTTTTAGACTGTCTTCTGCTTATTTTATGTCTAACACTGTAGTTTAGAAAACACTCATGTGTTGCTTGGAAGTTTAGCTTCCACGAGTGGCGGTATTTGGATATCGAGATCCTTCCGAGCTCTGGACAGACGAGCTGACTCACATGTGTAACGCGGCATGACCTTTGGTACATTCGTGAGAGAGATCGTGCCGACTTGCCATGAGTAATCGCTCTCTCTCTCTCTTTATCTTCACGTTGATGGTACATAAGAAAAAAGGTAAACAGAGGGTGTTAAGAAAAATGCTCAATATACATTAATACTTAAATCTAATACCTCGGTTTTGCTTACCATCCACAGGATCCTGCAGAAATGGCCTGCTTTACCGTAACCTCACAAAGCTTTACAGCCCTAAGCACAAGTCTAATCACTTTAAAATACCACTTAAGCATTCCATTGATTTTCTAAGAGCGTAACTTGCAAGCGTAATTTGCATCAGTGTGGCTAGATAACCGTTGTAGGTTTGGCCTAGATTGAAAGCTTCGGAACTACAAGTGGACACTAGACAGATTCTTGTGGTTGTGTGTGTGTGCATGGATGCGGCAATGAATCAAAATCATCAACAATCATGTGTGTACTTAATTGTTTGTTTATGACTTTCATTGCTATTGGTACATGGCATGGATAATAATTTTCTTTAAGGTATTTTAAAATATTTATTGGTCAATCAACTCAATCGATCGCACTGCTGGATACAGGCCTTTCCCAAGTTGCGTTAAACAACCGGTAGTTCATTGTCTTAAAATAAAATGCCTTTTGGTCTTATTTTTGGCCCACCTTACTACGGTTCGACCATAGGAAGACTAGTGTCTCTGAAATTTATTTAATCCCCTGTGGTCATTCTAAGATCATTCTCAAAACACAGTTTTAACATTGGCCTAGAAAACTATAAAACAAGAGGTTGTTTATTGACATACTGGTAAGCACCGCTAATCAGGTGTTTAGTTGGCCATAAATTTTGGAAAAGCATACATTTCCTCGCAACAAGCTCGACATGGTAACGGTTCGTTTATGGACACTATAAAACTAGAGACAACTCACACAGGCAGTAGCTTTTATTTTTACTGTGGTGTGTGGTACCTATTATATTTTCGTTTTTTTTAAAGGTTGTTGATGCTTCATTTTGCTATGCGTCTACTTTGAACCTGACCATGGCCCACGGGTTTACGGTACAGCGCTGGCTCACAGACACACCCCACGAGTGGAACAGCATTGTTTGCTACAGTTTCCTACATAGATTCTGAAGGCAACCATAAACCTACATAGCTAACGTAACCTAATTTAAAAAAACCTTTTTCTCGAAGTGTCTCATCTGTCTATTTTTTGTTTAGAATTTTGAAACTATCGCAACTACTCCTATAAATTGTGCATGTATAAAATTCAAGCTGAAGAACAAATAGGGGAGGGCTATGTCCAACAGTGGAAGAATACTATGTAGGATGATGATGATAAAATTATTTTGTTAGCTGCTTAGCTTTTTAGGCTTTGTGAGTTGCCTCAATGATGGAAATACCCGGCGGCATATTCAAATATTAGCTGTTCAGGGTGCGCGGACGCCGCGCTCGATGCGTGCATACATTTAAATAAATTTCTCTAAATCACTTCTGTATTAATCTCGAAATGTCTCCAAATACTGGTTTCCTTAAGTACGCGCGTCCAGAGTCCGTTGACCCGAAGGTATGCATAAGGTAAGACTTTTGCCTTTTATAAGTCCTTTAGTAGGGTTTAAAAATAACTAAGGCCTAACTTTGTTAAGTAACTTGAAGATCTGGAACGATAACAGCTGTGTAGTTTTATACGATCTTAAAATCATAAGTTATTTTTAAAGCTGCACTTATCACGTATGAAAGTATTGAATCATTTGGTGCCCTTTTAGGATATTTGTAGTGTATAAAGGCAAAGGTAATTACTAAACGTTTTATATTAGCCATAAGCTAACTGAGGAACCATAGAACGATATGACTTGACAACGTAATGAGTAATAAAATGAAATTATCATGAGTTAAAATAAACCTTTTTTACTGAGATAAACTCGTACGGTGACCTCACGTAGCTCGTAAACAGACGAGAGACTACAGTAGGTGCTCCGGTTACCTTAAGTACATGTTGAGAAATCCTCAACAATTCACCAGGCGATTCTGATTATACAATTTACTTTTTTCCATTTTTGATGACAACTCGCAGATACATAATACCAGCACTTTATGGCCATCGATTTATATACATGGTAGTAGAGAGAGCACGCTCTCGGCTATTGTATATGCAAACAAACCTTAGAATAATAACTAAAGTTATTATACATATTAGTTCACTAAAGTTATTATTCTAAGAAACAAACACATGATAGTCTGTTACCCATAACTTACATAGACTGTGTTGTCTTCGCCAAGTGTCAGTCTATGTATTGAAAGTTTTTGAAAAATGGAAAATTCTGATAAAAGGGTAGGTACAGGAATACCAGCATAGCTGTATATCAGTTCGTCTATAGTATGAGTGTTTTTTTTTATCGATTTATGGCTGTAACCTTGTTGTCTCTGTTCAGGATAAATTTGTTTTTATACGCTAAACTTTTACTTACTGTCTTCTTGTTGATATTAATTATTACTTATTTAGATTGGCATTAAGCAACATTATTATACATGCTTCGTAATTACTGATAACCAGTAAAAACTGTATCCCTGTTTCTTTGTAAATAAATCTTGTGTCAATGTATCTTTTCCAGGATAGTATTTATTTACTACTTACCGGATCCTCAGCAAGGAATTTTCGTTTTGTGACTCCTGACCAGCTATTGTGTCACTAAACACAATATTAACTGCTTTCGAAATTGAAAGTAACGTGTTAAGAACGTTTGTATGTAGATTTGTTTATAGGCAAATGGATCGGTTGGCTGCATGTTGTTCAACTTTGGTGAATGCCGCCGTTTAACCATCTCCATATTCTATCATATGACGTATTCTTTGTTTTAAGATACAAAAATATTATTTCTAGTGTTATAATGTGCAAAGGTGAGTAATTCTTTTAAGCTTTTGGGTGTAGTGTAGTGTGCGTATAATAAACATAATTACATATTATTATTCGCTACTTTTTAAACATATTTATTAGTTACTCAGCAAGGAAAAAGAAACCATACAAGTGTCGTGAAATTAACAGTTAATTTGCAAAGTAGACAACGTGTCACTGTATAGGCAATTTAAATACAAATAATGACAAAAACATTTAGCGCGGACGGAACGTACGGAAAGCGTAAACATGGATGTACGCCGGTCGACGAGGCGGCGGCCGGCCGGACACCGTTAGCTCACTTGTATAAATGAAGAACCTCTCCCGGCCGCCTTAGTTCATCGCGAGATCTATCATGCGACTGTACGCGCTCCTACTGGTCGCCTCGGCCGCGCTGCAGGCGCGCGCCGCCACTATCCCCGCGTCTGAAACAGAGAAAAAACTAATCGACATCGTCCCCGATAATTTGGATAAAGTACCAGAAAACACGTCGAGTGAACAAGAACTAATCGACCAGGTGAACACTATCAAGGATGTCGAAAACAAGTTAAGAGTTAAACCCGAAGACATCCCCGTAAAAGTAATTGTAGAGGATGTGCAGCCTGCGCTTAAAACCGACAATGTAAAGGACGCAGAGATAAATAGACCAGAGCCGGACTTGCGTAATCCCGGCCTACCTCAACGTCAGGAACATGAAACACAGAACCCTGAGTATTATGCATCTGAACAGCAAACTGTTTTACTCTTCAAACAAAGCGTGAACGAAGCGCAGAATGTTTTAAGACAAAAATTCCAGGGAATTGCTGATGGCATTCAAAATATGATTGAAAACAACGAGCCCATCCAGACATTACAACAGAATATCCTGTCTCTACGTGACGGTTTTACCGCTCAAATGAATAAACTAAATGAAACCATTCAGAGCTATTTAAATACTGAAAGTTTGAGTATTGATCAGCCTGCCGCAGAACAAACTAAAGCTGGTTTCCATCAAATTGAAAAAGGTCTTTTTAATCTCAGAAATGACTTCCAAAGAGGAGTTAACACTTTAGTTGATGTAGTCGGTGTTGGCGCATTAGCGAAGGCTGACGCTGAAACTCCAAGCTCTGGCGTAAGCACCGCGCCTGCACCTGCTCCTTCACCAGCACCATTTTTCCCGTTAATTCAGAACTTGCAAACTGCTGTCGGTAATGCGTTTCAGAATATCACAGAAGCTATTAACAAACTTCCTTTTAACCCATTTAACCAAGGCACGACAGCCGCTCCAGCGGTTTCGGGAGGAATTCAGAGTGACGCACAAGTGACTTCGGCCACTGCCGCACCCCTGCTCAACGTTTGGCAAAATTTGCAAAACCAAATTGCTACCTACATACCTTTAGGTCAAGCACAAAACCAGGGACAAGGCCAGCCACAATTACCAGGATTTCTCCAAAATGGATATCAGAATTTTTTAAATATCTTTAGGCCTGGGAGTCAGGCTCCACAGATCACACCACCTGCACCGGCCGCACAACCTGTGCAAACAGTACCTAAACCAACCGAAACTGCAAACAAACCTGGTTCCGAAGCACAGGCTGAGCCAGCGAAGCCAGCTGCAGCCGTCGAACAACCCGCGCAAGTAGTCGCCGTGACTCCAACCGCCGGGCCGATCCGCCAGATCCTTCAGAACAACCCCATCAGCAAGGGACTAGCCGGCGCTGTGCAGAGGCTGCAGAACATCAACAATCCCGAGAAACCTAGAGATGGAGAACAAGTGAAGAATAATGACATATCTGACAGTGAATCTCAAAAAGGACACGGTCCAAATAACGGTGAGTAAAAAATCACTTTATTACTTTAGCTATCTCTTCTTTCTTATTTTAATAATTTCTATATTTATCTCTAAATACGTAACTATACCTGCATCAGAAAAGTTTACCTTTTACTATGAGCAGTATGAGCACAACTTTTTTTTTTGTGAGTCCTTTGAAATATGAAAATACTTCCCTAGTTCTGCAAGTCTCTAAACATAAATTCTGCCTTCTTCACACCACATACATTGTTTTAATAAATTTTCCAACAGTGGCGGCTTGGGGGGTTTTCATCAATAGTCTGATAGGCACGATAAGTGCTGTTATAAATGGTACCACTGGCACCATCAGTACAGCAGTAAACAGTGCTATAAATACTGTGGGCGGTAACATACAGGTACCGGTGTCGAACAGTGTTCGACTTCTGTGTGCAAGCTTGTAAAATAACATTTCATGTGTCGCTTTTGTCTGTGGTGTAAATGTCGATGACAAAGTTCCTAACATTGCAAAAAAATGTGTTCTTAAATGGTACATGAAATGCAGGCAACAAAAGGAAAACGTAATCATTAAATGTCGTTGTATCGTTATTGGTTCATGATTTACTGATATACAATGTGAAGCGGTAGGTAGTATATATTCTCTGCACCTATGCGTCGTTTTAAAACTGCAATACATACACGATACAATCAGGGTAACTATTGAACCGTACAACTAACCCACTCGTGTAAGTTCATAATATATTCGTGAGCTGTGTTAATAACATTATGTGTATTTTGTAATGCGAACCTACATAATAGTGCGTTCTTATTTATTCTAGCGTGCAATTAGATAATTGTATGGACACGCTACTGTTTAACAACCTGAACAAACAAATGCCTGTTTCATTATAGTTATCGATCACCCGATAGTTTACTTAAGACCCAAAGTTAATGTAAACACAGTTTTAATAGCATGTAACTGTAACTACTAATGAGACAGCGCGGTGAATAATTTCGTCCTTACGGAATTTAATTTGGTCCTTTAAATTTCAACGTCTCTAAGGAACATATTAAGTATTTAAATAAGTAATGAGGCTTTTAAGTCTAGGGATTTATTTGAAAGAAACTATAAAATTTTCTAATGTATACATTTCAAATAACCACGGGACATAGACATAACGGACAATGTAGGTACACTAGTCAAGCAGAAGTAAGATCGACACTAACATCGCCGGTGCACATACCACATACTATTAACACATCATTTTAAGGCCACTTTCGTAGTTTCCTAGAAAAATAGGTGTCAATATGTACAAGACTTATATATTTTGTAAGTAAGAAAATATACCCATGAATAAGAAACTCATCTTTATCGATTAACGGAGAAAAGTATGGGTAATCGGGTATACCATCGAGATCGGGTACTGGGACAATGGTAATTGTGATATCAGTGTCGTTGTTCAAGTTCCTTCAGAAGAACGAACTAGAACTTCGGAAATTACAGCAAGTAATCCACAAGTGATCATTATGCCTGATTACGCACATGAGCATATCCCTGTGTCACATAAAGCCACATTGCGTTTGTCCATTGACGAATGTAATCGATTTAATAATTCCAAGTAGGTACCTAATTGTTACTAACGCAAACGATGTATAACACAGTTGTGTATGCTTGTTTTTTTATATAACTTATATTTGTTTTTGCATTCCCAGGGGATAATAACGACAGCAGCAACAGCGGCGACCGGGTAGAAAAACCCGAAGCAGTTAAAGAGGAAATCGAGAAGCTTCCAGAAGCTCAGAAGGAAAAACAAGAAGATATGAAGGAACACAAGACCGAAGAGGTCGCTGATAAGACTGAATAAGTCATTAGTGTGATATAAGTGTAGCATTATTTATTTATTAAGATTAAATGTAAATAAAAGACAATGGTGACGAGAAATAAATATTTCTTTTAATTGATGTGTTGGTTTTGTTTCTATATCCTTTTAATTATTTAATACTGCAGGGACCTGCCTAAGCTCTTAATAGAACAGCCTCTAAATCTGTAGCCTGGATGGCACCTAATACCTTCATAATAGTCACGATAATAGTTAAATTTTATGCTAAGATAAATAATATTACTGTAATAAAAAGTGAGGACTTCCTGTTCTGAAATAAAAAAAAAAACCGGCCAAGTGCGTGTCGGGCCACGCGCAGTAGGGTTCCGTAGTAGGTCTCAGTTAGTCGACTATAACTCTGTAACCGGTTAAGCCTACTTAGACGTGATAGTTTTCCTTGTAAGTTCATTACATGTGCTAAGTCTGTGATTTTTTTCACATTTCTAGGTACAGCCATTCAAAAGTTAGAGGGGGGGGGTAACTCGTATCGAACAAAAAAATTCACTTAAAATCTAGATATTTCGCAAATGGCTCGCTTAACCGAAAAATGATCTTCACACACCCATAATATTTTTGAAAAACCTATCTAACGATACCCCACACGAAGAGGTACGCGAGAAAAAAATATTCATCCCTACTTTACATGTTTGGGAGCTACCCTAAAAAAAATATATTTTTCAAAATTTTATTTTACCACTTTCTCGGCGTAATCAATATACCAAATTTCAGCTTTCTAGTATCAAGAACCTCGGAGCTATGCCGCGGACAGACAGACAAACAGACAGACAGACAGACGGACAGAGCGAAACTATAAGGGTTCCTTGTCGGACTACGGAACCCTAAAAAGGAACAAGCATCGATTTCAAAATAACCTCGATGCTTATTTTTATTCATATGACTCGAATAGGGCTAGATTTGTTTTGTTATTATCCATTGATTTAGAAGCAATCATCTGGCTTTTCGAAACCATACTTGGGTCGGCTTCCAGTCTTACCGGATGCAACTGAATACTATATAAAGATGGTTACTCTTCTACATAAGTAATATCTTCTAGTAAGGAGTCTGTGTCTTCTACGGGCCGTCCGCAGCAAACGTAGCTGAACTTTGTTCAATCGACCTGTGTGGCTGTTACTGAGCTACCAGCTCCTGAAAGCTCACACACCATCTAACCATTGAGAGTTTTTATAGATAGTATTTAAGTACTGCTAACACAGAACTCACAGGTTTCCTGAACAAAAATAGTCTTCGCGGATGACGGAAGTTAAACATCAGTTTAGTAAATAAGGCCCAAGTTCACCAACAGATGGTAGCTTAATCGGCTCGTTAAATAAAAACATGTTTTAAACACGAAGCGGGAATTTTCGTGTTATTCATTTCTTGTCCAACCCCGGATTGGCAATCGACTGTTTTAGGAATAAAAAACCCAATGATAAGATATCCATCGTAAGACAGAAGTTTGAATTTATGGTAAACAGCTGTTTTGAGTTAATCGGGACGTTATCTTGTCAGTGAACTTGGGCCTAAGTATGTCTGCAAAACAGGTATAATAGCTGAACATGGACATAAACAGGAAGATCGTAATTATCCATTGTCACAACGTGTGATATGATCTCCCTTGGAGTATTAGTTCTATGGATGTGATGATCTTTCTACAAGAAATACACAAGACGCGAGTAATTGCGGTATGAAAAAAATAAAGATTTTAATTTGCCGCCAATTTAGTGCTGTTCAATTTTATAGATAACGTTCAGAAACATACAAAATAAATATCATGATGTAAGAGGCTAACTGATAATGGTATGGTACTTGCTTACATGCTTAGGTGATCACTCCACTTTTACATCGTATGACATGCATTATTACCTATCTATTATAATTTGTAATAATTCAATATAGTAGCTGGTACCATCATCTTTGATGATAATGATGACAATAACAATCTTATATATAATAAATAAAAAAACATATAAAAAATATATGAATTACAATGATCCTTGTTTTAGACAAAGAGCCAGAACAATATTTCTGAACTAAAGGATGCAAATGATGCAATTTGTAGAGAGAGCTATAGGTAACATGTTTAGTTATGTTTATTTGATGATATTAATTTAATGTAACCCCCATTTTTTAACAAATAATATTTCAAATAATGCGTAAAGTAATTTATTGTGTAAAGTAGTATTAGTTATTATTCGTAAATAATAATTTTGTTTTCATAAGCAAATGTTTATGAAGCATGATTTGAAAAAAATCTGATGGATGACGTTTAGCACAGTGTTGTACACAGCACAGTACATGTTTAGGTTATAAAAGTTTATGTTTGAAAAACTTATTAATGATTAATTCTTTATTTTGAAGTTAATAATTAATAAATATACATATATTAAATAAGACATTTAGTAATTATCATAATGAACGGTTTAACGCTAAGAATAAATAGAGGTGGGGGCGGCAAATCAAAAAAATCTATTGGATACTCTTCTATTGCTATTCCAACCTCTTTATTTGAAAATACAGGTACGAAAATACATTTAATATGTGAATTTTATAACATAGATGGTTCTATATATAACTTTCTATATATAACTTCAGTAATTACCAAAAAGTTCATTACACACCTTAAACAAACAAAAACATTTTTAAGTGTTAAGTAGGAATTGAAAATTCAAAAAGTTTTTTTTTTCAGTTGATATTAATACTGAAGTCCATGCCTTTATGAATTCAACCTCTGCAGATGATCAATTAGTTATTCTAAAAAATATAATAGAAACAAACAGGAATTATGTTGAGGATGAGATTGTAATGAAGTTCTTAGCTGCTGCTTTCTTCCACGCTGAAGCTAAACACCCAATAAAATGTTTAGTGTCAAGGTAAAATACTTAAGTAAAGTCAAACTCCCTATAATATATTGTAGTAATCATTTTAAACTTCTAATTTAAATTCAGTTCTTTTTTTATTTATTTTGAAACTCATAATTTTAAATACCTGTACCTGACGGATGGCAGCCATATACCAAAACCAGTCTAACCATTCAGATTCAGAGCTTATCACAAAATTTTCAGGCACATAACAAAAAACAAGCACCTGCAGCAACCATTCTCGGAAGCTCTAGCTGCACAGATCACAGCTCACATATCAAGCAGACCCACGGACTACAGGCTGTATGTGGACGTAGTCAGCAAGCTCATCACCTGCATTGAGAACTTTAATGCTGGGGTAGTGGCTTTGAAGATGGTGGAGGAGGCCCTTGCAGGCTATCTGACAGACTGTTTAGATTGCTGTGTGAAGACTTTAAGGTATATATTGACTAGCTATTTTTCACGGTTTTACCCGCATCCAGAGGGCACTACTTCTCACACTTGGATAAAAAGGATCTTGTTTGTTAATCCAGGTTGTAAACTATGTGTGTACTAAATATCATTGAAATCCAGTCAGTGGTTTTTGCATGAACGAGTAACAAACATACATGCATACTTACTAACTTTCGCTTTAATGATATTAGTAGGATATATGAATTAAACAAATTGCAGATTTTAAATTGCCAAATTTCATGTTGAGTAGTAGTCCAGAAAATTAATAATTACTATTAGTAATATGCTTTCAATCAATAGACCAATAAAAATATTCACAATATAAGAACCCTCAAGTATTTTATGTGAAAGTTTACATGCCCAATTCTGCTGATAATATCTTCAAATAATAGAGAAATGGATTAAAGAAGATCTTATTGTACATTTTCAGAGAACAGAAAACCTTATCACCAACAGAAAAGAATGAAATATTCAACTTGGCACATCTCTCCTTGAGACTGCTTCTACACATTACTCAGAAAGTTAACATAGAAAATATAAGCAAATTGGTCCTTATGTTTGAGGCGATAAGGTTGCTAATCCAAGACTTGATGTTTGATGATGACGTGCCCATGGATACAAAGTCAGTGGGTGGAATATTGTACCTGACTATGCATGTCACAGAGAATGGTGCTGACAGTTGGATTGAAGTGAGTATCCTGGTCATCAGTAAATTAATTAAGAATGCTGTGCACAAAAAATGTTGTCATCATCATCATCATCAGCCTATATATTGACCCACTGCTGGGCACAGGCCTCTTCTCATACAGAGAAGGCATGAGCATTAATGACCACGCTTACTCAAGGTAGATTGGCGATTTCGGACTTTAGGTCCAGGTTTCCTTACGATGTTTTCCTTCACCGTTAGTCAGTGACGTCTGAGATACACTTAGAAAGTACATATGACTTCAGAAAAGTCACATTGGTACTTGCCAGGTTTCGAACCCACACACTAGTACACGAGAGGCAGGCGCCTTAACCACTAGGCCACCACGACTGTACAAAACAAGTAAATCTTTCAAACCCTACAAATCAGGCGACGCCGCAGGATGCAGTCTTACAATATGCTTAAGATAACTAGAATCATCCTTGGGTTCATCGTGTGAGCTGCAGGTTTACAAACCTTACAAGCCCTAGTGTCAGTGTTTTCTCAAATTTGCTTGCTGACCGCTGACATGGAATTGTAACAACGACTTTGCGAATCGTTAAATATCCACAAAGCGGCGTTGGCCTGACCAAACCCCGTTCAAATCAGTCGCGTTTGCAACCACTAGCCCATCAAGGCAGTTGAAGTTTATTCCCTTAAACCTATGTTATTTTCACAGATGCTCAACTCTACAAGTACAAACAGTGCACTGAACAACTTGCTTGACCTGGAAGCGGCTCGCCTCTGCCTGCACTCGGCCATTGTGACCGTGGTCACAGCGGACCATCTCTTCACACAGACCGTAGATGATGGCCCAGCTATTGTCACGCTCACCAAGAAAATATTGGATATAGGAGAGAGGTTAGTTTTGCTACTATTGCTGATTGTCAGACAAGTCGCTGCTTTGAATGATATGAATACTCGCATGGATATTCACATTCATAACGGCAAAACCGGCGTAGTGGTGCACACAATGTGAGTCTTACTGACCATGAAATAAGGACTATTTTGCATTTGGCTGTGTTACGTGAAAGTACTGGTTATTTTCAAAATTTTGGTTTGTGCGGGCATTTATGCAAAGCAGCGAACGTATAAAATTTGCTGTATAACATTAAATAATCACTTGTCCTGACTGACTGATCAATGCAGAGCCCAAACCGTTGGGGCTACATACACACTTGAAATTTTGGCAGATGAAGCCTCTTTTGTTTAAGCATCCATTAAAGAAAGGGTATTTGGGTTTATTTAGTATTTATTCCGTTTATTTATCTTAACACATATTATTTACATTTTTAAATATTTTTACAAAATATAAAAAAAAAACATTTAAAAATATAAAAAACAGGGATCCACCGATATCGGGAACAGGGTCCAAGCTACCGGTGGTTAGGGCCCCAGAGACAGGAACCTCCTCACAATACGTGCAGTATCCAGGAGCACTGCCCTCTGAATCAGGCCCTTGACCCAGCCGCCTAACGAGAGCCTCCTGAGATGTTGGTCGAGGCTCTTGGCCATCAGGCCATTGGCCGTCACGACTATCGGCACAATGACTGCCGAGTCCACATTCCACATGTCGACAACCTCGTGCGCCAAGTCGAGATACTTTATTTGTTTTTCTGTCTCGGCTTTCACGAGATTCTCGTCATGGGGGATGGTGACATCGATGATCATTGTGCGGCGCGCTAATCGGTCTATCACCACTATGTCAGGTTTATTGACTACAATAGTCCTGTCAGTGATGATAGACCGATCCCAGTACAACGTGATATGGTCATTTTCGAGAACTGGGTCGGGCGCATACTTGTAGTATGGTACCTCAAGATCCACAAGTTTGTACTGCAAAGCAAGCTGCTGGTGGATGATCTTGGCCACTTGGTTATGCCTGTGCAAGTATTCACCGTTAGCCAAACGAGAACAGCCAGAGATAATATGTCTGATAGACTCACCTGGACGATGACATGCCCGACATATGTCAATCGTCCCGTCCTTCATGATATATCTCCGGTAGTTGTTCGTCAACATAACTTCGTCCATAATTGCGCAGACAAACCCTTCGGTTTCCCCGAACAGGTCGCTGAAACGTAGCCAAGATACGGACGCCATAAAGTCTACATCGGGCCCATGAAGAGCCCGGAAAAAGCGTCCGTGTAGCTCCTTGCCTTGCCATACCTCCTTGCGGTCACTGGTGGTAAGTACCACAGGTTTGCGCCAATTCTCTTTAGCCAGCGACAGCGGGGTGAGTCCCTTGTCCACTGCGACTACATCCTGATGCATACCCACGTCGGTTTTAAGAAAATATTCCCTGAGATTGCACACCTCACGGTTATGAAGGGTCTTAGCATTTAAATAGCCACGACCCCCGCACTTCCGTGGGATGTACAATCTCATCACCGATGATCGTGGGTGATGCATCCGATTTGCAGTCAACAGTGACCGAACTCTTCTGTCCAGGGCGTCAAGTTCAGACTGAGTCCACTTGAGTATGCCAAAGGAGTACATCAGGACTGGCATGACCCAACCGTTAAAGGCGCGGACCTTATTGCCACCTGATAAGGAACTTTTCAGAACCTTATTCAGGCGACCAAAGAACCGTTCCCGTAACGATTGTTTCACGTCAGCCGCGTTGATGCCTAACCCCTCCGACATACCCAGGTATTTGTAAGTATCAGTTGCGGAAAGTGATCTAAGGTTTATAGAATCTGAAAGTTGTAGTCCCTCAGATTCTACAATCCCTCCTCGCTTTACATGCATAACTGCACATTTATCCACACCAAACTCCATCCTGATGGAGCTACTAAAAGTTTCAGTTACCTTTAGTAGCTTCATCAGTTGCAGTTTAGTAGGGGCAAATAGTTTCAAATCATCCATATAAAGCAAGTGGGATATAACCTGACCGCCTCTCCGCAAAGGATAGCCCAGCCCCGAACCCTCTAGTAGAGTGCTGAGAGGGTTCAAGGCTAAACAAAACCAAAGTGGACTCAAACTGTCACCCTGGAATATTCCCCGCTTAATTTTAATAGACTCGTCGTTCCCTTGAATCGTTCGACATCCTGGATAGCGAAGTACCGTCCTCCACTGCCCCATACATGACGCAAGGAAGGTGCGTAGAGTTGTATTTATTTTATACAGCTCCAGCACCCTCATGAGCCATGTATGAGGGACCGAGTCATAGGCCTTCTTGTAATCTATCCAACATGTCGACAGATTCTTTCGGGATCGACGAACCTGCTGGCTTATGACCATATCGATGAGGAGCAGCTCCTTAGTGCCACGGGACCCATTCCTACATCCATTCTGAGAGACTGACATGATAGAATGTTTGTCAATATGTGAATTTATTTTAGCTCTCAAAATAGATGTAAGAAGTTTATAGACCGTCGGTAAACAAGTGATCGGTCTATAATTCTTAGGTTCCGCGGCACTACCTGATTTATGGAGCAGGTGGGTAACTCCTGTAGTTAGGAACTGTGGTAGCGACCCGGTTTCTAAAGCTAACTGGAATTGCGATGCTAAACGAGGGTGTGAACTTTGTAGCCATTTAAGCCAGAAATTGTGCAGTCCGTCCGGTCCTGGTGACTTCCAATTTGGCAGTGGACGGACTGCACTGGCTACATCGGAGGAGGTGATGCTAACCTCCTCCATTTCTGTTATAAATTCACACTCTCGTTCAACATCACGCATCCAGTCACCTTCAGTGTGGCTGACGGGTGCCGACCAGATGTCGCGCCAAAATATACTAGTGGCGTCGTCATCTGGGCGGCACACGTCAGCCACAGTATGTTCAGGTCCGGCTCCCACGCTCTGTATACCCACCTTTGGTCGCTCTGGAACATGCGATTCTGGGTATAACGTTCCACCCGTCGTTTATACCGACGAATACGGCTTGCCCATGCACAAACTTTTTGCTTCAGGAAGTCGATGCGCTCTGTGACATGTGACATATACTCACGAGGACTAATTCCAGTCCCCGTGAATGCCCGTCTCACAAAGCGCATCACCCTTGGTCGGGTATTACCCTCCCTGAAGCATAATAGTTTGCCGATGAGTACCCTGGCCCCCTCGACACGACGCTCAATCCTGCATTGCCAAGCTGGGATGGCTGGTTTTGGTCGTGTGGCTCTATCACTGTCAGAAAATTTGACATTCGCCACACGGCATGCCGCCACAGCCGCGCAATACATGATTGAGTGTGTATCGAAGAGGTCTTCGCTGTTTTCAAAGTATTTATCCAACAGCGAATCCAAAGTACACACCAGCGCCCTATTCCGCTTGTGCATAGGCAAGCGTGGTAGACGTGGTCTAAATTCGACAGGAGTGAACCTAAATTCCCGGATCGCATCTTCCAGGGCACTCCCCAGTTGGTCGTTGCACTGACTACTTACTGTTACAACCCTATCGTCCTCACCTTTATCACCGTGATTGGACCGCGGCGGGACTCCGACCGTAACAGACGGTGGAGCCGCGGTCTGTGATGAGGTCGATACCATAAGGTTGTTCAGCACCTCTGAGCGCAGCCTATCAAGTGCGGCGTCGTCCAATCTGTGATTGCGTTGGATAACGCGCACCTGATCCGAAAGTCGTTGGGCCGAGACGTTGACTGCTGGTTCAAGTACCTGAAACAAAGACAGCATCCTTTCACGGTACGCAGTGAGGTTAGCTCCCCCCTCTGTAGACCCGTAATATGCGCGCATGACATTCTCATTCATATTCTGAGTCCATTTCATGCGCTGCACACAACCACCGACAGCGGGGACCCTACTCAGGGCCGGTTGGCCCCTGGATCCCAAACTTCTCGGTGGCCGGCCTCTCCCCTGCCGACGCACAGGTGTTGGCGACGTCGGCGGGGAAAAATACTCGTCGCTCGAGCTCGACGCAACTGCAGCCGCCGGTGTCACTGGTGATCCGAGGTCCGGCGGCGGCGAGGCGGGGCTGAGCGACGACTCCGGGGGTGGTGGGCGTGCGCGACAGCTCGCGGCTTTGTTTCTCGTCAACATTTCATTCCATGATATTTTTTCCTGCTATTTTTCGATTTGGGTGACATTTGTCAGTTTTCAACTTTTTCTTTCTCATGCTTATTTAGTATGCGTTTCATGTATATATTTCAATTTACTGGTATTATTTATATTATAAATGGTTTGGATAAGCGTAAAAACTGGTATTTGAATTTAATTTAATATTTAATTTTTTGAGATGGAATAAAAATATGTTGACGTTGGTGTTGGTGTTGCCATTAGTCAAAGAGAATACAATACTACGTACTGCCATTAGTATTTATTATTATAATAATAACTAATTTCTGTCCAAGCCCATTTCTAACCATGCATATAAGCACTCAGGGCTACTGTAGCTCTACATTTGTGAAATTTCTGGAACCTGTCTATTTCTTTGATAGATTACACATTATTTTCTTGTCTTGATTAGTCCATTCCTGTCGACCTAATTCTTAGAATTATAACCAGGACTCTTACATTGCCATAGTTCCTTCTAATCTTTTTTTAATTTCTTCGCTTGCTGATTGGAAGCACTTCAAAGTTATCGTTGTTTACCGACCATAGACGCCCTCGCTGTCTTTTTGATGCCGACATGATTTATTTGTTTAATTTAATAACTATGGATGACTAACAGCTAAAACAAACAGAATAAAAAATAGTTAATGTGACTGACAGCCAATTAAAAGTCATCACTAAAAATAAATTGGAAAAAAAGAAAGAGTGTGAATACACTACAACACTGCTACCAAAATAGAAAAAGATAACTTTCGAGCTTAAACTAGACTCCCATTACGTTTAATATAAGAAAATTTTTTTTTATTAAAAAACATACAAAATCTTAATTAATTAAAAAAGTTTCGGCTGTTATAAAATTTTCAGGTGTTCATCGGAATCTGCCTTCATCCTATGCGTGGCGCGGACTCTCCTGCAGGTCAGCAAGCTGCTGGACAAGCTGGCCGACAGCGGCCCGGGGCTGGCGCTGGTGCAGTGCCTGCTGCAGTTCGCGTGGGCGCACCTGGAGCACTACATGGACAGCGTGCGGCACCTCACGGGCCAGCTGCTCGCGTGCGTCGTTAAGTATTGCGCGAAAATGGATGCCGCCGGTTAGTATTACTTTGAGTATTTCTTATACATGGTTTTCTTTCGATAACGGTCTATTTTAAATCTGCAATTTATTACTGACTAGCTTCTGCCCGCGACTTCGTCCGCGTGGAACAGTGGTGCTCCACTCCTATTGGTTTTAGCGTGATGATATATAGCCTATAGCCTTCCTCAATAAATAGGCTTTCTAACACTGAAAGAATTTTTCAAATCGTACCAGTAGTTCCTGATATTAGCGCGTTCAAACAAACAAACTCTTCAGCTTTATTATATTAAAGTTTAGATGTCTCCTTATTTGGTAAAGATTTCTTTTAATCGATGTCCAAAAACCCTTCCTTAGTTTTTAGACTTGTTGATTAAAATGTTAAATTTCAAAGTTTTCATCTAAGGTACCTAATCTAACTTTTTAGAATTAATGTATCAGTTTATTTAATGGGATTCTTCTACGTCGGGATTAAGCTACTACAATATATATTATTACGCTCTTATAACTTTTCGTCTTATAAGCCTCTTTTAGCTATCAAACTATTTTGTCCCTTTCTGTCTAATTTCACAATAATTGCTTTTACTATTAACATTTTTGATTAAAAAGAATGAGTTTTTGTGAAGCTTATTTAACCCGTAAGGTATTAATCTATATATAAATAAATGTGTTTGTTAGAACGGAAATTTAATATAAGGTATTTGTGCCCTTAATTCTACACAGTTTAAATAAATATCTTAGAAGATATCGCAATATAAAAATATTCGCGCACCAAAATAATTACGCGTGTCAGCTATTCGGTACGGGCGGCCGTCGCGTCGCAAGGTACGTGGGCCTTCTGGCCTCCGGGAAATTGAAATTGAAAATATTTATTGCTCCTGATTGTTTACAAGTACAAGGTCTTATTTTATATTTAACAGTAAGAGATACCTATAGTAATTCTCACTTTAATATAATCTATACTAATATTATAAAGGGGTAAAGCTTGTGAGTTTTTAAGGTTGTAGGGGTAATCTCTGGATTTTTTCGATCGATTTAGATAAAATTGGTACGAACATAATATAGGGACCCTGGAGAAGGTCATAGTCTACCTTTTATCCGGGTGCGTCAAGTAGTTTGCTCGGGATAAGGGTGAAACTGCGGGAAACATGTGTGTTAAAGCTAGTTAAATCATGTTTATTTTAACTCCCCTTTAAAAAATAAGCAGTACTCGTGCACTTTGGTGTGGTATCTCTGGTGCGTACCAACCTGTCGAATGTACGACGTGTCGGTGCAGGCGACGCGCGGGCGCTGGACGGGCTGCGGGGCGCGCTGGGAGCGCTGGACCGCTCGCGCAAGAGCTACTACGTGTGCGCGCACTGCCTCGCCGCGCAGCTGCCCGCGCGCTCCCTGCGCCACCTGCTGCGCCCGCGCGACCTGCTGCCCGCGCTGCACCACCAGCCGCTGCACAACACCGTGAGTGTGCCGCACTACCCCGGCCTGCTAGCTAACTGTACATAGCGAGGCTGAGCTGCGCCCGCGCGACCTGCTGCCCGCGCTGCACCACCAGCCGCTGCACAACACCGTGAGTGTGCCGCACTACCCCGGCCTGCTAGCTAACTGTACATAGCGAGGCTGAGCTGCGCCCGCGCGACCTGCTGCCCGCGCTGCACCACCAGCCGCTGCACAACACCGTGAGTGTGCCGCACTACCCCGGCCTGCTAGCTAACTGTACATAGCGAGGCTGAGCTGCGCCCGCGCGACCTGCTGCCCGCGCTGCACCACCAGCCGCTGCACAACACCGTGAGTGTGCCGCACTACCCCGGCCTGCTAGCTAACTGTACATAGCGAGGCTGAGCTGCGCCGCGGTAAGGGGCTGACACTCGAAAGTGAAGCGACTGAAACACTAGTGGGGCTATTTATTTTTAGATGCGTTTATAGTAAAGTAAATGTGTATATTGCGTGCAGGCGCGCTCGGCGCTAGAGGCGCTGCTAGACACATGCGGCGCGGGCTGGTCGGGCGCGGAGCTGCGCGCGCTGTGGCTGCGGCCGCTGCTGCAGGGCGCGGGGGGGGCGGGGGGGCTGGCGCTGGCGGCGCTGCAGGCGCTGCTGGCCCGCGCCGCCGCCGCCCGCCCCGACCTGCTGCACCACGTGTGAGCACTAGCACTTACTATCATCTCTTACAATTGATTTTAAGAAAAATGTAAACAAAGTCGTTACCTATTTTGTTCTAATTCTGCCACACAAATTAACAAAATGACGTAAGGATGGCATTTATGTCAATTTCATGCTTTACACAGCACCATTCATCATTTAATGCCATTTTATTTATATGAGTGGGAAAATTAGAACAAAATAGGTTATAATTTTGACTACATTTTTCTTAATATCGATTAGTACTAACTATACACATTACTCGCATGCACTACGTTCCACTAGCCTCCATTTTGTATTTCAAAAAAAGAGGGCCAGAATCATCAAGTTAAAACCGACCCCTGACTACATAACAAAACGGGTATTCAATGTTATACCTTTCCAAGGAAGTCAATATACATTGCTGCATATGTTTGGACGTTTATCTCATTGATACTTTCAACGAAGCAATGCATGTCACTGAACTGTCAAAATGACAGGTATTGCAATTGAAATTGACTTACATAATTAAAGGGTAATAAATCCACGCAGCGCTATTAATTGACGAAATAATATACTTTTAAACATGCTATTACACCCCCATACACTTACGCACACATATACAATTTTCACATTTTGTCAGATTGCAACACATAAAAGAAGCGAGCTCGCCGAGCCTACAGAAGCAGGATCTAAAATGTGTCCTAATGCTACTGCGCGTAGTTCGCAAGTCGGCTGGCAGCCACGAGCTGGCCGACAGCACCCCGCGCGAGTGGAAGGGCATCATCAGCTATGACGTGCTGGAGCAAGCTGCCGTCGACGCTGCCGAAGAGGTAAGTTGTATAAAGGAACACATTTATATGCACCAACGTATTATATTCTTCTTTTATATCGGCATAGATTAATAAAGAGTTAATGACGCATGCTATGGTGGAAATATTTGCTTATGGAGACTTTTGTAATGCAATTTTAAGGTAGAAATACTAGTTATTTAGGCTCGGGCCAGGCGCGATACTCTAAACTATTATTTACTCCTAAAACGGTACTAATAGTAGAAGCAAATAAAAAAAAAATAGCTTTAGGTTCTTTCTTTCGTCTAGTTTCTCTTTCTAAGTTAGATTTCCAGTATAACCAAATCAGCATCCACTCTTATCCTAATTTATATGCAATCGGCTCAACATGTCGTTTTCTTTCATACTTCTCTTTTTGACGCCATTAATAATATTTTAAAACCCATATTCTAAATTAGAATGATGATAAAGAATGGATTTGGCGTTTAAAGCATGGACCGGCCTCATCTAGGTATAAACAAAAATAAATATAATTTATCATTTCGACTAAAAATTCGATGCGAACACTCAACTTGCTTTAAAACTCCTATAACAAAATCTATGTTTGAATTTCGTGAATTCTAGAATACCAGCCTAAATGGAACTACGGCTATCTAACCTCCCAACCCCACTACTGGATAATTATTATAACAAAGCAATAACAAAACAATTTATTTTTTTCTGTCCTCAGACAAGGATCATGTCTCTGTCCCTGATCGTGGAGTCTCCGAAGAGTACGGAGCCGTTCTCCGAGGGGGACCTGCGGTTTGTGCTGCACTACTTAAAGCATAACATCAATGCGCAGGCGCCGAATTTCAGGCAGCTCACACTCTCCGCTATGAAGAAAGTACGTTTACACATAGTAGCAGTATTAAGTGTTTGTCCGCGAGTTTGCTCGTTTAATTTATTTTAACGTCCAATTTGAACTAACTTTTTTAACAAAATTATCAAGTTACCAGTCGCATACCAGTGACTGTGGCCATGTGGCATTTCCAAGTATTGTCTGAGTAGATCTCTACTTAAAAGTTAAGTACAATATCACACCTAGGCTAGGTCCAGTCAAATCACTCAGTACTTTGTCTTTCATGAATTTAAGTAATCGTTTTTTTATGCACTTATTATTAAATTAGTGGTAGGGTAGGTATTTGCCTATTGCTTATTGAGATCTAAAGCAAATTTCACTTCAAATAAAAAAAAAACACGGCTAATCGACGAAAATTGACAATACATGATTGATGAATGCTTTTTGTATTTATTTTAGTTCTTGAAGCGTCTAGAAGAGAGCTACAAAGTGTTGCGGCGTGAGCAGGCGGGCGACAAGCTGTGGCAGTACGTGCAGTTCGCGGAGCGGCTGCGGCGGCAGAGCCTCGCCAGCCTGCTGCCCGGCGCCAACTACGGCCGCCGCCTGGCCGCGCTGCAGCTGCTGGCCTGGACACAGCAGCTGCAGCTGGAGGGGTATCACAGGTCAAGCATTTTATCTTATCTCGTCTCTCCCTCTCGCCTAATCCCCATTTAAAAAACCTCATCATCATCATCAGCCTATATATTGTCCCACTGCTGGGCACAGGCCTCTTCTCATACAGAGAAGGCATGAGCATTGATCACCACACTTGCTCAAGGCGGATTGGCGATTTCAGAATTTTTAAGTCCAGGTTTCCTCGCGATGTTTACCTTCACCGTTAGTCAGTGACTTCTAAGATATAATTAGAAAGTACATATGACTTTAGAAAAGTCACATTGGTACTTGCCAGGTTTCGAACCCGCACACTTGTACAAGAGCCTTAACCACTAGGCCACTATGACTCAAAAACTCTCTTAAACAACCTCCCTACTTAAAAAAGCCATACGAAAAAAGCTGTTTTTAGGTATGGAATATCATGAAATGACTCCTCCTCTTTGGCTCAGCAGTGAGACAGTTAATAGGCCGATGACGATTATACACTGTAAACGGAAATAAAACACAAGTTTAAAGTTGTACTTGTTTTGAAATCGTTTATTGGGATGTTTGGGAAGAAGAACTATAATCCAACTACACATCGCGTTATTTATAGATTTTCGTGTCGTCTGTCGTTATACATATAATTTTAAACTTTACGTTGTGTCGTTAGTTGCCCGTGGAGTTTCTTGCCCGTTCTTCTCCATATGAATCTACACTTTAGAACGGGCAAATAACGAAAAAAGCTTCAACTATTCCATTATGACTAACTAACAGACTCATCATTCTTTGACATTTGAAAAGTGCCTGTAAATGGTCTAATTGTTTTTTTTTTTGTTTCCCAGGAGCTGGGAGCCAGAGTACGTGGAAAAACTGCTGCTACACCTGGAGGACAGCTATGAGAACAACAAAGCCCTGGCCCTGGAGGTGCTGGCCAGCTGTCCTGTCGAACTGCTAAAGGTAAACTACTAAATAACAACTGTATTTTTACAGAGACTTGTATTTTAACTGTTTTTTGAAGGGATAACTGTCTTACATTTCTAAGTAAGTAGCAACCCTAAGGTCACATACCGAGTTTAAAAAAGACTTTGCCCAATACGAACGAAACCTAAACACATTACTTATTTACGTCTATCTATATACATAGAGTTCAAATTAAAGACATCGGACCAATCGACACTGTTTTTATTTATTTATTAATTCATTTTTAGGAAGGCTTAGGCTACGTATGTACAGACTTGCTTAGCGCCTAGAACTTTCGCCTGAGTCATTAAGCGAGTAACTTAGTAAAACAAACTTTCTAGAATGTTCGCAACTTTGTATTGGTCAAAAGGATAAAATTATTTTCTAATATACCATTAGCACAGAAAGGAATCTGATAAAACTTACTTGAACCCACCACTGTGTCATGATACAGAAACATTAAAATACGCATGCAGCACAGATGTGTATTAGCAATATTTAATATAGGCAATGATTGAGTGAGAATCTCCAAGAAAAATACAATATTTTAATTAAGTCCTTTTCTGTATTTTTTAAGTCCTTTATTACATTTCTATGAGGTCACTAGTCCTAGAGCAACACTTCCTCCGGTCCATAGCGTCCTTGCTAATCAGGATCACAAATGTCTGCACCACGGTCACCCCGGTGCACGTCACCACCACGACATCGTACGCCCACTGAGCATCGTCCATATACATCAACAAAAAACCGCACAAAACCAACAACATATCACTTAAAATACCCAAAGTATTCACAAACCAGACCAACGTTACATTTATATTACATTTGGCTTTAAAAATACTCGATAATAAAGTAATATTCCCCGTATCTAAGCCTAGGAGTAGTACCATTACGATATTACCGATGTTGACTAATTCTAGTTTGAAGGCTGAATGCACACTATACAGTATGACGCTTGTAACACTGACCGTCCGGTACCATGAACTGCTTACTTTAGATTCCTCGTCTTCTATTTCTTGACAGCTTAGGACTATGTAAATATGAGCAAGCGCGGCGTTGTGTAGCGTGCCTAAGGTTGCCGCGAGGACTAAAATAAAGTACATTATAAGCAGGGTGTCCCTCATATCTTGTGGAAGAAGGATTGTGCATATAATGCAGCATGTAGCGAGACATTTCACTAATATCTGTTTGGAGTACATGTAGTTAATTTTTCGCCATTTTGGCAGCTTGTAGCTCGTGCTCGTGCATACTATAGCGCACACGACAGACACCGCTGTACTGAATTGAATCAAGTCCGTGTCGCTCCTCTCGGATATGGCAGACATGTTTTACAATTTCTGTCGGACAAAGTTCATTCCCAAAACAGCTTCGTATGTTTCCTTACATTAATTAGGCTTTTCGGCAAGGCTTCTAAGTCTTCTATTTTATATAATAAAACTAAATTCTGAACTTAAGGTACACGACTTTTATTTAACGACACTTTTTTTACTTTAACACCTCAATGTTATCTTTTATATCTCGATTGCTGAAACGCCACTTAATTTTATTTTTTCTGAAGTCTCTCTGTCGCTGCAATACACGATGAACTGACAGAGATAGCATTCGAATTAAGAACTTCTTAATTAACTATCGTATTCGGGTTTAAGCACACTATCTAATTTGATTTTATATTCGTTTGCTTTTAACGAGATCGTCTAGTTGTACTGAAACCACAGTCACACAGACTAATCTCAATGCTAGTAATATCAGTTGTTATCGTTTGGTTTTTAATTAGTTACAATATGATAAGGGATTCATTATTTCTTTCTAGTTTTAGAAATGGTAACATCAACTAACCAATATACATAATAATTGTAACCTTCTATATAAGTTTCGATATGGTGTTTGTTTGTCGCTTATGTACTCAGGAATTGATGTGGTAGAGGGTGTCTAAACAAGCATTGAGACAATTTTGATCACCTATTTGTTTTATAGTTAATACGTAAAAAGTCTCATGCACTAAGGGAGGTGTAGGTATTTGGTGCATATTTTTGTGTAATTAAATATTTCACACTAAATTAATGTAAAGGAAACTCCTTAGGTTCCTTTCTCTGGAGCCCTGATTGCCGGTAGCTTGGACGCCGTCCTGTTACCTATACTATTTTTTATATTATAAATGTTTTTTTTTATATTAATTTGTAAAAAATATCCAAAAATGTAAATAATATGTTGCTAAAGAAATTAATGTTAATATTATGAAAGTTGTAGTATATCTTTTTTATGAGTGAGAAAGTATTAAATGACCCCACCCCGCTACGAGTAGAGTGGAGGATGAGACGCTTAGTGATTCCATCTGTGTTTCTTTATTAGCCTTTCGAGTTCTGTCGCGGTAATCCGATCGAATAATTTCGCAACCTTAGAAGGAACATTTATAAAATACTAGACTGAAACTACAATGCGTAGTTTAATATAGAATCGCTAATTAATGACACTTTATTCAGTTATATTTATTTTTCAGAGTAAAAGCTACTCTATAAGTTTGGACATAGAGGATATAATCCGCCAGGCGTCGTTGTTGAAGCCCACCGAGTGTGTGTCGGCGGCCTACAAGCTGGACTTGCTGAGGTCGCGGCTGCCTGACTATGTACTGCAAGATGAACAGGGGTACGAACATTGATTTTTAGAGTTCCGTACCAAAACAGGTAACTCGCGCGCCTACGGTGGCCGGGAGTCTCGCGGCTCCCGACGCTCAAATATGCGATATAATTACGAAAGTAACTTTGTCTGTCTGTTTCCACGGTAAAATAGTCGAGTAAATTTAGTTGAAATTTGGAATGGAGATGGATTAATACTTGAGGATTGTTTCGTTATTTTGTATTCGGCTACGTGAAGAAACTGCCGGAACGAACCTGCAGCATCACTAGGTATATTAAATAAAACACTCCACCCCCCAGGGAGAGCGCTGAGGTGCCGGAGCGCGTGACGTACATCCTGTGCACGCGCCTGCTGCAGCGAGTGCGCGAGCAGCTGCACGTGTGCAGCAGCAGCGTGCTCGCCTGTGCCGCGCGGGCGCCGCTCTACGGCCTGCTGCACTGCCTGGCGCGCCTGCTGCTGCACGCTGAGCCAAGGTAAGTGCGCGAGCAGCTGCACGTGTGCAGCAGCAGCGTGCTCGCCTGTGCCGCGCGGGCGCCGCTCTACGGCCTGCTGCACTGCCTGGCGCGCCTGCTGCTGCACGCTGAGCCAAGGTAAGTGCGCGAGCAGCTGCACGTGTGCAGCAGCAGCGTGCTCGCCTGTGCCGCGCGGGCGCCGCTCTACGGCCTGCTGCACTGCCTGGCGCGCCTGCTGCTGCACGCTGAGCCAAGGTAAGTGCGCGAGCAGCTGCATATCATTAAAAAATCACATTTGAAAAGCAAACAATATTATAAGTTGTACCATACTCCCACAGCGCGATATCGGCGAACCCGCGCTGGACGGCTCTGATCGCCGACACTATCGACACGTGCATGCAGGTGTCGGCGGCGGTGGCGTGCGTGGTCAACAACTCCTCGCCCGAGGGCCACCTGCCCATGGACATGACGGTGCAGCTCACCGACCACGGCAACTCCGGGTAATGTGCCATGTCACTTACGATGCTATACCAATATTTATTCTTGATTGAACACCCTAGTCTGTTGGAACTGCTGTAACTGCTAGTCTTTTGATATACCAATAGGGAATATTTGTGGCTTTTTATACTTTATTACGATAGCTTATTTTTTTATATAAGTGTAAAAATTTTATTATACACAATTAGGAAACTAAAAGTTTGTGAAAAAATAATTATGTTAAAAATAGCAGTGGGCATTTTAAACGGCTGACGATTTGTGACGTCGAAAATTGGTCCTTATTATTTTCGAGGTAGGTTATAGGCATATATTGTGGTTTTGAAGTTGGTAGGAAATGGCGTTGCATTTGTACAATCGAAAATAGAAAAAAAAATCTCCATTTATTATATTAAAGTTTTACAAACATATTTTTTAAAGTTAGAGAACTTAAACTGAAAGGAAAGACGCTTCTTATATCTTTTTTTAAGTAAGTTCAATTCCCTTAGAAACGTGACGCTAGAAGACGGGCGGCAGGTGACGGCGCAGATGGTGCTGCTCTGTGCCTGGAGGTCCGTCAAAGAGGTGAGGTACCGCTCAGCTGTCTGTAGCACTAACAAAACACGTTTGTTTCCGTCTCTGTCTTACTGTTCTAATTTGACAGTTGCGTGACATTGACAGGGTTACAGTCTTCTATTTTTCTCAGCGTAACTGTTTTGATCTATTTATTAAAAATATACTAGATACATTTTGATCACTAGATATTCCGTACATCGGATACACTACTACGTACTCTTGCAAAGTTAAAAATATTTTTAAGAGAGGTCATATACAATAACAATTTATTCTTAGAATTTTTTGCGATGTATCGATGTGCTGGATGACGCTGTCTACTTTTGACATGGTTAAACAATATTTTTTTTGTCTGAAATGAAAGTAAGGTTCTGTCTAGGCTACGATTCGTCTGTAAATTCTGTGGGTCTCGTTTTTGTTGCGTGTTGACGCTTCCGAGTCGTGCGGCAGGTGTCGCTGCTGCTGGGCGGCGTGTGCGCGCGCTTCTCCATCCGCGAGGAGGGCGGGGACGCGCCGGCCGGGCCGCGGGGCGGGGCCGCGCCGGGCTCGCTGAGCGCCGCGCAGCTGCTCCGCGTGGGCGGCCACTTCACCAGCCTGCTGGCCGAGACCAAGCATCGCGGCGCCTTCGAGCAGGCCTACGTCGGCTTCACGCTACTGCTAGACAGGTATCTATTCGAATGCACTCTGTAGCGTTCTCGAGCTCTTACATGTCTAAGGTTTGTTAGGCCTAGCTATTGAAGTTGAATCTAGAATATGCGTGCGTGTGGCGCAGGTTGTGGCGCTGTCGCAGCCCCGAGCTGCACGAGCTGCCGCGGCGCTGGCTGCAGGACCTCATGCGCGCCATCGCTGACGACAGCGAGGGCTCCTTCTGCGCCACCAGGAGGAGCGCCGGCGTGCCCTATATGATACAGGTTATCAATCGAAACAGCTAATGGTTTTGTAAAATATTTGATTTGGCAATCTGTTTGCGACATATCTAACTCTCTATGGTCAACCTCTTTAACATTTATCGATATTTGTATTCGTCACACGTTCGCATTATGTCGGTGGCAGGCGCTGGTGACGACGGAGCTGCAGGTGCAGGGCAGCCCGCTGTGCCTGCACGCCTGCATGGCGGCGCTGCTGCAGCAGTGCTCGCGCGGCACGGGCCCGGCGCGGCCGCACGCGCTGCACGTGCTGCGCGCGCTGCTGCGGCACGGCGCGCTGGCGGAGCGCGTGGGCCCGCACGTGGCGCCGGCGCTGCTGGCCGCGCTGCAGGCGTTCGACGCGCACTCCTGGGCGGTACGTACGCCTGGCTGCTGGCCGCGCTGCTGCGGCACGGCGCGCTGGCGGAGCGCGTGGGCCCGCACGTGGCGCCGGCGCTGCTGGCCGCGCTGCAGGCGTTCGACGCGCACTCCTGGGCGGTACGTACGCCTGGCTGCTGGCCGCGCTGCTGCGGCACGGCGCGCTGGCGGAGCGCGTGGGCCCGCACGTGGCGCCGGCGCTGCTGGCCGCGCTGCAGGCGTTCGACGCGCACTCCTGGGCGGTACGTACGCCTGGCTGCTGGCCGCGCTGCTGCGGCACGGCGCGCTGGCGGAGCGCGTGGGCCCGCACGTGGCGCCGGCGCTGCTGGCCGCGCTGCAGGCGTTCGACGCGCACTCCTGGGCGGTACGTACGCCTGGCTGCTGGCCGCGCTGCTGCGGCACGGCGCGCTGGCGGAGCGCGTGGGCCCGCACGTGGCGCCGGCGCTGCTGGCCGCGCTGCAGGCGTTCGACGCGCACTCCTGGGCGGTACGTACGCCTGGCTGCTGGCCGCGCTGCTGCGGCACGGCGCGCTGGCGGAGCGCGTGGGCCCGCACGTGGCGCCGGCGCTGCTGGCCGCGCTGCAGGCGTTCGACGCGCACTCCTGGGCGGTACGTACGCCTGGCTGCTGGCCGCGCTGCTGCGGCACGGCGCGCTGGCGGAGCGCGTGGGCCCGCACGTGGCGCCGGCGCTGCTGGCCGCGCTGCAGGCGTTCGACGCGCACTCCTGGGCGGTACGTACGCCTGGCTGCTGGCCGCGCTGCTGCGGCACGGCGCGCTGGCGGAGCGCGTGGGCCCGCACGTGGCGCCGGCGCTGCTGGCCGCGCTGCAGGCGTTCGACGCGCACTCCTGGGCGGTACGTACGCCTGGCTGCTGGCCGCGCTGCTGCGGCACGGCGCGCTGGCGGAGCGCGTGGGCCCGCACGTGGCGCCGGCGCTGCTGGCCGCGCTGCAGGCGTTCGACGCGCACTCCTGGGCGGTACGTACGCCTGGCTGCTGGCCGCGCTGCTGCGGCACGGCGCGCTGGCGGAGCGCGTGGGCCCGCACGTGGCGCCGGCGCTGCTGGCCGCGCTGCAGGCGTTCGACGCGCACTCCTGGGCGGTACGTACGCCTGGCTGCTGGCCGCGCTGCTGCGGCACGGCGCGCTGGCGGAGCGCGTGGGCCCGCACGTGGCGCCGGCGCTGCTGGCCGCGCTGCAGGCGTTCGACGCGCACTCCTGGGCGGTACGTACGCCTGGCTGCTGGCCGCGCTGCTGCGGCACGGCGCGCTGGCGGAGCGCGTGGGCCCGCACGTGGCGCCGGCGCTGCTGGCCGCGCTGCAGGCGTTCGACGCGCACTCCTGGGCGGTACGTACGCCTGGCTGCTGGCCGCGCTGCTGCGGCACGGCGCGCTGGCGGAGCGCGTGGGCCCGCACGTGGCGCCGGCGCTGCTGGCCGCGCTGCAGGCGTTCGACGCGCACTCCTGGGCGGTACGTACGCCTGGCTGCTGGCCGCGCTGCTGCGGCACGGCGCGCTGGCGGAGCGCGTGGGCCCGCACGTGGCGCCGGCGCTGCTGGCCGCGCTGCAGGCGTTCGACGCGCACTCCTGGGCGGTACGTACGCCTGGCTGCTGGCCGCGCTGCTGGCGCTACAGCTCTGCCGTGTGTGCAGGTGCGCAACTCGTCGACGCTGTTGCTGAGCGCGCTGGTGCAGCGCGTGTTCGGCGTGCAGCGCACCACGATGACGGGCCGGATCTTCTTCCTGCGCTACCCGCAAGTCTACGACTTCATGCTGGTGAGTAACTGAAAAGTTCTAGACTAATCACATACATACAATTTTAATAGAACGACTGTTTTATTGTATTTAGAATCTCATACCAGCACTATTTCATAATTTTTATTCGACTCCAAAAAAAAATTATGAGGTTCTATATTTGACCCGTTTGTAATTTGTATGTCCGCGCTTTCTCAAAAACTACTGATCCGATTTTAATTGGGTTTTCGTTATAAGAAATGCATATCTTTTAATGAAGGTTTTAAGATCTAAAAAAAATGTGGTGATTAAGGCACCTGCCTCTCATGTACGAGTGTGCGGGTTTGAAACCTAGCAAGTACCAATGTGACTTTTGTAAAGTCATGTGTACTTTCTAAGTATATCTTAGACACCACTGACTAACCGTGAAGGATAATATCATGAGGAAGCCTGGACTTCAACGTCTGGAATCGCCAATCTGCCTTGGGCAAGCGTGGGGATAAATGCTGATGCCTTCTCTGTATTAGAAGAGGCCTGTGCCTAGCAGCGGGACAACATATAGGCTGATAATGATGATTATATTAGGATCTGATGAAGATCTTCGGAGATAGACAAAGTAACACTTTAAAATCTAAGAGCAAATGACCCGCGATCGCACGCCTATGCATTGCTTTCACCATTTCATAACATAACACCTCTCAGCTTCTTTCAAAAGTGCTTATTATTACGTATTACTACGTATTAAATTCATCATCAATTGTGACAGACAATTATCGCTTTTCACATTTGAGTATATCACATTTGGAGCAACTGGGTGATAACGTTGCCTCGCAGGAGACGCTACGGCAGGCGAGCGACAGGCGCGAGCCGCGGCCGGCGCTGTACCCGGTGCTGCTGCTGCTGGCGCGGCTCTACCCCTCCGCGCTCGAGGGCACCGTGTCCAACCTCAAGGTAGGCCGCCTTCTACGCCTCGGATAGGTGTTCGACCTCGTTATAAATAATGCAAAAAAAGCTTATAAAGTCTGAGTAAAAAAATATATTTAGCAAGTATCTAGTAGTAGTAAGCAGCCGCTTTTTTGTTCAATAGTATTTTTTCAGAGGGAAATCTTCTATCCTAATAGCGTAGCGGGAAACGTCTTCTGGGATGTCGAATTCTTTGAAAATGAAACAGTGAAAATACTGGTTGGTTAAGTGATGGCGTCATATCTTATTAATGCTATCTTTTACTAGCAACATTTTGTTGTTGTTTGTTATATTTTTGAACTAAAATAAATTCAGTCAAATACCCTCTTTCTGCCTAATGACGAAAGAAATATAACCAATAATTTGCTAGTAAAAAAACCATAATATTCTGCATGAATGTGCTAAAGATATTGTTTTTGTCGTAGTTGGTAGCGTTCATCCCGCACGTGCTGGCGTGCGCCAACAGCAGCGTGCTGCAGACTCGCCAGCTGGCCGCGAAGGCGATAGTGCCCCTCATATCTCCCGAACAGTAAGCGAGTGCATCACTATTCTTATGACATGACTAGCTTTCCTCCCGCGGCTTCGCCCGCGTGGTCATTTTTATACACCTTGGGTTAAGGATCAGAGGTTAGGGATCCCTATTTATTTCTGGTTAGCAGAAGTGGACGCGGTTTATTGCATTTCTTTGAACAAAAAGAACGTACATAAACAAATTAATTTAAATAAATTATTTATTGATCTCGAAAACCACATTTTCGAGAGCACTCGCGCTCTGTTTAAGCGCCGCGTACTCACTACATATAAGCTCGCAGCTGATGACGCAATCGGAGGTAAGCGTGCCGCTCGTACTTCTCCCGCGAGTATATTGGGTTTGATTCCTAACAGTTATCCAGGGAAGATTTAATCGTTAAGAAAAAAGTTAAGACACATATAGGTGATACGACGTTCACCGGGTCATCCAGTACAGTATATAACAGCAGCACTGTCGCACAGGCTGGGCGCGCACACAGCGGAGATGTTCTCGCTGCTGGTGTCGCCGGCGCTGGGCAGCAACGGGCGGCACGGCGTGCTGCTGCAGCTGGCGCGCCTGCTGCAGCAGCACGCCGTGCCGCCCGGGCTGGCCGCGCTGCTGCCGCCCGCGCTGCCGCTGCTGGCGCCGCGCTGCTACCCCATCGCCGACGAGCTCGTCAAGCTGATCAACTTGATCGACATGTCGTGAGTATATATAGTATCATTTATTCTGAAGGGTTACAGTGAGCTGGCTCGATAACGACCGTATACATTGATCGAGGTTAGACAGTTTCCGCGGTCGATTTGTGAATAAGTGACCATCTATATCATAGCATGTTAGGCTGTTAGACCTGGCCGTCATTACGGGAAGCCAGAAAATGTAACAATCAGTTACCAGTCTTACTAAGGAGTATCGTGTTACCCGATAACTAGGTTGTAAAGACCAAATAGGCAGCCACGACATTATAGTGGCTGCCTAATATTGTGTAAAAACATTAGTACTCTATAATAATACTGCACTCTGCACCGTCTAGGTTAGAAGCCTACGACATACAAATTTATATTGTAGGGAATGCATAGTCTGGCCTAATGTAGTTGTCACCTTAGGCTATAAGCTACAAAACAAAGACATCGCAAATGCGTTGTCATATCAAAGGCAACCTGTAATGTCTCAAATGCCTTACTCATACCGATCATACCAATAAAAAAAAGGCTGAATAGTCTATGTACTGTTACTGAGAAAAAATACAGAAAATCCCAAAAAAAATATGAATAAAATAAATATATAACATTCCAGATTGCCAAGCTTACCACAAGAAACTGTAACCGATATCGGGTCTCGCTTGCACACGTTGATATTCGGGCCGGCGCCGGCGCCCCCCAGCCCGGGCCGGCACGTCTGTCAGGCGCACGCCATGTTCCTGCAGCTCGCGCTCAGTACCAAGTACCACGTCACCGACACCAGGGAGCTCGTGTACTCGGGACTAGAACACTCCTCATATGAAGTAGTAATATCAGTTTTAGACTACCTCCTTATACTCCATAAAGATTCAGAAGTCGGAAACACCAAGTTCCACGAACATTTGACATCCATTGCCGATACAGAGATTTTGAATAAAATAAGGTCTGAGCAATACATCAGATTGCTATGTAAGGTTTTAAAGAACAACTATTTGGAATGTCAAGAGAAAAGCCTGAAGATTTTGATGTTGGAAGGTAACACACAGCGGGACATCATAGAAACTAAGACAGGGGAAACTGTCACGGACGATATGATAATAGAAAAATTGTTGTATTACATACAAAACGAGTATGAAAAGTTAACACATATATATTTGCAAAGTCTGTTGAACTTCGTGACAGACCGGCTGAAGGAGTCCGACAACGGTCTTTGTGTTAAAATATTGTTGGATGTCATGAGGGTGGTGTTCGAGTGCAGCTCGGCGGAGAATTGTGAGGACACGAGGAGAGTGGTCGTCGGGTTCGTTGAGACCAACTGCGCACTGCTGATGGGATTGGATGTTAGAGGACTCAGTGACGCAGAGACATGTAAGTTAATTATGCCATTAGCTAAGTTAATGATACAACATGAAGCCATTAATAAACAACTCAATATCAAAAAGTTTGTGTTTCAAGTCGAATAGTTGTATGGTTATGGAATCTGTCCCCTGTCTCAAATGTAATCCGATTATTAAATTTAAATGTGCCTGATAAAAATTACTTCAAAATTATAAAATGACTGAAAAGAGTTAGATAAAATTACTTTCTCCTGAAACGCTTGTGCATCAATACATCGCTCTACAAGTCCGCTTGTGAGTATTTTTACCGACACCTACCTACCAAAAAGGGCTGTTTTCTCGTGGTCATATTATTTTGTCCCATTGGATTTTCAATACCTAATACCTGATTTTAGATTTTTCCGTCCTCGGTGGTAACTGGAAATCTAGTGTGATGTATTGGTCGACAAGATTTATTTTTCTCTATTCAGTATTTTTTTGTAAACAAAAACGTTTTACGTCTAGTCGTAAAAACTACTTCTAGTCGTTTTTTTATTATTAACTGTCAAAAAGTTGCCCATTGCAAATAATTAAATTTTCAGTTGAACTGCAAGCTACAATTTGGGCAACGATAATTACGTTACTAGAAGATGACGAGGCCGACATCCGACAGCGGGTGTCGGACGGCGTCGGCCTGTCCGGGCCGGACGGGCTGACGGGGCCGGCCGGGCCGGCCGCGCAGTGCGGGAGCGGTCGCGAGCAGGCGGCCGCGCTGCTGGCGCTGCTGGCGCTGTTGGACTTCCAGTCCGTCGTGCTGCTGCCTGATCACGTCACCGAGGAGGTATGGATGTCAAATGGATAATGTCCTACACTGCTCATATTAATATCCTTTAAAATAAATCTTGACATCAACCAATTCTTAAAATATTGCAATAATGATTTTTAAAGCGATTCAAACCTTTCCTTCATTTTCAGTGTCGAGTATTTGATCAGAACGAGAGATACAATACATTCCTAGAAGAAAGTATATGGACGATCGCTTGCGCAGACATACTCGCAAACGATTACAAGATCAACGATATCGAACTCTCCGCTATCATAGACAAACCGGCGTATAGAGAAACTTTTGACAAACTGTGCAAAGACAATCTAGATTTTTTCAAGAAAATGGTCGCCGGCGAGAAATTACCGCGAAGTGATGCATTGAATCCTAAAATAGAATTATTTGTAAATAGATTACATAAGCTTAATAATTAAATAATAATTTTAAAATGTAACTTATTACAAATTAATTATAAATAAGTACCTACATATTGTAATTAACAAGAATTTACCTGAAAATTATATTTTATCAAAAATCTTTTTTGTGACCGCTTAGTTTTAAGCTGACATTTTAACTACCTACTGTAAAAACAAGCTGAACAAAAATAAAATTGTTGAGAGCCATAAGGTCGAATTTCAAGATTAAATAAATTCCACATAAGACCTTATGCATCTCAGGTCGGGATTTAAGTATTTCGTTAAAGAAAAAAAAAAGATTGTAAAGAGGTAATCCTCCAAAATCTTTCAGTAATAGAATACTACTACTATCCTTGGGTAATAAAAAGTAGATTATGTTTTACATTACATGCCTAATACACGGGCGTTGCCGTGGACAAGCGATGTTTTGTAAGCAAAAGACAGCTATTTGGGTAAGGTAGTCTCCTCCAATATAATACATATATCAATCACAAACTATGTACAAGGGTATCTCAAACAATCTTATCTCTTCGTATCCGGTACACTTCACTCGCTATCGAACTGTTTTTAAACCTCATTCTCTGCACCTTATTTTCTTTCTCCTTCCCTAGCTGATCCTTCATCTCTTGCACACTCTGCTCAATTTGCTTGTCACTCTTGGGCGCTAGTCGTTCTAGCTTCCTCTTCAGACTGTCCTCGGGGACACTGTGGTCTGTGTCGTTAAACAAGTCCTTTACCGATACTAGCCTGTGAGAGTTCCCTACGCGCAGTAGCTTTTTCAATCCTCGCGTGGTCCTCTTTTCTATGAGTGCTAGAATGCCCCAGTCGTCTCCTTTCTGTCGCTCCAGCCCAGCATCGAGCTGCCAGGCAGCATTCCTAACTTCCGTTATCAGCCTCTCGCATTCCTCGAAACTAACATTCCTGCTAACATTTAATGTTTGTTCTAAAGGATTTACAATATACAAAGGCAGCGAGTTCGGTTTCCTCACGGCCGTGCCTTCGTTGATTGATATCGCTTTGTCCTGGAAGTTGAACTGCGAGTAGAATTCGAAGAACTGTAACAGTAATGTTTGCAGGCTGGCTGTGTGTTGGCCGTAGCACTCGGCGGGAAGTTTGTTCATGTCGCGCAGGAATGTACAGTTGAGATTCTCTTCTGCTATTCTGATATCTTCTTTACCTAAATTTGCAAAAATCACATTATTAACATCGTAACATAAAAACAATACAAAACAAAAAAACTACCTTCCAAAAAAATTCAGATTTTTGGATATCTGTTTTTTTTTTTTTTTGTAAAAAGTGTGCTCTTTTTAGTATCTTGGTAAAAAATCTGTGTACCACTTTTGCACTAACAAACGACGGGCCACTAGCACTCTACACAAACACAGACCGCGTTCGTATCGACCTCGCCGCCGAGGTCCGTCGCGACGACCTTGTCCATGCATTTATTTACTCACCGGCTCGTCTTACAAGACTCTTTAGCGTCGGCAGCACGAATCCGTCACTTGTTTTTTGCTGTAGAAAGAAAAGCACCATCAGCGTCAGGGGGAAGTTGGTGATCCAGCGGCCCGGGTGCGGGTTGGTGAGCCCGGCCGCCCGCGCCCAGCGCCGCACGCACTGCGTCAGCGCGCCCACGCGCCCGTCCAGCGCGCCCAGCTGCCACAGCAGCTCGCTCATGTACACGCCCGACCTGCCCACGTGCACACGCACTGCTTATTGCCATTATCCATCTCCGACGGTGAGGCAAATAAAACAAGATAGCAGTTGGGATCCAATAGGAGGCTAATGTCTTGTTTCATAAAATAGTGGTACCCGGTTTTAATCTAAAACTTGTTTATTTATTAATGACTCGATCGAGGGTCATTATACTTTCGCAAAAGGATAGAAGTGTGCATTAATGCTAGTAGTGACATATTTTTGCACTATGCACTGTTTGGCCAAGAAGAGGATCAAGTGTGATGTATAGTAGCGGCGGGAGCACTCACATGTTGTTGTAGCAGAGGTCGCAGTCGAGGTCGGCGTAGTGGTGCGCGAACTTGACGATGGGCACGCGCGCGTGCAGCACGCGCTGCAGCCGCGCCGCGCCCGGCACGCGCAGCTCCAGCAGCTCGGCCGCCGCCTGCATGTGCCGCGCCGCGCCGCCCGCGCCCGTCCTCTTGTCCTGGTACACCAGGCGCTTGTCCGGCGAGCTCTGCACCCACAACACCAAATAACGATTACATCATGCCATACATCACTACATGTTTCTTAAGAAACTAATTCACATACCCAAATAAAATATTATCTCAAGACTCAAGCATCTCCATTTGAAATTTCATCTTGTTCATATTAGTTTTAACAATGAACATGTAATAGACAAAGGTACTTTCACATTATAATAATATACTGGCTGTTTCCCACGGTTACTTTCAAATTTATAATGTAAAGATTACCAGGAAGAAATATTGATGGTAAAAAATTTGTAAAAAAAATACAAAAATTATAGTCATAAAATTACCATGTCTTCTGTTAGGATATTAGTCAATACAAGGTCCAAGTCACATCCCATTTTCCCAAAACCATTGACAGATGAGCCAAAGGGTCTCACGGCTATGTTGGCATACAAACTCTCAAATACACACTCAATCTGAAAATAATATTTGGGTGAATTTATCAAAGCTGTAATGCACAGTGCAACATCAACAGGGTCAAAATTTAAACTTGGTCAAATAGTAGTCAAATATATAGTTAATACAACAGCATTTCTCATTGTAGTATTTTTGAAATTGAACACTATGGAAGTTGTCTCATTTCAGAGATGTCCACTTTACTTAACTATATGAGACCATGTGAGTAATATCAAATACTCGAATGTTTACCTGTCTTGCCACAATATATCTTAACCTGACACCCAGATCATTCAACTTTGTTCTATCATGCAATAACTGTATCTGATCTGATACAGTTTCACAATCAGCTAGCTCTTTAAAAAGCTTATCTTCATCAATTTTTTCAATTCCATTTACAGTTGCCAGTGTTGTGCTAGGTTCTAGGAGTGGTGACTTTGGCCCATTTGCTGCCCGAAACCAAAGGAATGGCGAGTTTAACGCCATGACGTCCTGATCCTTCTGGTGAGTACTGCATGATTTAAGCACACTTTTCAAGTTTTCTTCTGAATTGAATTCAATGAGCATAAAATTCTAAAAATAAATAACTTGAATTATAAAATAAGTTATTGACAGATACTTTATTTGTAGAAAGCTATAAAATAGCAATCGTATGTAAATAAATACCTCTCCAGCAGAATTTTTATAGTGGTGTATCCCATTGAGTACAGCATATTTTGAACAGTAACCATATAATTCAGCAAATGAAGCTTCCGAGTTAACCTGCACGACGATACTACGCTTGGCTTGAGCTCTTCTCTGGGCCACAACTTCATCAAATGATATGAATTTCTTCGCAACATCTAAAATAAATACATAACCTACAAGCAACCTTCACTACACATTATCTGATAAAAAAACATAAGCACCCGTACCTGACGACTTTCGGAAATAAAAGCATTTACATGTAGTTTGAGTCGTGTTCAATAAATTCTTAAATAAATGTGTTTTTCCTTTATTTACCAAAGTTTGAAATATTATGGACATTTTCACACAGACCCCTGTCAAATCATCAATTAAAATGTCAAAATAGTCTCTATTGAACTGTCATGTCTGTCATTATTATGTCAATGAATGAACTGACGATCCAGTTCAGAAATGGCCAACGCATTTGCTTTCATATATGCTTATAATGACGTAGTTAATAATCAAAGTAGTCAGCAGATGAATCTATCGTTGTTTAGATATTATTTTGATACTTGATTCAAAAAGTTATTGCAATTAATTTCAGTCTCAATCAATGATCAGTAATTTATTGTGCTTACAATTGATTTATTTAGAACAAACTATATTATGTAGCATTTACTATTAGAATTTTAATTTGTCCCTCAAAACGGGGGAAGTGGGCCAGTCCACCATTTTTAAATGCATTTTCAAAATACTAAAGTATTCAATTGACTAAAATCCACCATATAGGTTGACTGACAGACAGCACAGTTGTCAATTGTCATCTTCATCACTTTTGTTTGAGGTTAGGTTAGGTGTATTCATTTAAATGAAATTCTTTCATCTCAATAATTAGCTTCTAAAGAGCTTTTACTCTTGTTTTGTACATCATGAGTACTAGACTACTACAGCGGCTAGTAACTCCATCACTAAATTGCTTGAAAACAATCCATCCTCATGTCACAACTGTTAACAAAAAGATAGTTTATTACAATGCATTGAATTTTATAGCAGTCCGCAATTATGCCAAGGGCAAAGATAAAGGAAGAGACAAAAAAGGTAAAGGAGCTAAAGTAGAGATCAATGTCGCTGCAATATCTGAGATTGTTCCTGTGGATAAAATGAAAGAACGGTGCAATTCAGCTATAGAGAAAATGAAGGAAGATTTTGCAAAGAACCTCTCTTTGCGATCCACGACAGGATCTATTGAATCTTTGATGGTGAAATTCGAGGGCAAAGATTATGAGCTACAAGAGCTTGCTCAAATTGTGCGTAAGAATCCTAAAACTATAGTTATAAACTTTGCCTCCTTTCCACAAGCCATACCAAATGCATTGAAGTCAATACAAGGCTCTGGGCTAAATCTGAATCCCCAGCAAGATGGCACTACTTTGTACGTGCCTGTGCCCAAAGTCACAAAGGAACACAGAGAAGGATTAGCAAAGAATGCAAAGGCTTTATATATTAAATGTAGAGATTCAGTCAAAGACATTCAATCCGACTTTGTTAAAAAAGTTAAGAAGCAAAATAGTGTGTCTGAAGATTTGGTATTTAATGTAACTAAACAAATCAATGCAATATGTGAGGAGTATCTTAATGAAGCTAAACAGATCTATGACTTAAAACATAATGAACTTGTAGGAAAATAGCATTTCAAACTTTGTATTTTAATGGCCAGTTGCATTTTTTTTTTCTACATGACCTCTTGCAGGGTGCTTCTAACAGCATTCGACCTGCTTAACCGGACAATAATGGCCAGTTGCACCTCACTTTTTATTATTTATACTCTTACAAATATCACAAAACATGATTGTAATAATTAACAAACCTACTTTTATTTTTTTATGTTATCAAAACATAGATATTCCTATAAATAATAATTAAGTACACCTAATCTTAAATGACAGTTCTTATATTTCATGTTTAAGTAACCTAATATTTTTTGGTGCAACTGGGTGTACTAAGTGTTGAAATAGTTATTTGTGTTAAGTATTAGAAATGAAATCTTTATAAATAAAAGTCTTAACATAATTTTATTCTGTTTCACTTTTAAGTTTATCATGCATTTCCTTTTATAAATCTTCATTCTACAATGATAAAAAAAAATACTAGAAAACTAAACTCATGAATTAGAATAAAATCATCAGTCTTGAAACACTGATGCTTTAGTTAGAATCTAGCGAATAATACATGGATCTATGGATAATTCAGTCATCCAGTCTCATTTTGCGACCTATGCAATAATATTTTTTATTTATACTTTTGTTGTAAGTAATTAATAAATAATTTCACTTTCATATCGCAAATCTGACGCTTTCAATAGATAAATGCGTGAATTAGTTAGTTTCAAAGAAATTGAGACCCCAAACAAAACTACAAGGCAAACATTTAGCTTTGAGTGAAAGGACTATTATCTAATGTATTATGTAACTTGTAGGACCATGCTAGTGACGTGACAGTGACAGTAGAGTAAGATGATGTTACTTAATGTCAAGTTTGACTTTATTGTTGTATTGTTGTGATGTTCGTTTGCAAACAAAAAAAACAACTTGTTTGAAATTCAACCAAATGGAATCCGCGAACAGATCTTGCCATAATAAATATGATAGAGTAATGTCTCGTGTCCATAATCAATCGCAGACCAGCCTCAAATCATGTTATTCAGTTACACATCATGATATACCGTCGACTGTCAGAGTTGGCGCGAAACCATCTGCTGCGAACGTGAGGCCTAGAGTTTTCAATGACCTTCCAACTTTTTTACATGATTACGTACCAGAATCGAGTCAAGAAGAAGTTAAACGAAGCCATGTGGTAAAGCCTCGTAAGACAATTAAATCTTTGGATGTGGCGGCTTCCCCTTCGCGTACAGTCACTAAGCAAAGAGAAGTTGTTAAAAAGTCTCGAATTAGAGCGCAGGATTCTGCTCCATCAGTCTTATTCAGCAACGGAAAAAACTGGTCTGCTACACATTTAAGAGAGAGTTTATCAAGCAGATCTCATTCAAGATTAAAGGATTTAAAGGTAACATCAACGTTGTTTGTGAACTTCAAAAACAGTGTTTACTATCATATTCATATAAATAAAATCTACAAAATGAATGAATACCCCTTTTATTTGACAGGTTCATTTAAAAAAAAAATATACTAGGGTAATATAGAAAGGTTTTATTCTGTAATATTGTTGTACATCCATGTGTAATAGTAATATGACTAGCTTCTTAGCGACTAACTTCAGTAGCAAGTATGCTGCTTGAGGCTAAGAGTATTGTATTGACAGTACAACATTTCAGTATGCATCCTAACTAATATAAATGTGAATGTAAGTTTGTTACTCTTTCACTGTAAAACGGCTGAACCAAGTTAGATTGCACTAATTTGGTAAGAGATGGGAGAATGCGAGAAAGCTGTAGGAAGCAGCTAGTATTATAGTAGAAGATAATAACTGGTTTGGTATCCAACTAATATTATAAATAGGATAGTTTGTTTAGATGATTGTTACTCTTTGACAGGAAACCTACTACTAAAAGAAATGGATAAAATAAGCACACTAATAGTTTATAGCTGGTGCCTGAATCTAATTGGGATTCCAACCAGACAAAGAAATTTCACAGATTAATAGGGAACTTTCAGAAAACAAATCACCATGATGCATCAAATCATCATCTGCCTAGCCTTTTTCTAACTATGTTGGGGTTGACTACCAGTCTAAATAAACAGGATGCAGCTGAGTACCAGTTTTTACATGGACCAACTTGATATTTGACCTTCACAACCCAGTTACCGAGTAATATGATACCCCTGCATCAAAAAATCTGTAAAAGCATCAAATTATAAGTTCGAGAATTAAAAATGTATATAAAACCTGTACTGTGATATAATAATGTGAGTGCACGGCCCTTAAAAAAGAGGATGATATGTATTAAAATATTCCTATTTTTAACTCTTACTAGATGACCCGGTGAACTTCGTATCACCAACATCTATATTAACTTTGCTCACTGCTTAAACATTCCCTGGACTCTGACAAACATTTCAAAACCAAAATCAGCTACATCAACCCAGCCATTCTCGAGTTTTAGAGAGACGAACGAACAGCTATTCATTTTTATATTTAAGATTATTGTAATGTTTTGCAATTTTAAATATGTTTTATACAACTATGATATTGTTTATGGTTTGTGCTAATATTGCACTCTGGCACAAGAACATTGCACTAATGGTCCCTATTATTTCAGGATGAAATTAAAGCTTATAAAGAGACTGAGCAGTTAATGAGGCTGCGCAGTAACTTGTATAAGAAATGTGGTGTAGTGTTTGACAATGTCAGGAATATGGTGGAGGACAAAGCTGTTCAGGCACAAACGAAGGAAGAACCAACACATGGTGAGATTAATTGTTTTATTTTTAATGCTATAGAACAATGTTTTTATGAAAAAATAATTGTTTCTTTTAGTTCTCTACAAATCTGTACCATTTATATTTTTATTATTAATTTATTCATCATATGCATGCACAATTTTAAATTATTTTTTTCCACAGTTTTACAAGCATCCATTTATCCATTATTTCATTTATGCACCTGGATAATAAATATCCTTTGCCCTTTCTGGAGGTTCAAGTTATCACCATAACAAATTTCAACTAATGAGTTCAGCTGTCTAACCATGGAAGTGTAACTGCCAGTCTTACTTTTGCATTTATAACAACACTAGCTGTTTCCCGCGGTTTCACCCGCATCCCGAGGGAACTACTTAGCGCACCCGGGTAAAAAGTAGCCTATGTTGTTCCTTGGGGTCTATTCTATCTCTGTACCAAATTTAATTTATATCGGTCCAGTAGTTTTGGCGTGAAAGCGTAACAGACAGACAGACAGACAGAGTTACTTTCGCATTTATAATATTAGTAAGGATACATTATTTTTATCTGGATGCCAGTGAAACTGTGGGAAACAGGTATACTACATAGACTGTGACTTATATAAAGAGAGATCCTTATACACTGATTGACTGACTCACTCACATCATCAACACAGAACCAAAATGGTTGGACCTGGACATATGAAATTTGGACAGTAGGTTACTTTTATTGACTAGACAAGTAATAAAAAAGAACTCTTAAAGAATACCTACCTAAGTATATTAAATCGTTGAGCACACTAATTACATATATCGTCATTTTGAATTTGACTGGCAAAGCGACGCGTTCCCAGCCACGGAGGGCGTGATACTGAGTGGGTGAAAAGTGATAATGAGCCAACTGTTGGCTTAAATGTTTTTCGACACGCCGAGATCTTCAGTCTATTTAGACATTTAAATAATTAAAGGTCGGTCTATAGTGACACTTTCACTCGTTAGAGCCTGGCGATGGATCGGGGTGGGTCGCATCAGATCGGATCGAGCCACTCTATGAAAATGCCCAAATCCGTCGCTAGTGGACGATGTTTCATACGAAATATTTCATAACTAAGTATTTTTGCATTGCGATACGTTCCAATCCGACCCGCCTGGTGCACGCATAGCTTCAGGACTCGGGTCAAACCGCGGGAAACAGCTAGTGTCACAATGTGTTGGTAGTTTTTGCGGTAAGCCATAGATGGCGCCTGCTACGTCAAAAATAAACGGCTCCCTTTACTTACTATACGTATACTATACTATACTTACGGTATTATTATGTTGGATTATATTACACTTTGAAATATTATTCTAACGATCCTCATAGCAAAAATGTTGCGATATTTCAGCATAAGGGTATAAAGCCGGAATAGCTCAGTTGGGAGAGCGTTAGACTGAAGATCTAAAGGTCCCTGGTTCGATCCCGGGTTTCGGCACTTTTTTGAATCATAATAAGTTTAGTTATTTGTTACAGATACTGGACAAGTGGAGATAAGGTGAGACAAAATATATGTTTATAGTTCTTTATCTGTAGTATTTAGTTTTAAGTAATGAGTTAGATCGGAAATCAAACTGTTATTTGAACAATATTCAAACTTTGAAAATAGTATACATATTCGTTGTAACTAACGTTTAATAAAAGTGTGTGGAACTTAGCATAATTAATATTTATTTGCACACAGGTAAATATACGTCTTACGATAATAGTAGAAACATCTCTGGCATGGCTTATTAACCGTCGCAAATTTCGTATTATACTCAATACCATTATCAAAACCCTTCATTGTAATATTTTATCCGTGTGTACTGGATAAAGTATTTCGCAAAGTTTCGCACGGCCTCTTTAGCTCAGTGGTAGAGCACTGGTCTCGTAAACCAGGGGTCGTGAGTTCAATCCTCACAGGAGGCATTATGTGATTCTTCTTTTTGTTTTCTGTGATTCAATTATTATTATGACTGCGTTTCATTACGAGACTTATATGGCCAGTCGCACAAAACTTTACCATTTATACTTTTACGAATATTACAAAACATAGTAGCAATAATAACTTAATACGTTAATCATAATTTTCGGGATTGTTGTTGATGTTTGTTGTTTCAAAGGTTTCTTGCCCGACTGCCGAAGAAGGTGTTTCGCAAAATTTAATTTAGTAAGGGTCACTTCATGCAGCATAAATATTTATAAGTGGCTATACAAAAAATTATAGACCCTACCAGTATGATTTTATTTGCTGATTGATTCAGAAATATTAGCTGACCTCAACTGCTGAACAATTAGCCAAGGCTGACTTTGCTAACCGTAAAAATGATAGCCATTCATAATGCTCGGTCTGTATAAATAATGACAAGTTAAATCGGGCCAAGGGATTTAGAATTATATGTTTTTCATGTTTCAATCACAGTGTCTGGGCACATATAGGTAGTTTCTCAATAAGATAATTTGCAGCAGAGGTATCACATCATGTCGCAAAAAATGGGAGTCATTTGAAAATTCGAATGACGCTATTTCGAAAAACTGTTTGAATGGTTCGCTATATATTACGTAGTCTTGGTATGATTTCGATACCAAGACTTTCGTACACTGTTGCGAATAGCATATTCCAATCTGAATTTGCCTGAGGATCGAACCACCCCGATAAAGCCTTATCTTTGAATTGGGCGAAATGTATCACCCAGCATGGTGCCTACCTAGCTCAAGCAAACGGTAGAGGATTCCGGTACTGCTGGAAATATTTCTTTCGCTGATATGGTAAAGCAAGGACCCAATGACTATATTCGACCTACCAATTTAAGCTCTGTAGCCATTTATCCCAACGACAAAGTAAAATCAAGCGACGAAACGAAAAATCTAGTGCAAAATAATTATACAGCCGGAAGAAATGAAGCTGCAAGTTTGCGGAGGCCGCAAGACTAAAAACGGAGGCGTCATTATCAGCACTGAGACAAAACATGACGCTGAAACAGTTAAGCAAGCAGGCCAGCTCAATTTATCCGAACTTATTGCTGGCGAGCCTAACAAGTTCAAACCCCGGATCGTCATTGTAGGAGTGCCAACTTCGTTAGCGAAAAGAACGATGCTCCAACCTGTAACTATGTACTTGAAGTTTCGGCCAATATATTACGTAGCCCTAATCTCTCAAGGAAGGTTTTTCATAAATTTGACGTCCTACCCTGTTAGGGACTTTACGCTAATTACTACATAGGTGTCATAAGTGCCAACAATACGGTCACGCAGCAAAAACATGTAGAGAAGCTTGTTTCTACTTGTGTACACTATGGCGATGTAGGACACTCGATGATCGAGTGCCCAAAGAAGGCTGACACACCGAAATGTGCAATGTTACGCGCTCACGCTTTAAAAAGCCTAGCCATCACAGTACTGGAGACGCCGAGTGCCCTGCTAGGGAAGCAGAATACAGATACATCAACTCTATTGATTATGAGAGCGTCTAGAGTATCATTTATTCCTATTATAATTTACTAGTGACTGTATAAACATACTAGCTTTCCGCCCTCGTCTTCATACAAATTCAAATTAAAAATGACAGAGTTTTATACAAACTTTCTTCCCCTATTTCATCCTTTTAGGGGATGAAATTGGAAAAATACTTTCTTAGTACACACTTACATCATTTAAGGAACATTTGTGCAAGATTTCATACTTCTGGAATAAGCGGTTTTAGCTGTACGTTCATCGATCAGTTAGCCAATCAGTTTCTTCTTTCAATAGTGTTCGCACTGCACGCAAAATAATGAGTGACAATTATAGGAAACATTTGGATATCTTGGGTTACATTGTTCCAATTTAGGTAGGGATCTCTACTTTTTGAAAATATTCTATGTTACTCGGTGAAGATGTAGCTTTCTAATGGTGAAAGATTTAAAAATATCGGTTGATTAGTTTTTGACTTAAATCGTAACAAAAAAACATATATTTTCTCTTTATAATATAAAACAGTTCTTTTTGACAATCGGACTTTAATTAACAGGAACTTAGAGTTTTGAGTTGTCTGAAACTCTATTTTTAGTAACCTAAATAAAAAAAACCTAAAAGGCTTGTTAAAAAGATGATAACTTTAACTTAATTAGATCCATTTCCGCCCACGGCTTCGCCCGCGTGGACAAGTTAATTTTGGTTGTTTAGTTTTTCCAAATCCGGCGGCATATTGACAATTATTGAGAAACATGTTTCCCGCGGTTTCACCCTTATATCGAGCGAACTACTTGACGCACGCGGATAAAAGGTAGACTTTGACCGTCTCCAGGGTCCCTCTATGTCCGTACCAGTTTTATCTAAAGCGGTTCAGTAGATCCATAGAAATCCCATACAAACTTACAAACTTTAGCTCTTTATAATATTAGTTTAGATTATATTAAAGTGAGAACTACTATAGGTATCTCTTACTGTTAAATATAAAATAAGACCTTGTACTTGTAAACAATAAGGTGCAATAAATGTTTTGAATTTCAATTTCCCGGAGGCCAGAATCCCCAAGTAAGCAACATTGCGATTGGGTCGCGACGCCCGCCCGTACCGAATGGCTGCCCAGTGGCCAGGCGTAATTATTTTGTCGCGCGAATATTTTTATATTGCGATATCTTCTAAGATATTTGTTTAAACTGTATAGAGTTGAGGGTACACATATTCCCTTTTAAATTTCCGTTCTGACAAACACATTTATTTAAATACTAGCTTTCCGCCAGCGGTTTCGCCCGCGTAGGCTATATGAATTCTCAGCCCGATCGGTTTAAAATTGACAAAGTTTCATACAAACTTTCATCCCCTATTTTATCCCCTTAGGGGTAGAATTTATCAAAATCCTTTCTTAGCGGATGCCTACGTCATAACATCTACCTTCATGCCAAATTTCAGGCCGATCCCTCCAGTGGTTTGGGCTGTGCGTTGATAGATCACTATGTCAGTCAGTCAGTCAGTCACCTTTGAGTTTTATATATATTTAGATTTAGATAGATTAATACCTTACGGGTTAAATAAGCTGCGCAAAAACCCTTCTTTTACCCGACTGCGACAGAAGGAGGGTTATGTTTTTCGAGTGTATGTATCTATACTATTATATAAAATGACAACCTCATACACTGAATGACTGACTCATCAACGCGGAGCCGAAATGGCTGGACCTAGAGTAATGAAATTTGGACAGGAGGTACCTTTTATGTCCTAGACAAGTAATAAGAAAGGATTTTTGGAAATTCCGACCCTAAGTATATTAAAATAGGGTTGAAAGTTTGTATGGAGTAAATTTTATTTCTTATTCGATTAAACTCAAATTTTGTAGGGACACTCTAAAATGAAAATAATTAAATACGTGTTTCACAGTTTTTCAAGATTTTAGCCCTAGGGTGAAAATATATGATTTTAAGTTTGTAAGAAAAATAATCTGATTTAGCTTTACGCCAAAAGGTCTGAACAGTTTTACTTGAAATTCACCAGAGATGTTTGTTATGAATCGGTTCAAGTTTTAGGCTACAAATCATCACACTAAATATTATGGGGAATGATCAGTGAGGTATTGAAATAAGTTTGTAATGGGATGACCTATCAAGTTTTTATAATTACCTATATGCATTTTCGCTATTATCTTTGACATGAAAATCATCACGCCCGTTTGTAAAGAAGATAAGCAGTAATTCAAATTGAAAACACGTTGTATTAGAATGTCAATTTTACCTAAAATGTCAAGGAGCGCTGCAGTGGAGGGGCTGTATTCATGATCATGCGAATCGGTTACATCGAGTTCAAATCCCACATATTTTTGTTCTTTTTTTGAGATTGGTATTTACTTATTTATTTGTTATTTTTTTGGTTGATATCACATTATAATATCTTTCACCTTAACGGCTTCAAGAATTAAGTTACGAATTTGTTAAAAGTAAGCGCTTTCAAGTCATAATGTGTAGCCCATGCGTTCCATGTATGAAAAGGGCCTCTTTTCATACATAAGAGCGGGATAATTATAAACTAAAAAGAAATTGCGCTTTCCATTGAATTCATTCTATTCCACACTTCAGAAATTAAGAATCTAGAATTCCCTTTGCTAATAAACAAATCATAAGGCCACGGATGAACCTGCGTGGGGATTGTTGTGGCGTTAAATCCTCTCTTCGCGGAGTGGCTAAGGAGGCACCACGGCATCTTGACCTACCGCAGATCCAATGCCTACGCCTGACGCAGGTTCTCACTGGACACGGTTGTTTTGGGAGGTTCCTGGATCGAATCAAGCGAGTGGAAATGTCGGGGTGTCGACACTGTGAGGATCACCTGGAGGTCACGGTGGAACATACGGTGGAGGTCTGCCCCACTTGGGCGGCGGCGATCTCTCACTTTCGGCCCTGGTTCAAACCATGGTCCAAAGAGAGTGGGAATAGGAAGCAGTCACCTTCTAATGCTAACCAGTCATGCTGGAAAAGGAGATCGCGGGTTGCGTGAGGGAGAGACAAATCTCACGCCCCAGCCACGTTATCAACATTTGGAGCCAGGAATCGACTCCAGGCCACTGTAGGTCCAGCCTGCAGACTTTGAGCAATAAGTGGCTAACCGTCCGGTAAGGATTAGGACGGGCCTAATCAGCGGGAAGACTCGGGACATGATTTTTCATTCCTAAATGAAAACATTTTTTTTTGCAAAAATAGAATGCAAATACACAATACCTAATTAGAGACGCCGACTTCTAGAATGATGTCTATTAGTTATTTTTAAATTTGTATTGTGTTCCAAGCCAGTTGTTTTTTGAAAAAAAGTTTTTCAGTTCGCTTTTTAGTGGCTCAGTTTGTAATTTAGATAAATTACAATATCCTAATGTCTAGACAAATGATCATCACCTTTTATAAGGGTGAACTCTATAGTCTGTTTTCTCCTTTAAAGCATAGGAGGTGTGTTGTTATGTTATAGAACAGTGAAAACAATCACAGGCATACGATCGCAGCAATCGTGGTTCCTTTGCTATTAGTAATTGAAGAGTTCCATTGGTTATTTACGAAGAAATTCAACAGATCCCAATAATATATATTGTACTAAAACCTTTCTTGAAAACTATGCATTTGAAGAACGACAACTCTCATCCAATTCAGATCAGTAGTTTTTGAGAAAATCGGGGACATACAAACACATGCATACCGGTCAAATATAGAACCACCTTTTTTGAAATCGGTTAAAAAACAAAGACTACCTACCCGTGCGAAGCCGGGGCGGGCCACTAGTATTATATATGTATGTATGTCCATTCCTTTGGCACGCCCTACAGCCCTAACGGCTGGACGGTTTTTGACATATGAGGTGTCGTTGGACTTGCCTAAATTATAGTAGTGACATAGGCTATATAGATTTTCGAAATGGCGCCCGCAAATGGCGGAATGGGGGGTTGAATTTTTTCTTACCGTAGCAATATGGGTATCAAATGAAAGCTAGTAAAAAACCAGTTTAAAAATATTACGTAAATTAAAAAGTTCAAAATAAAAACATAAATTAAAAATATCAAAAAACCCGACTGCGTAAAAATACGCTTATTAACTAAAAAGAATAAAACAAGTCTGGTTGATCTGAACTTTGACATTCGGGACCCATTAAATAACCTAGACTCATTCCTATCCAATATGGGTCCCGACTGTCAAAGTTCAGATCAACCAGACTTGTTAGTTTATAATAAGAGTATTTTTACGCAGTCGGGTTTTTGATTTTTTTAATTTATGTTTTTAATCTAAAAATTTAATTGTAAAAGCAGTTATTGTGAGTTATCCGTCGGAGATACGCATATGCTATCGCGGACTATTTTATAAATATTGATATGTTCTTTAATATTGTAGTGCATCGTTTTGTTCCATCATCAATAGTTTTCGCAGCGTAAGCGATGAAAGACATTTTTTTTACAACTTAGGTTTTATTTCATTATGCAAGTTTTAGTAGGGATCCCTAATTATTTCTGGAAATAAATATAGCCTATGACACTTCTTAAAGATTAAGCTTTCTAACGGTGAAAGAATTTTTAAAATCGGTCAGGTAGTTTTCGAGTTAAATCCCTACAAACAAATCTTTCCTCTTTATAATATTACTAGCTGTTTCCCGCGGTTTCACCCGCATCCCAAGGGAACTCCTTCGCGCACTCGAGTAAACAGCCTGTGTCCTTTCTCAGGCTCTAGACTATATGTGTACCAAATTTCATTTAAATCGGTTCAGTAGTTTTGGCGTGAATGCGCGACAAACAGACATAGTTACTTTCGCATTTATAATATTAGTAAGGATTATTATGTTGCTCATACCTATTATTTAAAAAATTTCGCGCTCGCTACGCTCGCGCTCCAACTCTTGTTCCTCTATATTTTTCTCTATTACTATTTATAGTTTTTAGGATTCCGTAGGCATCAAGGAAACCTTATGAATCAGGGTGTCCACTATTTGGAAAATCAAAGCAATTGGTGGTAACGGATTTTCAGGGAAAAGTAAGAGTCATGAAATACAACTATGATTCCTAAGAATATTGATGCTCATATTCCTAAAAAAATTCGCGCTCGCTTCGCTCGCGCTCTTACTCATATTACTCTGATGTTTTCTTGACTTACTGTTTATTGTTTTTAACTCCAAAACAGATAATATATTGTTTCCTACCTATGCACATATCTAAACTTTAACATAAATATACATAATACTCTGGTTAAAAACAAAATAATATAATATTTTCCATAAGACGACAATATTGGTTCAGGGAAATACTACCACAATGGTCAGGAAAAGTCAGGGAACTATTTTGGTATTTATAGTGGACACCCCGCTGACCCCGCTTATAGTTTCTCCATGACTGTCTGTCTGTCCGCGGCATAGCTAAGCGTTCTTAGTACAAGAAAGCTGAAATTTGGTATGGATATGTACCTATACAGGTTTTTTTTTTAGTACTAAGTCCTAACAAACTGAAAAATACGTATTTGTAAAAAAGTGTTTAAGTTTATTTTGTAAAAAATTGCGCACTGGTTAAAAACTTTTCCTGTATTGATCACGCCGACGCCGATTCTTTCCAAAGGTCAGAACCCTCGGTGCGCGAGTCCGACTCGCACTTGGCCGGTTTTTTTCCGTATGGGTTTAAATTGCACTTAGGGGTCACCGCAAAAAACTCGCCCAGGGCGCTGATGGGGGTAAAACCGGCACTGACTATTAGGTACCTATTATTTTAGAAGGATCAGTAACCATTTATTTAATCACTAATTTCAAAATACTCAGATTCGTATGGTTAGTAAATTTTGTAATCATTAGGGAAGTACGTACCTACCCTTCTTCCGAAATAAATTTTTTTCAATTTTGGTTGTTGTTAAATATACATATTTCCTCCCTACCTATCTTACCTAGTTTATGCTACTTAATCTTAATTCACTTGACATACTAACTTTTAAACATAAGTCCAGCTTTACACGAACGAGTACATAAAACAAAAATGCATTGTGTACATTATTTAATGTCCAATTATGCAGTCGCTCTATAACTGATTACCGGATTACATTATATTAGATACCTATCTATCCTATGTATGCCCAACCAGTAGGCTTCCTATTTTTTTACGCAATAATTGTGGTAGATACAGAATCCAAGGTGTTTTAATTTGCATAGCGCCTTTATCATCCCAAGATACTTGTTGGATCCAACTTTTCAGCTTTCTTTTCAACTTTAATACCTAGCTTTCAACAAAAGGACCTAGCAGCTCCCTAGGTCTTTATTATTGTGATAGACCATATAAGATGACTTAATTTTAATACCTACATACTTATGTATGATCACTTAAATCGTTATTTGGACCGATTTGTCTGTTCAGTTTATATAGAACTAGCTGTTTCCCGCGGTTTCACCCGCATCCCGAGGGAACTACTTACTTTTTACCCGGGTGCGCCCCGGGTAAAAAGTAGCCTATGTTGTTCCTCAGGGTCTATTCTATCTCTGTACCAAATTTCATTTATATCGGTCCAGTAGTTTTGGCGTGAAAGCGTAACAGACAGACAGACAGACAGAGTTACTTTCGCATTTATAATATTAGTAAGGATTACTAAATATATTACATACTATAGACTAGCTGTTTCCCGCGTTTTCACCCGCGTTCCGAGGAAACTATTTCACGCACCCAGATAAAAAGTACCCAGGTAAAACCTCCAGGGTCCGCTCTTATCTTCATACGAAATTTCATCCAAATCGGTTCAGCCATTCACCCATGATGCCTTGACCAAGGGATATAGGGATTCATTTTTATATATATTTTCCTTTATTTAAATTCCATACATATTTTTTTCATTTTTAAATATTCATTATAAAAAAATATATAAAAAAACATTTAAAAATATAAAAAATAGGGATCCACCGATGTCGGGAACAGGGTCCAAGCTACCGGTGGTTAGGGCTCCAGAGACAGGAACCTCCTCACAATACGAGCCGTATCAAGGAGAACCGCCTTCTGAATCAGGCCCTTGACCCAGCCGCCTAACGAGAGCCTCGCGAGATGTTGATCGAGGCTCTTGGCCATCAGGCCATTGGCTGTCACGACTATCGGCACAATGACAGCAGAGTCTACATTCCACATGTCGACAACCTCGTGCGCCAAGTCGAGATACTTTATTTGTTTCTCTTTCTCGGCTTTCACGAGATTCTCGTCATGCGGAATGGTGACGTCGACAATCATTGTGCGGCGCGCTAATCGGTCTATCACCACTATGTCAGGCTTATTGGCTACAATAGTCCTGTCAGTGATGATAGACCGATCCCAGTACAACGTAACATGGTCATTTTCCAGAACTGGGTCGGGCGCATACCTATAGTACGGTACCTCCAGATCCACAAGTTTGTATATATATTTATTATTATTTTATAGATATATATATATAACTTTAGATCATATAATACATTTATTTTAACTGTATTTCTTTAGATTACAAGCTGAAAGATGGGGCTTATCGGGGGATTACAAACAATCCAATAAAAATATACGTACATAAATATATCGAATAAGTTGCATGCATAGATATGCGGTAGTGAAATAATTAATCTATGGTTCCATGGGATTTCTCTAAAAAGGACGTACCTACTAGGTATATAGATGTTAATGTAAGACGGAGTTTACACGCTCAATCTGGCGTTAGTTCAGTCTGTGACCTTGATCACGTATAGACCAATGGCTGAATGACGGATTGACAGGTGGTATTAGACGGTAACTCAGACTGACGATCAGTCCAACCGAAAACTTCTACGCGTTAGCATGCATTCTCATTAGGTATGGATTTTAATAAAAAAAAAGCTTGTTTTTGTTTTTTTTTTGAATGGCATCTCGCAGGTCAACCTAGAAGGTTGTCGACTGCTTAACCGGGCTTGAAAAAAAGCTTGTGCTGCTATATTATTAGCCCTGTCTACGACGAATCGTAGAAAAAGGAAGCGGTGATGTAAAAAGTGGAAACAAAGAAGAAAAATTAAAACTTCCAAAGTAAGAATAAATTCTTTCTCTGGGGCCAATGGTTGTGAAGGATGAAGGCTAATATTATAGCAACACAAGCTTTTTTTTAATTAAAATCCATACTAAGTTAATATTAAGGTCACAGACTGAACTGACGCCAGAATGAGCGTGTAAACTCCGTCTTAATAACCATCATTCTGGACCATCAATCCATCAGTCTGCGCGTATACAGCCAGTTTCCCGTCATTCTGACATCAATCATGAACTGAACTGACGCCAGAATGAGCGTGTAACCTCCGTCTAATACAAGTATCTATTATACGTGAAACCTACTTTACATTTTCCAAATAAGGACACTAAAAAATAAAATTATATTTTGAGGATCTCTTTGTAAAATATGTGACATAAAATACATGGCTATTTATGAATGTGGCTGACAGGTGTACTAACGCTAGACACCATCTTGAAATGACATTTTTGGTGATACCGGTCAAGAGATTTTTTTACCCTACCATAAGTAAAAATAAAGCTGTATTCGATAAAACTAGATTTTGTCCTCGAACTAGTTAGGAAAAGTAGTGTTGTAGATATCCATCGGCCACGGTGACTACTTAATAATCTGGTGTGTCTCGGCTTGTTGAGCCACCAACTAACATCCAAGTTAGTGTCAAATGTTTAAATATTGCTTTTTATTGCTTCCTATTTTCAATCATAATTATTATTGTGACTACTTTACACATGGAAATTTTCATTAATTGGTATCATTAACAGTATCATTCCAAGATGACAATGTTAGTTCCAGTTTTCACCACATTCATATAGATCCATGTCGGGCTATGATTTATCTATGATTATAGTAGACTTTGTTAAAATGACGGCTGCGGCTGTTTTTGAATGTTTTATATTTATTACTATTTTACAATGGACGAACTGTTCATTGCTATCGAGATTCAGATACCCAAACGAATACACCGCCCCACCGGAGACCACGTTGCTGCCAGCCGACTTGCCTGATGACCTGTACGCAAACCTGATAGATGAGAGGCCAGACCTGGAGCCCATTTTAGAGCCCTTGAGGACTACAAAACTTCGTCGTCCTAAGTTGCCATACCTGAGGAAAACCGTAACTTCAGCTCGAGAATCCCCAGTTTATTTTGAGTACGAGTACAAAGGCATGCAATCGGACGAAGTGGATGAAGAGGAGGAGGAGGAAGAAAACGAAATGTTTTCGAATTTGTCCGAGGAAGACAAGTTTATAAATATTACTAGTAGAACCGCACGGTACACGTACCGACCAATGGAAGGAGCAGATTTTAACGTGACTGAGAGCACTGCAGCCACCGAGAGCCAGCTTAGGCTGCTGCCATTCCAAGAACATAATAAAACTCATAATGATACCCGAAGATGGTTTTTTTTTGGACCTACAAACCCTTGGGATTCAGCCCGGGTAGTAGCAAGATGTTATTCATGTGGACATACTAAGAGTCTTTTACCCGACAATACGTTATGTCACGATATGTTCGATTCACAAGACTGGAGAGCTAGGACCCTTGCTAGATACTTTCGGAGCGTATGTTACTACAAGTGGGAATGGCTAGGCATCTATACGAGAAAGCGAAACTACACTTGGTATAGTGTGTGGCCTTATTATAGAGAACGTGGTCTTAAGACAGAGCGGTTGTCTATATATAAAGAAGGGTGTTATAAGAGGTTTTTGGATATTGGACAGACACACACATTCCGAGGTTGTCGGAGTTGGTTTCCAGAAATTACTGGTACTTTAAGTAATGAAAGGTTCCGAAGGCTTGAATTACTGTTAAAGCACCAAAAAGACACGTGCATTAGCAGCCCGCATGCGTCACTGACGGCGTTCTCGCGCAGCATCTCGTTGTTCGCTCGCTACCACGTCTGTGTGTGTAACGGCAGATATTGTAACCGAACCACCATCATCAGTGCTAATATGTCTGTGTTATTGTTAGCCGTAATAATTTTAACGTGTTTTCATTTAAGTTAATTTTAACTGTTTAATAAGATCTCTATTTAATTTGCTACAAGTAATTGGTTGTGGCACCACTTATTATTTATTTTTTTAATAAATAAAATAGTGATAAAAATATTTTTTAATTTAGAATATATTTTAAGAGAAGTAAATTATTTGCTTAGCAGAAATTCAATTTGGTTGGCAACATAAATCAGCTGATAAATATCTGGACGCAAAAAAAAATTGTGACTATTCGTACGGTAACTGGGCAAAAAAAAAAATTTGTTCGGTACGATCTTTTTTTTGTTTTTTTTTTCAGTGTCACGACAATTCAATTTTTTTCCCGAAATAACTAAATTATTGGTAGTTTGTTAAGTATTTTTAATAAAAGCTCGAAAAGCCTTCGTTGACAGAAAAAAATACATTTACAAATCATCATCTACCTAGCCTTGTCCCAACTATGTTGGGCTCAGCTCCCAGTCTAAACAGGATACAGCTGAGTACCAGTGGTTTACATGGAGCAACTGCCTATCTGACCACCACAACCCACTTACCGGGAAACACGATACCCCTTGGTTAGACTGGATATTAGACTTTCTGGCTTTTGACTACCCGTAACGACTGTCAAAGATCTACAAATGACTACCGGGACCAACAGCTTAACGTGCCTTCCGAGGGACGTCTTACGTAGTATCGTATTCTCGTACGGAGGAGCGTGTCCATCAGAATGGATGGTCACTACCCATATTTTACATCGAAATAGTTATAGAAAGTTGCTACCTAATTGCTTCTAGTTGCTACTAATGTTAGATAAGTGTTACCTCCGTTTTTTAGGGTTCCGTAGTCCGACAAGGAACCTTTATAGTTTCGCAATGTCCGTCTGTCTGTCTGTCCGCGGCATAGCTCCGAGATTCTTGTTACCAGGAAGCTGAAATTTGGTATGGATATGTATATTGATCACGCCGAGAAAGTGGTAACGTAAAATTTTTAAATTAAAAGTGGTAAATTAATATTTTTTTCTCGCGTACCTCTTCGTGTGGGGTATCGTTAGAAAGGTATTTCTAAAATATTATGGGTGTGTAAAAACCATTTTTCGGTTAAGTAAGCCATTTGCGAAATATCTAGCTATTAAGTGAACATTTTTGTTCTACACGAGCATGCCCCCCCCCCCCTCTAACTTTTCAATGGCTGTCCTTAGAAATGTAAAAAAATTTAACCCTACTACGCGTGGCTCGACACGCACTTGCCCAGATTTAGTCCCGTAATTGGGCAAACGCTATACCGGCATTGGTACACCATTGGCTAAAAATATTCAAATAATAACATCACGCTGTTATCGTAACTCAAACTACTGATCAGAATACTTTATTTTTTCGGATGGGAACTAACGAATGACTCCTCCCGCCGTGGGTAGCGCAGACAGACTCTTACTGACTAGAACCCAACCATGTTCCTTTCTCAGCCCTTTACATTTCGGGGGCCGGGGGGCGCGGTAACTCTATCCAACATTCCGCAGCCCCGGCAGGTCATGGTCCGGGGTAAATTTTTCTGAAATCTCTAAAAGACTTATCGGGGGATTACAAACTCAAACTCTCAAACTCAAATGTTTTTATTTCAAATAGGTCTTTGCAGGCACTTATGAAACGTCAAGCTAGTTGCACGGTTCCAAGGAGTGGGTCTTATGGAGAAGAACCGGCAAGAAACTCCATAGACACTCTTTTCAAAAGGAAATGTTTACAATAGTCTTTTTACAGTACAGGTTATCTCTGAGAAAGTTATACAATTCAAATGATGCTATACAAAAAAGATAAAAAATAATAATGAAACAATTAAATTACAATTTAAATTCAGCAATATAAATAATGTTTCAAGTAGTTTTCTGGTCGCCAGGGAAGCGACCTGTGCAGAAAATAAGTTATTAACGCCATGCATCCTTGTCGTCAATGAATTCCTGAATTTTATAATAAGCCCTTTTTATTAGTGTTAATTTGACAACATTTTTAAACTTTTTATCTGTAAGATCAAGGATACATTTAGGCAGCTTGTTACAAACAATCTAACATATATAAAAATATACGATCATAAAATATATCGAACTAGCTGTTTTCCGCGGTTTCACCCGCATCCCGAGGGAACTACTTAGCGCACCCGGGTAAAAAGTAACCTATGTTGTTCCTCAGGGTCTATTCTATCTCTGTACCAAATTTCATTTATATCGGTCCAGTAGTTTTGGCGTGAAAGCGTAACAGACAGACAGAGTTACTTTCGCATTTATAATATTAGTAAGGATAAGTTGCATGGGATTTGTCTAAAAAGGATGTGCTATTGTATCTATTGTACGTAAAACCTACTTTACATTTTCCAAATAAGGACACTAAAAAATAAAATTTTGTTTTCCGGTTGTCTTTGTAGAATGTAGTCGTCAGTAGTCGTAGTCTATTATTAAAATTACAATGACGGCTGTTTATTGCAGGCGTTTTAGATATTTTGAATGTTTTACATTTATTACCATTTTACAATGGACGAACTGTTCATTGCTATCGAGATTCAGATACCCTAACGAATACGCCGCCCCACCGGACGGCACGTTTCTGCCAGTCGACTTGCCTGATGACCTGTACGCAAACTTGATCGATGAGAGGCCAGATCTGGAGCCCATTCTAGGGCCTTTGAGGACTACAAAACTTCGTCGTCCTAAGTTGCCATATCTGAGGAATACCATAACTTCAGCTCAAGAATCCCCAATTTATTTTGAGTACGAGTACAAAGGCGTACAACCAGACAAAGAGGATGAAGAGGAGGAGGAGGAAGAAAACGAAATGTTTTCGAATTTGTCCGAGGAAGACAAGTTCAGAAATATTACTAGTAGAACCGCACGGTACACGTACCGACCGATGGAAGGAGCCGATTTTAACGTGACTGAGAGCACCGCAGCCACCGAGAGCCAGCTTAGGCTGATGCCATTCCTAGCACATAATAAAACTCATAATGATACCCGAAGATGGTTTTTTTTTAAACCTAAAATCCCTTGGAAAACAGCCCGGATAGTAGCAAGATGTTATTCATGTGGACATACTAAGAGTCTCATACCCGACAATACGTTATGTCACGATATGTTCGATTCACAAGACTGGAGAGCTAGGACCCTTGCTAGATACTTTCGGAGCGTATGTTACTACAAGTGGGAATGGCTAGGCATCTATACGAGAAAGCGAAAATACACCTGGTATGGTGTGTGGCCTTATGAAACCGAACGTGGTCTGAAGACAGAGCGGTTGTCTATATATAAAGAAGGGTGTTATAAGAGGTTTTTGGATATTGGACAGACACACACATTCCGAGGTTGTCGGAGTTGGTTTCCAGAAATTACTGGTACTTTAAGTAATGAAAGGTTCCGAAGGCTTGAATTACTGTTAAAGCACCAAAAAGACACGTGCATTAGCAGCCCGCATGCGTCACTGACGGCGTTCTCGCGCAGCATCTCGTTGTTCGCTCGCTACCACGTCTGTGTGTGTAACGGCAGATATTGTAACCGAACCACCATCATCAGTGCTAATATGTCTGTGTTATTGTTAGCCGTAATAATTTTAACGTGTTTTCATTTAAGTTAATTTTAACTGTTTAATAAGATCTCTATTTAATTTGCTACAAGTCATTGGTTGTGCACCACTTCTTATTTATTTATTTAATAAATATATTTTTTATTATTTTTTTAATATATTTTAAGAGAATTAAATATATCTGCTTAGCAGAAATTCAATTTGGTTGGCAACATAAAACAGCTGATAAATTATCTGGACACTTGATCCACTTTTTGTGCCATTCGTACGGGTGGGTGCTGGACGAAAAAATATATTTGTTCGGGTACGACTTTTTTCGACTTTATTTAGTTTTTTTTCCAGTATCACAAATCATCAATCTTGATGATCCTTTCCCCAACTATGTTGGGCTCAGCTTCCAATCTTAACCGAATGCGGCTGAGTACCAGTGGTTTATATGGAGCTACTGCCTATCTGACCTCCACAACCCAGTTACCGAGAAACACGATACCCCTTGGTTAGACTGGATATCAGACTTTCTTGCTTCGGACTGACACGTAACGACTGTCAATGATCTACAAATGACGACCGGGACCAACAGCTTAACGTGCTTTCCGAGGGACGTCTTACATAGTATCATATTTTCTCTGGAGGAACGGAGGAGCGTGTCCATTAGAATGGACTTTATTATTTTCATGTCTAGATAGAGTTTGAAGATCTGATCGCGTCTATTTTTTTTTAAAGATTTTTTGCCTACTTTATGTCACGCCATCCGTCGCTGGGAACGGATCACTTTACAGGTCAAAGATTCACTTTTAAAATGACGAATATAGTCAGTTTTCATCGATATTTAACTTTATTTTTGTTGTTTTAATGCCAAAACAATTCATTGAATTAATAATTTTATAGGCAGCCATTTTGTACTTACCGCGTGGTGAAGTTATTATCAATTTACTCTTACTTTTACTTTAATTTACTACTATTTCGATGTCTAAACGCCTGTACAATCAAATGAGCAAACCCGAAATCAAATACAAAACAGGTTTTTTTAACCAGGCGCTACCTAATAGAATAAATTGATAATAACTTTTTTCCTGCATTAAGGAGCTCCTGAGACCTCTGGAGACCTTACTTACCGTTTTGGACTTCAAGGTCCAAAACGGTAAATATGAAGGTAGCAATTTAGTAGCAACTATTGGTTAAAAAAAAACTCGATTGATTTGCGCAGTTTGTTCTCACTGGATAGAATGGCCGATCACTTTTAAAAGTATTTTATTAAAAAAATACCGGAGGTAGCAATTATCTAATAATTAGGTAGCAACTTTCTATAACTATATCGATGTAAAATAGGGATAGTGACCGTCCACTCTGATGGAGACTATGAATTCAGTAGTCAGTATGTTGTAAGCATGCATAATGCGTAGTGCTGATGACGAAGCCAAGAGTATTTTTTATTTTTTAGATTTTCTGTAACCCATATACAAATGCATACAAATAACGAGTATAGTCACAAGCATGCCTGAAGGCACATTAATATTCCGCTGCCAACCCAGCCCAGGGTGGAGGATACTCGATTTACATTCGTACAAGTAATGAAAATAGAAGAGACTCTATAGTCCTGCGACTATGCGATTTATTTGACGCAAGTTTTTGCACGCAATGTATTAAATGCTATTTCAGCCACGACGGAGCGGTTCGTTTATAAGAGCTGCTTAACCAGCAGATAATATTTTTTGGGAAAGAATTTAAGGCATAGAATAATAGTCCGGTAAATTTAGACATCAGAGCTTACAAAAAATCGCACCGAGCTAATCGGTAGGATTGTTCAAAACACCATTACAAATGAAATGTGAAAAGTCCTCATCGATCCGACACCTGGAAATTTTACTTGGGGTCAACGGGTCAAACGGGTTTTTCTCGATTTTCAGCAAAACGGTAAGTTTTATCATAAAATAAGACCCGTTTTTGAGACATAACGATTAAAAAGTTGAAAGGGTTGACATATTTGGCTCTATAGAAGTCACCATCTCGCATTCCATTACAAAACCGTCTACCTTAAACCGTCATGGCAAATCTTATGACTGTCCACCCGAGTACATTTACAATGATAATCGCGCCTCACTCGAGTCGAGGGGAATACCAATAAACGGTTTGTAACGTCCTCACGTATCTAGATAGGTGATAGCGGCCCACCGGACTGACAATTATTGCAGGCTACACGACAGACATCCACTGTGTGACATTCATATTATCATTGGCAATAGCAATTATGGTTTTTCGCTTCATATAATATAAAAAAAACCCGGCCAAGTGCGTGTCGGGCCACGCGCTGTAGGGTTCCGGAGAAGGTTTTAGTTAGTCCGAGTCGACTATAACTCTGTAACCGGTTAAGCCTACTTAGCCGAGATAGTTTTCCTTGTAAGTTCATTACGTTTGCTGCGTCAGTGATTTTTTCACATTTCTAGGGACATCCATGCAAAAGTTAGAGGGGGAAGCTCGTATCGAACAAAAATTAAAATTAAAATTGCACTTAAAAGCTAGATACCGCACACGACGAGATATACAAGAAAAAAATATGAATCCCCACTTTACGTGTGACAGACAGACGGACATGGCGACTTTATAAGGGTCCCTTGTCGACTACAGAACCCTAAAAAAACGGCCTAGGCCTAGTGCATGTTGAGCCACTTGCAATGTATGGTTCTGGTAAAGGAATAGGACAGGGCTGAACTATTTAAGCTCCTCATAATACGTGCCTGTCAATTGGTTCGAAACTAATAGCATATCGCTTGTGTTATAAATTAATGACTTTACTATTGAACTCGCACGTAAAATGGATCATTATTATTCTCTTGAAATCACCAGATACTTCCGAGATCATTGAGGACGATCCCTTAACAATCTGATCACGGTGCGATACGCCATTCATTACGAACGTGACTTTTGATTTCTATTTCGCTTGCTCTAGCTTCAGGAGCTATTTGTATTCTTAAGGCGCTGGTATCAATATTGAAACGGTTTTTGGTGGAATATCGTTTAATTCTGAAGATAGGAAAGTGTAGGAAATCGCGTTTATTTCTTTCATAATATTGGAACTTGCTGTTCTGTTCAGCTAGGAAAATAATGCGTGCGGTACATTAGCTCAACGAAAGAGACATGGTACCTAACAAATTGTTACAGTATTCACCTTATTATCATCTGCAGATAATGACTGTCGCCAGTTCAGTAAAATTTAAGACAAATCAAACCAACACCGGACCAAATTGACAAACAGTTATGACTGTTACTCTCTCTAGAAAGGGGGGTAAAATAATTCAATGTGTATGTCAACAATAATATACCTTGTTTTAACACAAATAAATATTATGATGCTTAGCTAGCTTACCAGCGGCTTAGTCTGTTTGGGCTATATGAGTTCAAATAAAAAAAGACAGAGTTTCATACAAACTTTGCCCCCCTTTTCACTCCCTTAGGAATAGAATTTCGGAAAATCCTTTCTTATCGGATGCCTACATCATACAAAGAACACACCTTCCAAGTTTCCGGTCTTTACGATCAGCAACACAGGACAAAGCATTTTATATGTGTAAATTATTTCTTTGTCTTTTGTTTACGCAATGTACTCGTATTTTGGCAAAGCATCCGGCTTTGCCATTTTTATAACTGTCTTGTTCTTTTTGCTCTTATTCCAAAACAAAATTTCCTGTAATCAGCAGTGGAGCAGTGAATTGCTATTAGAAGATTCATTAGTCAGTAGATTATAATTCTTAAACAATTTAAAATACATGTTACACATATACAGGCACACCAGATGATTGTTCCGTATCGAAACTTACACATGGCGGGTATTGGAATGCGCTGTTAATGTGTGACATAACAACGTACTGAAGGTGACTTTCAGCTGGCATAATAACATGGTACTCACTTAGATTAGAAAGTAAGTCGCAGTAGCATCAATCAGTTTTATTCAGTAGATTTTTTTATTAATAATCTTTTCTTACGTTTGGCTTTTGGATATTGTAGGAACGCCTGCAATGAGCAATTTGCTACAAAGTCTACTGTGCATCAATGCGTAAGGTTCTCAAAACGAATGCAGGAGCTCGTTAACAGACTTCTTTTATATAGAAAATAATCATTAAACTCATATCCTTTTATTTAAATAACATAACTTCTTCGTTAGAATCGATTGTCGTTCACAACATGCCAAAATACAAAAAAAAATGATAGACCAATGGACTGAATGGAAAAAAAACGGCCAAGTGCGTGTTGAGCCACGCGCAATAGGGTTCCGCAAAGTTATAGGGAACGCTCAATCATTGAATCCATTAAAAATACCACTTTATAACTTTATATTTCGCAAAAGGCTCCTCGAATAAGAAAATGGTCTTCACACACCTGCTAAATTTTTGAAAGACATGGGAAAAAAATATTCATCCCCACTACGTCTACGGGTACGGTAGAGAGGTACCCTAATTTATTTATTTTTTCAAAATTGTATTCTATCACTTTAGGAGGAGGAACCTGTTGACTACGGAACCCTAAAACGACTTATTAGGACATGATGGCTTGTGCATGAGTAAATTGGCTGTAACATATCCGTACTTGCATGGCGATGCTAAGGTTCCTGATTAGACAACAAAACTCTTAACGAAGAATAAACTTACTTTTGATGCTGTAATAGAAAGAACAATCGATCATAATGATGGTGATTGTTCGCTAGCACCGTGACTACTCCGCGAAGCAGAGAAAATGACCGTACATAATTTGCAAGAAAGTAAAAAATCACATTTCACCAACATCACGTTGCGATGATGCAACCCGCGATATCGCTGGAATGCAATTAAACGTGGTGATGTGACGAATGCCTTATCGCGCGGCCTTGACAATGACATTGCACGAGCGGAGGCAAAGGCAAGCGTTCCGCCTTGCTCGCCATTGTTTAGTGATTTATTGCAAGTAAAAGAGTTTATCAAATTGAAATAGATTTTTATAACGCTGCTGGGAATTAAATTTCTTTATGGTGGTTGCTTACACGTTTCAACTTTACAAAGTTATTTGCCACAAAAAAGCTAAAAATATTTTATTGGGTTCTAAAAAGGTAATAAAATCTGAAACCCGCATACGAGAAAAAACGAAAAGCACGAATTAAGAAAATCACACCATAATATACTTTAAGCTAGGTACATGATTATCCAATTCCGCATGAAAGAAGTTAAAAATTAATATTGACAGCAGACTTTACTGACTGAAGGAAGAGGGGAGCTCCATCCCCTTCCCTTCCTCTCATTTTCATTACCTACAAGGTAATGCATGGTTCTAGAGTAAATTATTTTATTATTTATATAGGTATGTAGTTTTTTCTGTCAGCAAGAGTTTCCGAGCTCGAATAAAAAAATACCGGACAAGTGCGAGTCGGACTAGCCCACCGAGGGTTCCGTACAAATTATATTTTACTCTTTATATGTTTTGGTCGAACATCTGCATGAATTCGTGTACCTATCTCCTACCACTTTTGCAACGAACGACGTATGATTTTAGCGATCGTAACAAACTTAACTGTATAAAAACTAAGTACTGAACCGATTTAGATGAGGTATCGAGATTGAAAGGAGTTCCAAAGGGCATAGTGGTAGGTAGTGTTTATCTGGGTGGGCCAAGAAGAAGATCCCTTCATGATAAAGATGTGGCCGCGAGAATTTGCTAGTAAATAGGTAATAAATATCCGCTTATTTTTTTTCTGTAATTTTGATTTCATACATATATTATTTTTGATCGCGTGGTAAACAAGCGACACATGTCATTACATCATGTTCCTTTGTTCGTCTTTATCATCACCACCGCTTCCTTCATTAACTTGCGAAAACTCTAGCGCTGAACAAACGCACTATTTATTCGGAACACGTTCCGTGCTACCTGTTTAGGTAAACTTTTATCGGTAATACTGTTTGTCCCGCACAATAGTGCGTTCTTTGTCTTTGCCAAGGTCAAACATGACTCAACAGCGTACCTACATTTATAATAACCACGACCAAGTATGAATCTGCGTACATAAACGACATAATAGGCTATTAGTGCATTGTTTTCCGTACCGGTCGACCTGTGGATTTAACGTCGCATAAGGTCTTATTTTTCAGTTCTTGCGTTGAATTTTGCACTCGATGAACGGACCACTGTTTCATAAGAACTAGATATAAGTATTTTTTGGATCCGTAAACGTTTGTTATCAACTAGCTGTTTCCCGTGGTATCACCCGCGTCTCGGGGGAACTTCTTCACACACCCGGAAAAAGTAGCCTATAACGTTCTCCATGGTCCCCTCTATCCCCATACCAAATTTTATCTAAATCGGTTCGGTAGATCTAGAGATTTTCCCCTACTGTTAGTATATAGAGAGGTAGATCACTGATAGGAAAACATGTGACATTGTTCAGTTACCAAGGTTAACGCCATGGCAATTTAACCTGTTTAACAATCTAATAGTCAATTTAATCTGTTTTAACGAAGGATCCATATAAAATAATTAAATAACGTAAAACATGACGTCAGTAACTTTACAAAACCGGCTTTTATAAATATTTATCGACATTTCAAATTAAACTTAGGACACCAAAAAATCCAAAAATGCAGGACAGCTTTACGTGCTCGTAGTCTCGCTATATTCAGAAAACGGTCACCCACCCATGGACTGACCGCGGCCAGCGCAGTTTGCCTTGCTAATCTATCGATCCGCACGGCTGGTACTTAGCCAGTGGCGGATCCAGGGGGGAGCAAGGCAACGGGGCTCAAGCCCCCCCCCCCCCTAACCAAAATCCTGGATCCGCCACTGTACTTAGCTACGAGTGTAATTAAGTGCTGTTACCTAACACATTTTCAAGATATCATCTTTACTAATATTATAAATGCGAAAGTAATTTTGTATGTCTGTCTTACGCGCCAAAACTACTGAACCGATTTAAATTAAATTTGGTACACAGATAGTCTAGAGGCTGAGAAAGGACATAGGCAACTTTTTACCCGGGTGCGCGAAGAAGTTCCCTCGGGATGTGGGTGAAACCGCGGGAAACAGCTAGCAAGTAAATAAAGTCAACACGAGTGGATTATATTTAACAGCCAACTGCCACCAGCATATAAGGAAAATGAAACACAGGCAGGACTACTTATTTCAAGGCAAACTGTTATCTCTATACAATATATAGACCAGTAAAATGTTTAGTATGCCATGAATGACTGCATAACATTTTATATTTTATGTAAGTGGAATAATTATAGCGGCCGCGTGTTTTCACAAGTTATTGTAACAAATTCCCGCACGATTATTTATTTACTAATTTTCGGTTAATTAATTGGCATGAGCCTATTTATTGTCCCACTGCTGGGCACAGGCCTGTACTTATACAGAGAAGGCATGAGTATTGATCACCACACTGGCTCAAGGCGGATTGGCTATTTCAGACTTTTTACCCGACTGCGACAGAAGGAGGGTTATGTTTTTAAGTCTAGGTTTCTTCACGATGTTTTCCTTCACCATTAGTCAGTGACGTCTAAGATATACTTAGTACTTGCCAGGTTTCGAACCACGACTCTCTTTAACCACTAGGCCACCACCACACTATGTATAACAAATATGTATTATTTATTATATTTAACTAAGTAATTTGACCAAAAATATAAAGCCAATTTAATTTTCTTCCTTGATCTTGGTATGAGTCGAGGACAGATGCAATGCATGTGAAGTAAAAGTATATTTTTTTATTTGATAAGGGTTTGCTCTTGATTCTAGTGTAGGTAAAAGGTGATAGAGACAAAGTCGATGATGGAGCGAGCTTCCCAAGAAGAAGCCTGTTCACTCTAACTTTGATTGAAGAGATTAGGGTTGCTTACATTATATTACATAATTTGAATATAGAGGAAATATAGACCAAAGAAGAGAATGATAGAGAAGAGGTGGTGGTATATGACAGAAAAGAATTTAATGATAAAGCGGTGGCTGCCACGCAATGTGCGATCTCCAGCTCTTACGTTTAAAGCTCTTCCTACTAAACGAAATTGTTGGTTTTCCCAGTTTAGCTCTGCTTACAAATAAGGTACTTAAGAACCATCTTTCCTTCCTCTCACCGCTGTTAGCCAACCGTTACTCACTTGAACGCGGTTAGCATTCGTTACGTAATTGTTACCATGCTTTTATGTAACTTCCTCACCTTTTTACGCATGTGCTATAAATTGCCATTCAGATCGAGTTTGTTTAACAGTTTAAGGGACCTATTGATAATTTCTAGTCATAGCGAGCAAATGTATTTTTTATTATTTTAATGCCAAATATTCCGTCTATAAAAGGATCTGATGATGTGTCTTGACTCTTAGATCTAAAAGTATTAATGGTATTAAGTGTAATGGTTCTATCGGCACACGGCACGTTCACTATTTCCTAATCCGAGATACCTTTAATGTGAAGAAAAATATTAAAACCTGCTTTATCTCACACGTGGACGTAGATAAAACATGCATTCACACAACCGTGTCGGTCTGACCCTGTTTCATTGAACCACGAACGTTTGGAGCGTTGAGAACGTTCTCAGCGTGTGGCATTTAGTGGGGAGCATAATTGGGGCCCCTTCACGTCACTCAACTGGGCTAAGGCCGGCCGTCGAACCGATACTTGCCTTTACTCAAAATACGAGAGACCCCTATTCCTACAGACATCCAAACATATGTCGTTGCAAAACTTCGTGCATTTGGTAGTTACATGTGTCTCCTTGCGCTGGTTAGACGCAGGACTGTATATATTAAGCGCGTGAAAGGAACTGAATTTACTACCGACAAAAGAGAAAGGTATACTTGTTTGCTGGACCAAGTTTGTGGCTAGCGCCGACTAGAGCCAGTTTCTAAATCAAGTTTCTCATAGTAACAAAACTTGAATACGGCCAAAGAGTTACTATGACTATGATCATTTAGTTTAGAATGTTAATGTTTATATAATCTTTCTGCAATGTTAAGAGAACACAAGATGAAGTTTATATTATTAGACGTAATCGCTAAAAAAATTCTGCAGATGAGATACACTTAAAGAACATTTCATTAAGCAACTACTCTGCTTATACCAAATTGGTAGGTCCTCTCAATCACGCATCTTGCGTGTTGTTTTTTGCTGAGATATGAGATTTTCCAAAGTCATCCAGTTAATCTTCATGGATTGGATATACTTCCCTTTTGTTGCCTTTCAAGTGCTTTTATTACTGGGAACTACTATTGGAGGAATGGCGTTGGTAAAAATGTTATCTGTGTTGCCATTTCTCGATATAATAAAATAGTTCACTCATTAATTCATTTTAATCTAGTATCATCATCAGAAATAATGGCATCGATGCATCTTAATGTCTTTGTAACCAGGTATAAAAACTTAAAACTACTTGATGGTGCCGACGTGCCTGTTACATTTGGTAGCCATTTCCTTCATTCAGACGTGAATATAGCAACGATGCTTTTCAGCAGAAATAGGTATGATAGATCTTCTCCAGTACTATAGTACCGGTAGTATTAGTAGTAGATACCACTACTGATTTTACGAAATGTGCACAATGAATACTTCACATCCATCTTCAAAAAAGGTTTTCATTCTTCAACTTCCAATACTAGCTTTCTATCATAAGAACTTATTTTACAGTTCCGTCCAATATGGTAACTTAGTTTCATTTTGTCAAAGCAAGAGTTGATGAGGCTAGGCAAGAGATGTTACGTGACTACTTGCAGTAGATATACGTGTTGTTTTGTTGAGATAATTAGTGGAACAGCTGGTGGGTCGTGGCAGTGCGCGGCGGGGGCTGCTGGCGTTGGCGCGGGAAGCGGGCGAACGCGAACGAGGTCGCTTCGTTGACGCTACGTGACTACTACAGGGCTGCCGATTACAGCTAATAATCATCTACATAATATTGCTAGACCCCTAGCCTGATGTAACAGCATCATTAAGGGAAGAAATAACTAAAAGCAAGATTGAATTGTACATCATCTCATTAGAAGAGTTACTTTGGTTTGAAGAAAAATTTGGTTGATTTATGTACCAAGAAAGAAGTTGACATATCAATCGAAATGTATCGTCATGTTGTGGGCAATTAATTTTTGAGTGGAGACTGTGGAGAGTCATACTCAAGTCTCATACGTTGACATAAGACGTAACAGATCAAATAGGTTCTGTTTTTCGGGTTCGATCCTCAAATGCACTACGTACTACTACGTACCTACTTAATTATCGACGAGGAAAATTGTATCAGGTTCTTTATTGCAATATGAGTTATCAGAGAAAATATACTTAATAATAGTAAATAACACTTTAATTAAAGCGATACGGAATGCAATGCAATAGGTAAACATCGAGTTAGTTATTCTTTGATAGTTCTAATTACAATTAGCATTTACGTTGTAGTTTTAATGGTTTGGGTATATAACTCTAAAGGAAATTCGTTATAATTTTACAGTTATGGTATATATGACTAAGTTGAATACAGTAGTCGTTCATTATACTATACCATTACCTAATCACGTAAACTAGGGAAGATTTGTTAAAGAACAATTCATGTGCCTTTTAGAACACTTATGTAATTCGAAGCTCCTGGTTAAACTGACTATCAATTTTTATTTAAAATTTTATATGAACTCTTCATATATAATAGTTTTTCCCGACGTAACCACATTCTTTCCCACATAACTAACCTTCCTTACCAGCACAAAAATCTCAGTTGTTAGCCCTAAACCGGCGCGTGCGCCGGTCGTCGACCCCACTGCGCCGTGACGCAAGCAGGCAACTTTCTAACCGCACGCTACGTCAGAGGCGACGCCACTTGGTAGAGGCCTTGCCGTCGAAGGTGCCTAACGCGGACAATGATCCCATGGTGATCGTAGCTGAAGTAATCGCGGCCTCTCGCTGCGCGTTGCTTAAACACTGCATTGGTAATAAAGCAATAGTTTGGTGAAGATGGCCGTCGGAAGTCGGTGGCGAAAATACACAAAACTATACCTAATTGGAGACTTCTAGAACGCAAAGCAATTTACGAACGAAAGCAATTTATAGTGTTTTTGAAGTTGGTGCTATTTTTGCAAAAAAACTTTTTTTTTATTTTTCGCTTTTCAGTGGCGTGATGTTATGGAATGAAATGATGAAACCAATACATAGCCATACGATCACAGTAGTCGCAGGTCCTTTGCTGTTAGTAATTGAAGATTTCCATTGGCTATAAGACCTTATACTACATATGTATATATATACCAAAACCTTCTTTGCAAAATATGCATATAAATTAAAAAAAAAACATCAAATCGGTTCTGCAGTTTTTGAGAAAATCGCGGACATACAGGGTCGAATACAGAACCTCCTTTTGTCAAGTCGGTTAATAAAACAGAATTCAAGCTGTCCTACATCTCCGTTGAAAAATACATATTGGAATGCTAAAATATTTATTTCTGTTTTAACCAAGCAAGCTTTTATTCAATACATCATAACAGCATCAACGTTCCACGAATTTGTATCAAATCTGTCAAAGTAGAACAGACTTAATTAGTATTAGTTAAGACTTAATTAGTATTGTCGTTTTTTGAAATCGGTTAAAACAAGAAATATTCCTGCGACCACGGCAGGAATATTTCGTTGTTTCGTGCCTTTTTCCGTTTGATTTATTTCGTAGTCGAGTTTTAGTTTTCAAACTTGTTTTTTCACTTGTAAATATACTCGTAAATGGATACATACGTCCTTCACTCATTACTTTTCTAGTTACCTAAATATTATTTAGGTATTGGAATAGCAATAGTTACCTTATGTATGATATAGGTTTATCAAAATTCATTGGATGTCTATTCAAAGCAATTCAATTTCGTTTTTACCGGGAGTCACGTATGCTGGCGCGGCTCGCCGGCGACGCCACGGCCGCTCGCTGTTGCTCGGCGGCTCGGCTGAGCCATGTGGGTCGACGAACGGTAAACTAGACTTTCTTTTTTGTTTTATCAACTTCTCGTCCGTTCGCTGTGGAATCAATCTCATCCACATTACACACTACTACGTATTTTCGATCTAGACCAGTTTGGAACTGGATTTTTTTATTCAGAACAAGAACTATACTATATTCTTTGAATTACAATGCTGTTTTTAGGGTTCCGTACCAAAAAATGGTAAAAAGGAACTCTTATGGTTTCTCTTCGTCTGTCTGTCCGTGTGTCACAGCTGATTATTTCAGGAACTACTCGCGCTATCGACTTCAAATTTGAAACAGTTATAAAGAAGGATTAGAAATACGTATTGCAAATGAGAAAAGTTAAAAATCATATAACTTTTAGGGAAAGAGTGGGGGGAAGTGGGGTTTTAAAATTTCAAAGTTTAGTTAGGTACCCACTAGGTCATGATTTGCACATTCTGATATATTTTGTTTATGTCTCTTAATTTCCGAATTCAAATGAAATCCGTACAAAAACCACCGTCCCCCTTATCTCCGAAGTTTGAGGAGTGAAAATCTGAAATCATTAGGGGTGATAGAAATTAACCTAAGTAGGTATTACAGAAAAATAAAACTATGATTCCAAGTATCGTAATTTTTAAGTAACCAGCAATTTTCCTATACAAACAAACTTAATTATGCGTTCTAAAAACGACTATATTGCGTATAATATTCTTTCCAATGGTCGGAACCCTCGGTGCACGAGTCCGACTCGCACTTGGCCGGTTTTTTTTAAATTCGTTTAGGCAACAAAGTGTTGCCATGTTGATACAAACGAAATAGTTACGAATTACATTAGTCAAGTAAGAATTAATTTAACCTGCTATAATTTATGACGGCTTGTCTAATCTTGTAAAATAATAATTTAAGCGATGATGACGTATTATTTCAGCTGCCTTCATTAAATACGTTGATCCTACATTTTCAGGAATTAGGCTTTTATCTATTAAGTTAGTGAATAATCTTGTGTATTGGCATAATTACAATACACAAGGAACTACAAAAGACTGTACCTACTACGTAACGTAAAGGACGTGCGTAAAGGAGCTCGTGGCTAAGTAACAGCCGCACGGGTCGATCGGTCAAAGGTTTAGCTACGCTTGGCGCGGTCGGTCTGTGGATGGGTAACCACCATGTCATAGCGAAACTCCTCCGTGCCTCGGAAAGCACGTTAAGCTGTTGGTCTCAGCTGTCATTTGTACATCTTTGACAGTCGTTACGAGTAGTCAGAAGCCAGATAGTCTGACAACCAGTCTTACAAAGGGGTATCGTGTTACCCGGTAACTGGGTTGTGGAGGTCAGATGGGCAGTCGCTCCATGGAAAACACTGGTACCTACTCACCCGCATCCGGTTTAGACTGGAAGCCGACCCCAACATAGTTGGGAAAAGGCTAGGCAGATGATGACTGTACTACGTGACGTTCTTTGTTTAGAGGTACCTTTGATAAAACCCTAAAAATTGATAAGATAAATGTAATCACGGTACAGATAATATCCCAACACAAAATGATTAAAATATGTACTTACTGTTTCCAGCGGTTTTACAAAAAAACAATTCAAAATAGAACTTTGATGTTGGCGGATACTCTACATTTCACGACACTATTACTTTTAATGAAACTAGTTTCACAGGTACTGAAAGTAGTGTCATGAAATTAATTTCTTCATGCATGAAACTTGTTTCATAAAATAAATTCGGCTTTATTCCACAGTTGATCTTTTCCAGATAATGAAAAGAAATCCTAGTATTTATGCGATATAATTTCACTGTTGTGAATTCCACCTGTTATGGTTGCACTATTTGCCTTATTACTTAGTGTTTTTGTTCGAGAAAATATTTCATTCATTCTAAATTTTAACCGCCTTACTTATAAAGTCGGAATAATTTTTACACTGCTGTTACTCAACGAATTAGCAAAAATCTCACTCATAAATGCTATATAGCGTTGTTCCGAAGTTAACACAGGTATAAATAACTGTCAAAATTAAACCCCGCCGCGAGGTGGTACAACCTCCGATTTGAGACAAGATGGCGTATTTTATTTGAATCAGCTGATTGATTTCAGTGTAAAAGTATACGATACTACGTATGACTGTTTTCAATTAAAAAATAACTTCTCTAACATCAAGATAAAACCCCAGAGACGATCCTCCGACCGATTTATGATTTTCAAAGTGATGTTATTTTTCTGTCCATGGAACTAAATATCAACTGGAATAGATCCACGACACAAAGTTAATATTAATATTTTTATTTATTATTGATTCAAATGCAAGTTTGTATCGTATTTGATTTATAAAGTCTTTGCTGTCCCGCAAAGGGCGGTACTCTTCTTAAGAATTGCTTTTTTTTGTTTCTAATATTCAGAGTCGCGAAATTTCTTGATTATATTTTATTTCACATTTATTTTAAAGATTGATTGAGCCAAGTGGACCTTGATATCACGTATTAGAAAGGGATGGATAAGGTTTTCAATTCAGTTAAGTTTCAAACGAGCGTACCCAGAAGATGCCTCATCCAGTTGTGTACTAGATCTTTTTATTTGTCAAATTTGCAACAGATGAAAAATCGAATTTTTTACGTCTTCATTCGTTCTTTAGTCGATTATTTGGATAATAGTCTGTGGCGACAGAGGTTTTACGTACCATAAATAACCAACTGTTAAATTATGTTTATGAGTGAACAAAAAGATAAACCGCGATTTTGATTTAAAATAGGGACTACGAAACCCGTGGTTAAACTTTAGATTACAGTTTTTTTATAAGTAAGACGGTAATAGTCATGTTAATCGTTGCTTTTATGTATTTATTAGCACTTTCGCGGAATACTCAGCAGCGCTTAACTTAATGTAGCCAGTGACGCATGTTGCATGCTCATGTGATATTACTGTTTGTTACAGACAACGTTATCACCAACTTGTCAAGTTTATCGCGTTATCGTGCAGCCGAGCTCGAGCACTACCAACAAGGGAAGTGTTTGCTCTACGAATTCCTACCTCTCATGTAGGTTTAATGAATTGCTCCACGATGACGTCAGTTGCGTGCACGCCGAGTGATGTACGCCTGGTGTACTTGTTACGACAGTTCTGCTATGATCCTATGAGGAATTCTGAGTGAATTCTCCGAAGTTCATGATCACATGATACAACATTTCAGCAAACTTTATAAACCTGGTCTCAATTTTTGTTGCAATTGAAGCGCCGGACACGTTTCTAGACATGTAAATCAATGCTTGACGTAATTTGGCCTGAGTTGTGTAGTGATGCAGACGGTATCTTTAGATTTGAAATATGTAGTGGGCTTCCGAGCTCCGATCTTAAGTTGATGCACTACTAAGACCGGCTTAATGTTGGTAAAATAGGAGTGTGTAAATTGAATACTATTATGCAAAAATCAAGGCTCGTTCACAGTGGTGCGTCGGTGCGTGGCGTACGCGGCAGCGTCACGTGATCACGTCCCGCGACGCTCACCGACTCACCGCCCGTGACCGTTCCGTTGGCCGACACGATGACTCGCATAGTGGCATCTGATACATTTTATTTATTAAGCCAAGCTTTTTGTAACAACTTGGAATCTCGCTTTTAAACCGGTACGTTGGGCTATTAAATAAACTCATGTAACAAGTGTACAATGTGTCGGTCAGGTTAGTTTTGTGTGTACCTAAGAAGGATTCTCTTATAATACCTAATCATTTCAATTCATTTAGTTTAGATAGACGGGTAGGTAGGACTCATGAAATGAATTTATTCATGGTGATGGCTATGGTGCGTAAGTGGGTACCTACCTACCACAATATTTAATCTTAATTTTTATTTTAAAACTGATATGTAATAATTAATCTAAAATCGTTCGTCATACTAAACTGATCTTGCCAATCATTCGCCTAACCTTGATCTATGCACGCGATTTATGATATCACGGAACTTGATACCCATTCCTTCCATGCATTTCGTTGTATATTAAATTATGACACGCATGGCTAATATCCAAGAGTTAGAAAGCGCATCAGCAGTTTGCGCTTGGCTCGCGGAGCCTGTCGCGCGGCGGCGCGGCGGCGTGGGACCGACACGCCACTGACCGACACTCGGCAGCGCGTGACCGATGTAGCAACGCCTTTACGACGCGCACTTCACCCGCGCCTCACTCTACACTCTAATCAATATTAAAAAACCAAATTAACTGATTAGACAACCGCCTGCCAAAATACTTAAAAGAGAAAAAACATAGGTAGGTATTTAGTTGCCGCTGAAAGCATCGCTCTAGAAGTTTGTGTCCTACACAAAAGAGTAGAGGACACATTTTTTCCTCTTGTATCTAAAAAAAAAGTTTTATTTTTACCTTCTTGATATCTTAGTAGAATTAATGTATCGACAGATCATTTTTCGAAATACGCTTAACTGTTTATATCTTGAAAGCTACTGAATCGAATTAGATGAAACTTGCACTACTCCCAAAGGTAAAGTAGGCAAATGTAAGCCAATAAAAAACGGGTCGAATGGCTTACCTCTTATTTTATGAAGTCAGTTAAACAGCCTGAACCAAGCACGCTTCTAAGACATTTGTGACACATGAACTAAAAACAGAAGAGGAACATAAAATGGAATCGCTCTTAGTCTATACGATACTTCGGTATTCTGTAGCCGCCATACAATTTTCACAGAAGAACTCAAGTGCCTCATTGTCATTCAAAACATTCGTACGCTTTCCTCCTTACCATGTGTTACCATTATGCTGACACAATACTGGGTGTCGATAAAAGCAATGTGGGGGGCGTGAGGGTGGAGAGGGAATTTCGGATCACGATTTTCTCGAGCGCATCTGTCCCGGCCGTGCTACTGCGTCCTTCGTGCGAATACTACGCGAGGTGATTCGCAGGGACGGACTCAACGCATATAAACATAGTGCTTGGAAATGTCTATCCAGAAATGTAGCTTCTCCTCATATCCACATGTCCATCATCGTCTATTTTCTGCACTTTGCATAAACCGCTGTAGCGTGCGCAGTCTTAGTAATTGCGCAAACGATGCGACTGGTCAATTAGAGCTCTATGTACTATTATTCTTATAGCTTTTCATCTTTAGCCTAAGACTCTATCGGACGAAATGTCTTTATGGCATTAATTGAGTTTGTGATAAGGTGAATAGTAACTTAGAAAATAATGTTCATTTATCAGACTAACGCAATAACGCTGTTGCTGTAATAACATCAGTATGTAACAATTTTAATGGCTGCCGCAATTTTATCGGCTTTGGCAAATCTCCTCAATCCTTGCGCCTACGCATTTCCGGCATGATAGCTCATTAACTAGTTATTCATGATATTTTGTTTCAACAGTTTTTGTTCTAAAATTGCTGTTATACGATCTGTAAATTGAGTAAGTTCCCACCTGGAGTAAGAGATCTTAGGGTTTGCGTGAAGATATCGTCCCGCTATTGCACCACTGCGTGAAGTCAATATAAAATGTTGTAACGTTGTATATTTATAACTTTTCTGGTTTCTGGGGAGTTTGTTGCGCCACTACTTCTTCCCGGCAAAAATTATGGAAGTGGTGAAGACATGGCGCTGTTGATTTTCAGCCTAATTTGAATAAATGACTCTTGAATTTTATAGTTTTCTCTTGTATTAATTGGCAAAGGATATGCGACGACTACACAATAAATGAGATGCTTGTATTTTGGTGAAATATATAAAAAATAAAATAAAAATAAAATTTACGTCAAAATTCGTAATAAACACATTTAATATATAATAATCATTCAATATTATTATTTGTAATAAGATAATATTTCCCCATATACATATATACAAATAATAAAAAAATATTGCTCAATTTTACTTGCAAGCTTTTTAGTTCGTGCTCTTCTAATGTATTTTATGTAGTGTGAAACAACATCACGTGGAGCAGATCACAGGGTAAAGACCGCGCCACATCAGTTTGACAACACGCTGACGGATACATGTCTTTAGGTAACGAGCGACTTGCGTCAATCCGTGTGTGTACTTCGTTTAGCAGCGACATGAGAACTAGCCAGTTTTCGTTTTACGTCAATCGCATTAATACATTTAACATGTGGTGTTAATCGATACTCACGGACTTCCTCGGTTCTTGTTAGCTGCTCTACATAATACTAGAATATTGGCTTTGCATGTTTCGTGGCAGCGCCAATAAGTTTCGTCCGTTTCTCATTCTTGCACTTTACCATCGTGACATGACATGCCGTAAAATAAGTATTGTGACGTGAATTATGACTTACAAACTAGTATGTATGTTAGTAGGTAGTATGTTTAAACAAATAAGTCTTAAAGTGCGCCCCTGCAAGTCAGCACACGTACCTACCTTGGCTAAAGCATGACGTAGTGTCGCTACGTTTTGCGAATGCCAAAGCTGTGGAGCGCCGTCCGGAATACTGATGCGAGTTCAGCGAGCCCTACTGAATGCCGAATGAGGCTGCCTACATGGGTCCTTGGTAGTACGCGCGGTGCGTGCCAAATTGCACGTAATGCCAGCCCGATGGATTTATTGTTCCAACCACTCTGTGACGAGAATTCGTTTCGATTTTCTTTCAAATATTTTTCCCGTTTCGAAAACGGTATTGATAGCATTATGAGTGTCTCTTTGTTAGAATTTATAAGAAGTTGGTTAGTTAAATGCTCTTAACTCTTTTAGTCACATTGACCTATTGCAGAAATTGTGCAATTGTTACAGCCATTCTTGCAGTTGGCGATTCGCGCTCGTGATCTATACGTCGCCGTTCGTAAACGTTCCTCCTGGGTGGCGTCAATGCACCACACTATAAATAAACATGCACTTAAAAAAATGGGTTTATTGTTGTAAAACTCAAACAGGGCTTGACTAGTCCGGCTAGTTGGTAAAATATAAACATTTCCTACTACGATAATGATTCTTATTTATGGATGTTTTCCTAAATAAAGTTGAAACTTTAACATATATTGATGTTCTACCGCAAATGTAAAAAAGTTGCTCAGTTAACTAGTTTTTAATAGGACTTGTTGTTTCTTTACGTTTGCTATAATTGAATGTGGTAAATATAAGGCTGTTAAAAAGGTGGATTGGCCTTCTGGAGCCTTACCATGATCCGCCAAAGCAGGAATACTTTACTTGTTAAAGAGAGACGGTGCATTACGACGTCAGTAGCTGTGTTTCACTCTGAAATGTGCTTGCAAAAACACGTGGTGGTACAGCCCCTGAACACCGGAATTTACCTTAGGTACTTTTAAAATCAAAATCAGTAATTAATTGTGTTTGTACGTAAGAAGCGCGTATATTCTATTCAAAAGTCGCTTTCGATACGAATGCTTTTTCGAAAGTGATTCGAATATAAATCTTAAAATAAAAAATATTCGAATCAATAAGTACCTGTAAAATACTTTACAGTTGAAATATTCATGAAATTCTACTTGATCGAAGAGAGATATCCCTCTCTAAAATTGTGCCATATTACCCGGTTCTCCCACGCCTTTAGCCTTATAGACACTGGGGTGCTAAAAGAAAATTTTATTTATTACAGATTTATTTGTTAACTGACTTTGACTTCTAAAATAATATTTTTTACATAATGCATATTAGTGTGACTCGATGGAGGAAGGAAGCAAAGATATTACACATAGGTACCTACAACACCAATACAAAGAACATACTACATGGCAGTTATTGAACCTGGGCTACTCCCAACGGCTTAATAAATATAAACATATAGGTCAGAAGGATACTTCAAATAGGTACTAAAGTTTCAGACATTGCTATTTCATAATAGAATAAATTGCCAATATGTTTAGTAATTTTGCATGTCCGTAGTCACTCTTAACATCGAGGGACTTCTTCTTCCTGCCATGTTCCCAATCTATTTGTCGTCGGCGCAATATTCCTTTCGCTTCCATTCTTCTAAGTTAGCCGTCACAGTATAATTTACTCCCTTTTCATTCATATCAACTTTCACGCAATCTATTTCTTTGGTCATCTCTTCTTTGGTCTTCCTCTCCCCTTTCGTCCATCTACATTCATATTCAATACACTCTTTGTGGTCTAGGTATATGTGTGTGCAGTACGGGGGACTTATTATATTCATATCAATTCGCTCGGATTCATCATGTTTTTGGTCTCTGCAGGATCCTTGTAGGATGTCCGATAACATTTTAGATGATGCAATCGTTCCGATGCATTGTGATAATAGTAATAACTCCGTTGTGAATGATAGAACAGGCTACACAACAATAACCAAGAAATCGCCAACGACGTAGTAAGAAATTCAAACCGTACCCTTCACAGCATGTGCAAAGTAAATGGCACTTGGCAACGTACTTAATATCCATAAAGCAGCATTCAACTCCTTGGAACTAGCAATTTTTACCCAACATATGCACATAAAACCGCTTTGATTTCAATGAAAAAGGACCACTGGCACGAAATAAGGCTCTGAAGTTAACCTTGGTGACAGCTGCGGCGGCAGATGGTCGGTGACGTCACTACTCATCATGATAATGTAATAGCACTGTACCTATGCGAATATTCAAGTGCTGAAGTTTGTGCAGCTTTGTAAACTGTTCATCATCGCTGTCTTCAGGGTGTTACTCATCATTTAATATTATGCAATCTACTTATTTCACAAGTATGGTGCTGTACGTTGTTCAATTCTTCAAGTCACGATTTGCTTAACTTCTTTGTAGCTTTTATAACTTGTTTCTAGCATGACTAGTTTGTATGTCCAAAGGTTGCACTACGACCGCGGCAGCATATTTTAGTAATATGTCTAACATTGAAATTTGGACCCACAAAAAAGACAGGTCTTTAAAATGATGGTGTGTAGATGTAGATGACTTAAGACAAATTATTATTAATCATAGATGATATTTGTAATATTGATTATCATAAACTAAACAATTTCCAAAAATAGAAGATGTTGTAAACATTTGTGCGCGAACCTTTTTTTAGCACACAAGATGACACAGCATAATGAAAAATGTAGATAGTACCATAGTTGTGACGAGAGCTCCCCATATAACTCCGTAGTATTGTGACGTCACTGATGTCAAGGCTTTGACCTCGCCCCATTCGGTTCAAGATTCCAATTATTTTCTTGTTTACTCACGCTCCTCTCACACAACAACAATAGTACCAAAGTTATGTAAACACTTAATTACGGAGTTGAGGGTTTTGAAATGGGAATCATGTTTTTAGCTTACATTATGTATAGAACGGCATAAATATGAGTGCTGTTCACTTAGAACAATACGCAATTAAATTAAACATTCCCCAAGCCAAGTTATGCGGGCATAAAAACTGGGCACGCAACTCGTGAAGTCATGAATCAAGCATGTATGCAGCGAAGCCTTCGTGCATAAACCCGACAAGCCCTTTCCCTGCAGCTAACCAGCTATATCAAATATTATTATTTAATATTAAACCCCCACTTGGGATTTAAAATTGTAAAAAGTAGGGACTTTTTCCATAAAAGCAATGATTATGATTTTTCAACTTTTTTCATTTGAAATACGCATTGATTATAACTATTCCAAATTTCAAGTCGATAGCATGAGTAGTTCCTGAAATAATCAGCTAGCTAGCTAGCAGCAGGCAGACGAAGTGCAACTATAGGGGTTCCTTTTTACAAATTTTGTTACGAAACCCTAAAAATCAACCCCCTTTACTTTATTTCTATTTAGGGTGGTAAGAAATATTTTAAAACTTTGTCAGAGTGATCTGGTGTATATACATATCTATACCAAATTGCAGCTTTCTAGTACCAAGAACCTCTCAGTTATGACGCGGACAGACAGACGGACAGACATGGCGAAACTATTGGGTTCCTTGTTGACTACGAAATCCTAAAAAGCTTTGGCAACGACGACGGAAGACTTTATTTATGGCGAAAACAAAAGTTCATTATGCTGTTACAGGTAATTCCGTTTACTTTCTTCGAATAAGCTTAATGTCACTTTTGCGTTAATTTAGTCATATACGTTATGTAAGGGTCTAAGAAATTTTAATTGACAAGTTCGGAAAATGCGCAAGAGTTCTTAATTCTCAACAAAATTTAATGGAAATTTCATCATGGGCTCCGTGTTATTGAGGACAGATGCCAAGACGCTGATATCAGCGCGACGCAAACACTAAAGACACTAGATAACGCACATAGCAACGTAATCAGCACTTAAATGACAAGCTTCTGTCAACATTGGTAGTATTGCATCGTCATCGACCTACTTGGTGGCGTGACGTATGTTGTTTGTGTGCGTGCGCATATCGCAAATCTGGCGGGCGGCGAATCAATTTGTTGGTTTCATACAAAGCGTCGTTTATTTCTTAAGATTACAAGTATCCTTATAGCGCTACTGTTGACTTTAAATATTAGTTTAGTCTTTGTGAACTGGATATTTTGTGCCTGCTCTTTACATTAAATTCTCATGTAAATTAAGTAAATTCTGAAGTTGCTGTAATGACCCAAGGCTGTTGACCATTATAAGTCTTGGCATGAAATAATATTATCTACATAATTATGTTCAGTTAGAATTTCTTTCACACCTTCCTACGAGTAGCAATGCCTGAACAGCCATAGAGATTTCCTGGTAGTATTACTAAACGAATGTTTGTCTGTCTACTGCCTAGAACGGTGATAGTCTACTTTTTCTATGAGATACCTGTGCTAAACATAGCTATAAATAATAAACCAGAAAATATTATCGAACAGGCCACGTGACATGTTGCGCAAACAAGGATGTTGGCTCAGGTGCGGTTTACGTAACCGTCCTAGTACACTACGGTAACAACCGCTCATTGTCCGGGAGCGTGACTCAATGTTTGTTTTGGAAATTCTCATGTGTATCTTCTGTGGGTTCATAGTTTCATTCTAATGGGATACTTTCCCATTTTCAAATTTTAAGAAAATTTTGAGAGCACTCCACGTGTTGATATTATTAATATTTATGATCCTTTATTGATACACAAGTATGGACTAGTAGGTACTGAGAGCATTCAATAACTGACTGACCATTTACGTGGGGCGGCAGTAAATGAAAAGGGAAAACGTCATAAACAGATACAATAACATATTAGACGTGACCGTATTTCAGTCGTAAAACTATTTAGTAAACTGGCACAGGCGGCAAAAGCATAATAAGACAACAGTTATAAAAAGTAAAAGTCTGCCATAAAATGCTAAAGTTTCACAACTATAATAACTCTTTGAATTCCGTTATCCTTTTAAGACATTATACAACAGCCGTAAAGTGAACGTGAAACAATTTGTTTAACTAGCGTTACTTTCTGTTGAGATAAGATAAGGGACAGTTTTGTATCATAAAAGGAATAGTGCACTCTAACACAAGAAACCTGTTACCACTTACAATACTTGTTCATGTTTCTTATAATATTATCTGGTACAATGTCGAATATTATAATACAAGATCGCAATAAATGGAAATCTCTTCTTAGAGCCCTATGTCCCTGATGAGGGCCCTCATAACAGGATCGCATCATCATCATCACACATCGAATAAGCACATTCTTTCAGTTCCGAAATTATCAACAATTCATACATCTATGGCAGGTTTTGTTACTACAGTATCATTTACAGTTGGTATACGCCGTAGTCTGCTATCCAGGCTCGTTAGCTTAATCCCTTGTCCGCAGCTCGGCCATTAATTCGGTCTCAGTTTCAATTTGCTGTATCCCAGCTTTGCCAAATTTACTGTGACGTGTAGGTGAGGATTATTGACTAACGGAGAGGACGGTGAGTCAATTACATGTGTCCAATGATATACTTCAGGATAATACAGTTAGCATGGTAGCTGCATTGTTTTAAAGAAAATCAGTAAGTGAAAAGTTCTGTGATGTGTTTTGGATCAATGAAAGCCAATTTTTTATCGAAAACATTAAATTTCATACGCTACCCATTCATTGTACCGTCAGTTCCAATCATTCCGCTTAAAATAATGTTTGTGGATAAGACGTTTGGAATAAACCCAAACAAAATCAGACTTTCACTGTTATTTCCGAAATACTATGTCTATCGCCTAAGCAGTTGGTTTTATTACCTCTTTTGTTTCACGAAAAGGGAGAGTCTTTTGAATTGACTGTTGTCTTCGTCACACAATTTGAAATGTTATTAACAATAGGTTTATGGGACGATAAATCAAATTTTATTTGTTACTTTACTTTCTTATTTAAATGTTTCGCCAGGCCCTATTCAGTCGTAGCAATTATATTGTTCAGTTACGCCTGACTGCATTGTTACATTTGACAAGTGCAGAAGAAAAGATTATGCTGGTTAGTTTTGATGAAGCTAAGCGATATCATTTGTAATAGAATAAGTTTGCCAAGGTCTACTATCAGGGTCTCAGGTTTATTTTAGGTAGGTAATCCACTTATCATTAGCCTCAAAGTGGCAAGTCATAACACTACATCAGTTTCAAGAAATATTTTTCAATAGGATTCATATCGAATTCGCTTCGCACCGCGTTATCAGTTTGTATACAGATGCGGGAGTGATCGAGCTCTGTTTACGTTACTCGGAGCCTTGGCACTGAACGAGGCTATGACGTCACTCGATACACGCCACAGACTACACGGGATCGCAGAAGGTCGAACATGGGTCGTTGCTCGCACTGCTTTCATGTTTAATCGATTGCTTATAATTTATTTGACGTCACTGTGTGAAAGGTTATTAACGCTAAATTAAACCCAATCGAGTTAATCATAGCGACATAATCCATGGTTAAAAATAAATTGAGAATTTTTAAATATTTATTAATAGGGGATTACTCGGAATTAAATTATCAGGTTCAACATGAGAAGGCCTTGTACAGTAAAATTATTTTACATGTCTCTATCATGCATAGGTCTACAGAGTCCTAGACCTTTAGGAGGCGAACGTGGGGCCGAAACCAATACTCAGAAGCTCTTTGAGACAACTATAGTGAAATGTTGGCGATTGTCCCTGTATATGTACACAATAGAAATGCACCCAGGGACAATCCCCGGTTTCTGCAGGACTATTGCAAAACATGAAAAGAAACTACTTGGTCTATTGTGATGGGATAATAGTAGACTAGGATACGGGGAACTATGGAAACCTACGGCGCCTGTGGAAACGAATGTAAAATACACTTATAAAAATGGCAGGTGGAAGCCGTTGGGTCCAGCATCACTGACCCACTCACCCCTTACCACGAAGCTTTCCACTCTACTCCATGTTTGACGGCCAATCGATGTAATCCAGAGGCGCGAGACCTTTCCCTTGTCATTGTTCACTCCAGCCAGTCAGTGAAGGCAAGCCTGAGAGGAGGAACTGTGATATCTCCCTGGAACAAGCTACGTACGCCCCCTGGTCGCTACTCCCCGTCATTCGCTTCAAGATGCCCTGCGGGAACACACGCAGTAAAATCATTGTTGTTATTTCAAAATTATTGGACCATTACATATCTTTTTCAGCATAAATTAACTTTAGGCAAAGACCTCTTATTATGAGTACCAGTTAAAGCAACAATGCTTCGAACAGGTATTTTAAGCAATTAGGGCATTTCATGGCGTTCATTACCCACATCACTCGATACAATTTGTAAGATAAACGTGAAAACTTTCGGCTGACCTACTGTTTCTAATCGGGCTACTGACCCGTTCTAGTATAGAGGATAATGTGTGCTGGTCTGTATGTAGTATTGCGAAAACATTGTGAATGTTGGTATTTTCCACGAAATATCGATTCGAGGCATGTCGGCGATAGATGTTCGCGTGTTAACACTATCTCCTAATAATGCAAGAAGATCATTCAACATATAGTTGCAATCGTATGTAGTTTACTGACTAATTTTAGATATAAAAGCAAATCGACTTTAGCTTTATCTGAGGCAGTTTTAAGAGAAATAAAACTACAAAGTAGGTAGGTACTAACTGCAAGTGACTTCTAGAGAAATAAAATGTGTTTATTCAAGTGTGCAGGAATGTTGCTCGTATACATAATGATGGTCTGGTGGTACTGGTGCTTTATTTATAAGTGTATCACGTTTAGCAAATTCAAATGAGTTCGGTCTCGACGTTCTAGCAATACCTAAATGCTCCAGTAAATATGCCTGATACAGGTCGATGCCGGAGGTCATGCTGGCCTAATACTTTGTTTGGATTTAACTGTACTTCTAGTATTTGGTACCTATCTGCATACATTTTCGGCTTCACAACACTGAGTGTAGTGGGCACACTACAGTCCTTGACAGTGGAGCCATGCTCATGACGTCAAACCGGCGCTATTTTTGTATAACACGCATAAACATTCGTATTTCCTTGTTACATGGATGGTACACGCTTGGGAAATATACTTATAATCACAGCTTGGACACGAACCTTAATATAAATCGTGCGGACAAATATAGGAAACCTAGTCTGCATCAGCATAACTTGTAGACCTATTTTTCACCGTTTACTAAAGTTATGTAAGTATTTATAACGACCCACCTTCTGTCTCATGGGTAACTACAATCCCGACATAGGAGCAGTAATCAGTATAGTATTTTATATACACTGGCTTCACGCAAGCTGCCACAAATATTCGGAATACTGTGCCAAATTGTGAAAACCCGGGTTAAATTACAAAATAAGGAGGTACTTAAAAGTTCTGAATAAGAGTGTGGATCACTAAACATATAACGCGTGAACATTTATAAGCGTAGGCAACGTAACATAACTCACCTGATCGGTGTACGCAGAACCGGTCGCGGGTCGCCCGCGGTCCGGTTACTTGGATACGTAAATATAGAATTTGATGAGCACACCACTCTGCTTCGAGCGACTACTTCGTGTTGACAGAAATTATACAACGAATCCAGTTCCAACTAATCTTATGACTAGCGGAAAAACCCTGTGAGTTAACATGATGTCGAGAGTAAACACGATTGCTTAAGTCAACAATGATTCACAAAAAACTCGAAATATTGATGTTGTAATCAATGTTTGGATGACATGACATGCGAAATTCTAACGTATATGGAACCCACCATGGATATTTTCTCACATGTCGTTACGACTCATACTACAATCTAATCTTAGAGGTGATCCTAATTGAGTGGTAAGCTAAGCTAGGAAGTAAGTAGAATTGATTGTCCATTTTTATCAAGACCCACTGAATATCGTCACAAGAAATAAATCTAATCTAATTATAAAAAACAAGAAAATAAATTATATCTTACACTTGTCATTTAATGTGTGACGTCTCCCTAACGGTCTGTTATTGACAATTATGTCTTATAATTACCATCTTGTTAAGTTTTATTTTAGCCCTGTAACTGAGCATTATGAGAAGGCGTGCTGCTATGGCGTCAGTAGTCGATTCAATGCCAAGAATCCCTGTGCGATAAATGAATCCAGCGTAATAAATTAGCTATTCAACGAATCGTTCCTTAGGTGAATATAAAATCCAGAGTATTTAGTATGTTTAGTTGTTAAATATTACAAAAACGTATCCTAGTGTTACATAAAGCGAAGTAGGAGAATCCAAAGGACACTTGTATTTCTCAGTAACTCTGACAGTTGCCTTTGAAGATCTTCGCAATGTTTTTGCATTTTGTGCCAGTATATTTTTGCAGCAGCTGTGTTAGTCCATAAGACTAGGGGTTAAATGAACGTTCTGCCTCGCAAGTCGCACTGTGCCATATACAGGTAACAAGTAATTTTTTGTGTCGCAGAAACTAGTTTCTGTTAACCGGTTTGTGTTGGACTAAGGCCCAAGTTCACCAACAAGATAACGGTCCGATTAACTTAAAACAGCTGTTTAGCATAAATTCAAACTTCCAATTTTCGATGGTTAACGTATTATTAGAGATTTTTATTCCTGAAACAGTTGGTTACCAAACCAGGGTTGAACTAGAAGTGGGTAACAGGAAAATTCCAGCTTCCTGGTTAAAAAACGTTTTTGTTTAACGGGCCGATTAGGTAACCATCTGTTGGTGAACTTGGGCCTTAGTCTTTCATTCGTTAACAAGGAAATAATATGTGTGGTTTTATGTAGACATCATGTTCAATCACATGTTTAGTTGATTTGACCCATCAATAGCTGAATATGGAAACCGTGAATTCTTACCGGTTCTTCCCTACATATGAAGTGGTTTTCCCTCCATTTAAGTTTATTGGCAGGTGAGTATGATTCACTGGGAGTCATCTAAACGATACGAATCATGGAATTAAAATCATTCATGAGATTTTTATTAGGTACGCATAGCAACGTGTGAAATCCAACTGGAAAAGATGTAGATTTGGTCACTTTTGTTGACTTCCAAGACACGACGTTAAAAGATTAAGTAAACATAGTTACTGCTTCAACATAATGCATACACCAACTTGACCGAATGTTTACGATAAATACTGACACAATACGTATTTTAGGAAAAGTTTAATCTAATTCATAACTATTTCCATAGCAATAGCCACAAATGCATATAAACAGGATAGTGAAGCTCCCAACTGTCATGGTCTCGATATTACAACTATTTTTCATAGTTGGCACGGCGCCACAGATGCAGACGTAGAAGCACCCAATGATACAAACTCACGGAAACGCTTCAAATTCATTACTCTTTTATATCATTTTGAAATATATGAAACAGATTTCGTGAGAAATCCATGAATGTGTCAACAAACGGAGACTTCAAACTAACATAAAGTTCCAACAGCAGATGGTAATCAACGATGTTAATGTATAGGCAATGACGTGACGCCGTGGCGGATTCGCAAATGTTGTCATTACCGTTGTAAGCGGAAAAATTAGGCCTATTTAACAAAGAGTAGCGAACACAGCCTTTATATTTCATACTTGCAGTGAGTAGTCACTGATACATACATATATATGTATACATAGAGGGTAACGCCTGTCCGTGACATTTCTCACGTAGATTTGCTTGTAAGTGACGCAATACTTATAAGAAAAATTACATATTTCTTGTTTCGGTTGAGGGGATCTATCATTGAACCTTATTCTAATAATGAGGCGCTTAAGACTGTGGCTTCTGTGACCACGATGTCAGGCAAGTAACGCAGTACGCAGACAAACTCCTGCAGCCAATCAATGTTCGGCTTGTAACAGACATTGGGGATTGGCTAAAGCAAACAGCTGTGACTGTGTGAGCCGCCTGATTGGCTGGCAACCTCGGCTACCTTTAGATATCATGAATACAAATAATGAAATTGAGGAAAATTATAAATCATTTAGCCGAATATTCTGTTGCAGCATTGTCTGTGCTCATGATCAATCATTGACGAAAGATTATGTAAACGATAACATCAACAATATATTTTGTGTGCCTAATTTTAGCCATTCTAATGGTGCAGCGATGAGTATCTATACTGCACAGCTGACGGATTTAGAGGCAAGGCAACACAGCATAAATTTAATGCAACAATTAAATACAAATTATCGTTGAAATTATAATATTTATTCAGTGACGTAATATACCTTACATTAAAATCATGTTTGCTGTTCACGCAACAGAAATAACGTTTATTTATATAAATCAATTAAGGTGAAACATACGGTCTGTTCCCGGCCACTTTCCCGCTAGATGGCGTTGAAGTCAATGTTTTTAGTTTATTTGAGTTTATTGTGTAATTGGAACATATTAAGTCGTCGGAGTAGCTGTGGCGGTTCGCGGATTTTACACTTTATTTAACTGGGTCATTTCCTTGCCTCAAAATCCACCCAATTCGACAAAAAAGTTGCAAAATAACATTGTCCTTGAACATAGTATTTTTTACACACACAGACGTGGGCGAGTGCCTAGTCCTTACGTTTACGAAAATTGAGCACTAGATGGCGATTTTTACAACTACAGAACGCCACCTTCTACGATATTTATTATGTACGATGTACGATTATGTGATAAAAATAAAAGTTATATTTGTAGGCATAAACTATTTAATTGATTTATAATCTTAGGAAATAAATAATGACAAAATTATGTAAAATAAAACGCAGTTTACTTTATTATCTCACAGTATTGAAATTATTTTTCAAATCACAAGTAATTGAAGTAACACATGCCTATTCAATCAAAACTAATAACACTGATGAGTTGTAACATAACCAATTATTACAAAGACAACATAACTCGTAAGAAATTACAATTCATAAACAAGAGATAACAACAAATCTAAAACACGATTTAGTATGAAATATACAACTATGATGTAGATTCTAAACAAACTACTACAAAAATACAATTAAAACATAAATCATTGGACTTGTTGATTTCCCCCTCTTCTGAGTCTTCTTGTCTTGAAACCACTGTTACACGGCTGCTGCAAAGAAAAAATACTTTATTTAGTATACTAGTTACTTTTTGATGAATATTATTTACCATTCACTTCAAAATGTTATTTACCATCCATCTCCAAAGCTGCTCAAAAATCAATGCTCAAAATTTTTTTGAACATGTCTCAATGTTTTCTAGCAGAATAGTTTTCAAAAAAGTCTAAATCATTTTGTCATCATATTGCGGATACATTCATTATCTTGAAAAACTTCTATCACAGTCAAAGGTGCCTGAACCTGAAATAGTTTTTGATTATAGTAAGAAAAAAAGACACTAAAATAAATTATAATGTGGAGATCCACTGATCTTGAGATAACTAAACAAATTTGAATTGTTAATATAATATTATACCTTGTAAAGTGCACTGCTATAGTTTTTTACTACATGATTCATGCATTATTGCACTTTCTATTTCAAGTTTGCAAACGCAGAGGAGTCTCCGTCTCCATAAAACTCAAATAGCGACGTTGATGTAATTCTTCAGTCTTTTGAAAGGGCTTCCACAATAATTTCTGATTCCATAACTATAGACGGTCCAGTGAATTTTTTGCAGCAATTATGTGCTTTCATATCCATGTTTCTCCTCTCATAATATTGACATGTATAACAATATTTGTTTTTAACACCAAGAAATAGATACTTCCTAGAAATGAAAAACGACACTTGTAAATATTGCACAAAATAAGAAATAACACACAAAATAATATAAAGAACCTTTTTTAGATTAACTTACCATACCAGATGATAAATCAAAGTCATACCCGATCTTTTCAACCATCCTCCATCTACATATAAGAACAGTAAACAAATGGAACACCGTCTGAAGACACATGACCTTTTTGAATAGCAATTGATCTTTCTTGTTCACTAGCAGTTTTAATTTCCTCTATCAAATGTTCAAACCACACACTGCCCAAGATTTTTACAACACGTCGAAATTTATTAGTTGACAGTGTTGGAACATCCTTATGGCTTGTTATGTGTGCTGCTTCAGTATACTAGAGCTACCAGAATTGACAGTTGCCCAAGCAAATGCAGTGTTTATTTTATCAATGCTCTCCGTACAATGCTTCCAAGCTTTATGACTTATCGCACATACTGCACGTGAAAATTAATTCACTTCGAAACCCATCAAGTCTTTCACTAACAAATTCAATTTGCGAAGATTCACACATATTTCGATGTCTTTTCAAAAAGAAAGCTCACTCAATTACATGCTTCAAGTCCAAAATGCGATACCCAGATGTCTTAGATAAACATTTATTTGGAGCAGTTTCGACAATCAATTTGAAATGAATCAGTTTCAGTATCAGCTTGCGGCCAATTAATCTCAAAAGAACAACAAAAGCGCATGTTACTTTTAAACACTCAATATTTGAATAAAATTTAATAGTATTGTAATTCACAACCATGTAATGAAAATGATCGCAGATCACAAAATAATACAATACAATACTACCGCACAGGTCATCTGAATTCTGATCTGCTGAGAGATAATCCAGATCATAGATAATACAATAATTCTTATTTGAATTTTAGGTTTCGTTCGAAAATTAAAAAGTCTAGAACAACAAAATGTAACAGTAAAATTTTAGTTATCTTTTACATCATTTTTTTCTTTATATTCCTGGTAGACGACGCATAAGAAAAAAAAACTGTATTATAAACAATAAACTACAATAACTATAAAAATAATTATACGTCTATTTGATTGAACCTTCGTTCGGAAGCCTGTGTTGCTCGAAGGATTGAACGCACCAGACAAATTTTAGGACGCGACCTTGAGCTTCTTGGTACTACAAAATAAAACAAAATAATAATAATGTGCGTCTGTCTGAAACTTTTTGCAAAATTCGTAAAGTGTTTTTTACGTAACCCGGCAAAACCATATTTTGAAAATGTTTATTAATTTTGTTTTGTGACTAGGTACCTACTTTGGTAGCTTACCGATTTATAATAATTTTATCCAAAAAAATAAAAATACATTAAAATAACATGAAACACTGACTTAGTATTCAACACCGACTCATACGGCGTAGGTGATTAGTATTGTGACGAGATTTCAGCAAATCACGGGCCAACTTAATTAATTACTATATCTACCATAAATTACAATATATTCTATTAAATTGAAATCAAAAACATACTAGAAATATTCCAATTTGAATCAATGAAAATGCATAACATACAAAATATAACACGCAAGAACTTCCGCGCGCAAATCCTATCGCGGGACAATTGAGAATTACTTCAGAATGTATTTTATTACAGTCAAACAAGTGATAGAAGTTTGGCAACGCTGTTTCTTCGTCAATGTTTGAAGGTCAGGTCTAAGTTTGCAAGAGTGGCAGCGTCGCTTATATTACCTACCTACGCAAAATGGTTTATGTTGCCAGACAACAATAATTATGATGTAATAAAATAAAATTGTAAAAATTGTCATCTAGGGTCTTCAGTTTTATGTTATTTTATTGTTTTTTTTGTTTATGAATTGCAGAAAAGGAAATAAATAAATATTGTACATAAGAAATTGATTCATCATCTGTCGCCATCTAGCGTGCTAATGTCTAAACTACGCTTTTGGTTTGCTTGTCTATTCTATCCTATTCTATTTTTGTTTATGGCAAAAGACACTCACACTAATAAACAAAATGTCAATTTTTGCGTGAATTTTACTATTATTTTTCTTAGTAAATAATGTAAGTTATTCTCTAAAAAGTTGATAGGCACATACACATTTCATTGTAGAAAGTGATGAAATTATTAGTTTGAAACAAATAGTGGCTGTGTTTAGGATAAAGCTCAATCCCAAAATGTATGGACGGACTATCGGAACATCCACCTTAATATAATTAAGTATACATAAATAATGTATTTGTATTCGAGAAAACCCATTTACGACAAGTCAATAATTAGTTTTTGCATCGTAATGGATGAGGAAAAGGACCTGTTTCATATGAACGAACGCCGCCGTGTGGCTAACTTGATATTTCTATGGGGAGTGATGGAGTGCAGTTGAATATTTGACGGCAAATTTTATTGTAGTTTATCGAGGGCATTTTGGCGTCCATCAGAGTCAAATACGAAATAAAATACAAAGAATTTGAAGAACTTACATTGATTCACCTTAGTCATCTAATAAATTGAGACAGAGTTTCATAAGCCATCCACCGTAGCATTACAGATAGTGCACGCATGTGTGACGCTGATGATAAATATTATTAATTTAGGTAATAAATATTTTAACTAATTTATCAGTGTCTCAATCGACTATCAGTTTCTGTGAAATCTGCTCTCAGGCGTCCTGAAGTCTAACTTTATGAATGTATCAGCAACCAATGACGTCAGCCCGTTATCTTTAGCGATTACTTAAGTTGATACTCACTTATCTTTATTTATTATACCTTCATTAATAATAGATATTTATGTGTTTGCCTGTTTCATTATCACTTATGATTATCTAAGTTGGTTAATGGCGTCTTTATGGTGTGAAACATTTGATCTATTATTATCTATTGAAATATACACGTTTAGTACAAAAATATTGTACTAAGTGTTGAGTACGAAGGCTGTGATCTTGTTAGTTTTATCATTATTACTATTCCCTTTATCCTTATTAACTTTGAGTCTGTGGAGAATAACTTTTCCCTCCGTCCTATCAGTAGTCATAGTCAAATTAGTATTCAATTCTTTTCTACCTACATCATTCTTTACATAAATACATATTATGATTAATCTGAATATGTAGTAAATAGTGACAATACAGTTTCGCAAGGTTATCTGAGTGCAGACACTCGTTGATAACATTTCTTTTGCATCATCCGCCTGTTCACGTAAATACTAATTGTGGAGAGTTGGAACAGAACCAAGAAGTACGTCGTATGCGATCGTAACCGTTCATTCATACATAGCATTCATATTATGATCCTTCACAGCTGAAGCCAAAGTACTAGTTGTATCCGCTTGTAATTTATACAACGTCACGTTGCTTGGGTTACACCGCCTTTTTTGGTATGGAAACTGCTACTAGGAAGTTCGGGATATGTAATCTATTTATCATTACCTACGTGGTATCCGGCAATAGCGCAGGCAATGAATGAATTCATTTTAAAAGGTACTGTAGTTTGAGTATCTACCTAGCTACTTGCGCATTTTGACCGTTTCCTGTTCCTATTTCATTATTTTTATACGAGTATTAATACGTTATAAGTAATGACGAGGCAGATAAAATGTATTTATACGAGAATCGCTTTTAGTCTCTTAATTTTTTATCGAATGAACAGAAATTATTTGTATTCGTAAATCAACAGGTACAAAATATCCAGTCTAAAAACTAGTTTTAATATTTTTAACACACCTGGCATTTGCATAATATAAAGAATGGCTCACATATTTTATTTATAACTTCAATCTTAAGTTATAAACGATTTTATTGAACGTAGGTTTGTGCCAGTGCCAGTATAGTCAAGGTCGGCTTACCTACCAAAGATTACGTCATTAACAAAAAAAAATATCACATCTTATTGTGTTGCAAAAACAGAACGCCGCATACATAGCTAGACGTTTTACGTAACATCATAACATTCGTTGAGCTATTGACCTGCGATTCTTTCAGAATTTTAAATAAAAATATGCTCAACCTGATATGATAATGTTGGTTATTAATTTCTAATATTATGTTAGAGACATTGGTGTGGCCTAATGATCCTAATATAGATTCACAAGTCGGCAAATGTCGATTTTATTCAAGCAATCTTGAAATTAATTTGAACATAATACTTTTTGATATAAATGAAATACCAAGAAGGCTTTACACACGACCGGCAACTTTCTGTTATGCTACACAGTGGTGACCTATATAGTAAGAACCCGTAATGAATCCTTATAATCAATCAACTTACTACGCCCAAATTTGAATAAACCCGTGCGTTTCCATTAAGGCCACAATAAGTTCAAAACACGACGTAAATCACAATGAGTGGGACGATAATTTGGAACTAACTTTGATGAAATGTCAGACCTGTTTGCGTCTATGACGTATTCGTGTCAATAAACAAACGGAACAGCAATTTGAGTACCAGTGTATGTAATAGAAGCACGAGCGTGTGTGCTGTGGATGTGTGAAAATAGAAAACACGTTGTTCTACCTATGGCTATGGCTATAGTGAGTATGCAAGTCACCATGCTGTGTACTTAGGTGGTGTATTGCGCAGTACCTATATAATAATATTACATAACGCACGTAACACCACTTCTAGAACTAAGTACTATTGTGTCAGTTATCATGTTTATGTGATACCTACACAGTAGGTTTGTTATGTAATCGGTAAACTGCATTTGTAACTACATATAATGAATATATTTCTAAACAAAATAATTATGAAGATCGTAATTTGTCTGAATATTTATTTTGATACAATCTGTGTACATTTCACTGTAATCTGTGAAATAGAGATTCTCATGTAAGCATCATAATGTTTTCAGAATGAAACCTCAAGTTAATATAGTGACTGTCCCTAACTTTTTCTGTGCTGACTTGCTTGTAATATAAGTGTAGTACCTACCTAAGCACGCATCATATCTGTTCCATCACAAAAATAACTGATGGCATTAGGAAAGCTGCCACTCTAAAATGGAACTGGGTATATCTGCCGCATGTCTGACGACCAATGGGCGCAACTTACGATCCAATGGGTCCCGCTAAATGGCAAAAGACACTGCGGCAGACCCAGACGGAGATGGCGGGATGAGCTGGACTCCTTTAATAAAGGCTGGTCCTTAGGGCAAGCTAGAGAGAAGTGGAAAGAGAGTAGGGCAAAGGCCTTTCCCTGCAGTGGGACATCACAGGCTTCATCTGTTTAGCCTTTTCCCAACTACGGTGCTGGAGTAGCTTCCAAATTGAGAAAGAAACTTGATGACAGAAAATTGTTCGATGGCAAAAAAAAACTATAAATTGTGTCTCATTCGTACATATAATAAATAAAAATATTTCTAAGGTCTCATTAGTAAAAATGTACGTGTGACGAAGAACGCTGCGCTGGCGTATAAGTCAACAACACCTAGGTACTTCACTTTATCAAACAAAGTAATTAAATATAAGGTTTTATGCTCTTTAAATGAAACACACATCACACAGTAATGTCGTAATTGTCGGCAGCGGAATATTCCGCCTTCTTTGTCGACCCTCGGGTCAGTTATCTTCTCTGACGCATAGTCAGGGCTGGTGCACCAGATGTTACTTTGTTTGTTTATGTGTAACAGTTTTTTTTCCAGATTATAAGTTTTGCACAAGTCTTCATATTTTCTGTTTTTTTTTTGTAGTTTGTATAGTAAACCTCTATAGTCTTCATAACTTGTTGTAAAGAAAGTGTTGTTTACAAAGTGTTCTGTTGCTATGTAAAAACTTTTTTTATCGTCGAAGTTGCAGGTGTAATTAATTAATTGTTTAATGATTAAATGTATGTCAAAAGCTGGACAATGGTAGCCCTACATATCAGCTGGTAGGTCAATCGTTTGAGCACGTAGCAGATTACGCGGGCAAACACTGCGTAACGCCGCCGTCGCCAGCACGTGACTAATAGTGACCACTTGCAGGCCTATAAATAAACTTAGACTTATGATTAAGCACTGAGATCATAGCAATTCATTTAATTCAATGTTTGGCATAGCTTTTGGTCTGCATGTATTTGTGCCGTCATTTGATGTCTGATAATATAATTAATGAGGCGGTAATTGATTACTTTTCCTTATTATGTCATGAATATAACCTCATTGCGAGACTAATTCGGGCTTGTGATTCGTTATTTATATTCAATTTCGAATTTTATAATATTATTGATGACATAAAAAATGTTAAAAGGAGAAGTAAACAAATAATTCCGTGAAACTCGAAGCTTATTTTTTTAAATGGTTTATTGCTACAAATTAACGAATAACGGGGTTTCGTGCAGAATAAGGCAGCAACCTAAATAAGTATTGATGGAAGTCCGCCATGATAAAAGTTGGAACAGTATAAGTGTCTGTATCACGCTAGTGGCACGAAGCACGGGTAGACACGAAATGTCACTATTTTAATGTCAGCAGTCACAGGTCAAACGGGATTCGTGTTCCGTGAAATATGGATGTCGTGCGCCTTTCCTAAATGTGACATTATGGCATCATCGTCTAAAGCATGGCTTTCATTAGGACCAATAGGTCTCAGTCTCGTCTTCAGTCGATGGCTATCCATTAAACCTTTACTATTATGCTAATTCTTGTTGCTATAGTTGAAGATTGTGTATGTAATCACCTGGCAAGCAACTGTTAAAAATATAAACTTCCATGCATAAGAATAAGCTGCAGCCCTAAAACATTCAAATCAACCCAGTAACATTTGGTTCAATAATGTTGAAGTTCACACGAGAGCGACATTTGTAACGTTACGTGTACGTGACCCATAGAAAGGTTTAGGAAGCACCGCGATGTAGTACCATATGAAATGTCAATGTCGATGCCAGTAACTAGGCATATACGTAAGCAGATCTTTTCAACTTTGGTCTATTTTTAGTTAATTTTTTTGGTATATTTCTTTCGTTATAAAACAATAGTATGCCCTAAGCACCTCTTGTCAGAATAAAGTTGGTGAAAATATGGTGTAATTTATTTAATTACATTACGAAATCTCTGACACTAGGGCTCGGTTAGTAAATCCTGCAGCCCAAGTTAGATAAGTAGATTAATTGCAGCAGTTCAAAAGTGTTCAAAATTATGAGCAATGGTATTGTTATTTAAAAGTAATCTATCTTTACATGACATTGGCCACGCAGCTAATGAAGTAGTATTAATTTACTCAGCTGTAAACAAATTAAATAGGCCGAGCTAATGATACGACACATGTTATTTGTTTTGACGCAATCCTCTACAATATAAAATAACTCTAGCACTGTATTTAATATCGTTTAATGTAATGAAGCCACTTGGCCATTAGGTATTTAGATATTTAGTTTGATAGTCAATAATATGGTCAATGATATTTGTTGTATATAATTTTACGTAATTGTTGTGTCTGTTCTAGTAATTTATTCTATCTAATCTGAATATAGTTTCTGATATCTTTCGATTCATTATCAATCTCAAAAAAACGTGAGTTTTTTAACTGTTTACGAGAGATACAGATTATATTGCAACTTCAAATGTAGGTATCTAGTTCTTAAATATATTGCATCTGGTCTTACAGGTTTTATGTCATTGAAAACTATTGAAAAATCTAGCAAGAACTTTGACTCAATTTCAAACAAGTTACCAATTAATATTCAATCAGGATAGAATATCACTAGTACTTACATATTTTACCTTACATCACGTTGCTTCAGGAAGCGGCTCTGAGACATACATCAGCAATAACACTCATTTTGTTACATTACCGTCCATTACAATTTATTGTAGTGCATTAGCCCAAATGCACGTCCGTTGTTACACAAATACATCCGTTAAGACAACTCCGATTATTATTGCAGCTAGAAGCAGCTGTTTCAGACTCCTCAAAGTAACGAGGTAATTAAGCACACTAGGTTAACCAAATCACAATACATGTTTACTAAATTAAAACTTCGCTGATGATGAAATGGTTCCAGAAAAAGATGGTACGGCAGTGTTGCTTTGCGCTCGACTTGGCGACGGCACCGCCGTGCCCCCAGATTAGATTACTAGATTACAGCTGCAGACAATTCAGCTGTAGAGTGTATATAAATCTGAAATCTTTTGAACTTATATTCTCATCTTCAGCTACCAAAGCCATGCACAGTTGTTGAACAGCTTGATGAAGCGTGCGCCATCAATCTGGATAGCAAAAACAGCGGTGGCATCGGGTGCGTGTGCAGCGCTTTCTAACACCGCTCGCGTGACTGTGCTCGCCTGGCGTGCACTCGGCTAATTTGCGTTAGGGTCTGCGCTAGTTACTGATTTGCGGTGAAAAGTTTGTTGCATGCTCTAAGATTGATGTTGTTTGATTAGATACTAATATTCCGCCGATTAACAGTAACGCTAAAATTAGGCGATAAGATGTCTAAAATACCAATTTCAGTATTGCAGGGTAGGTACTGACTGCATTTGGATGACCCGCACTTGATATCCCGACAAGCCACACTCAGCGCTTTTCTTTAATATTTATTATATGCATAGTCAAAGTGTGGAAGCTTCCCGTGCCTATAACCCATAAACCTTCAAAACAAAAGTATACTATCATCTAATGGAGAGATCAATGGTGTCAATGTTTGAGAAAAAATCCTTTCTTACATTATAAATGTAAAAGTTACGCTTTTACGGTAAAATGACTGAACCGACTTGATTTAACCTGGTATGGAGATAGATTGAACCCTAGAGATATACCTAATATATTTAAAATAGTTTTTATCCAAATGAGAGTAGTAGTTCCCACAGGATGCAGGTAAAACAGCGGGAAAAAGCGAGTAGTTTATAAGAAAAACACGTTTGAAACACCACGAACACTATTATCCTCATTTCGCGTGCTGCGTACACACTTTAGTTTAATGGTTTGGCACACGACAAGGGGCTATCCCTTCGCCGATGGGTGGCAGTAAACAACGCTGGTCCACAACTTGCTAACGACATTAATAGTCTTCGTGAAAAGGCTTAATATCGGTCTCGAACGTTACTCATGTAATTTGTTTATGATTAGGGACCGTTCCAACTCCATAATTCCACAATCATGTCATTATGTAAGGTCCAATAACTTAAATTTCATTGGTGGCCATATCTTGTGGCATGTTGTTAAATAAATACCTACTAATAATATCCCCATGCGTTTTATAATCATTGGACATTGCAATATGATATGGTTATAAATAACTGATTAAGTAATCTCACAAACTTCTAGGCTTTTAGCTTCATCGATGGCATAAAATCATTCGCCAAGCATATGGTCGTCCATAAATAACATGAGATTCATGTTATCGGAACAATCCTGTTCTTTATTCCATTGTGGAGGATAGAAATGTGTCTGTGACGTGCGTCACGCTAGCCGTTAGCCACGGAAACCGCTCGCGTGATCACCAGCGTAGGCTTGGCACGCAACACGCGAACCCGCTACTGTATGTATTGGGCGAGGGACTCGCTTGAATCACCGGGAATGCCACTTTTTAACGGCCTTATGATAGTTACATATACAGCTTTTATATAATTGTCAGTTTTGTCCTAGACCTAAAGCCTGGCACTCCGTATGTTTAAGGTTCAAAATAAAGTTCATATATATCTTTATGCTATTCCGACGTCCTTGCAACGTCGTGTGATCGTGTCGTGTATGATGGAATCCTGCAAGGTTATTGCACAACAGAATAGACCGCGGAAGTCAAGCGATGTCTGCGAAGGTTTCTCTGACAGATATCATCTACAATGCGTTTAGATGTTAGATATGCTTTGCAAAAACAAAAATCAAAGAATCCGCTTTGTATGCTCTGTTGAACAAAGGCGGGAGGCACAGAACAAACAGAATTAATTAAACTACTGGAACTGATTAAGCGTGAACCGAACGATGTGACCAGTGTGACAAGCACGTGGTCGGTTTAATACCTCGGGTAATGCCTATTCAATGGGTACTAGCGGAGAGTCACTAAGCTATTTCTAGAACTGAATTATGGATTAGTACTTGCAGTTTGTGTGGTCCTTTTACACGAGTAGTTATGGTGGGTTGAGTTCCTCTAATTGTAGGTATAAAAGGGCCCCTGCATTATTTTGATGTACGAATATTAAAAAAAATCTATAAATATTAAATTGTGCGTAGATAAATATTGTCTTTTTGATAACTTAATCAAACTTGATAACAAGTTATGTTAGTCGCTAAGCTTTCATAAAGTAGTCAATCTATGTAAAGATCCGTTAAACTCACAGAAACCTCTTGAATACAATGATGTCCCGGCAACTATTATCAGAATCAAAAAGGTTATTTAATTTACTTTTACAACGCTTTCTACTCCTGCGCACTAAATGTTATCAGAAGCATAATATCAACAGTACCTTTACCGCGCTCGCCCGAACTGTTACTGTACGGTAAATTACCGTTAGCACTTTTTGCTTTTACTCCAGACCACCTAAGTTTTAACACCTTCGGTGGAGCAACGGCTGTGATTTTTACAACCGCATTTACTTTTTTACTGACGTCATTCTCGAGATTTACTTCAACAATGGATGCTGTTCCATTGTTAGGTTAGTAGTTTTTTTGGTATTTTTTTTCATACTCTTCTTTTTGGGCTTGAATGGTCTGTGAGTCTTGCTTCATTCTTAGCTCTGATAAGCTGCTAATCTGTTGTTTTGACACATTGTATTGAATTGAATTGTTTCTCTAATAAGATCGCTCTTTCTGTATTTTCTTATAACACAACTAATCTGGCATATAAGAAATAAGAGCAGCAGTTCGCCAATTTAAAATTACAAAATCTTATTTAGGTATAGAATAATCAAATTCCTCAGTATTATTATTTGTTGCAGGCGGCAATTATGCATGCTGGTATCGTGCAGTATGTCAAACAATACCATGAGTAATAATACGCGTCTCTTTGTTGCAGGTAAGACGGAGGAAACCCTTTGTTTCTGCGATTCTTTGCTTCCTTTCATTTCACCCTTCCTACTGCTCCCCTCCGGTCTATTTGGTTTTTTTCATCCACTCAACAAGACATTTTTCCCTACAATCACGTGACTCTGCAGATGCAAGGAAAAAAAATTAAAAAGAAGGTAATCATGTATATTGTTGACTACTTGATTTATTTATAACCAAGCAAAAATAATACATATTTATAACTGCAAATTACGATATTAGTACCTAAACACCTGTGAGGTAATTGTTTATGTGAGCGCATCCAATCATTTATCTCAGTCCAAAATGAAAAGCATATGCAATGCCAATAAAAACAGGACACGCTATCGTTAAAATCGCCATCGCGTTAAATGATTCAAGCTGTACAGTGGACAGTGGTACCCCGCATTTTAAGTCACTTACATTTAAACTAACCCCGAACAGTCATTGTCAAGTTCCGAGGGTAATAAGTACATACAACATCCGTTTCTCTTTAAGCTTGCGGAGTGCCACTTTTACTAACATAATTTTAAAATAACATTCTGGTAACAATACATCAAGCGTGAATTAACTTCAAGAGTACAAAGGTCCGATAGAGAATACATTAAATATATCAAACTTGGTCATGAGTCAGACCCATTGTTTTTCTGAACTGACTTCAAAAAATGAGGTCTGTAATCCACTCAAATGTATGTTTGTATATCCGCGATTTTCGCAAAGACCACTGAACCGATTTGGATGGGGTATTCGTGATTCAAATTTGTATTTTCCTAGGAGGGTTTTTTAATATTTTTGTTGCTCATAAAAAAAGGGAACAAACAATTTCCTGAGTGTCTTATTCTGAAAAGTTAAAACTACCTGGTATAAAACTTTTCCCTAACATAAACAGTGAACCCACTACACAATGAGTTCTATACAAACGGTCTTCAAAGTTTTACTTCCGCGGGAGTCCTTAAAAATCAACTGAATTTATTTACAACCCTACAATTTATACAGGCTGACTTGTTATTCTTGCTAGTTCTGAACCACAATTACATCACTAAAACAAGTAACCTTTATAATCTAGTAGAAATTCACTCGTAAAGTTCAAAACATAGACAGACAATGCAGTTAATAAAGCATTGTGCTAAAGTATAACTATTAATAGTTCATCCGTAATACCTCGAAATCTGTGAACTTTATCTAGACCGTAGCACTAAGTAGCACTAGTAGTAACTCTAGACCGTATGGGAATTTATTTTGTTAAACATAGGTCTTACTATCACGCCACAAAGAGGACGGGGAATAACAAACCACCCTGTATACACTACCAGCGTCACGTTCCCCTCCTGAGTCACGTTTCTTTTCGCTCAGCCAAATAAGATGTGTTTGCGGTGTCCAAAACAGGTCCCCGAAGGTCGACCACTTCGTTCATGTTCACTCGATCGAATGCTGCTTGAGAACAATTGTCAAGTGTCTATTCATTGCGTTAATATATTTTTTTATTACATTCGCTGGTTCTTTAGTCATCTGTAATATGAATCAAGGAACCAGCTACAAAAATCACACGACATAGGTACCTCAAATGCTAATCTGTTTATAAGCGAGTTATTTAAATTAAAGGGATCTTCAAGACAAGTGACTTTGTCAGGGTCAATTAATCCACTTGAAGGGATTCAGTGTATTTAATAAAACATGTTCAAACTTATTTGAAATCTCAACCTGACCATGATTTACGGGAGCACGATTCCTTTTAAGCGCTGCCGTGGAACCCTCGCGTCGGACCGGTCGTTGCCTTACAAAAACCTCTGTGAATGTATTGCTCTGGCACAACGGTGGGAAGCTTCTCACGATTCTTCGGGGAACCGGCTTGGCATGGCCCCCAACCACAGATTGCCCTTACTAGCTATATCTACGTCATTCTGTCTGCTTTTTAGTATATAAAATAAATTGATTACACAATGACTAGACTGCAGACAGGTAGGTACAATTGTTTTAGTATCAATGTTACGTTTCCGGATCCAAGTATTATGCGATAATGACATTACCTACGTACCTACTTAGCAACTAGCGACTCATTCTCGGTTTTTAGTAGAACTGAGCTTATATGATAATAACAACACAGCTCAATCACCGGGTTGTCATAATTATTGTCATGAACAAGTTCGTGCGAAGTGCGATTTAGTAGAATGAATAGGCATGACTTCATCAGGAATGAGACAGCTGTCACGATCAGGTTAAAACCTACTATGTGTGTTTCTTGTAACTTTAATGACTGTGTCTAATAAAATTAATGTTTGTTCCACGTAGACTGTAAAATATGTATCACACTCGAACACGATACACACGTTAATAAGTAAAAATCAAAGCTAAATTGAAATGACGTAAAGCATGAGAATTAAATTGTTGAAATATAACTATTGTCAGTGTTTCGGCGTGTAATTGATGTAAGATTTTCCACTTGGCTCGCCACACACAATGGTCTACGGGAACTGTTTAGCATTTAGCGCATTCGCAGGCGCAGGCGCCGCCACCGCCACCGCCGCGTGAGAAATTCGCGCCACCGACTTATGACTTCACTGCGAACTGTTGCCAACTGGTACAGTTATTTAGTTTTGCACTATAATGAACTCGCCAATGATTTTTATTTTAACAAGCCAAGATTATTGTGTCTTTTAAACCGCTCCTGCATTTGAAATGTTCACTTTAACCATCAGTTCAGATTCAGATAGAGCTTTACTGTAATTTCAGACAGTTTATTAGAGGATAAACATCTGTCAAGATTTTATAATTTCTTTTGTTCTTTCAATTGTTTAACCAGTTGTACCTATGTATCTCAATTTTCGATTCTTTTGAAATTCGGAATGCTACCATACTTGTATGTTACAGTTTATACCAGCCCCATAAATACGTAAGTAAACTTAGAATAATCTTCCGGCAACACTACGTTTGGCGTTCATAATGTAGATACAATTATATGATTCACATTAGAGGAAATAACATATTACTGAAGTTGTATCGACGACGTTGTTCCGTGCAAACAGTTCGGTTGCACTCTTGTCATAATTAAAACTGTCGATGATGTCAGTCGATGATAATTACGAGTGCAACTGTATTATAATTATATTTAAACGCCTCGAGTACCTACGTGCAAATTATATTACATAATTATAATATATTCGTCTATACTGGAATCGACGGTACCGGAACATTTTTCGGAGTTTTCTGCACCTCGCGGGGATTGAGGAACAGCCAAATATCAACTTGTAAATTAGATTAAAAAAAAAGTTTTATTTTCAGTATGCTAACGTCAACTGTTTTGTTTATCAGCGATTCTAAAATGATTGAATGCTATGGAGCGCTTTTTAAATTAAAGATCTTCAGAAAATAGTTTTAGTAATTTTTTTATTTATTTTATTTATTTATTTGGGAAACAAACAATCGTACAATAAATATTACATCTAGATACACAGTCTACTTTAAATAAGTGTACAATCCACTACGTTTCCACATATTACTAGCTTATATTAGATACAGTTTTAGTAACTTAAATGAATTTAAAATAATAATACATTTTTTTCCGTTTTCTTAAGATCTAATAGTTACTGCATGCATACGTAGAAATTAAGGAGATTGAGCAAAGCGCTTAACAATTTGTTTTTTAAATCTATCTTTAGACAAAATACATAGGTGTACATTATCTTTTGATTATGTATATATCCAAATCAAATAAATTTGTTCCACTGGGAACAAATTTATTTGATTTGGATATCGGCTCGCGAGAATGCTTAGGAGCATCTCCATGATTAGATATGATTCATTTTGCATATCATGACGAGTGGGTTTAATTCGCAGAACCTGACCCACTCTTCCTCTTAATCCATTAAGGGATCTTCTACTAGACTATACACCTCTTGGCAAATTGTGTGAAAGCCAACATGACAGTCACTCTGCCTTGAATCATAAGATATATTCAGATAAACGGTACTCGCAAACGAAAATCTATGGCCATTATAAAAATAGGGACACCTTCCAGTTTTATTGCACGTAAATATAGATTACCCTCTCGCGTTTAGTTTAACGAGCACTCCAACAAAATATACGATTATGTTTCAAGTTAATCGACATTGCGGGGTAACGCTGTTTACACACAAGTGGGACATGCTATCAATTATTGTCTAGTGTCCTAAATAAAACGAGAGACGAGTAACCGCGTACACTGTAGCACTAGTGTCATTGGTAGCGACGCGACAGCTAAAGATGGCGGCTCGTGACGTCACCGTGCGTTTCCTTTCACGTCACCTTCACCTTGACATTTGAATTTGATTCTAGAACGTGTCGCCGTACAGTGGCCGCTCATCCGAAACGCGCGTTGCATAATTACTGGTGTTCTTCGAATACATGTTACACAAGTTTTATTGATTGCTAACGATATGAAAGTTGAAGCTTATGTATTCATATTTTATATGATTTAATACCGTCAACTTATATTATGCCACCAAGTCGGCAAATTGGTTTTACTTGTAGAAGTATACATATTCCATTAATAAGGTTTTTTAATAAAATATGAAAAGCACTATGAAGTCTGTGGCGTTAGAATTAAATTATCTATGAATACAAATACCAGAACAGTATTTGTATTATGTAGATTTTATGATCATACATTGTTTTGTCTGTAAGTGTTGTAAGGAATGTAAACAATTCTTCAGTCATAAAGGTAGGAATCACTGCGGCACCACTTTTGATGGAAGTGGGAGATCGCATCAGGTCTCATACACGGTAATTAAACTAATTTTGCGCCAACTTTACAACCGGACATCCATTATCTGTCTCGGAGCGAATTGTATCCAGAAAGCATTCATGCAGATGAAGTGTTTATAACATCAAAAGATGTAGTTTGACGAGCATAACGTCCTGTCTCACATCTACTAGTTTGCGGTAACAAAGCTTGTTGTTAGAGGAAATTGAGCTATAAAACGTTATGTGTTCTCCTCAATATCCTGCTGAATATGTGGTATACTATTCTGTTGGTTTTTAACTTATACTTTGTCTTACTCCATCAATGCTGTCATTGACGTGATGGCTGCCTCCTTAGTCTAGTCATCACAAATGCTGCAGGATGTTCGAAAGAGTTACCGCATCCCCGGAATACAAAGGGAAGGAACTTGAATGGGTTTTAGTTAGTAAGAGTCTGATACTCTCTCCCGCCCCACCGGCCTCATCCACGGCGGGAGGAGTCATGTGATAATTTATTATATTATATGGGCCATGTTGCCTGATTTAAATGAATAACTAAAAAATAAAATAAAATAAATTTCCCAACCGAAAAAAATATATTAAATAATGTGGCCACAAATGCGACTGGTGTGAACGGAGTTTGATTCCTGGGTAGGGCAAATTGCTCTTTGGTTTATAACAAAAATTGAGGCTGCTCGTAGTTAGGCAGTTCCCGGTATTACACCCCCGTGCTTGGGATGCGTGCGTGATTCTAAAAGCCAATTCCATTTCAAAAGGATGAAAAGCCAGTGGTCACAATTTTATGTCAGAGGCAATTAAGCGGATTTGAGAAAGCTTTGACATTAGCAAACTCTGACATTGTTTTTTTGGTGCCAAGTTTTATTGGATTTTCCATATAGGATTTTCCATTAGTAACCCGCAGTATGCCCGGTTGGTGACGATAGTAGTATCACATCCGATTACACGTGACTTGGTTATATAGCTGGCGGAAAGTGGTGTGCTAGGTACACCTCTATCTAAACCCCAAAGGAAAACAGGCGTGATGTATTCGATTAGTTTATTATTAAAAAGATATTAATGACCATTAGGTATTTCATTGTTAGGTTTAAAAAATACTTGTTTACCATATAACTCGTGATTAGAGGTTTCCTTAATGAAACCTACTACGGGAATAATATACTGATATGCTGAACTAGTTTTCCTTAAAACTAGGGAAAAACATACGTAATAATAACGTATTGGCTGTTGACAAGTAGGCATGTTTCAAATGCAGTCATGGGTATTAATAGTGGTTGGTGACAAATTAATTTATTTTACTAAAGCAGAGGTTTTTAATAATAAATACAAATCGTCAATAGAATTTATTTATTGATTCATCATTTTCGACGATGACACAAATAATTGATCAACATAGTGTAATCATGACACGCGTTTACTCGACGAAAACAATTAAAAGCTTTTAGTCAATTATGTCGTAGGTATAACGTTGGTGACTTTTTAAATTTATTTATAGTAGTAGTTCTTCTTTGTTCTTTCGTAAATTTGTAATAAAAAAATATGGAAAATGTTGGGTCCAAATGCAATCAAGTGAACTCATAAAATTATGCAGAAGTAGGTAGGTATATGCTTAGGGGTAACGCCGGCAGTGGTCATGTTGCCCCACAAGACGGCCACTGACACCGACCACACAAAACATTTAATGCTCAAAGAAGGTCTTATTGATCACCTGGGAAATTAAGTGATATTTCCATATCTATTTCATTGATTTAATGTAAAAAACATTATTGGTAACCCCAAGCAGAGGCTATCACTAAATAACTAAAGGTCCAACGTCTACAACATGCCTATAACGTGTAAAATTGTTTACAAATGTCCTTATCACTAATGATAGCTCAGTATCTGCTTACAGTTACGTACTAGGTTTAACTAAGATAGCAGGGTCATCAATTATCTTCTGTTTGTTTTCAAAACTCGGTGGTGCAACGTTTATTCTGAGAGCGTTGTGATTGCGTAATGTCACAAATAGGCGTATTTCATAAATGTATAAGTATACCCTTTTGCTGTTTGTAAAGATAGTTGCATTAAGGGATGCCACATCTGCTGCTGTTATTATTTGACTAAAACCTGTGTCTGCTATCAGGAATGAAACTCCACCTAGAATGAATATGCTCCAGTTACAATTACAACCAGTTCTACGTGACACCGATTTTTGCACAACATAGTGATAGCATGAAATCGCTTGATAAAAAGAAATTGCGTATTAGTAATGATCACATGTTTAAAGACCAAAATTAATGTTGAGCCTTATCATCCTGTGTGCGCGGATTAACCAGATCGCGTAGATATAATCGATCACATGATCGAGGCGCATACATTCAGATGTTTCCAGGTGAATCGTACACTTCCCCAATAGTTGTTGTGAGCATTTCTAGCTTGTTGGGAGTAGACGAAAATCTAAAAGACCATCATTGCATAGTGCAATCATCTTCGTGCACTCTAGAAGATTCAGCAATGGTCAACAAATGCTTGATCTTGATATTTTTCAACATAAATTATAGTATACTCAAAGCTATACACATATTTCCAGTATTTATAGACATGCATTAAGTTTAAAAAAATATATAGCTATGAACTCCACTCAATACGCTTACGAAAATAACTTGATTGATACGTTAAATTCGTTCTATATAAAGTTCTATGACACAGTACATGTGTATAACACCGATTGACGCAAATGGTATCTTATCTAAATCGAACGATATGTTTAATCCTATTTTGGACATGACAATGATAGCTCAATAGGTATCAGTGATGTATTGTATACGTTTGGAAATAGCGTAAGAGGAAAAAAGAACGCGTCAATGTATAGATAAAAGCGAATGTAAATTAAACACGCAATAGAGGTCGTAGCGACATGTTGAAGTTACAATAAATTGATAAATATGTTAGTGGACTTATCACGTAACAACGGCGATGGCACTCGTCACTGGAGTGGTCTCTTACCAATGTTAACGCTGAACTATGAACATGACTGTGTTGCTATTTTAAAAACTGACGTTGTATAGATGGTCTTACCACATAGATACCTAGTAGTTCGGTTACCTATAGTATCGTATTGGTTAGAGCAACTGCGTTTTTATAAATAACATGATAAATAACTGGTGGATGATATAGGAGGACCATGCGGAACAACATCAGTAACCCTTTCATTTGACTCAAGCTATCGCATAGCACTCTTGGACATAGATCTCTCAAAAAAGTGTTATAACACCCAACTCCAACTGGGGCATTAAGTCTACCCGGCTTATAAAGTGTTATCAAGCTGGAGATGTGAGAAGGTGTGGGATGGTCCCCCACGTTTTCTCTACTGTTTTCTCCACTGTAGGAGTCGGTTCTTTCGACTATAGCACTGATCACAATTCATCTCAGCGGTTTATTATGTGCACTGTTCTAAATAATAAGTCCTATGCAAGAGATCCGGGAAGAAACTCCAAAGATACCCTCTCGCTCCTATCCAAAAATAGTACAATATCACTTGAAAATTTGAAGTTCTAACAAATGCATTTACCGTTGAGTTTAAATAGCTTTCCATGTTATTTATGTGTTACAGTCTTAACATTAGATAAGATTTAAAGTGTTTATTTGAAAAAGCCTCGTGTAAATCTAAGACTAGTAAAGACTTTCGACTGATATTCATACTACGAGTAGGTACTACTTTATACTAATTATACGACGTAGTATGTGACGCAAATTATTCAGTACTGTACCTAGTAACTACTTGAATAGGTGTAGATATCTCTTTTTTAGTATTGATAGGTATGATGATAATGTATCTGAGTCATAGCCGGTGCCATCTTTATTCAAATTTAAATGTCGCAAACTGCTCAATTTGTTACTTCCTTGGGGTATGCACTAGCTTTATGGGTTCCAAATACTAAAAGCCTAAAGTATGTATAACTTTGTACAATGTATAAGTCAATACCTATACCTATCGGTTTCAAAATAGCGCGCAGCTTATACACGTAGATAATGTGTAAGTGTTGGCTTCACTTCAACAAACAACTGATAAATTGATACCAGTGCTATCGTTATCAGCCTGAGATAACAGTTGACATCCATTTACGATCCAATGTAACGGAATTCGCTCCGATAATCATCTTTATTTGTAGAAAAATACACGTTCCTGGAAAATCCGTTCAATCCACGTGTATTCGTTGTTTATTGACTAGGTATTGTCAAGTTTTGAGTGTTATAGTAAAATTTGGTTCTGGATCGTAACCGATCATGATTGAGATAATTTGCCTATCATTTCTATCGCTTATCAGTGCTATTGACAAGTAATGATCATTATTTTCGCAATACTTATTTGTACTATTATCACGTAATATATTACGTGCGTGATTAACATTCTTCACTGATCCTTTGAGAAGTTTATTTAAAATATAAATAGCAGCTGTTTTATCGACAATCGACAATTTGAATATGTGCTACAGTTAAATAGTTTCCATTTTCTTTTTCCTTGTTTCTAGTCAATATTAAGCCAAACTTATGGGCGAATGACCTATCATATCAATGACTTGTTTTATTAAACCAAGTTTTTTCAAATTGATTATTCAATAGTGTGAGTTTCCTTTAGAATCGGGTCATTTTATTTATGTAAAAATGTTGTAATTGCTCTAGGCAGCTCGCTCAGTGTACTAGGTCGCGTACTTAGTAATTATCTTACTGCCATCTTGATTGATGAGCTCTTTTGACGTCAGCAGTCACACAGAAACTGGAAATAATCTTCTGAAATTATACTCCTTGTTACCCGAATGCTTTCAAGAAATAACATGCTTCTGCTAAATCATCTTTAGTGTTGTCTCTTCCATAAACTGGTCCCTACTAGAAATTCATTATTATATGGATTAAACAATATTTAAGGCAATGTCTATTTTTATACGATAAACGCGAAAAACATTTCAAGTTAAATATTTTATCAATAATATGAGATACGAGTTAATTGGGTGACCTCGTCGGCGGCGATAACGCTCACCCCAGAGATTCGCGATTGTTTTGTAAATACATGTAACGGGTCCGCTTCACACTCGATAAGGACACGCAATCGTGGCCATAGTACACTCATTACGTAGCAGACGCGCTTGTTGATGTGTTCCGCATCACAGCCGTAGGTACCCTTGCTCAAAGCTGTTCGTTATGAAAAGCGGTCTCTTTATCGAAACAATTCAGAACTTGCTTGATAGCCTACAGTCCTTATTTAGGTTTTGGTGTTAATAAGTCTACGACAACCTTAGTTATTTTATCTACAGCTTATTATTCACACACTTGGTGAACAAATTCTAATCCGTTAATGTTTCTTGCAGTCGAAGTAAGTCACGTTCTTCATCCGTTGTTCGTCACACCCACTGAATCATTACTGCTAAAATACCATTATTTATCACAATTTATCAATTATAGATTGCTGCCAGGTGCTGATCATTAAATTCGCTCGAACGTACCTATCCTCCATTATCACTTGGAAACTTAGGAATTATCTGGTGTTATCTGTCACATGTAAACATCCGGTTATACGAAATCACACATCAATATAGCAAATATAGCGAGTTACGTATTTAGCTGTATCGCAATGGAAAGTTCCTGTGGAGCGCAGCCGGCGATGATAGCGCTTATCGAAACACGCATAGCCGACGTGGTGAGCGGTCGCTGTGACAACACAACACCATTCCTAATTATATTGTTGGTAGGAAATTGTTGCCTAGTAACTTGCCGCGATTGAATTTTACTTACAATCTTATAAATAGTTTCAATAAAGAAACCAGTTGTAAGTTTTGACTTGATTTAGAATAACAAAGAAAAAACTATAAGTAGATCCATATGAACAACAACCTCCTGCTGGCGTCGACCAATCATAAACGCATGGTTTTTTATATTGAATTTTCCTTATGGCACTGTACACGTCTTCCTATTGCATTACTAACAGTACCTAACTCGGTGAATCCTAAATTCCATGAACCCTACGCAATGCTTCCCGCCTGTCTGAGGTGTCATATGAATAACAACTATGAAAGAATGCCCTACTACAGCACAAACTGGTTATGTGATCCGTTACGATAATGTCGAAACAGGGTTCTGAGAAAAGGCGTGTGCAATGACAACACGGCTCGTAATGTGATGAGCTCACGCCACTCGTAAAATTTTACCTTCTGTACAGTTTTCACCCTTATGCCTTTGATATAAGAATGATTGTCGGGTCGGGTCGTGCAAAACGTGTCTGCAATGCCAGATGAAATTTTAGCGGTGTTTTGGAACATAGAAATAAGTGTGACTTGAGTTTAAAAATGTTCAAAATAGGTCGCGCACCTAAGTATTAGACTTGGTTTAATTTGCGACCTATTTGGCTCTCAGTTTGTTTTTCTTGTAATCAGTTTCAGTTTATTTTTGCTAAACAAACAGCGTTGTTCCTCCTACTTGTGGATTTTTCTATTTTGAGATTACTAAGAACTGTTTGTAAGATCTTTCAAAGGAAATAATAACCTTCGTAGTTTATTTTTCATAGCTCCATTTTCCTTCAAAATTTCGGTTGCGACGCCCACAATCAGTATTCGTCACTGATCTGACTTCCAACGCCCTTGTAGAATTGAACCGTAGACTGACAGTCAAACCGATCGATAACATCGATTACCTATAGGTACATAGGTGTAGTACTGTAGTTATGTAATGTGACCAACTGTTTACATCAAGCTTAGATAAAGCAAGTGGCCTCACTCACAACACTACGCTACATTGATAACGTTTGTAGTTTGTTCTAGAACTTCTTGACATCTGTGTTTGTGTAGCCGTAAAATGTATAAATACTGACAGCTTACGCTTATCAACGTCTGGCGATGAGTTTATAACTCGAATAATGTTGTTTATTAAAGATTTTTGCGAATTAATAACCGAGATGAATTATGTCGATTGAAAACACTGAAAATACGTGCTGATACAACTCCAGTGCTTAAGATTCAAAAGCCCAAAATACGCAATGTGTTTCCGAAATTGATTTACCCTTCTTGTATATTTCCAGTTAAGGTTGAATATCAGCCTCTCAAAATCAAACATTTTCCAGATAATAATATTTTCTTTGTTCATTGCAATCTTCAGGTGTTTTGCGTAGTAATGCTCAGAACACTGGGAAATGCAGAAGTGGAGTAGGTGGACGTTATTATAGATATAAATCCCTGTCACTTTCAGACACCTCTGGTTGACTGGTGAAATGAGTTTGTATGTCTTCAGGACCTGGTAACCAAAGGTTTTTCTTGCTTATTGTATAAGATTTGTAAATGACAACAAACGAAATGACGCAATCTTTTAGCAATGTAAGCTTCTTGCTTCAGTCGTATGATACGACAACATTCTTAGTGCAGTACGTCTTAAATGTATTTTAACCTATGTCATGTTATGAGCAGAGCTTACTCTAATCTAATCAATTACTGCTACTACTTTACAAGATACGCAAAATAAGGTATTTGTTATAAAGTGACAACTATGACACATTGTGTGCATACTGGTTCATAATGCTGTTCACGCTGAGGTCATCAATCAGTGCTGTTTACCTACAAACAAAGTTCATTGACGCCACTGTCAGCTCTTTGTTGGCAATTTTTATAATATACAGTAATTGTTCGTTACAAAGAAAGACATTCAATGACGCTGCAATTACTAATTGTCGAGCCTCCGATTATATTCCAATTATCGCTGTAATGCAGTCTACTTTATTTATCATGGATAATTTCACATTATTTTGAATTATAATTTTGGGACACCGAATTATTTAGGTTAAATAAGGGTTCAGATACTTTTCATGTTTATACTGGGTGGGACAAGTATCCATTGCAATAGCATGCAACCTTTTTTGGATCGCAAGTCTAACGCACGCTTGCTTTTATAGAAATCATCCCCTCAACAGGCCGCTGCACGAAATTGGTACTGTCTTTATTATTTGGTCACTTTGCATCTGTCCTGTTTTAGGAATGGGAAATCATCAAATGGGTGGCATTTGATAACTCTCCTCCATTTGATGTGGCTCTTCACCTTCCCCGCTGTGAGCGGAGTGGGGGGAAGAACTACCAGACTCCTACTGACTAAATCACACCCATGTGCCTTCCTTCGCCCTGCTTATACGTGTTCGCGTTTTTACTTGATTGTGTATCATGCCTGAAACACTTGTTCCTTTGTCTGCTTGCTTTCTTATTCTTGCGTTTTTCTTTATTTGCTCGTTTATTTGCTTATCCGTATCAGTTACATGTGACTGAAGCTTGACTTTATGCTTGGATGTATTTTGCTTATACGTTTAATATCTTGCTTGCTACTTTCGTTTCGTTTGCATGTACTTATAACGCTGCTGCATTATTGCTTATGCCCATTCTTGCTGCTCCATTAATGCTTGCATGGTTTTATAAAGTTCTAGTAATTATCTGTATTACTTGATATAATAAATACTGAGTAGACAGACGCTACTTCATAAAATAATGAATATCAATAGCTCGCTAGCAGTGCATTCAATCCTCGCACAATCACGCCCGCCTGTCGACCACACTTTCCGTTTCCAGAGAGGATGCGTCTATTTGCGTACAGTCACACTATGTTATCACGGTAATATTATCTATACAGTATTGTAACTCGGCCTTATTTTTGAAATAAATGCCTGCAGCCGCGCGGTACGTAAACATGCGTTTGCCTACTTTCTGTTTCTATTTAGTTTTGTGATTGTAAATATCCTTTTTTTATATAAATAAATGAAATACTTTTAGACCGCGGGCCACGAACAGATTTTGATGACCAATAACCTCCCGGGCGAAAACTTGTAAGATGCTTAAGATAGGTTTATTATGAAGCCTGGTGAACGTCAGCTGCGGCTTGGTTGGTGGGATAAGCAGCGGTGATCTCCCAAACATGTAGAAAAAAATAAAATTTTCAGTAATTTCCTCCCGAATCAAATGTGTGTCAAATCATAGTTAGACACATATCTTAAAGAAAAAAAATCGTCAGCTGACTATAGGGTGGTGGGTTATACGTCAGCTGGTCATGCGAACCTGTAAAAAATATTAAAAAATTCAGTCATTTCCTCTCATTTGAAACTTAACCAGGTGATAGCTTATACGCTATAATGAATAAATAAAATTGTCAGCTGGCCATATCGCGGTGGAATGATCGTCAGCTGATGGCCTGAAAGTTATATACAGGCGCCATACGGAAGCATCTATCGCCTGTTTAAACGCATCATCTAACGTGATTTCTCTTTTCATTACTTAAAGGATCATATTGGCAATCCGCTTATGAATTTGTATACGGGAGGAAATGGTGTATCTAAAGTTATTGAGCATTTTGCTCCGTGAACTAAATTTAAGCTTTCTGTTCTCGCTTTGGCTCGTGTTACTTTTTATCTCTTTTTTATTTATTGTCTCCGCTCTAACATACTACCGTCGGCTTTTATTAACTATAATTAAAAAAAGCCATATATATATAAGCCGTAATATTTTAGCGCCATCCATTGGCAAATTCTGAAACTAAAATACATACTAGTTTTTTTATAAACTTAAAATATTAATTTTTCAATGCAAATTCATAAGCGGATTGCTAATTATGATCCTATAAGTAATGAAAAGACAAATCTCATCAGATGGAGCATTTAAACAGGCGATAGATGATCCCGTATGGCATCTGTATACAACTTTCAGGCCATCAGCTGACGATCTTTCCACCGCGATATAGCCAGCTGACGATTTTATTTATTCTTAATAGCAAATAAGCTACACCTGGTTAATGTTTCAAATGAGAGGAAATGACTGATTTTTTTAATATTTTTTACATGTTCGCATGACCAGCTGACGTATAATCCACCACCCTATAGTCGGCTGACGATTCTTTTTCTTTAAGATATATGCCTAACTATAATTTGACACATATTTGATTCGGGAGGAAATGACTGAAAAAATTTTTTTTTCTACATGTTTGGGAGACTCCCTCTGCTTATCCCACCAACCAAACTGCAACTGACGTTCACTAGGCTTCATAATAAACCTATCTTAAGCATTATACAAGTTTTCGCCCGGGAGGAAATCATTGACGAAATTTGCGCGTAGCTTGCAGTCTATTTGTATATTGAATAGGAAGTGTTCAATAAAAATGCATGTTGTTTTTTGATTGGTAGATTTAATTAAAAAAAATGTTTTTGTTTGAAAAACAAATCGGGCTTATAAATTTGCGACCGAAAAATATTTGCGCCTCGACTGAGTCGTACGAAATGCTTTATTGTTAAATTTTAAAGTATAATAAATCCGCATTCTAATATAAAGCTTAATTAAAAATTGTTTTGGGAAACATGGACAAGGTGGAGAAAGTGGAATATCTTTTACTTGGTTATAGATACCTGCAGCTACTTTACAATTTATATGTTTGGTTTTAAGTGAAGTTCGGAATATTTCCTCCATTTTTTCTATATATTCCACAAAATCATCGTTGGGTACAATCAAAAAAGTTTGCGAATTAATCTTACTGTAGTCCCGGTACCTTAAATACCGACTCTGTGAGCTGAAATTGTGGCTTTTTTGATCGGGTTTCACATACGATTTCAAAGCATGACAATCATCATGTTTCTCCAAACAACGCTTAAGAAGATACCCACAAATATAAAAAAGTGATTTTTTTTCTGGCATATCTAGCTGATTGTAATCCGAACTAGTAATTTGGATGCTGGAAAATTCTTCATAATCTGTATTTGATATTTCGTTGGATGATACCGGTAATGCATCGCTAGTATGTTTTTTGTTCGTCGTTTGAACAAGAAGAGTTCCGAAATCATCTGCACAATTTCCGCCTTTTGGAGGTTTCATGATGTTGCAGAAAAATAAGTTTTTGAACGCCGATGCAAACTGTCTACAAGTCGGATTTAGAGCCGTGCCATTTTTCGTTCGAATTTGTCCGAAAAAATTTTCAAGAGCGTCTTGATTGCATCTTCTAGTCATAAGAAAATTAAATCCTTCCATCCGCAAGTCATCGAACAAGAGCATTATGGATGTAATAGTTATTTGGAAACCATCAATGAATCTAACACTTGATGTGACGTAATTGCCATTCTTTGGATTCTTTAATTTTAAATCTTTGAAAAAGCTTATCATCTGATTAAAAAATGCGTTTTGTGACTCATTGCCTTCATACGCTCTTTTATATTCATAACTATTCCTCAGATTAGATGTATTCAAAGAATCGAACAAATTATTCATCATCATTAAAAATTTAGCCGTGTCTCTGCCGGATTCTTCAATTTCATTGTTATCTATATACGTACGAATGCCATTTGCAACGGACTTGCTAAGAAGTTGTGTCGCATAGCAAACCTTCATTTTATCGAAGTTTGTGGGTTTAATATGACTGTCGTTAAGTTTAGGTGCAAGCCTCAAACTCTTTTTTATGTCCTGATTATAAAACTTGACAATGTGATCGTATTTTGCTATAGAGTCACCGAAGTGGAAATCATATTGCATCAGGCTATTTCGAACGTTTTTAATTAGATGCGGTGCATCAAAAATATAATAAATTTTTCTATCATTTATAAAAAAATATGGTCTTTCAATTGAAACTGATCTTTGTTTGGCAGCTTTTAATAAATCAGACCCTTGATCGGACACGAAAATACGGACGTTAAGACCAATTTCGAATAACTTTTGCAGTACTTTATCAACCCATTTTTTTATTTCTTCATGGTTTCGGCATTCTGAAATTAATGCATATGATATAGGCTGTTTCCAGTTTACAAATATACCACGAACCATTATTACTAACGCATTTTTAGCGGGTTCAGGAGACTGCAATCCTTCAATTTCGTGGAATCCGGTAATTTTGTCTTCTTTAATATTAAAGAATAGATTTGCTTTTAATGACATAGCATCAATCATAACTGAACAATTTCTTTCTATTTCTGTCATTTGTGCAACTTTTAATTTAAGAAGAGACATAGCTCTTTCATTGATTTCAGTTGTAATTGGGAAAGAATGATTGAACAATGTTGAAAGACAGGGTAAACATAACGCACTTCGCAAAAACCGGTATGCTTGTGGGCTGATGTAGTATAAATTTAAACAGTAAATGATGTAGTCTTTATCATATCGATTTCTTTTTCCATGTTTTTTTAGTTTACTTTGGGCTTTTATCAGGAGAGCTAGTTTGTCGGTCAAAAATTTATCGCAAAGTCGATGGAAAGTATTTTCTTCGGCTTTTTGTGTTTCATGTAATTTTATTTTCTTTCTGCATTGGAGGAGTTCAAGTTTCAATTTTCTTTTTCTTGGAGTGTTGCTAGAGAGACTCGTTGAGGTTTGAGCAAAGATTTCATTTGTTCCATTTTCAGTCTGTGTACTATTTTCATTTCCTACCAACGGAGCAGTTTGGGTTTGTTTATCTTTTTTTAGAGAGACTCCTGGATCAGTACTAGCTAAGCTTGGCAGCATCAACAATGGTAGGGCATTCTTTTTTAAAAGTTTTCTATTTGACGAATGTAATACATCCTCCAAATTAAAATGTTTTTCACAAACTTGGAAGGAACTAAAGTTAGGTTTGTTTTCCAAATCATCTCGACGGATCAGTTGCAACCATTGAAGACGTCTGAAAAAAAAAAGTTGTAAGTTTACATGTGCTACGTCTGCGATTTTTTTCACATTTCTAGTTATAGCCATTCAAAAGTTAGAGGGGGGGGGGATGCTCGTATCGAACAAAAATTTGCACTTATAAGCTAGATATTTCGCAAATTCGCCTTAACCGAAAAATGGTCTTCACACACCCATAATATTTTTAAAAGACCTATCTAACGATACCCTACACGAAGGGTTACGCGAGAAAAAAATATTCATCCCCACTTTACGTGTTTGGAAGCTACCCTATAAAAAAATATTTTTCAAAGTTTTACTATACCTCTTTTTCGGCGTGATCAATATACACATCCATACTAAATTTCAGCTACCTAGTCACAAGAACCTCGGAGCTATGCCACGGACAGACAGACAGACAGACGGACATGGCGAAACTATAAGGGTTCCTTGTCGGACTACGGAACCCTAAAAAATGTGCCTTCTCCTTACGCGTTACAAAACTCCAATCCTTAGAAACTCGTTGGAGTTTCTAAGGTAGGTGTTGACCTACCTACTCAACTAGAATGCAAGAAACAGCTGACGAGTAAGTAACTTTTTATCTCAGCTTAATAACGTCTCTATAAATTAGGTACCTACAACTCGCAACAATTGAAAACAAAAATTCTTTGGTCACCAATGCCGCTGAACAGCTGACTACGAATGTTTTAAAATCACAACCCTCTCAAACATCTAAATATTATATATGAGTCTAGCTGTTGTTATTGTTGTCATTAATACCGAGAAAAAAAAACAGTTTTTAGTGGTATATGTTGTTATAGCAGCAGCAGAAACACTTTGTGAAAATTTCGAAAACTATCTAATGACACACAGACGGTAAATTTTTTTTCATAGTATTATTCATACACACAGATAATAAACAAATATTATTAACTAGCTTCTGCCAGCGACTTCGTCCGCGTGGACTATTCCGTGGTGCTCCGCTCCTATTGGTCTTAGCATGATGATATATAGCCTATAGCCTTCCTCGATAAATGGACTATCTAACACTGAAAGAATTATATAAATCGGACCAGCGGTTCCTGATATTAGCGCGTTTAAACAAAATGACAACATTTCCCTTCACTGCTCTGCTTCTATTGATTGTAGCGTGATGAAAAGTATACTATAACCATCTCAGGAGTATGACAAATAATTGTACCAAGTTTCATTAAAATCCGTCGAGTAGTTTTTGTTTCTATAGAGTTTATACAGACAGACAGACAGACAAAAATTTTACTGATTGCATTTTTGGCATCAGTATCGATCCCTAATCACCCCCTGATAGTTATTTTGGAAATATATTTCATGTACAGAATTGACCTCTCTACAGATTTATTATAAGTATAGATAATAAAATACCACGTCTTTACTTTGAAGTATGCAAACTAACAAAACACACATCCTAAGTTTTAACACAAGCGTGAGTAGGTACCTACCGTATCATGATTCATTCAGAACCGCATATAACTAGGTACCTATTTCACTCGTCTCATTAACTTTCCGTTACTCTATTCGCTTTATTTATTAATCCAAACACCTTTTTTTTTCGTGAGATAAAAGGAAATATTTATCCCTTAAAAAGACACACATTATGTACCTACCTACTAGTAAGTAAAATTATTTTATAGTCTTACCTTTCAGAGTTAACAGGTAATTTAAAAAAACTTATGTCTGGATGCGTTAGTGACGAATTCATACAACCAAAAACAGCACAATATTTCCTACTCGTCATATTAAATATGTACTCAAACTGATTTTTAGGAAAAAAATCGCGCGGTTATTGTTAAAAAAACAACACACCGTCCGTTCGACACTGCGGTACAGCCATGACTGTCTGCGCCGCGAGCGCACCGCGAGATCGAGGCGCGTGGGTATAGCTGGCGTTTCGTCCGTTTGTACGAAGTTGGAGTACTGTATAGATAATATTACCGTGACGTTATCCCTTATCGCATTTATTTGCATTTGGCATGTTGTATGGTATGGCATTAGCCTTGGTAGCAAACATCATAAAGAATTTACTAAATCAATCGTATTTTAACATCTTCTTTTACAATAAAATACTAGTTCTCGTACTACGATTATATTATGGACATAATACTTCGGAACAAATCTCGCAACGGTAACTAGATCGATTTTAATCTGTACTTAATTTTTATTAGTTGATCAAAGAATTGCAAATGAAACCTACGTAACTTGTCTTCTACTTCCTTATCCGACTATTAATACAAGCAAGCTAAATATAGTAACCACTCCAATATCAGTTTAGAAGGTCCCGCGACACTCTTGACATTTACCGCTTTTGGTTGTACTTTGCACGCTCACGTAACCTGATAATGAGGCGCACAATTCGACACCGGCGCGCAAGGCCTCGCTGTCTACCGAGCCTCTGTTTACAACCACTTATTTACTTTTGCGAACTATGGATTTCCTGTTACAGTTATCGTGTTACCGGGAAGTGCAAATCGATAAGTTTCGCTTACATAGATGGGTGCGCCAACAAATATTATCCACGTGTATCGCCTTGCCTTCGCTGTCAATACATTCGGAAGGTTATATTTTGCTTCCTCTAAACTTACTCGTTATGTTAAATGTCATGGGCGTAATGATAAAACAAATATAATTTAATGACGTTTACTTGTACCTCTACTTGATGTAAACGGGTTATGGTTATGTCCGAATATGGAACTCTGGTTAACATTAAGTAATTATACTATTAGCATAAGCGGAAATAACACTATTAGTCGATCAAATTTTAAGTCTATGATGATCTTTAACATTGAATCCTTTTGTTTTCTTTTTGCGTGAAGTAAGTACTCAATTTACCTATTTAAAAGTAGTCATTTTGGGTTTACACTTGGGTATATGTACTAATTGATCGATATATCCATATTCCATATTCGTCCGCAACTTCGACATTTAATTAAACAAAGTGGAATAATAAATAACTCATTTTCCTTCTTAGTCACCATTAGGGTTTCAAGGAAAAGCGTTGTTTCCATTCTTTGCAAAACAGGCAAACCACAAAATAAAACTAATCACTATAATTCGCAACAACGGTAACAACCTACATCATTACGTAAATATGTATATAGCACTAACTACGAAATCGTGGACACATTTTCCCTGTAATTTATTACCTTCAATTATTAATATCTACGATAAAACATAATTAAAAAGTAACCACGTGCCAAGTCTGGTGATCGAATTATGTCGTCAAATTTTGTTTCTACTTGTCTCATGAATTCAGAAACGTTTTGTCGTGTCGCATGTTTCACCTTTCCCCAATTCCTGTGTCTACGAAATTTTGTTCTTGCACGATGCACCAATCAAATCGGAATGTTTTATTATACGATTATAATGCTAGTACCCTGTTGCACCAAAAAATATCAGGATACCTAAACCTGAAACGGAAGAACTGTCCTTCAAGATCTGTCAAAGTGGAGGATAAAACTGAATAATTTTGCTATTGTTGAAGTTTTTCGTAAGACCAAAAACTTACGTAAAAACATGATATGTTGGTGACATTCGTAAAAGTATCTATAAATGATGAAAAGTTTGGTGCAACCGACCATAAAATTGGTTGGTCGGGTTATCCAATATTTGTTACAGTAGAATCCACGTGTAACAAGTCATGATGTCAGCTATCAGCATATTAGCTACATCGTCACTGCAAGAATAATAACAGAACCATTTACTCTCATGTGGTTTTCCTATAGGGTAGGTGCATGTTATGTTGTTAGGGATTCCCGACTCCTATTTAACAATAAAGAAATAATTCTATAAGCGGTAATGAAGTAACACTGCTTGAGTAGGTATTGTGGTCTGACATCGCCCTATTTATTGTGAAGGTGACATGAGAGGTGTACGGCCGGGTTGGATCGCAAGTAACCAGGCCAAGGATCCCGCGACCCGGTCGCCGAGCCCCGGCTATTGATCCCCCAGCTGCAGATGCTGCGCCCACCAACTTTTAAACAAACTTTAAAGTTGGTAATGAAGTTGTTCGTGCTGTAGCTCCATAGTATGGCACTAACTTTGCTAAATAGGTCGTTATGCCGACGAGAGAAATACAAATTATGTTAAAGGCAAAACTAAACATTTCTCAAGATTGAACATGTATGTGTGTTTCTAAGCATGATGTTAGTAGTTGCAGAAAGGTACCAAACATAATACCAATGTAGTTTTAAACTTAAAAAGTACGCTGTATTCTTGCCAAAATGACGATTCATCAATATTATGTAGATATTGTAACCATGTTGGCGTACTGTGACTACGATTTCAAAATACCACTCATTCAAAGTATGATTACCTGCTTGATTTACGTATGCGTGTATTCAGTTCTCACGGTCTCCTAAACAGACAGCTGTGTGATAGGTGTGACAACAAAAAGTAGATCAACAGGTAGAGGCCTTGGCGAAATAGGCAACGGGGCCAAGGATGTAGGCACCTCTGTCCCGGTTGCAGCGCCTTCTGGGCTCACATCTACTTTGGCGTCACTTGCTAGTACGATCACTTCCGATTTTGCTTGGTTTAAAAATTATTGATAATTAACATAATTATGGCCACGTGATTGATTAGTCTCACAATTATATCAGGGCTGTTAATTTATAATTTATTTAATTTTCTGGAGTGTAATTTGTATTTTTTACTACTATCTCAATTTAATACCGTACGTAGCTCCCAATTCCCAGAATTCGGTTTTATAAAACGCACGTAAAACAAAAACACTATTTTTATTTATATTATGCATCTCTGCATCGCTGTTGAACACTGGAGGAGAGGTTGCGGGGCTAAGGACCGGGTCACGACAAATGAGGCCAAGAATCCCTCTGGTTCCGGCTATTGATCCTTTGCCCTGGGGCGGGGGCAGGAGACAGATGCACTTCCAGAAACTCTTTCTTCAGAAAAAAGTAAATATGAGAACTTCCTTCCTGCACAAAAATCTAAGCTTTTTATTGTTTTAGTCAATACACCAGTAAAAATGTTAACCAAACCACCAATTATAATTGTTTATTGATCAACAAATACAAACATTATAGTGAGTACAAACATTCATAATTTAGCTCTTAGTGTCCAGTGCCAAAACAGGGTGGTTGATCCCAACGGGCGAGATATTGATCGCAGTTCTGCACCGACGCGCTGTGCAGCCTGAAGCACTAAAGGCTTGCGTTTTACTTCCCGGAATGTTGTGTCCTTCTCTATCACATCACGGGACTCTTTGTTATCCAGAACAAAGACTCTCTCAAAAAATCAAAAACAATAAAATTCTAAGCTAATCTTAAAGCCGATAATCACAACAAAAGCTTACTACACTACTATGGCAATTGTAAGCTTTCTAACTTTTCCTAATAAAAATGCTAAAGCACTGTTCCTACGAACCTATTGTCATCAACTTGTTTTACTACCTGTCGTTCATTCCACATTGCAACTACAAAGAATATCGTAAAACAATGGCACCATAAACATGTGTATACATTCAGCATAATAGTTAATTTTGGAAAGGTGTTCAATTTTGTGCTTCTGTCTGTCTAGTGGTCTTAGCAAGCCAAATACCTGTAACGTATGGTTTGGCCGCAGCTTGTCGGTCACGAGTGTCTAATCTGCTTTAAATTGGAAGGTTTAACTTTTTTTATAGATTATGAAAGCCATAATCTATAAAAAGCTGTGTCAGACTTAATAGTGTTTAGCGTTCTTACAACAAATCCCAGTCAGCCATTACACATCATCTGCGCTTGAGGTGATCGTTGCAGATGGTGAATGTGTGCGTGTGTGCCTGCTTGTCTGTGGAATTGAAGAGTGTGGTGTTTTTTCTGTTCCCCTATGGCGTGTTGCGATGGGAGCACATCGACCGCTGAACAGCCGAATCGATGTGGTTGCGCATGCGCCGTCGTCCGGCACCGGCGCTCGATAAACACGGAGATTACACGTCACCCCTCGGTTGCGTCGGTGAGGTAAACGACTCGAAAACGTTACGATAGGTCTTGATGTTAACATACCATTTTGTAATATTTTAATATCATTTGAATATTCAACACGTTTTTTACGCGATCTTGGTCTTTTCCACTTAGTTGGTCATTCGTGAAAGCGCCAATGAAATGTAGACATGTGGTTTCCACCTAAATGACATTGAGCCGTCAGTTCGATGTGTAATTCAACTGAAATAAATGTTTAAAGTTCCGCCGTCATAGGGATTGTCTATTGGTAGGTATTCAGGTTATTGTTCGCCCTCTCTATACCCAGTACACACATATGCGCAGTCAATGGGCTTACTCCCCAGCTTTACTTGCCCACTCGCCTGCCGCTCCCTTATATATAGGCTTCTGAATCGCACAAACCTTCTTAACCTCATGTAATGCAAGTGATTAGATAAGGCTCGTGACAATTTATCATTGTTTTTATGATTCTTTGTCTCTAAGTTGATATTGTTTTATATAGCTTTTATTGACATTGCTCTAATTTCATGAATCCAAATATTTTATATCGGAGATAATATATCATTTGCATTCCTGAATGCACCCAGAATTGAATCCTTAAAAACTAGTACGTATTCACAAACTTAGGTAAGTCGGAGAATAAACTTAGGAATGATGTATATTTAACTACGACATCTACACCATGTGCTAGTTATGTGTTGAGAACTACTTCGGCAATTATCAACTACTATGTTAAGCTCTATTATATTATACACATTTATTTCCTCCATTTTATTTGCTAGAACAACCCTACCACTAACTAACTGGCAAGTGGTCATCGACACCAATGGCGATCTGCAACATCAGAGACAAACCTGAAATATTTCTTGTTCCTGTAATTACACCGGCGGCACCCTGCATGGGTGCATTTAAAAGCGGAACACCTCAACGCACTTTACGGTGTGTTTTTTCTGTTTGATACCACTACACTACATACTACATGCATATTGTCTGTCAGGTGATACTGATATTTTAAATAAATAATAACTTGTTATCAAGGTTTATTGCAGGGCAACAGTTAATATTAATCGTCCCAAAGCTAAATTTCGACTTTACCCTTTGTTTTAATTGCAATATTTTCAATCTATTGATTGGAGCATTGCCGAGCCGAACTAATTCGCCTTAACGGTACACAAAGCCAGGGTGGGGCGCCGGTTTGTGACGTCACCAATCGATAGTACCCCTGCCCTCAACCCTTAGCGTTACGGGATGATGTAACGCAATATTTTCGTTGGGGTTGTTGAATCATAGTACTCTAAATATGGGTAGACATGAAACCAGACGAAACGGTACAACTATGCCATAATTTAAAGCATATTTTAGCAAATGTACTGCTTTAATAATATAAATGTGAACATAAGTTTTAGTGTTATAAGTGTGCCTAGGCTGTTCTAGTATGCGAAGTTTCTCAACTGCAAAGCGGCAAGGCCGGCCAACAACCTAGCCTTAATCAACTTCAACCTATCGTTTTCATACATAACTCAGTATCAGACTAGCAAAGATGTGAACCATCGTCACTGTGCTTAGGGACTCGTTTCTTTCCTTATTATTATCTATAATTATTATACTTAAGTGATATGGTATGGCTAACGACGAATTTACCAAGTTATCATCTAGTTTCATCGAAAGATAAAGATGAAAGACAATTCATGTGACTCCAAAAAATAATGGCTGGAAGTTTCACTGGTATTACTTGAAGGCTAAATTGATTGGAAGAAAGGTTTTTGATCTGATAAAATCTATTAGTACATTGAAATTATGGTATTCTACAAGACAAATATAAATGCTAGGAGTCTGGTTTCGAAGTCACTAAAATTTTACTTGTAGAATGTTTGCTAAAGGAAAAAATGCTTAATATAAAACTTACTTAAAAGCTTTACCGGTTTGACTTGACCACCAAGGAAAACAAGAATTAAATTATTTTTACACTATCAACCTTGTTCATTTAATATTCGATTCCACGTATTCCGAATTTAAACATTCTTTTTAAGTCAAATCAAACACGAATTTGAACGTTCCTGACCTTTGAAATGTTTTAACAGCTGTATGAAGACTTTTAAAGAACTAATAAAAGGCCAACTATATGCAAATAAGAAATAAAATCATCATTTATTAACGACACAGCAACACATAAACAACATGAAAAAATTAGATATTAATAATATATCATCTGCCTAGCCCAATCTCAACTATGTTGGGGTCGGCTTCCCATCTAACCGGATACAGCTGAGTCTTATATTTTTACATGGAGTGACTGTCTGTCTGACCTCCACAACCCTGTTACCGGGCACCCCTTGGTAAGAGGTTGTAATATTTTCCGATTTCTGAATACCCATAACGACTTGACTGTTAAAAATCTACAAATGACAGCCGGGATTAACGGCTTAGCGTTCTTTCCGAGGCTCGGAGGAGTCGCGATGTGACATGGATGATGACCCATCTATGGACCGATCTGGCCAATTATAAATTAGACTTTGATCGATTGACCCGTATGGTTTTTACTTGGCTACGAGCAACTCTATATAATAAAGATATTAAAATATATGGAGATGGGAAATCGAGTTGAAAATTGGACACTTAAATCTTAATCGCCTGATCTTCTAAACTTGAAACTAGAATAAAAAAAAACAAAAGCAGATACTGAATAGCCTACACAAACACCGAGTTGTTGGGAAGCGTTAACCTAGCCGATGATTGTATAAGTTTACTAGTTAATACGTGAACAGAACGTAAATAAACATTGACACGTGTTTATGGGTGCGGGCAGACGCATGCGTCCTGCGCACCTCCGCTCATCGATCCGGACTCCAATCCCGGCACACTATACGTGATGCTAGGCTATGTGGATCCCGTGCTCAGCAATATGCTACCATCTTTCTAGAATAGTATAGATATATTATTTTCTGACATCTACTCTACTGTGCTGATCAGATAATGCGAATAAAGCTAGCAAAATTAGCTTGGCCAGTTCATCCTTGGTAACGAAAAATAGTAATCATTTATCAAGTTCTATTCTTCCGGTGATGGAGGCAAGAAGCATTTACGATTATTTCATATGAAATGTCCATGAAGGAACCTGCCTAGCTGCCAACCAACAAACTAATTAAGTCGGCGCAGCTGTACAACAACAAATTGAAGCTATATGCCATGCAGGTCCCCAAAATCAATAGCCCTGCGGAGGGCGTTTCTCGACTGCAGCAACCTCCCCCGACCAATTACCCAGGAATATTTTAATGAATGCCATCTTAAATTGAATGTTATTATTGTTAGATCCGCAACTGCGTGCGTCTGCTGCAGGCAACTAGATGTAAATAAACAATGGTTACCACGTGCTTTATACTTTAGACCGGGGACTGCGCAAGCGTGATTGGACAATTAGTTATCATTGCTTTCATATTGTTTTTTTGAATGTCAGCCGATGCAATCGAAAGTGTTTTATTTTACTCTGCTATCACATGTGCGCCTAGAAAACTGTTTTGTATTTTGATCACTCTAACCATCTCGCATTTACATCTCTAACCATAGGTACCAATAATCAATGTTCATGTTATAATCTTAACTTTTCAATTAACATCGAAGGATTATACATGTATTTTTGAAATAGTAGAGTCTATACAGGGTTGTGTTAAAAAAATCCACCTCATTGGTTTTTAGGCTTTTAGTAATTCCGATGTGCAACATTCAAATGTAACCCCGCCCCAGTACGTAGCTACTATGAAATAATTAGATTTATCTTGCAAGTCATTTACACTTGCAGTTAAATCCAATTATTCTTTTAGCGATGACGAGGTGAGTCGGAGCCCAAAGGCAAATTTGATTACTTGATTGCAAAGTTTGCATGCCATAAAAATTGGCGAAGTAGGTGGGTACTCCGGAACAAAGGACTTCGTTAGTTATTAGGATTATCTCATTTATTTCCAGCCACGTTTAATGCGTTTTAGAAATATGACTATCATTTCGTTGACCATTATGTACTTAACCGCTTAATTAATTAAAATGAAGTTTTTATCGAACTATGCACCTTAGCATGAGCACATACATTATTCTCGTGTGCAATTTATTTACTCAGAAAACAAGATCCGCTTTTATCTGCAATTGAATCTGGGGCTGAACCAACACGTGTTTTTGCAATCACTATTCAAGTTTGAGAGCGTGACACAGCTACTAACGTCGTATAGCTCCGTCTCTTTTTCATAATGAAAACAATCTTGTTTTGGCACGTCATGGTAAGGCCCCAGATCATTTTTAGCACGTAGTTATTTTACGAAAGAAGCATTAACTTGAAGATTCCAATGTTAATTTATATAAAGGAATTATAAAACACCGCGTCTTGGAAGAATTCAACCTTATACCTAGTTAAGTAGAGATAAAATTCTAACTAACTTTATCCAAACTTAATCCTCATAATGGGAAGATTCTAAAACAGGTATCAATTTAATTTCCTTCATTCAAATTCCGAATTAGAAAGTTATCTTGTGAACGTGACCAATGATCACAATAAAATCTGATTTGGTGTTAGCGTACGTGTGGCGTGTAGCCACGACCACCGGTGTTCTCCGTCATCTCCGTCTACGTTTACCTGGCCGCATAACTGTTTTTCCTCCGATCCTCAGTCGCATACAAAAACCGATGAGTTGCCTTCATTATTATTAAAGCACAACAGAAATGAGCGGCAACATAGCACAGTTTAACTGCGATTGCGACGTTGCCACACCGCACGCTCGGCTGACTCGTCACGTGACGTCACGTCTCAAGATGGCCGCCACACCGGTCGCGGCGTCCGTGCCCCCCCGCGCGCTCCCGTCTTCCAGCCGGATCCGATCGTGTTGCTCGGTAATAATAATTTAGAATGCAGCCGTCAGAAAGGAAACCGAGCGAGAATAGATTGAAATTTAATGCATCGAACACGTCGACTATACGTGTTCACACTAATTGGTATTCTACAACAGATGCTGTTTACTTTCGTTGAATAATATAGACAGTTGTTAGCGGAATCGAGGGCCTGCCAGTATGTGTGGCGGGCGTCTACGTGATTCATTTCGTTAATGCTCTAATTACCTAATCAGTGACATATTCGTTCACTGTGTTTAACTTCATCTGCCTTTATGAGATTGTCTTAATAATTATAGCTTGCGTTTGTTTCTTCGTTAGATTTTAACAAACAGGTGTTTAGGTAGGTACGTTTTCCTCAGTACCACTATTGACCATAAAGTGTCATTGGTAAAAAGGTATAGGAATGATATAGGTAATTTTTTATCGGTTGTCATTATTTTGATAACATGTTTTTAGATTTGTAATTTCATGGACATGTTCTTATTAAAATGCCATTCCACATTGAATAAATATTGATGTACCTACTTAATACAATGTTAAACTCGTTGCATCTGTAGAGCGTGTAAAGTGTGCATGTATCGTGTATTCGTGTTGGTTATCGTGCGATAAGCGTGTTGTGTATGCTGGCTGGGCAGGGCGAGCGGGCTAGCAGCGTGGCGCGAGTGGCGCATCCGCGTCGCGGCTAACGGCTCGTCCTCGGCGCGTCGTCGTGCTGCGCGCGCTGACGTCACCGCTCGATAATGGCCGCCGCCGCCCCGGCCCCCCGCGGCTGCCTCGACCCGAGCTTCAGTCTCTCGTCGACCCGCTCCCGGAGCGAATGCCTTTAACGTTACGCATCTCAAATATCCGAAGTCCGCGAAGCGAGTGTGAAATTGTTAAGTGTTTTTTGTGTACCATGGTGACGGTGTTTTTTGTATCCGGCAAGAAAAATCTGTGACAATTTACAAGAGACACGAGGAAGACCGATCTCTCGCACACCGATCAACACCCGGCGGCGAGATGTCGGTGATGCAAAAGCGTCAGCACTGCTACCTGTGCGACTTGCCCCGCATGCCGTGGGCGATGTTGCATGAATTTTCTGAGGCGGTGTGTCGCGGATGTGTTAATTATGAAGGTGCTGACCGTATCGAAGTTGTTCTGGATACGGCTAGGCAGCTGAAGCGCGCACACGGATTCCAGGAGGGTCGTGGGCCGACGCATGCTAAAGGAGCTCACCGCGCACCATTAGAAGCCCATCAAAATGGAGCGGAAACCACTGCAAGAGGCCAACCGGCACCACCTGCACATCACGCACCTACTACTGGATTTACTTTACACCATCCACGACCGACGGCAAGTGCTGGACTTTTAGCAGAGTATGGAGGCAGACGTGAGGAACACGAAGGCAGACGGCTGACGCACCTGCCCACACACCACCTGCCGCACGGTGGAGCTCCTCGCCTCGCTCCCGGCCTTGCACTTAAACGACAATTGGATGAAGATGACCACCAGAACCACCACGAACCCGCTAAGAGGCTTCTAGAGGAGCATTCGCGGCCACCATTAACTCGTGGTGATTCTCTTCCCGCAGTCTCATTAGCAGCTCCTTTTGCTCCAGACCGCGTGTTCAAGCAAGAAAAGCATCCACTGCGCACTCCGTCTTTTGATGCTTCTTCGTTCAAATCTAATGGTAAGTTTCTTTTAAATGTTCATGCATCTATTTTTTTTAAATATTACTTACCAAATTGAAACCTATAAGATCAAAAGTCGATATTTTTACATAAAGAAATTTAAATACTTGGTTTTAGGATATAAACAAGAGTTCCATTCGATGATGATAATTCTATGATATATTGGACGTTTGATTAGGTTTGTAGCATTTTTCAGGTTGTTAAGGTATATTAACTGTATGGTATTAGTCATTGTTTAGATCGGATTTATTATTATTAGTTTATTTGAAATTTTAGGTTTGAAAAGATGAGGAATAGTTAGTATCTAATGCTTAAAATGCGTTGAAGGAACTAGAGCTTGTTATTTTGTATCGCTTATAAATTCCATAGATCAGCGCAGCCATTTCTTTTAACGGACCAAATTATGACTTTAAAAAAATTGATTAATTATAGATTAGAAATACCAATTGTCACTGCTCGTAATCTGTATCATTTACAAGGATACCAAACGTATTTTTTATATCTATGGGAGCGGAAATCCTAGATCTTGTAACTGTTATTGTAAAATCTGAGCATCGTTCTTTGTATACTACCTACTAAAATATAATAAATGTGTTATAAATGTTAAAATACGAAATATCTATTGTTTACAAATATTACAATGAAACCTACATAGTATAAAAACGTTATTTAGTGAAGTCACGCGCAGTTTGATAACACGAACGATAGCAAACGAACGTGAACGTGCTCAGACGGATGAGTGTCGATGTTTTGCGCAAGCGTCCGCCACGGGATTCATATCTAGGTAGGTGCATTAACTCAGTCCATAAATACGAAACCGGTCCGACTGGTTGAGCGTTCTCGAAAGCGAGCCCGCGCCCGCGGCCTCTCGCACACCACCGCACTACGTACAAACACCCACGTAATATAAAACGCGGCACAGCGGCGTGAATGCATGCACGACACGGCGGTGTGGCAACGTCGCGTGACGACATTTTCGCTCGCGTACGTATGTAGGTAGGCTGGCGGGCGAAAAAATATAGCGCCTGCCTACGCTTGGCAGAGTTGCTCGACCACATTCCGTTGGCGTGTGTATAGGGAGCTCGCGGCCGCTCGCCACGAGCCGCTGGCCAAAAAGGTCACCGTGCGTGACGTCACCACAGCCATATGGGCCGTGCCTTTACACAAAACCAACCGACCATAACTCACGCCCTTTTGCACGTTACTCTAATGAATAATCCAATGTTTATGTTCAAATACAACAGAAAAATAATGGTCTGAAAATTCTGGTCAGTGCCATTATTTATAGTACGTTGAGTAGTTTAGCAAGTCGTCTAAGTAAACAAAGTATTATTTTTTAAACTCCATCGTCTAGACTATATTTATACGCATAATGCGATATGAAAATATTAAGAATAGTTTAGTTCATGGCATTTCTATTTACTATTTTTTATGCAAGTAAATGTAAAAAAAAACTAAAATAAATATCACATTGACAGAAAGCTTGTGGTAATGCCACTGAGGATACAAAAAAAAAATCAGGCAGCCAGTTTTGTTTATTTTTGTTATTTATTTAACATGTGTAATCCGTTAGTGAGAATTAGAGATGCAATAAAAGTTTCATAACATAGCAACAGCGGACAGACAGCGTACACATACGGGACCCACATCATGCGATGTTTGGCAACGTCGCGATTGCTCGTTCGCGCCACGACTCGTTGCACATACGAGTGTGGCACTCGTATTTTCAATATTATACATACTTATCCGTCTACTAAGAGTTAATCCGAAAGGCTGGCACTGCGACGTTGTGTGACCAGGCAATGACACACCGTTCACTACGTAGCTTGTATTAACACACAATGCTATTTATAAGACATTATATGCGTGTGCGAGCGTGTGTTTACTATCCGTCGGTCCACCGCAAACGATGTGTCATCCAACATTGAATGTGAGGTTATTCGGACAAATTGAAATGATGTCGTATGGCTGTGGTGCGTCGATGAAAGTCGTGTTCGACGTCTTGTGCCAAATACTATTCTGAACGGTGACATATTGAATCAATTTTCACTTTTATTTTGTTTTTACACATTAGAATTGATAGGCATCATTCTTGTACAACTAGCAAAGTGTATGAATTCTTCTAGTATATTTGCCACTCATTTATTTCGTACCTATTTTTTTATTGTTGCAACACGCGAAGGCATGAAATATTCTTCGACTCAGCAGACGTATGACTGTAAAAATTAATAAAATCTCTCTTTTTTTCATCGTACTACATACTGTCTTAAAGATGCGAAAATCAACAACATATCGACTTTTGATAAAAAAAATACACTTGTAACCTCGCATTATCATGATTAGAAAACAATAATTTCCACAGGCTATGGTAACGCAACACCGCTAACAAATGGTTCAGCTGGGTCACCGCTGGGACGCACAGCGGGATCGCCCCCAGTGACTGGAGTAGCCGGGGCCGGCCCATCGCCGATGGCTGCATTGATGTCTGTAGCAGATACATTGCCTCCAGGCTCGCCGCGATCCGCTGGTGGCTCTCCACCACAGCCTCCTCCACAGAGGTCAGCCAGCCGTTCCAGCCAACACTCACCCAATTCATCAGGTAAGAACATTTAAAATTTGAGATGACACCTAATTGTGTAACTATTGGTCGTATTAACAAACATGTAAGACACGGCAAACTAGTTTCTTCATTTTATTCGTACCGTTGAAAAAGATCCACTACAATTAAACGTGCCAGTGTAACGTGTAGAAAAGAAAGTAGTTGCGAACACGTCAGTTTTTGCAAAAGTTGCCGGTGCAGATTAACGGTAGTCCGCGTTCACTGTGTCGTATCGTGTGAGGGGTCGGACTCGGGCGGGCGTCCGATCAATGCGCCAGCCGTGACGCGGCGTGGCGCCCGACGACCGCTTGCGCCCATACCGTCCAGCTACAGTCTGCTGACTTATCATGAGCCTCACCTCGACACGTGGCTAATGCGACAGCGAACGCCACTCATTGTATTGAAATCTTCCTCTTTGATGAATTTGCGTATAGCAGACGGTAGCTAACGATTCCATTCCGGTCCGACAGGGTCGAACGGCGGGCGGCGGTCGTCGGGCTCCCGGCACGTGTCGTCGACGACATCGGTGTCGTCGTCGGAGGCAGGAGAGGGCACGGAAGCGGCGGCGCCGACGCCTGCACCGCTGCTCAAGTGCACCCTCTGCCAGGAGCGCCTCGAAGACACGCACTTTGTGCAGTGCCCCAGTCAGCCTCACCACAAGTTCTGCTTCCCCTGCTCCCGGGACTCTATCAAGCGACAGCAAGGATCAGAGGTCAGTTCATGCTTATGTTTCATTGTTCAACACACTTTATCAACTGTATGTCAGTACTGAATATTTAGTATAATATAAACTTATAATATTTTTCATCGTCCACAGGTATACTGTCCAAGTGGGGATAAATGCCCGTTGGCAAATTCTACAGTACCATGGGCATTCATGCAGGGTGAAATAGCTACGATCCTCGGCGAGGAGTTCAAGCCGAAGAAGGAACGGGAGACCTAGGGCAGCGCTCCGCAGCCCCGACTTTACCTCTTGTCCCTCTCGTTGTGAACCGTGCACGGGAGGAGTAGCGACTGTGCCGCGGCACGCGGCCGCAAGCGTCGCAGTGGCGCGCGGCTCCGCGGCGGGGCGAGGCCGGGCCCTCGTCCGTTCAAACCGATCACTTGTATATAACTGTGTAAATAGTTTACTTAACATATGTTTAGTTCGCTCACCGATAGCCATCGACGATACGGACATGGGACTTCGCGGCTGACGAGCGGCGTCGGCCGTGCCGCTGGGCGCCGTGCTGGGCGTATCGCACCTTTTATTTTATTTATTTACGAGCTTGTGCGGTTGAATTGTGTCGACGACGAGCGGTGCGATATTCCGAGTGTGGCGCGTGTCTGTTTTGACGAATTTTTGATTATTACTGTTGTGTTGACGTCAACACGATACACGCTAAAAAAATGAAGATCTGAGGTCCACCTCGTACGGAGTTGTCGTTACATTTCGAGGATGGGACGCTGCTTTGCCAGCAGATATTTCTTCGGATGCCATTTCTTAGTTACCCTTAGGTCCTGAACCATAGTGAACATGGCATTTATTTATGTGATTCTTATATACTATACAAGTATTATATACGATATAATAATCATGACATAATTTATGTAGTCCAGAGTACTGATTGTAAAATGGTAGTTATTTAATAACGGAAGCGTATCGCTCCCTGTACAGACCGTAGATTGATGTATATTTGTATTTATCACATACAGCGCATGCAAAATAGTCTTATTCAATTACGAAGCGATTTATTGAGAGTGGCTCGAGTTCCGTTACTGTCTCGCATTTGGCGATAAAATTCCGCTTATGAGATATTGGTTTAACTTTTTTTTAGCGTCATTGTTAATTGAGAATAATAATCGAAATTGTATTTGGTGACGCTGGGCTGGGAGCCGCGTCTTTTGAGTTGATTATTTTGTAAGGATAAGTTATAGTTTACTCGGGAGTAGGGTTCGCTGGCGCGGCCGGCGCGGCGTGCGTGACGTCACGCGCGGCGGCGGCGCGTGCGCGGGCAGGCGCAGTATTAGCGAGATCGCTTTGCATACGTGAGGGGGCGTACCTAGTCATTTTGTGAAATGTCAAATTGTCAGAACCGCGAACACGCGGCCGTTATAGGAACTCTTAAAACTCGCTGCTATTTGTATAAAGTGAAGTAATCATTATATTATTATCATTATATATATATGTCATAATGTTAAACGATTCGTAGTGTACGTCAGTTTCGAAAGCTATCAGACGACGACCGTTTAGCCTCTATGTATTTTTGCGTTTCTGAGCAGATCTGTGGTGTGCGGTTTGATCGAATCTCGAGTCGTTAGTTGGTGATGTTATAATGTAATATTTGAAGTAATATTGTCTGCTGAATCACTCTCGAGGTTTCGATCATTGTTAAGTTTAAATACATATATATGCTTGACAAAACTTAATCGTACCTACTTCAATATCATTAAATTCGATAGCTTTTATATCTTTAAATCTAGACAATGCAGTGTCTTTAAATGTTAAAAGTTAGAGCATACAATGAAATTGATATGTCGATTATTTATTTTAGATATTATTTGTGTACATATACGTACGTTGTACATACTTTTTCACTTGTAAATATTTAGGTAGCATTGGCAACAGCCAATCCGATCAGGGCTATAGATCCAGTATTAATAGGACATTGAGCCATGGTGTTTATTATAATATTATTCTTATTTGAAACTACTATTACTCGTTTTTACTTGAAATGATAAATTTAGATATTGATTGTGCTTAACAAGAATTATTAATCTTAAACATATAACATTTTCATAATAATAATTTTCGTATTAATTGCGAACCACGCTCTATTTCTTCTTACGGATGTATTTCAACTGGGTATCATTTGATATGAAATGATGTTCTTCGAGTGAATTTAATTTGTTCGTGATGAGGTATCGTGTTGTCACGGTGTCACTGATCTTTTTAGCCAACGTCGCGATTCTGATAGATTCGAAATTGATACAAAGTAGTATTATCAGTGGAATCACCCGCGGAACGGGTTTGTCAAATATTAATTAATTGTCGCCGAATTTGGCAAAGGTGAAAAATTGTAAGCACAAATTGTGCGTTTTACTTTTTTATGGATTTGTTGTGTTACATGTACGTTAGAAGGCTTTTGAGAAGGGTTATCTTATCATTATTGTTCCAATGAGATGAATATTGCGCTTGATTTATTCTTTTTGTGTACAAAAATACTTGTTTCGACGTTAATGTTTACTGCCAAGTGTTGTAACTAGGACCTGAAGACATTACACAATAAATCAACGGGAGTTCTTAAGGGTTTCATTCTTGGTCCACTTTTGTGGAGAGCAGCAATATTTAGTGGCACAGTCAAGTTAACGTACATGTCACATAGAACTATTACTGTCCGCCTTTACCCATAGGCTTGTTTGTAGACGTCGACAGTGTATCGACATAAAATGTATAATTTTGAGACTCGTCTCTTTCTTACTCTAAGCAGCAAGTGAAATGCTTCGATTAAGACGTTAATGTACATGTTGGTGAAATACAATTGATGTGATTTTGTATATTTACGCATTTTTATTTACCCTTTTTCGTATTAAAAGATGATTTTGACTCTAATAGCACAGTTTATAATCCTATGATAATATTTTTACCTTGCACGAGAACTGACAATAAAGAGTATTTATTTTATAATTCTCTTAATATAGGATTATGACAATTAATACTTTACCACCAGGATAAAGACCATGTTGTACTTTCAAATACAATGATCGTTTAAACATTCATTTGATTATATAGCGATCATTTCTTGGCCAGGATATACACAGTAAAGCTTCACCTATTTTGTCTAAACTATTGTCAAAAATCTCATTATTATATCCCTGCCTTTTTAATCTATTTTATTTAGGGTAGGCTCCAAGTACCTGTAGTTACAAAACCCATCCATTTTTTTCTTTGTCTGCCTCTACTCTTATAATATTTGATAATCTAATAACATATTATCAAAAAATATACAACTTCATTTCTCAAAACTCATATTTGTCAAATAAAATGTTTCTAATTTATATGTCAATCACAAATGATGGAAATAAAGTCTAGTGAACCGAAGTACCTATAGTAAAAAATAGTACCAATAGTCAAGTAATAACCGTAGTAACAATACTTGTGTTATGTTTGTGCGCAGAGCGGAGTACGAGCACGTCGGACCGGTTACCGGAGCCCCTCTGCCTGACCAACAGATGAGAAGCATCACCTCGCGATACCCAGTCGATCGATATTTGGTAAGTGTAATAATTCCTGAGGTTATAACTAAAACAGAAGAAGTATACCATGTCGTTTAGAACCCAAATAAATATAGGTACCTATAGAAAAACAGGCCTGAATGGATTTAGATATTTCGCTTAGGGCTTAGACCGTATGATATATTTTAAACCGAGAGTTACATAAAAACAATATTCGATTTATTCGATATCATGTTTTTAATATTTCAGGTTGAGAGCAGCAATAAGATTGAAATGGTTAATATTATAGATGACGATACATGGAACCCAGAGCCAGCATTAAAACCAGAAGATGAAATATTATTAAGAAAACTGCACGATACGCTGCAATCGACTGCGGATGACCTTAAGCTACTCTCCGGGGAACTGTCGAAATTTCATGCGCCGGGCGTGCAAATCAAAAGCGCGCCCACACCATTAGACGAAGAATTTAACGAGAAAGTTCATATTGAAGAAATTGTCAATGCCAAATTTCATGGGTACAAAATTATTGATAAACCTCCTTCTGCGCCTGAGTACAAGTCAAATAAAGATTTACCAGACTATAAAAAACCTATAGTTGATACGCAAAATCAAAAAAATACTAATGTTCCGGTGAATACTCGACCAGTAAATAAGAAGCCTATTAATAATAGAAACTTAGAAATAACTCGCACTAAGGTAATACAAATAAATGGTAATACAAATAGCAAAAAGACTGAAAAGCTTAATAATGGTAAAGAAGTTATCGCCCCAACAGTAGCCTATAATGAATATTCTTACAAGTATGTTGAACCTAAGCTTAAGACGCCATGCAAAAAATTACAAGTACAGGAAATGCCTAGCATAAATATAAGAAGTGAATTAAAAGAGCAAAAAGTTTTACAGTTAGATATAATACCCGAAATAAAAGAATCTGATAAACCTGAGATTGTAAGGAGAAACGTAGCAGTAGTTGCGATAGAACACGAAACACAAAAACCATTACACTTTCCAAATAAAACTTTGTCAACTATGGCCCCCGAACCAACCCGACCCGAACAATTAAATCAACCTTCTACGACGAGAAAAGTATCAAAAATGTCTACATACGAAAGTAGCGGCTCTACTAACAACATCAGTTCTGACACACAAGTAAAGATAAAAACACAAAAACGAATTTTATCGAACATTAGAACATCACCAAAGACTTCAGTACGTTGTGATCGTAAGAAAAATAGTCATAAAAAAGATCCCGAGAGGCGAGTGCACTTAAATATAGACGAGTGGCGTAAAAAATTGAATTCTGTGTATGGAACTTCAAGTACAAAGAAAGTTAAGTCTCCTCAGACAAAAAGCAAAACTAAGACCTCCTTGAAAAAAACTAACATAGATCAAAATATTAAAACTAAACAAAATAATTTAAATAATATGGAATATATACCCTATACTAAATTAACTGTAGGGGGCGTGAAAGCCAGTGACATTGAAAGAGAATTATCAGACATTTCTAACAAGAAGGATATACCATTGAGTCCAATTCTAGACAAAATTCTAAGCAGTCGCGAAAACTCAATCAGCAAAAATAGTTCACAGAAACATAAAGCGAAAGAAAACCTCAACATTCTCACTACGTCAGATGAGAACCTATTACAAGAAGTAATTGATATAGAAAAGACTGTAAGTGAGACATTAACAAAAAACCTCAAGAATACAATCAAAGATCAGGAAATACAAAATCAAGTAAGTGATAGTGATGAACTTAAAGAAAATGATAGTTATGCTGATGATTTTGAAGAGGAAAAATCTGATCGCTCCGGACAATCAGCTAATAAAGAAATATATAGCACGCATTCCAATGTTCATAAGAATTCTAGTGATGATAAACATAACTCTTCTTCTGAAACCGATGGCGATGATAAAGATGACCACAGTAATGAAGTTGAACTGATCCCTAGCGTATCGCATACAAATATACAGAATTTAACATTTACTAAATTGTCAAATCTATCCTTTAAAAACCAAGTTGATATATTTGAATTCGTGCACTCGGTTGACACGCAGGATTCGGCTACTCAAAGTAATACTGCACAAAAAATATCTCCCAAGGAAACTCAAACGTCACCCATAAATGATAAGAATTTACAACCGATACACAATGATCTTTGGCCAACTATAGACCCTAAGGGTGAAGTTGAAAAAATGTTCCAAATAGAAAAGGAATTCATTAAAAAACTCATTGTGGAAGAGTATGGTGACTTGCTCGAAAAGAATATTGATAAACCATCCACTTCCAAAGAGGTCGAGATAAAGTTAAATGTGGCTGCATCACAGAAAATCACTCAAACTTCTCCAGCTCACGTGAAGAATGTTATGACGTCACCTACGAAAACAAAAACTAGGACTACTTCGCCATTCTCAAGACTAACTGTTGATCATCACACGAGTCCGTTAATATTCGTCGTAAACGAAGATGATGTAAGATTGGACATTGAAAACGAAGATGATCCTGGCATTTCCATCAACTTATCATCTCCGAGATTCAGTTTACGCTTGCCAAGAACTTCTCGAGAGGTTATATCTAATTTAGAAGATAGTGCACAAAGAACTGTGAAAAAAAGTGCTTCCAAGATAAAATATGAAAAGAAAAGTAATATAACTACAACAAGTTCCAGTTCCTTGGAAGCTGATTCTTCAGAGATTAGTAGTTTGGGCGAAATAAAACTTAGAAGAAAATTGGGAAGAACAAGAATTACTTCAGACTCAGACTCCGTTACTTCATCTTGCATTTCAGATTTGCAATCGGGTATATTGCCTTTGAGGAGTGAAGGCGAAATGAGTTTAGGTCGCAACAAAAAATCCAACAAACAAAGCAAAAGTGAGGGAGAAGCCAGTTTTGGTCTGTTGTAAACTTACTGTTAATTTTATATGAATTTGATCGTAGATCATTTTTTTGTGCCTTAACTGTTGAGTTTGGTCTAATTATAATAGTAATGAGGATCAGTACTAATACAATGACATATATAAATAATTGTAGATGTTGAACAGAAGAGACAAGATAGCTAATTATCGTTTAAATTCAAATGAATCGTGGACAATTTCGTGATATTTGAAAGCCTAGTAATAATGTTAAGATTTCGACGTACTTAAGTGATAAAAAGTACTGATTCTCATTACACAAGGTAGTACTAACGTGTGTTCATTGTCAATGTTAATTGTTGTTCACCTGAAGTACAAATCAGTTAAGCATGATATAGTTTTAATTTTATATTTAAGTATGTGTACATAATGAACACGCTTACTCAATTAGCGGAACATAAATCGATCTTGAGTATCTCGTAAATCCAGTACTTGTGTGCCAAAGAATCAAGTTCTACTATTTTAGTCCTCAGTTAAACTGGCTAATCTTTGTACTTGGAACTTTATTCCGAGTAACTTTTTCTCTTTCAACTTATATGTCATGGTTCTTAATTTCTTGAGTCAAAATGACCTCAGCGAAAATAGTACTTACGTATATATTTCAAAAACATGAAAATAGTAAAATGATTTTTTATTTTGTGTTCCGCTAGTTCTGTCAGTGTATTTTACTATATTTTATACGCCATTTAGTTCTATTTAATTAAGTAACTAAGCATATTTTTTGCAAAATAACTGAATAAAAAGTTATTAGAAAATGTTATTTTATTAATTCGGTTGGAGGAATAAGTGCATGATTGAAAAACAGAAATATTTAAAAATTCTTGATTCCGATCTAGAAATTTCGATACCTATGCATAGTATTTCTATTATCTACTAAACAATTCTTTTAAACTATTTTCCCAATAAATAACCTGAAAGCAATTAATTTTTATTGACATGGTATTGATGGCTTTGAATGACTGAAAATAACATAAATAAATATACGCACCAGAAGACTAGACCAGACTAGACATGTCTTTGACGAAATATATCGTGTACTAGAATGGAATTTTTAATATTTTCCATGTTATTGGTGACATGTTTCGGTACAAAATCGGACTCGTACTATAATTGCAGTTATTGTCAGCCAGAACAGTTGCATATTTCGTTCGGGGGTAAGTTTTTAATCATTCATAATAGTCCACCATCATTATCCAAGATTATTTAGCTAAGATTCGTCCAGCACATTTTTTTATTATTGCCTTACCACGATGTATAAAGTTATAAAGACAAACTTTCAAAGTCTTGGCAGCCTACTAGTTAAGGCACCTGTATCTGGCAATTTGACTTTTTTAAGTTATATGTACTTTCTAAGTGTATCATTCACTACTGACAAACTGTAAGGTAAACATCGTGAGGAAACCTGGAATAAAATGTCTGAAATCCGCAATCTGCCTTAAGCAAACGTGGTGATCAACGCTCATGCATTCTATGTATGATAAAAGACCTTTACCTAACAGTGGGATAAATGTACCGATGATGATGATAAAAGGCATACTAGGGTATTTCATATTTGAAGTATGATATAGAAGAGTTCAGTTGTTCTGCAGTAGTAGTTCCCAGTAGTAGCTCTGAGGTCACAACTATCACAACCTACTTCGCAGATAAGGCAAATGACATAGTAGTAACATGGTCGACGTTCGACGACACGGGAGAGTCCCGCGTGCAGTACGGCGAAGATGACATGGACCGGGAGGCGACCGGATCCTGCAAGGAGTTCGTAGACGGGGGACCTCAGCAACGCAGTCAATACATACACACCGTCACACTAAAGGACCTTAAATTTAACACTAATTACGGTAACATTTCCATGGTAATCACTGTATCTTAGAATATTATTACAGTGCGCTATTTCTGATTTAACCCTGTTATATATTTTTCTATAACATGAGATATTGAAAGTACTTTTCGTGTAGCATAATATTGTACTTATCATAATACTATAAATGCGAAAGTAACTCGCAACTATCTGTTACGCTGTTATCAACCAATTTATATGAAATTATCAGGATAGATTTAAACTTGTGTAGGAACGTAGGATATTTTACGGGGGAATACCGCATTCCGGTTTTTTTGATGGGATATTATCAAATACTACTCCTCCCGCGTGCGGGAGTGTCAGACTCTTACTTCCTTAGCGCGGTAACTCTTTCCAACATCCCCCCTGGCCCTGGGGAAGGGATGATGTACCATTGAATATCCGTGTGAGATTAACGACAAAACGCTAGTAGGATAGGTCATATTAGAGAAAATAAAAATACGAAAGGACATATTACTTATATTCAAGTGGGTATACTACATTAAGATAAATAAAGTACTAGAGGTAGTAATATGTATGTGTAGTGTATCACGCTGGCTCGATGTATGGTTGGTCGGAGAAGTTCTCGTTCCACACGCTCTCTGAAGACGGCCCCGTACGCGCCGCCGTCTACGGTGACTTGGGCAACGAGAATGCACATGTATGTTAAACTTTATTTACATTTCGATAGTGTGTTGTAAAAACCTTGCAGTTTTCAGTACAAAACAGTGTTAGGTGTAACAGATGTACGATACGATAACGAATAGCATCGTCGCCTTCTTACTTTAATCTGCATAGCTCTAACACGACAAAACAGGATCCCTTTAGCAGCAAAGAGCTTGGTGAAAAAAAACATTACTGAAATCTATAGCCACAAAATAACATTGCTGAATTTCAGTTCGTAGAGTATGGTAGAAATAGAAACAAGATCGTGAGACACCCCAGGTTTTTCTCTAGGTTAGCAACGCATCTACAATGTTCCTGCTATCAAGTTGGATGATAACACTCACTTTTAATTTCCACGTAATAAAGTTCCTATTTTAGTCATTACCTTACCTGCAAGATGAGACTGAGCGCAATAACTTTGACTTGATCCTGCACGTGGGAGACTTCGCTTACAACCTGGAGTATAATGATGGGCTCGTTGGCGACGAGTTCATGCGTCAGATACAACCGATAGCAGCCATCGTGCCCTACATGACCTGCCCCGGGAACCACGAGCATGCCTAGTACGTATATTTCACACACTTTGATACGGAGCGTAGCTAAGTGTTGTGTGTAATGTTCGTTTATACGACAATATTAGAATTACCTGCACAGCAACTTCAGCAATTACGCGAACCGGTTCTCGATGCCCGGACCGGACTCGAGTCTGTACTACAGCTTCGACGTCGGACCTGTGCACTTCGTGTCCATCTCCACTGAGGTCTACTACTTCATGGAATTTGGCGAAGACCTTATTATTCATCAGTACGACTGGATCAAAAATGATCTTGAAAAAGCTAATCTTCCAGAAAACAGGTTAACCATTTCATATTAAATAATGAGTGTTTTATGATATATTGAATCATCTTTTTAATAAATTTATGAATGAAAATGTTCTTAAGATCAAAGAGACCGTGGCTAATTATATTCGGGCACCGGCCGATGTATTGCTCCAACGTCGGTCCAGACTGCGACGACGAGTACACGAGGGTCGGCGTAGATGGGAAGTGGGGTGAGTACTACTTATTAGCTGTATTATTATAAGTATGGCAATATTAATCTACTAAATCTTTCACGAAAGGTGTTTAACACATATTTCACATTCTTCTGGCGATACCATAAAACAAAAATAGTCAACTATCTCTTAGTGAAAAAGACAAATGAAACTCATTTTTCCTAAGAAATATCTAAGTCGTATTCGAACTCACAACCTGTGCTTAATTTTTCATTAAAAACTTCTCTGTATGTTGACATGCAGCTCTGGAGCCGTTCCTCAAGGAGTATGGCGTAGATCTCGTCATCTGGGCGCACAAGCACTCCTACGAGAGGACCTATCCCTTGTACGACGGCAAAATATACAAAGGCTCTGAGGAACAGCCTTACGTTAATCCTGGGTCAGTCTAAAACAATTCAACGTGTGTAAAAAAGTTTCCTAAATGCCATTTACGGCCATTTTTTTTAAGCTTTGGGGCTATTTTTCATAGTAACAATTACCTTAATTATATTGTTTTAGGGCTCCAGTGCACATTATAACTGGCTCGGCTGGATGCGAAGAGGAACACCGTCATCCATTTAACAGTAAATAAAAGGCGGTTTTATAATTAACTACTTGACTTTATTCAAGAACTTTTTCAGTAACTTCGATAGCTAAATCCGCTTCTGAAATTCAGCTATGTGAACGTACTAGGTCGGCTTTGAACTTAGTTGGTTTGCTTAAACATTATACATACCTATATCGCACTTATGCTTTATTTACTTGTAATACATTTTATACACAGCTAGCTATGCGGATTGGTCTGCATTCAGAAGTCTCGACTACGGCTACACGAGATTTGTCGCACATAACAAGACGCACATCTACATGGAACAGGTACATATTATATCCTTACTCTACTACTACTAGCCAGCTCTTTAGCTTCAATTGACTTAAAGAATGTCAATTGAAGCTAAAGAGCTGGCTAGTTGCATTAGATTATGAAGAGACTGAGAAAATTATACATTGAATTGACTAAATCACACAACTCACAAACGCACACAGCACACATAACCTTCAGTACACACAACTCACACACCTACATACACAGAACACATACACTTTCACAAACACATCCATATTCTTATTTATTCTACTCGTTTGTATCATATTATTTTTTAATTAGTTACTTAAGTTAATAAACGTCTGCTTTATAGATAACTTCTATGTTGACATAGATTTTAAGTCATTTATCTGGGAGAAGGCGCTGACTTCTGACATACAGGATCTACCTAGTTTGGGAGTCAGAGGCTTCATTTATTTTGTGAAACTTTATATGTCAATAAAGAATTATTATTATTATTATTATTATTACTAATATTATGAATGCAGTATTCACTCTGTCTATCTGTTTATTTGTTACCTATGCTTAAACTTGATATGGAGGTAGATTGAACAGGGACAGGATATTATAAGATGCGTGGTCTATACGAATTCAAATTAAAAATGACCGAGTTTCATACAAAATTTGCCTCCTTTGCACCCCCTTAGGGGTAAAATTTCGGAAAATCTTATCTTATCGGATGCCTACGTCATACAAAGAACACACCCTCCAAGTTTCAGGTCTCTACGATCAGCGATTTAGGCTGTGTATATGTTAGATTTGTTATTATTTTTGTGAATTCATAATACCTTTATATATCTACTGTTTAAATATACTAACATGTTATATTTATGTTCAGGTGGACGTGGACTTGAAGGGAGAAGTGATCGACTCCTTCTGGCTCATTAAAGATGGACACAAACCTTACGACATTTGAAGAGGCTCGTCGTATGACCTGAAGATAATATAGGATTTGTTTTATTCGTTGAATTAAAAAGGAATAGGAACCTACATAATAATATATGGAAGCATTTGTTTTTATATTCAAATATGTAAATTTTTCATTTTTGCAAGTAATAAATTAAGACTTGTTTGTACATAATTATTTGTTGGTTATCATCTACACTGTATCTCGTGCTGTATATGTTTACATTAAATACTTGGGTACCTATCCATGTAGCTATATAATATCCTGGGGCTGTACCACCACGTGTTTTTGCAATCATTATTCAAGTTTGGGAGCGTGACACAGCTACTAACGTCGTATAGCGCCGTCTCTTTTTCATAACGAAAATAATCTTGTTTTGGCACGCCATGGTAAGGCCCCTGAACTGAGTTCCAGATCACCCCTATTTTACCTCAATCATAAACTAAAACATACTTAAAAAAAATCTAAAGCAACTTGAGACATGATAAAGTAAAATAGTTAACAATTTTATAAAAAAAAACCTAATAAGGTAGCCTAACCTATATATATAAAAGTAAATCCCTATTTCCCTTGATCACGGCATCACGCGTGAACGGCTGGACCGATTTAGATAAAATTTGGTACGGAAATAGAAGGGAACGTGAAGTAGTTCCCTCGTGACGCGGGTGAAACCGCAGGAAACAGCTAGTCTATCTATACTTATAATAAATCTGTAGAGAGGTGAATTCTGTACATAAAATATATTTGCAAAAACTATCAGGGGGTGATTAGGGATCGATACTGATGCCAAAAATGCAATCAGTAAAATTTTTGTCTGTCTGTCTGTCCGTATAACCGTTATAGAAACAAAATCTACTCGACGTATTTTAACGAAACTTGGTACAATTATTTTTCATACTCCTGAGCTGGTTATAGTATATACTTTTCATCACGCTACAATCAATAGGAGCAGAGCAAGTGAAGGGAAATGTTGGGAAAACGGAAGAAGTTACTCCATTTTTTAAGCTTCCATCGCGTGTGCAACCTTAATGGTTAAAGCTACACAGAAATCATGTACCTATGACGGAAATGTTTTCCTTAAAATTATATAAAAATATTCCATGACAGCATGTCTATTTTTTATGGTTGACTCACAATAAGATTTCGTTTGTTTGTTTAAACGCGCTAATATCAGGAACGGCTGGTCCGATTTGAAAAATTCTTTCAGTGTGGATATCTATCCATTTATCGAGGAAGGCTATATCATCACGCTAAGACCAATAGGAGCGGAGCACCGCTATTCCACGCGGACGAAGTCGCTGGCAGAAGCTAGTATCAAATAAATGTGCAAGGAATTATATCTGTTCGATTGTTTGGCCTTCACTGTGAAACTGCTGAACCGATTGAAAATAATTTTCGCTTCTACGGAGAAAGATTGAAATCTGGGCAGGGCCAGTAAAACCCATGGAGAAATACATAGTTTGCGTCTTGAAAGGAACCATGTCCAGCCAGCATACATAAAATGATGTAAGTAAAAGATATTTAAATGCATTTTTTATTAGAAAGCCATTGCCAAGAAACAAAATGATTATAATAAGCACAGTGAAAACAATGAGCTGCAGGATTTTCGAAAAAGTTACCGCGCCCCCGGAGTACAAAGGGCTGAGGAAGGAACATGGATGGTTTTAGTCAGTAAGAGTCTGATACTATGGCGGTCATATTATTATGATTTCCAACCAGGAAAACAAATGTGAAAACAATGAAATAGATTAGAAATGGACGAGTTATAAGCTTTTATAGAAATAGTAATCAAGAACAAAAATGCATTAATGAGATATAACGTGATCATTTAAAAATGCTCAGTTTACTAGTTTCAAATTAATTATCTTTATAAAGACTTATAAAGCGTTTAGCTAGGTAGGTTAGGTATGTAGTACCTAGTTAAACGCGGCTGGTTTTCGGTGATCTCATTTATTTTTTACACATCGGAACCTTTTTCTTGGTATACATTATTTATAGCATTTTGATTAGTATTTAAATAACCTATTGTTTCGTATGCATGGAATGGAATTAGTGATGCCACATTCAAGAATTTATTCGGAATCTAGAGTGATTTAGAGGTTGGGCGATTGTGCGTTAGTTATTGACATTTACTGCTTTGATTTATTGTTGTCCCTAGATGTCAATAAATAATAGGTAGGTACATGTTTATCATATTATTAAGTCCAATTAGTAGTCGATTGCGAGGCCAAGACGCGGGTCGTGCTGGTTAATCAATAAACAACTATAATTAAAATATGAAATTGTTAATAATTTCGCTGTTGCTGGGTATAGTGTGTTGTGGAGGAGGCTTTCGCCATGCTAAAGCAAGATCTCAGCACGACTGCGGGAGCTGCCAACCTGAACAGGTGCATATATCGCTGGGAGGTGAGTCTTGTAGTCTCAATACTATTTCATATACTTCTAGTAAACTTAAACTTGTGGCATCATTTATTTTTGGTCAGAAAATATTCATTGTTAAACGCCTATTATTGGACAAGTGATCAGTTCAAACACACGGAAACGAGATACCAAAATTATGACTGCTGATCAAAATTATTCATATAAGAAATTACCTATTTAGTTGATCAGTCACATTTCACGACACCACCAATGAGCCACCTATCTTTGCTAGAAATCAAGTACCCTAGTAGTAAGCAGTAGGTGGTCATTGTTGACGACGTCATCTTCAATGCTCTTGACCTCATCTTCCAGAGAAAGTTAACGACATAGTGGTGACATGGTCTACGTTCAACGGCACGGGCGAGTCGCGCGTGCAGTTCGGGGAGGGCATCATGGACCGCGAGGCGCGCGGCTCCAGCAAGCTCTTCGTGGACGGCGGCAAGCTCAAGCGCAGCCAGTACATACACACCGTCACCTTGAATGATCTCAAGTTTAACACTACATATGGTAGGACTTCTTTTCATTAGCACAACTAAAAATGCGATAGAATTCCGCTAAATAAATTATCAACTTTCTTCGTGGTAAATTAGGTATTCTAGGATTTCTTAAATTCTATATTCAGGCAGAAATCCGTGCTGCGAGATATTTGAAAGAGTTACCGCGGCCCCGGAACACAGGTCGAAGGAAGGATTAGAATGGGTTTTAAGAGTCTGACACTCCCTCCCGCTCCACCTACAGTGGGAGGAGCTATTTGATGATTTTCCATCCCTAAAGGCAGCCGTTCGGACCTCAAAAAGAACTGGGTTATGAGGTCATTCAAATAAATGTTGATCATTTTGCCCAACATCCAGGTCTGTCTTTTAGTTTGAAATCGCTATTATTGTACTTATAATACAAAAACAGCTCATTATCTTGGAAGTTCATAACCTAGTAGTGTTATCAGCTAGTGAGTGGAATAGGTGAGAGGTGTTTGACATACTTAAGTCCAACCTTACTTTATAATAACAAAAATGAGAATAAAGCAATCATAAAGACTGTAGTGTAGTTTAGCTAATTCGCAAACCCTTTTATAGAAAACCAGCCAGATCAGAAGAATCTAGGGATGGCAACAAGTCTTGAATTCTACAGATGTTACACAATTTGGCTTCCGGTCCAGCTGCACCGAATGGTGCCTAGTTTGAATTGGCATGGTTGGTAAAATGTGATATATCGTACATTATGTCGGCAGTATACCACGTGGGTTCTAAGTACGGATGGTCGGAGGAGTTGTCGTTCCACACGATGCCGGCAGGCGACGACTGGCCCGTGCGAGCTGCCATCTACGGTGACATGGGAAGCCGGAACGCTCAAGTATGTTACGACATTCTAATTCTTATTCCCTTCTTCTTCTCACTAAAACTCGATTATAATACTTAAAAGCATCTGAGAAAAACAGCGAAGAATATACATAGAATAGGCGGTTGTTTTTCTTTGACAGTGAAACAAAAATTGGAATAATATTTATGGCAGTTTGACGAAATGCATTTTTTGGAGACCTGAGACACTTTTGACTGGTTTCAAAAATCCTTTTGCTAATAGTCCTTTGAAAATGTACAAAGTTAGCTGGATTTCAAATATTTCCCCAGTCGCTGTCGTACCTGCAAGACGAGGCGCAGCGCGGGCGGTTCGACGTGATCCTGCACGTGGGCGACTTCGCGTACGACATGGACAGCGAGGACGCGCTCGTGGGCGACGAGTTCATGCGTCAGATACAGCCGCTCGCCGCGCTCGTGCCCTACATGACCTGCCCCGGGAACCACGAGGAGGCCTAGTGCGTTCATAGCTGACCTACATACATTTTTGATTCTTTAGAGACAGCAAAGTCCCTGGCTGGAGGCCCTAAATTTATTTAAGGCACTTCACAGGCAAGCCCGGTTAAGCAGTCGACAACCTTCTAGGTTGACCTGCGAGATGCCATACACAAAAAAAAAAATAGAGGCAGCAAAGCATCAAAATTTAAAACATTTTCCACCTTTTGCACTCCACAGCAACTTCAGCAACTACGCGAACCGGTTCTCGATGCCCGGCCCGGACTCGAGTCTGTACTACAGCTTCGACGTCGGACCTGTGCACTTTGTGTCCATCTCCACTGAGGTCTACTACTTCCTAAACTACGGAATCAAGCTCATCAGCAACCAGTATGACTGGTTAAAGCAAGACTTGGAGAAAGCCAACCTTCCAGAGAACAGGTCAGAAAATTGCATTTGCCCAACGATCTTCGCAGAGTGACTGGTAGCAGCTAGATGAGACGAACCAAGGATCTTGTGACACACCAACAGGCATGTGTGCTGTTTACAGGTCGATGATGAGTAAAACATTAATACTTCCCATTACCTACTTATATTCTTGTATTCGGATTAAGTAATGATTGAATAATATATTATAAGAAGTCCTAACAGCACGTAATAGCTATGCAACAGCGGATATTCACCAACATACTGGCCTGGCTAGTTCAGTCTTGGTCACTAACTTTTCGGTACAAATAGGTACGGTTCAAATACAGGGCTAACTTTCGTTTTCAATCCTACTACTATTATTTTTCTTGATATAATTTACATTCGTTTTATATCCTAAAGGTATCTGTGGGTTTTCAGATTGAAAAAACCGTGGATCGTTATATTCGGGCACAGACCTATGTACTGCAGTGATCGTTTTGATTTCGACTGCAAACGGGAGCACACAAGGATTGGCCTGCATGGATTGTGGCGTGAGTCTGTTGTTCTTTAATATAAGTGTAAGATCCCTACAGAATTTATCAATTGACACTTATTTATATATGCTGTTGAAATATGTGGTCCGTGTCTCAAGCTCCGATCAGGTCTATAATATAAGATCAGTTTTTTTTTTAATTTTTATTTTGAGAAACAGCAAACAAATACATTATAAAGACTTACAAAGATTTAGGAAAAAGTGTGTAATAGCACGTCACATTTAGCCAGTTACGTCTAGGTTCCACGTTACAGTGAGCGAGCCTCCAGCCATAGTTACGTCACAAATTCAGACTCCGAGCTCTTACTGAAAACTCTCTGATGGAGAAGTTAAAGTTAGTTAATATGGCGAAACCTAGCATTAGCATATTACTTAGCTGCATTGAACTGAGCCGCAGCTAGGAAGACTAGCAACTGCTGATTATTTTATAGAAGATTATTAGATCATGAGATAGTTATGTAACGGCGTACTCTTCTTTGTAGCTCTGGAGCCTCTACTGAAGGACTATGGCGTGGACCTCGTGATCTGGGCACATGACCACCTCTACGAAAGGACGTTCCCTCTATACGACAATAAAGTTTACAATGGTTCGGCGCAACATCCCTATGTTAACCCTGGGTAAGACTCGCATTTCTTCTAGAAGACCTCAATTATTAACTTTAGTGAACCTATAAGGTTATTAAGGATTTTTAGGTCTTCTTCGTCTTATCATGTGGGCTGCAGGTATTTAACCAATCTAACAAACCTGGGCCTGTGACATGGAATTATAACAACAACTGCCAGCTATCAAGATATGGTCGGGGACTGCTCTGTGAAATTTTCCAAAATTCACAAAGCTATTTCGACCCGACCCGTGAATCGAACCCGAGACCCAGTTCATAGCAAAAGTTTTGAGTTTTCAGTTTGAAGTAAAAGATCAGCCCTAAAATTATGTCTAAAATTACTATAGTCGATCCTCAAAATTCAACTCTTGAAATGTTTATTTTGAACGACAGCATGCTGTATCTATAATGTCTCTTCTTCTCTTTCATAATAATGTTAATATTCCAGCGCTCCAGTGCATATCATAACCGGGTCAGCTGGTTGCAAAGAGGGGCACTCTCGATTCAGACGTAAGTTTGTCCTAACTAATCTATGTAAGTACTATTATTTTAAATGCGAAAGTTACATACAACGACATTATTTTCCTTCTAAAAGACATCGATCTGCGACTGATAACTGAAGAGTAAACGGCATCTCCTTAACTAGAGTCCCTAATGAGTCAAAGTATTGTCCCTATTTATTGAAATGTTGGCACGTTTGCAGCGGACCCGGCGGCGTGGTCTGCGTTCAGGAGCAGTGACTACGGGTACACGAGGTTCGTGGCACACAACCACACGCATCTCTATATGGAACAGGTAACTAAAATGTGGTTATAAAAACTTTTCGAAGTATGTAAATTTTCTAACACCCAGGCTAGGTGGAGGCGCAAAAAAAAATTAATTAAATAACGTTTATTTTTCAGGTAAATGTTGAACAAAATGGGCAAGTTATCGATTCGTTCTGGCTCATCAAGAATCAGCACAAACCTTATAATATTAAGTAGTTACAATGCAGGTGCGCTCAAGACGTCCCTACTTATCTAATTGATGTATTTTAATATTAATGGTACCTGGTGAATAAACAGTTTTTTAACTAATTCTTCTTACTATTTTCCTTATTTCCGTCTTTAATTGTTCAAGCTACTGCTACTTTGAGGTAATTAAAGCCCTATAAAAACTTACAATACACAGAACGGAACGTGGATGCGTTCGTAAACTTGGCAATGACTAGAAATAAATAAACTTTTTTTTTTCAATATCCAGTATAATAATTAATAATATAATTATTCATGTAGAGATATCTGAAATAAGTGTTATCGAAATTAGTTTTAGAAGGTATATGCACTACTAGCTAATATATTTAGTTGTAATTCAAACGACTATTATATTTGATTTGTGTTAGAAATACTCCAGTTTCTGAATGTACAATAGTGTCTGACGTTTGACTTTGACGTTTATGACATGACTGCCGCAAGTAATTGCGAGCGATGTTTATTTTGAAATAAAACGAAGACAATTAGTAATTAATTGTGCGTTCAGCGGCGAACTTCACATTTGCAGCTATATTCTGTTGACGCATAAAAACTATTGGATTTGCGGGTTTTTTAGTCGCTTTAAATTCGTAAAAGCACGAATATGAAGATACTTATTATATCCCTAATATTAGGAATAAGTTGGGGCAGAAAAATACAGATTCGTGAGCCGGGACCTACGTATAATTGCACTCACTGCCAACCGGAACAAGTGCATATTGCCTTTGGCGGTAAGTCCTTAACAAGAGAGTAGGTAGCTATTAATCCTTCTAAAGCAATAACTATAATATTTTACTTGTGTTTCTTGTCTACTGTCGCTTACTGTGAGGAGGTCGCTCCTAAGATGACCCACCGACCGATATTCCATAGTACTTACCAAATTAGTGCTATTATATATCCTTGCATTAAAGGTAATATTTAATTTAACTCAGAAAAAGTTTACTTAACATGTGAAGGTATTAAATATTTACTATGGGAACAGAAACATACTAATAAATATTAGTTCTTGTAGCCTCTGAGATGAGGTGGTCTTACTATTGTTTACACAGTCCTGTTTCTCATGAATATGTTCTTGAGTTTGCTCTCCTAAAAACCTTCATTCTCAGGCTGACTTGCACCAATTTCCACTAGTGTTTTTTCCTAGTTTACTTAGCAATTTTTGCATTTACATGTTTCTATATATTATTCCACTAGAACATAAAGGGCGAAGGAAGGAGTTATGGATTTGTTTAAGGCGCTCTTATGCGAAAAAAGCTATAAAATAGGCAATTTTTCGTCGCCTAGATTGAGACGTTGGTACAAGTTACAAGCCAGAAAAAAATACCACGTATAGTTAAGTATATGATGCAGGTACAACCCCAAAAAAATCTTAAAGAAATGGTCTAGAACATTGAAAAAAAAAAAACCTAAAGTAACCTCTCGTTAATATTTTTCGTCGCGTAGTTCTCAAAATTTTCAATGATTACCATCACATTTTTTATAACCAAAAGAAAGGGAATTCCGTGAACAAGGTACAACTGCAATATTATACAAATATATGGTGTATTTATCGAGCAAATTGAAAAAAACCGTGTAAAAATTGCCGTCGATTTCATTTCAAAAATTCTTCGTATTGCATCTCTTTTCTGAATGAACTATTTGCATAAATCTGTTTCATCGGCCAGACGGCGCTCCGCCGTAGAGACGGGTGATCTATGTCACTCTGTCATCCGATGACAGTTGGTCTTTCGCATTCAGAAAATAAATATAAAATTGATTCATAAAAATTAAACCTACGTAATTAAAATTTCATATGTAAAAGTGAATCTATTTTAATGTCTATAATGTAACTAACTGTTGTGAAGGGGTGTAAATAGCAGGTGAATGGTAAACATGATGATGATAGCTGTTGTCGATATTGTGCTTTGAAACCCCTGTTTTAGAGTAAAACGAGGCCGTAACCAAGACTTAAAAATAGGAAAATAAATACAATGGCCGCATACTTCAGGTATATGTGTGCTTTCATTTATAAAATACATTTATTTTCATAATTTATTTTTGTATTTCATTGTGTTTCGCTGTCATACACGACAACCTGGTAGCTTGGTATAAATATATATTACTAGCCGTCCGCCCGCGGCTTCGCTCGCGTGGACAACATAATTTTGGCTGTTTAGTTTTTTCCAATTCTGGCGGCATGTTTGCTTGCATACACCACTTTTTAACGCTAAGGAGTGAAACTAAAAAATAATTAAATATTGTTTTTACTTTATACTTAGAGGCTAACTTTTTCACGTCAAAATACATTATGACAGCACCCCAAAACGCCCACCCTTCACTGCTTCCTAGTGATATGGCCGCAAAGAAGAAGCAGTGATGAACAAACTTCCCAGCAACACAGCTGTCTATTACAGTTTAACTTTATATATTATATCATATTTATTATACAATATAATACACCGAATTAACAATACAAATGTGTTCACTTTTATATTATCCACTTAACAGCTTCCATCTATTGTTATCGCTAAAATAGTCGTTTAAATTATACTGGGCTTTTTTGATTTTGTCAGGTGGTTCTATAAAATTGATCATGAACTTCGGAGATATAAAACGGAAATCCATAGAATTATAGCAGGACTGTGCTTTCTTTATACATTTGTTACAGTCGCTATAGGTAGTCAGAAGCCAGAAAGCCTGACAATCAGTCGTTCTAAGAATAATACATGTGTTACCCGGTAACTGGGTTGTGGAAGTCATATAGGAAGTCACTCCATATAAAACATTGCTATTAAGCTAACTAACTACAAGGTAACAAAACACACCTTGCGCGCTAATTGTGGATACCTGATGTTAAGACATTTTTAAACAAATGTAACCATCAATAGTTGTTTTGTTTTCTAATTATTTATTTTGAATTTTATTTTCTTACCATGTAACGTAGGTATATTAGTATTGTTAATAAAAATGTAAACATACATTATGAAATTTGATCTCAAATAATCATTATTTTCCTTTAATTGACTCCAGTGTTAATTGTTCCCATCGTTTGTTTGCTATTGGACACAGAATGACCTGCTGCAAACAGACTAATCAGGGATGGTTTACAGATTTACGGGTGATAAGTACATGTTTGTTCACAATTTTACGGTTTGACACGGAGCGACTATGAACCATCGAAAATAAATACATAATATTCTAAAAACTTGGTACAGTTCACGAATTGTCGTCAGCAAACACTATTCATAGTCTTATGCTGACATATATCTATAGACACATTATGGCAGGAATGAAAAATCATTTCCATTACAGCTTTTTTGTTTCAAAACCAATGTAATATTTTTACAGAGACTCAAAACTTGAACTTTAAAACGAAAACAACGAAAACCTTTAAGGCAGTGTTGACTTCGATAGGTCTTTAGGATAGGAAAGAATTAAGTTTGAGAAAAAGGAAAACGAAAACGTGTTTAATTCCTGTAATTGGTATAGTAAGCAAAGACAGATATGACTTTTTTTGAATTTTAGATGGTGTATATACATGAAAGCATTGTTTCTGACTAAAAACTTATCAAAATGTCATGCACTGGCCAGTTTTTTGGAAAAAGTTGATTTGTCGAGTTGTATGTTACTTACAGATCTTCAATACAAAGTGAAGTGAATCGGCTTAACTGATTTCGATGAGACTTTCACTGGAAGATAGCTGTTAGCGTAAGGAATTACTTAAGCTTCGTTAATTTTCAAAAAATAAATAGAAATCTCTTAAATTAGAAGACGTGGGCGGCGCCGATGGTGTCAGCTAGTTTTTCTAGATATAAATTAATAAAGGCTAACATTTAAGCCTGAATGGGATCGAGAAGTAAAAACAAGCTAGTCTTGATCATTTCCTGTCAGAAATAATTTATAAATAATAACTTTTTACATGTAAATGTGGTAGTAACAGTATTATCGAAATTAATCGATTTGTTTTATATAACAATCCTTTGAATTGGTTAGGTTCAAAAATTAGGTACTACCTAATACTTACCTCTATAAATAAAATTACTATGCATAAACACGATGTTTATGGTTATTTATTATACACGATTCTTACATGTTTTAAAATTGAAAATCTTGAGTTACTTATTCCTAGCAGTGACTACAGTAGAGGCCCCGCGATACGACGACTGCGAGAGGGGCGCCCCGCAGTGGGCGGAGCTACTTCCCCTGCTTCACACCCTCAATTTGTTAAAACTGGCCTACTACCCAGCCTTAAACACCATTCATTCTGACACTTCCCCCCGCTCTGCCCACAGTGGGGAGGATTCATTTGATGATTTTACATCTCTAAAAAGAAAAGAAAAACACCATATAACTAGACCAATGGATAACAATACCTATCATTTTATGGGCACAAAAAACCTCACACTAAGATATCTCTCATTGTGTTCAGACAATATTAGCTATTTACAAAATAGTGAACTATATAACATAACAAATCAGTCAGCTATTAGTACCGAGACATCGCCAGTTTAATTTGAACTTTATGGCAATGAATTAGGAACTATTTATTAATCTACATTAACTAATCAATTACGCATGTCCTGTTTACAATATTAACCAGCATGATAAACTGGCTCCTAATGTTCCAGCAAATACAATATTTAATGCCCTAGTTAGAACATATTATTAAATACATTGATAACAACAATTGATAAAATTGTTTTGCTTGTTATATTTTTTGTAACTGTAATACACTTTATGGGATTACTACATACATAAAGATATATTTTACAAGACTACATCAGGTCCACAACTGACATGGAGTGATGTGATGATACCATTTGTAGTAAGTATTTTATCAATATACTAGCTTTCTGCCAGTGACTTCGCCCACATGGGCTATACAAATGCAAGTTTAAAATGACAGAGTTTCATACAAACTTTGCCCCCCTTTTTCATTCCCCTTAGGGGTAGAATTTCGGAAAATCCTTTCTTATTGAATGCCTACGTCATACAAAGAACATACCCTCCAAGTAGAGACCTGATCTCTACAATCAGCAGTTTAAGCTGTGCATTGACCCGTCAGTCATTCTGGACAAAGCATTTTATATGTATAGATTGATATAATATTTTAATTGATTGCCAGTTTAGTAACCTAAACATTGGAATAATAACAATAAATCAAAGACTAGCTTAGAATAGGTATAAAACATTTACATTTAATTACAAATGTGCATCCTAATTAACCTTTTATATTGAAATGTTTGAGGAAGGTAAACAGTTCAGCGAAACCAACATCAACTAACTCATGACACATTACATTATAACGAAAATGTGATTAATGAGACTGATTTCATTGTTTTTGTAATCAACTTAGAACAAAACTAGACTTTAATATTGCGAATTACAATACAATCTTGAGCTGTTCAGTTCAAATAACTATGCTAGTACTCAATAAATGAATTATTGGGTTTTTATTTATATTTTAGTTCCTTGTATATCATCATCATCATCAGCCTATACATTGTCCCACTGCTGGGCACAGGCCTCTTCTCATACAGAGAAGGCGGATTGGCGATTTGAGACTTTTTAAGTCCAGGATATAATAAATTCTATTCTCATTGCAGAGAAAGTGAACGACATAGTGGTGACATGGTCTACGTTCAACGACACGAGCGAGTCGCGCGTGCAGTTCGGGGAGGGCATCATGGACCGCGAGGCGCGCGGCTCCAGCAAGCTCTTCGTGGACGGGGGCAAGCTACAGCGCAGCCAGTACATACACACCGTCACCTTGAGGGACCTCAAGTTTAACACCAGATATGGTGAGTCAGCATTTAATTTCTCTTAAATTTTGGTCAAACCGGAGCTGGTAATAAGATGCGTTACAGTTTTACAGATAGTTTATGGGTAAGCAATGAAATGGTACTACTTAGAAAGATCCCCGTTCAAAGATGAACATTGTATTACATAGCATGTTCAAACAGTGATACTTAAGTGTCTAATGCCTTCAAGATAGGCAGTCTCGGTGCCACCTTACTTTACATTGCTTGCTTTTTATCACGACATTAGCTAAGCTAATGATTGTGATGCGATGCAAATTAAGAAGAAGCATTAAGTTGCGAATGTTCCTCAATGTTATATTTCTTTTCGCGCATTTATTAATTACATCATTCTGCAGTCGGGTAGAAAGCCTGTTATTGTTCAAATCATATTTCGATAATATTTTGCGGATGTTCATCCGGCATTATCAAGTGAACTCACATTGCGGTTTGCCTACTGGTGAATCCTTCATCCACTTCAAGGATTTTAGGCAATTAATAAAATAAATCCTGTTTCAATTAAGTAGGCTTAATCTGCTAGCGTAGGTAGCTGTAGATCAGCAGTGTATTTTTTTATAGATGGAAAATTATCAAAAGACTCCTCGCTCTTTGGGTGGAGCGAGAGATCAGACTCCACCCCTCCAACTCCTGAAGCCAGAATCAACCATAGTGGCGACCACTGAAAAGTATCTAGTTAATGAAGGTCGACGAGTCCCAGAGAATTAATTTTAGGGACTGTCTCAGATTCCGCAATGAATTTAACCAAAAAGAATACCGGTGTAGTAGGAAAAAATGTCAGACTATTAATAGGACCCATTCGTATTCCTTCATTTGCCCTTTGCGTTCCATTCCAGGATCGTGGAAAGAGTTCTTTCAAATATGGTATCTAGATTAATGTAGGTGCATGGTAGGAGAAATCTTTTAGCTAAAAATTTTAATTTAAAATTTAAACAAAAAAAAAATATAAATTTTAACAATAATTATAGGCACACTAAAATATCTAATACCTACGTCAATATGACTTCTTACTTTACTAAAGACCTTTCATTAACAGAGGGAGAAGATAATTCGAGCAGAGTTCTTTCCCCTCTAAGGTCTCAGGAAATAAATAAATGTCGTGACGGTGTTGTATGTGCCTGCGCAGTGTACCACGCGGGCTCCGTGTTCGGGTGGTCGGAGATGTTCTCGTTCCACACGCCGCCCGCGGGCCAGGACTGGGCCGTGCGCGCCGCCATCTACGGCGACATGGGCAACAAGAACGCACACGTAATATTGTTATGTTAATTAATTTATAATGGAATTGTTTGAGGAGTTACATGCTTAAAAAATTGAGTTATGTCAGTTATGTCATAACAATTTACATTTTGTCGATGTTATATCATATAGATAAAGACATAGCAACTTCTAAAAATTAATTACAGACAGATATGTGTTCTTTAAAAGTTCGCTGCATCTTTTCGGAAGTGGTGAGGAGCGGTCGTTTCGGGGCTGTCTTTAATCATTTTGACGTTCAAAACTGCTGATTTTCATCGTATTTAGTATGTTCCTGGCTCTTCTACTTTCCATCAGTACCTTTAAAATAAAGGCGACTTAATATTGAAAGCATCGTCCCCCAGTCGCTGTCGTACCTGCAAGACGAGGCGCAGCGCGGGCGATTCGACGTGATCCTGCACGTGGGCGACTTCGCGTACGACATGGACAGCGAGGACGCGCTCGTGGGCGACGAGTTCATGCGCCAGATACAGCCGCTCGCCGCGCTCGTGCCCTACATGACCTGCCCCGGGAACCACGAGCAGGCCTAGTGCGTTCATAGCTGACCTATATACACTTTTGATTCTTTAGAGACAACAAAGCATCAAAGTTTAAAACATTTTCCAACTTTTTCACTCCACAGCAACTTCAGCAACTACGCGAACCGGTTCTCGATGCCCGGCCCGGACTCGAGTCTGTACTACAGCTTCGACGTCGGACCTGTGCACTTCGTGTCCATCTCCACTGAGGTCTACTACTTCACGCAGTACGGGCTCAAGCTGATCGTCAACCAGTACGACTGGCTGAAGAAGGACCTCGCTAACGCCAATCTACCTGAGAATAGGTGAGAACTGAACTTCGTGATTAAAATTAGTGGGATAAGATTTGATCTGGCTATGTTCATATGTCGCGGTCTGTCCGTGGATGGGTCACCTAAACATACAGACCCCTCTATGCCTCGGAGAGCACTTAGCGCTGTAGGACTATGAGAGTGAGGGAATATTCTGCACCTGTGTCTGCGCATACACTTATGCACTTTATTCGCGATCTATTTTAGGACTGGCTGCCGTGACCGAAATTTGGTCCGGAGGACTTTGTGGCACAGACCGGCCGTTGTCGGCGGCTGTATACCGCGACAGTGGACCTTACGCTAAGGCAATAGGGTGTACATTGCAGGCGCAAGCGGCCGTGGATCGTGCTGTTCGGGCATCGGCCGATGTACTGCAGCGACTCCAACGACATCGACTGCAGCTGCGAGTACTCGCGCGTCGGCCTGCTCGGCGTCTATGGTCAGTATACCCTGTGTACCCTGTACTTCCTTGGAGTTCTTCCCCTATATATATTGACGAAATTGTCTTACCTATGTTCATATTGCAAAAAATGGCAATGGGACTTAAACAAGTGGAAGATTTTAACTTAAATTATCCCTAAAAGCGAAATTTTATTTATTTATTTTCTAAATTAAAGCTTTATTTTTAAAGAGGGCAAATATTTTAGCCAAATTAATAGTACTCGGCCAAGTGCGTGTCTGGCCGTGTGCAGTGTAGGGTTCCGTAATACATTATAGTTGGTCGACTACAACCACATTTACATTCTCATGTCAAGAGACCGTCAAGCGGCCTTGAAAAAATCTATAATACTAGGGCTTTTAGGTTAGTGAACCCACTTGATAAGAAGAAGATCACTTGTATAATACTCACGAGAGTGTCCCGGCGGCGGCAGGGCTGGAGCCGCTGCTGATGCAGTTCGGCGTGGACGTGGTGGTGTGGGCGCACGAGCACTCGTACGAGCGCAGCTGGCCGCTCTACGACAACAAGGTCTACAACGGCTCGCTCCACCAGCCCTACGTCAACCCCGGGTGAGTTGCTCACTCGCACTAACTTATCATCTTCTAATAGGTCTTCGCTGACCCGTGTTTTGCCCTTCATAAGAGTACGTGCCAGTCAGTTCCAAAAAGTAGGTCCTATGGAAAAGAACCGACACGTAACAATTAACCTCTTATTCTGGAAAGTTGTCCTGCACTATTCTCAGTGACTGGGCTGTCTGCTGTGAAGCGAGGGTACGGTTCCAGCACTAATCATTCGATTGTAACTTATCTGGGTGTTTGTGCATGTGTAAATGTAATTGTATACCCGCCTACGATACAGTAGAATTTAAATTAATAATAAAAAAAATGGACATTAATGAAAAATTCAAAACATTTATTTCAATTAGACCATTTAAAGGTACTTTTGAATCGTTAAAGGATGATGAGTCCATCAGTTACTTAATAAAAATAATTTGAAGCTATTTTTGCGTTCTAAAGTATATATTCCTATGGGCGGGCAAGAAACGCCATGATTACTCTTTTCTTTTTCAACAAGTGTTATCTAAAAAACTGTATTCTTATTATCTCTGATACAGGTCGGTACTACGACACTAAACTTTATGCCAAAATTATTTATGAGTGAATGAACGTCTTTTTGCAGCTTTATGGAACTGTCGAACTGAAATAATAATATTTGTTTAATCTATATTCAAATAAGAGTATGATAGATATTTTTCCATTTCCATTCATATTTTTATTAAATAATACATATTATGTGTGTGAATTTCTACTCTCACCGTTACTCACAGAATTTATGTTGTGTCAGTTAGCACCAGTCTCTCCGTGCTCTAGATATCTCACTTTATGTTAAAAATAACAAAACTAACTGTCTTATTTATAATACGCCATTCGCTTAATTTAGCTAGCCTATTCTGGCTATAGAACTGTATTGTCCCTTTCTGTTAAGTTAAAATTAAGTGTAGAAAGAGACAAAACAGTGTGATTATTATGAATAAGATGGTTAGTCTATACTATATCTATACAGATAAGCAGTGCCTTTCTACTTAACTGCCTTTTCTTGTTTCGTCTTATTTAAATTGTTAAATAAATAAGTGGGACTGTTCTGTGTGACCTATGTATACATTTATTATGTGTATTTAAATAACTTACCGGTTAATGTGTGTGCGCTCATTAACATTTATTTTGAACACAATTTTTGAACCGAGTGTTTGGTGATGAAAAATATTTATTTAATTCAAAATTCTAAAGGTAAATATCTGCTTTATATATTAACAATGCTTATATAATATATTACAGATACACTAAATTGGTGTGGTTACTGTTAGATTTTCTTTAACTATAGCGAAAGCCTTATTGTCCTTGATTTTAACTTAAAAACTGCCTGTTTTTTTTTAATTATTCTTCATAATATACTTAATTAATAGACATTTTCTTAATAAACATTAATTTTCTAAATTATATTATAATTTTGGGCGCTTTAACGCTCTAAATAAATTATTTAAAAAATGCTCAATTTATTTGATTTGATTTACAGTAAACATAGATTTTGCTTCGCTCAATCTATTTTACACTTTATATAACTAACAGCTTATAGCTTAACATAATAACTTAGTATTATTATCCGGGTGAAAGTAGCGAATTGTGATTATATACATATCATACCAAATGTTACTAACTTTTATAATGTTTTCATAACTATGCTTATATCCTTGTATTTTATACGCTGTATGTGTTTCAGGGCTCCAGTTCACATCGTGACGGGCTCGGCTGGATGTCAGGAGGCTACGGATCCCTTTAGACGTAAGTAACACCGGGCCCATCGCATCTGAAGCAAATTATTGTATGTAGCTCGCTAAAAATATTCGTCGACCATTTGTGAGTCTTATGACTATAGACATAAGATTGAAAGTAGTTTGTCACAACATATGTGATTGAATACTAGCATAATTTATGTCTTTTACTGGGGCAACATGTTTACTGTTTGTTATGAATAATTAATATTTCAATGAACTACGTGTCCGCATTTTTCCCTGGGTTAACTGTATTTGAAAAAAAAAAAAACTTTAATGAATTCAGATCCTAACCGTGGCACGTTGAAAGATTCATTATATGTATATACAGATTATTAATATTGTATAAACAAAGGTTATTACGAAGGTTAAGTTGCTGGGGAGGTTGCGCCTTCTTCTTCCCAGTAATAACACATAGGAAGTGGTAAAATGCGGGCGTTTTAGGGGCTGTCTTTTGTAAATTTGACGTTCATAGCGCTGACTTTGAGGCTAGTTTCAATAAATGATTTTCAAGTAATGAATTTCATGTTAAAATATTTCTGTCTGCTGTACAGCGGACCCGGCGGCGTGGTCTGCGTTCAGGAGCAGTGACTACGGGTACACGAGGTTCGTGGCACACAACCACACGCATCTCTACATGGAACAGGTATCTGTTTGTTTGTAGATAATTATATGAATAGATGAAATTGACCCATGACATCTAAAAGGCAATGGTTTCTAGCAAAACAATGTTGAATAATTTTTGTTGGACAAGGTTTGTTAATAAGCCTCTTTATGTGCCTTAGATCAAACCAAAACATCTTGCCTATTCAGTACTCAAATATTTGAAACATTAATTAATTATATATATATATATATATATATATATATATATATATATATATATATATATATATATATATATATATATATATATAGATATATATATAGGAGATCCAAATTTTAAACGAAATCTAGCAAAAACGTGGATTGAATCGTCTTCTAAACGGGATCGAGCATGAGAATAAATCTCATATACATCCGGTCACCCGGTGTGGCACCATCTAATAGGTTTTATAAAGTACTATCTGTTTCCCGCGGTGTCACCCGACTCCTTCCCCAGATTAAATTTGGTATGGATCTATCTCCATACCAAATTTCATCTAAATCGGTTCAGCTGTTTTAACGTGAAACCGTAGCAGATAGACAGAGGTTGTTTTTGGGATATATAATATTACTAGCTATTCGTTAGCGGCTTCGCCCGCGACATTTTAGCCAATGGATACAAAAACTTTACAAATTATATACTAAATCATCTCTTGAATCACTCTATCTATTAAAAAAAACCGCATCAAAATCCGTTGCGTAGTTTTAAAGATCTAAGCATACATAGGGACAGACAGACAGTGGGAAGCGACTTTGTTTTATAGTATGTAGTGATAGTAAGGATTAAAAAAACACAAGGTACATTGAAAGCTGGAGCTTGTGAAGGTGTTAGATCAAACACTAACGATATGATTTATTTCCAGGTGGACGTGGATCTGCAAGGCAAGGTGATCGACTCGTTCTGGCTCGTGAAGGACCAGCACAAGCCTTACAACCAGAACTTAAATGAATAATAATTAAACTGACTCTGTACGTCTAGTATAGAAACTAGATATAGTAGTTTCCAGTCGAGTAACTAGCTCGCAGGTTCGCTTTACACGTGATTTAATTATCAAAGTCATGTCAGGCCCCGCTCGAAGATACACCTAATGAATGAAAAAAAAAATGATTCGTGTTAAAATACTTACGGATTTTACATCTTTTAAATCATTATCGATTATATATTTTTTTGTAGATAATCTATTTTGAGATAAGTTACTTTTAAAATAAAAATAATAAAATATCATTATTTTGAGCAAAGAGCTCAAAAATACGATTTTTGCTCAACACTCGGACGAAACTTAAAATAAATAAGTAAGCCATATAATTTTTATAGAATGTGTATGGAAATTGAACCCTAGAGTAAACCCCAACAAGACAGTTTTATTACTAGTTAAACTTTATAATCTGAATAAAGTTGGCGAACAAAATCAAGCTTATAAACATTTAACTTACAAAGTTACCGCGATATGAATCTCTTAATGTTAAAATAATGTTTGTGTACCTATTTGTAATAAATATTACAATTTAAACATGTCTTTTAATTTTGTACTAATTTATGGTAAATTTATAATATTATGGAGTCTTCGTAAAGTTGCAGTTCCGTGAATCATGCGTCACTTGCGTTATTAGTTAGTTTAAGTGCAAACGGTATGTCTGTCTGTAGATATGTCTCAATACGTTGATACGATACTAGAAGCGCAATTTAGTGCAAGTAGGTACAGACGAGAGACAGTACGCACTCTGTAGCCAAGACAGTAACACCTCACGGTACTGTGAATGTACTGCCTTGAAGCAATATAAAAAATCAATCTTCTGATAATTTCAGGCTTTAACAACTCCTACACATCATCAAGAAAGTGTCAATAGAGTAGTTGACACCACCAATCAATTGTCATTCTTTTCATGAGCTGTGAAAATGTGTTCCTCCCATAGATTTTGTATGGCAATAGTAACTGTGACGTCACTATTTTTCCTGCTCAACTCACTATTTATTGATTCTAGAGTAGCGTTGAAAAAAGCAGTAAAAAATCATTTTTTTTCCAATTCTATGTTTTTTTTCGATACGAAACTTTTGAAAATAATAATTAAGATTTTTTTCCTGTTCTTTTGGAATAAAATCGTGGGCCGAGGTTGTACAGGACACGATCACCGCCTGGCGCGAATGTTAGTGCCAGTGGTGCGCCTTCCGTAAGCACTACTAAGCTATCCAAGTGTACATTTCCAGAGCGCCTGTCCACATCATCACCGGTTCAGCAGGCTGCCAGGAGGGCAGGGACCACTTCCTAAGTAAGTGCTACTGAAAAAGCTATTTGAATCATTCCACTTGAAATGTTTTTGATGATAATAAAGAATAACATTCAACTTTTTCAATCTATTTACACACATAAAGTCGTGAGATTATTATGATGCCCAGTTTCCAGTTTGTGATGTCAGTGATCTGATCTGAGTGGTTTAGTGGTCAACATAGAATACCACGCGGTCCCGAGTTCGATTCCCGGCCAAGCAGAAATTGAAATGATGAACTTTAATTTCTGTGGCGGGTCTGGGTGTTACTATGTATAATATGTATGTATTTTAAAAAAGTATATTAGTTGCTTACTTTGGGGCTAGATGGCGCTGTGTGAATTTTTCAAACATTTATTATTATTAGTTTCACTGTCCTGAAAAGTATCGGTTAAACTTATTTGCCAGATAATTTTACACATATCTGTGTCCTACCCGAGATGGTATATATGTATGTATACACTGTGTAATTTAAATTACTATTTTCTTGAAAGGTACTGGGTGGGTAATGCTCACGTAAGTGTAAGTGATCATTTAGCTCAAGAAAGGTTCGATGTCAAAATATTAATATTAATAACTAGCGGCCCGTCTCGGCTTCCCACGGGTAGCCTATGTTACTCAGGGTGAATGTAGCTTTTCAATGGTGAAAGAATTTTTGAAATCGGCACAGTAGTTTTTGAGTTTATTCATTACAAACATACGCACAAAAATACAAATCTTTCCTCTTTATAATAGTAGTGTAGATTATATATTTTTTTTAAATTTTGTTTTATTATTTTTGGTACTTAGTCGTAAGTACTGTGTGTAGAAATTCATTAACTTAGTTTAGTACCTACATACTTATCGGGAAAAAAGTGAATTAAATTACACCTTGTATATACCTATAGCTTTTTAGGGTTCCGTAGTCCGACAAGGAACCCTTATAGTTTCGCTCTGTCCGTCTGTCTGTCTGTCTGTCTGTCTGTCCGCGGCATAGCTCCGTGGTTTTTGTTATTAGAAAGCTGAAATTTGGTATGAATATGTATATTGATCACGCCGAGAAAGTGGTAAAATAAAATTTTGAAAAATATTTTTTTTAGGGTAGCTCCCAAACATGTAAAGTAGGGATGAATATTTTTATTCTCGCGTACCCCTTCGTGTGGGGTATTGTTAGATAGGTCTTTCAAAAATATTATGAGTGTGTGAAGACCATTTTTCAGTTAAGCGAGCCATTTGCGAAATATCTAGATTTTAAGTGAATTTTTTTGTTCGATACGAGTTACCCCCCCTCTAACTTTTAAACGGCTGTACCTAGAAATGTGAAAAAAATCACAGACGTAGTACATATAATGAAATTACAAGGAAAACTATCACGGCTAAGTAGGCTAAACCGGTTACAGAGCTATAGTCGACTAACTAACTCCTACTACGGAACCCTACTGCGCGTGGCCCGACACGCACTTGGCCGGTTTTTTGTACTTCAATCTTATTCCACGTTATTGTATTAACTGAGTGAAGTAATCCTGTCCCCGCAGACAACGAGCCCAAGTGGTCCGCGTTTCGCTCGCAGGACTTCGGCTACACCAAGTTCAAGGCGTTCAACGCGACGCACATCTACATGGAGCAGGTTGGCTTCACGAACATCCTCACTAATATTGCTAATGTGAATGTGAGACTGTATGTTTGTTACGCTTTCAAGGCTGAACCGATTAAGATGCAAGCTATGAACGAGGATTATATCAGGGGAAGGACATAAGATTTTTAAACAATGTGTGTGAATTAGTTACCTTAGTATTGCGTGAATTAGGATACAATAATTGCAAAAAAAGCTTAATTGTGTTCAATATTCTTACATTTTTTTTAGATTGATTCGAGTTTTATAACGAACTAGCCGCGTCCCGACTACTTCACCCATCCGGATAAAAAGTAGCCTAAAACCTTCTCCAGGGTCCCCTCTATCTCTGTACCAAATTTCAGCCAAATTGATCCAGCCGTTCACGCGTGATGTGGTGACCAAGGGAAAGAGGGATTCATTTTTATATAGATAGATAGACATAAATAATAACAAAAGTAAACCAAATAAATAATACTGAAGGACTTGTATGTATAACATATCTATAAATGTTTTTTTGTTGCAGGTGTCGGTAGACCTGGAAGGGCAGGTAATCGATTCGTTTTGGCTGGTGAAGAACAAGACGATACCTTTCTCTTTGTAGGGTTAAGTACAAGAGTTCCTCACAGCGCCCCCTGGCGGTCGCTGTGGGACACTGAGCTGCGTAGACAATTCACGTAACATTTTTTTTTGTTAATTTTAATTAGTCTGAATTTCGTTATTAATCAATGATATTAGTTTAATATTTCTTTCAATGTGAGAATTTTTTGTAGATTTTTTTTCGATATACAAAGTAGATACATATTATACTACATGCGTGACTCATATTAACTGCCTCATAATTTTGTTGTTTTGTAGACTTATGAGCACGTGGCTTTACCAAAAATAAATTAGAAGAAAAATAAGTTACAAAATAAGTTATAATTATGGAATGAGCTAGTTAATAATATTAAGAATATTTTTCAGAAAAAACAAAAGTGAATTTTGTGTTATTGTTACATTTAATTCGTATGGATCAATGTGATTTTGAAGTCTCAGCAAAAGTTAATTCTATTAATTTATTTAAAGTCTGTATTGCGATTTCCCACCTAACACTCAGAGCACTAGTTTTCACTTCACGGGTAGAATAGAATACTGTATTTAAAACCACAGACAAGTAGCTAAATAGACAACGCACGTGTATATACTTCAAGTGTTACAAGTGAGTGCAGTGCACCTAATTTGCTACTAATACTAACTGTTCGAATTGAACTGCAAAAACACTTAAAAAGCCGCAGTAAATAAAATCACTAAAATGCTCTTGTGACGTCATTTAGAAAGTAGCTAACAATATCACGGTTAATGTGTACTAATACCTCTACCAGATACCTCACCATTTAGGTAGATATGTACCTAGGTAGCGAGATAGAACTCAATGTTCATCATTATAAACATGCTTTTAGCTATCATATTAATGCTGATACGGTCTCACTGTATCAACATTGCTGAATGATTTTATCTCTTTAGATAAGCTATTTTTAAGAAAACCTACACTCTTGCAAGAATATATAATAATAATAAAGTATGTTCACGTTTATCAATTTATTTGATTTTCTTTGTCATATATTCCGTCTCCTTGGTGTAGCGGTGATTATTTCTGAGCATCATATCCTGGTCCATGAGTTTGATTCCCGACCCGGACTGCTATTGAAAAGTCCACAGTCCACTCCTTATGGAGTTGCACCAAGGTACCGAAACCTGGCAAGTACCAATGTGGCTTTTCTAAAGTCGAGTATACTTTCCAACAGCCGGCACCAAACTTTTTATGATATTTTTTATGATATGAGTCTGGATTCTTATGATAACATTACTGACGAAATTACGGGTCATCTGCCTGACCCTTTCGAAATAAATCGTTGAGATGTTACATATTGTGACGTTAAGAAAAAAAAGCAATGAAGAACTAATTTATAAAATACGTAATCAAAGACTTAATGTGAAGCTAATTTGGAAACAATGAGAACAAACGTCACTCCATTGAATGGAATAACGTCCTTACAACGTTATCTTAATGACCTATTTTACAGTCCAAATGATTATAGCAATAGTTTATATGCCCATTAATGATTCGTCTTGGGATTCGTTGAAACAATTGCGTAATAATCTTATTTAACTGTGACCTTCAAGCCTTTTCGGGTGGCTTAGTCTGAAGCTTTTTGTCAAATAAAATTTATTTGAAACCTACCTTCTTGTTCTTGTGTAGGCCACAGGTTTTGCCAACCTGACAAACCCTAGTGTCAGCGATACTCAAATCCGCTTGACAGCCTCTAATATGGAATTGGAATATGGAAATGGAATATAGAATGAAAAAAAAAGAAAACAACAACTGCTGTCTGCTACTAAGACCCTCCAGCCCCCCCCCCCGCAGGCAAGGGGTGGGTATAACTCAACCATTTTCCTGACTCCGGGCTGCGTACTGTAATTTTCCAAAATCCACAAAGCGATTTCGGCCCGACCCGGGAATCGAACCCTAGACCTCATTTACAGCAGTCGCGTTATGCGACCTCTTAACCAACGAGGCAGTCACAAGTCTACCACAATGATATTGGACTCGTAGATTCAAACATTCAATTGAATCTGAAAGATGTTTCATGAGTTAATAATTTCAAACAAGCAATATGAGAGCATTAATTTGTACAAAATTTTAATTACATATTTAACTAACCTCGTCTTAGTCATAGTAACTGCTTGATTTGTCATAGAAATATGATTGCTAGTGGCTCAATAACTGCCGGACACCTGTGGCTCGATCGAGGTAAAGCTCCGCTTACCGCAGTCGCTCCGTGGATGAGTGAGCATTCTTTTCATTCCGGGACCTCTCCGGATGTCCGAAAGCACGTTAAGCCATTGCCGGGCCCGGCTGTCATCAGTCGTTCGTCCGGGTAGTTAGCCATCAATCTTAAAGGTCAAAGGACATCGTGGTAACTAGTAATATTATAGGTATCTACTGCTTCCGGTTAGACTGGAAGCCAACCCCAAAATAGTTGGGAACATAAAATTTGTTATAAAAAATATTGGCATTGTTATTTTGAATCGACTTCAAAAAAGAGGAAGTTCTCAATTTGACTGTATGTTTTTATATGATTGTTACTCGATAACTCCACCAATTATGACTTGATTTTGATAATTCTTTGGCAAAATACTGATAACAGTAATTTAGAGACACTAACTTCTACAGCGATGTATTGATCCACTAACGTTTCAGGAGAAGGTAAATTTATCTTCCTCTTTCAGTGTTTAATTATATCAATTTAACAAAGTACACTCGTCAAACCAGATATTTAAATGAGGTGCTATGTGGTATATTAGTGACTGCGGCATTAATAAGGTGTTTTCTCGGTCATAATTTTTGACTAACACAGTCATGCCCTCGTAGACGACATGGCTAGCGGTAGCGTCAGGGGTCGGGTAACCCCCATCCCCCAAAAATCGCGAGTGGAATGATGGCTGATCCTCGCGTTATACTCGTGAAAGGGTGGTTGGTGCCCAGTCGTCTTGCTGACTATATTTATTTTTACCTTTATCATTAGTGTTAGCGTTTCGTGATAAATACTGTGGCCCTTGATCACCATGTTCATTGTTTCGTGTTGTAGGTACTGTTAGAGCTATAACCAATGCACATATAGGTGGGAGGGCTGTCTTTTGTACATTTGACCTTCAGTAGTTTCTCCTATAATTGATGACCGGCTGTACAATACGAGAAATTTCTTCGAGTCGTGATCTCTATCTCTACGCAAATTATAGAACCGACATTTAGACAATTAGTTCATGCGAGGCTATCCGAAGGGCACGGCTAGTAATACCTAAACTATATAATTGAATATGACACGCATGAACAGTTTTAGGTACAAACATGTGTAGGCATTTTCAATCACTTCTATATTTAGGCCTCAGTAGGGCTTGGTAACCAGCCACTGCAACCGGCTGCACACAACATGTATTGTTTACTGGGAGTCGGTAAGTCGAGCCATATATCTATTATTGTTATTTTTCATTAATACCCAAAATTTCTCTGAAAATATTTCAATTCATCATGGGTGGAGTGCAGCAGTAGCGGCGGCGGTGCTGGTGGTGGCGCGGGGCGAGCCGCTGTGCCTGGCCGGCGACTTCGACTCGCAGCTGCAGCTGCTGCTGCGCAACTTCCTGCTAACCCCGCAACAGCGAGCCGACATCATCACATCTGTGGTGGACGATGTCACCAACACGCTTAACAAACGGTGGCAAGGTAAGTACGTGCACCAGTAGGTACGTGTAGCCGTCTATAATGTTAATAATATTGTTGGTGTTGGCTGCAGGATACACCATGACCCTGTACGGGTCACTGGTCACAGGGCTGGACACAAAAGCGAGTGACCTCGACTTCAGCGTACAACTACGAAACTACAACGATTCGGTTTCAGCTGAATTAGAAATGTTAGAAGAGGTTAACCGACTGTTTGGAGAACAACCCGAGTTGTATTCGGAAATAAACTACTCGACGAAACCAGTTTTCGCACGTTACTCGTTTACCCACAGTCCGACAAATCGCAAAATTGACCTCATCTTTAGGAATGGTGACTCAGGAGTACAAAATAGCAAGCTTATTAGATACTATTTCAAGTTAGACAAAAGATATCGGGCCTTGGGGGGTCTCCTTAAATTATGCCTCAAAATCCATGGACTCACCGGTCGCGATATTTTAAGAAATTATTCTTTGTACTTGTTAATAATATTCTTTTTACAACAAAAGAACATGGCACCTTCTGGTTACACGTTGCAAATAGATTCAGTCAAGCACTTGGTCGGCGACTGGGACACGGGGTTCAACGAGCTGCCCTACACCACGACGAATACAGAGAGTGTTTATCAACTGTTGGGCGGATTCTTCAAATACTACAGTGAATTTGACTTTGAAAAGTATATCGTGTCGCCTTTTGCTGGACGTCCTATTCCGAGGATTGCTTTTATGGATATCGAAACCTTTCCTGAAGAATTTTCCTTGTATGAAAGTAATTTGAAACGTGCCCTGCAACTTAAAATAAAAAATACTTTTGATGTAAACACATCCATATGCATCCAGGATACGTATATTCATGATATGAACAATGGGGTCATGATTAAAAGTAATGACGCCAAGAGGTTTAAATATCTTATGACGTCAGCTGCCACGCAGTTCGAACATCTGCCCAGAGACAGCTTCCTCAAGGCCATACTGATAGTAGACCGGCACAACGACACAGCCAGCAGCCGCTACAATACTACCGATCAAAATTGCATCGACATACCAGACAGTGTTGAATCACGGTTGCTGCAATAAGTACCCTTCCTCATAATAATTGTATCTTTATGAAACATTTCTCAATAAAGCTTTTATTTAAAACGTACCTAGGTACGCTTATATGTTGTTGTATATCTAAAACCTAAAAGTAAATGATATTGTTTTACTTCTTAAAGTAAATGATATTGTTTTACTTCATAATATTCGAATTTTTGTAATGGAGATCATCCATTTTTACCCTTATACGCTTATAGTTTCGCCATGTCCGTCTGTAGTGTGGCTCAGAGACGAGACGATAGCACTAGAACGCTAGAACCTGGCACAATATTAATGAAGCCAGCAAAGTGGTAAAATAGAATCGTAGGATGTCGATTTTTTTTTACCGCTTCGCTGGTTTCATAATTGCTCCTACAGGGCTGTAGCTAGAGTCGAATTTGAGGTAGGGCAGCATTGGTAAAACTTTTTTTATCTCAAACTATGAACAAACAATTTAATTAAATATAATAATTTATCTTAGTTTTTGGTCTTTTCAAGGTAGGGCATTGCCCAACAATGCCCCCCACCCCCTAGCTACGGCATTGCCTACCTACCTCCCCTACATGTAAATTGATGGATGAATTATATTTTCTTGTTTACCTCATGGTGTGATGTACCGTTGGAAAAAGAGTTTCAAAAATATTACGAGTGTGTTAAGACCATTTTTCTATTCAGGGATCCGTTTACGAAATAATAAGCTATCTGCTCAACTGTTGAAAAGTCAAATTGGATTTTGAACATTTTCACAAAGCTGCCCGGAGTCAGGAGGTTGGTTATGTTACACCCCCGTGCCGGGCTCATTAACCCGTCGTCCCTGGCTGCTCTTATGGTAACAGTTGTTGTTACTATTACATGTTAGGGGCCGTCAGGCGGATTTGAGAAAACTTTGACGGACGCCGACAGAAGGGCTTGTTAGGTTGGCAAAACCTGCAGTCCACACGATAAGAAGAAGACTATGAAGTAGATAGATCTAGCTTAGGCTTTCGCTATAATACGCCATGATCCTGGAGTCTTCAGTTCGGTCGGCAGATTTACCAGCACCGGGACACAGGAAAGGTTAAACGAAATCCATGGAGAACTTTTGTGCGCAAGTAGGAGACTTAGATGTTTATTCATTCAATAAATTAAAAAATCACTTATTCAAACTAGACTGGAATCAGCACTTTTTAAGATCAATTTACAAAAGACAGCCTCAAAAAGGCTCGCCCTTCACCATTTCCTATGTGTTTTTGCTGCCCAAACTCCCCAGCAACTTTTATCTGTCTGTTAGGTTTGAAGAACCAGTTATAAACAATAGCAATATAAAATTTATGTAAATATTACATCACATTTGATAGCAAATAATTTTATCATTTACCTATGTTGACTACCCTTAAACCGAAAATATAATATCTGAAAACTCAAGCATTGAATTAATTTAAACCAAAAATGTATATAACTTAAGCCTTCGTTTAGTCAAAAATAGGAAATACAGGGCGTATCCTCCTACATGTGTAATAGTAGAAGATCCGACCCTACATCGACATTCATCGGGTTGATAATAGAATCAAACATATTTTATAATAAATTTCGTATGTTAGAAAATATATTAAAAGTGGGTTGACAACAAAAATCCTGGACAGAATATTTTTAATTATTTTTTAAAAAACTGTTTTTTATAAAATTTTGCAACATGATGATAATAATAAAATTTTATACTGGACTTAAAGTATAAAACATATAGAATGTGCTGACGTAGGGTTGACTATTATTTACCTGGACGAACTACTGGGTTGACAGGTATAAAAGGTATGTAAATTCTAGTTACTTTCACTGATTTGATAATAGAAAAAAAATTATATCAGCATAAGCGCTGTTTTATTCCGAACACGATGATATAGGGTTGACTGCAAAAAATTCGGTCCTAATAGGGGTATACAAGTTTTAAAGATTTAAATTTCAACGCGTGTGGAAATTAGTGATAGATAGATCCGAGGTAAGTATACCGTGTGATAATAAAGGACCGAACATTGCAGTCGAATCTGATGGGATCGTGAATATAAGAAAGTGCACATGCTCGGTATATAAACTATATGGAGAGTAGAGGTACCCCTGCTACCCTCCATATTGTAAACAGTACGCGTTATTTTGGAGCAACTGACATTTGAATTCAGTATGCGTTATTTCGGAGCAACTGAAAATATTTTTTTTGTCTTATTTTCTTGGGAAAAAATTAAAAAAATAATAAAAATGTGAAAAGGTAGAAATTGAAAAACAAAAAAAAAAACAGGCCGAGGTCCTTCAGAAAAAATATTTTTCAAATTATTTGTTTGATAAAAACGAATTCAACGAACGTTAAAATTGTGATATATTTCGAATTCTATTAGATAATAATTGGAGGAATCATATATTATGTACTTACTGCATACTCTGTAAAGAAAAAATTATAGTCTTCATGCTATTTACTTCGTAAAGCAGTTATTTTTTTGTTGGTATTGTAACCAACGAAATTGAGTGCTGCTTTACTTAGTTCAACTTCATGATAATTGGAGAGGTGAAAGGTAAAAGGCTTTAAGCGACATTTTATAAACTTTACAGGAGAGCCATTTAAAGATCTAAAATTTCGAAAAAAAAACGTTATAAAGAAACTACTACTCCTACTTTAATGAGGATCGGGAATCTTTATTGCAAACAATCCACTGATGTTTTGGTATACTTGTCATAAAAAAAACTGCTATAATATCGAAAAGAATGGTCGCTTAATACAAAATGATCTATACTGTCTTATTTCTAGAGTAAGGAAAAAAGATTAAACTGCCAACAGTGTCTATCAGTTGACGGCAAATTGGTTAAAGTGACTTTTCAGTGTTATTCAGTAAAAAGCAAAGTGATATAAATGACTTAACTCAATGATAATGGGAAGGGCTATTTTGTTTTAACCACCAATTAGGTTTTGATAAATACTCACACTAGGTGACTTAGGACACGTTTATTATACTAAGGCCCAAGTTCACCGAAAAGATAACGATCCGATCAACTGAAAACAGCTGTTTAGCTTAAATTCAAACTTCTACCATACGATGAATAACCTATTATTTGGGTTTTTTATTCCTAAAACGAGTCGATTACCAAGCCAGGGTTGAACAAGAAGTTGACTACACGAAAATTCCCGCTTCGTGGTTAAAAAACGTTTTCGTTTAACGGGCCGATTATATAACCATCTGTTGGTGAACTTGGCTCTAAATGAGTTGTTTAGAGTCTCGTCTTTGAAAAAAAAATCATAAAACATAGTTTTTTATGCCAAAAAATAATGAATGAATGTTGCTGACAGTCAAATGGTTGAAGCGACACTGCATAGTGTTAGACGAGGAAAGCAACATGTATGAAGCGACTTAACATTAATAGTTAGCTACATCGAACACGGTTAATCTGCCATTTACTTGTAATTTTAGGAAGAGAATAAAGGCTTAAGCTCCGATTCACTATTAATGAGTACAGCTTAAGTGAAGAACTAAATAAAATTGCCAAATTTGATGTCGGATCATACCTTGAGAATTATGGCCGAAAATTGCATTGTCTTTAGCGCCAAAAAAATGCTCAGGATCGTGCGAAAAATCGCTGATTCTAAATATGTATATAAGTCAATATCGCCCAAAATGTTTTACCTTTCACCCCTCGATATTTAAAGTTTTTTTTTACGAAAAGGTAGCTTTAACGAACAATTTTTAAAAGCTTCATCTGTAAAATCACTTAAAGAATCGTCCAAGTCACATAAAAAACACTTTTTAGCCATTTTTTATCACAACGATACAGAATAACACGTATTTTCGATAAAATATAATATTATAAGTCATTAGCTACTCCAAAATAACGCGTACTGTTTACAATATGGAGGGTAGCAGGGGTACCTCTACTCTCCATATCCTACTAATCCTACTAATATTATAAATGCGAAAGTTTGTATGTATGGATGTATGGATGTTTGTTACTCTTTCACGCAAAAACTACTGAACGGATTTGGATGAAATTTGGTACACATATAGCTTTTAACCTAGATTAACATATAGGATACTTTTTACCCGGGTGCGCGGAGTAGTTCCCTCGGGATGCGGGTGAAACCGCGGGAAACAGCTAGTAGTTTATATACCGAGCATGTGCACTTTCTTATATTCACGATCCCATCAGACACGACTGCAATGTTCGGTCCTTTATTATCACACGGTATACTTACCTCGGATCTATCTATCACTAATTTCCACACGCGTTGAAATTTAAATCTTTAAAACTTGTATACCCCTATTAGGACCGAATTTTTTGCAGTCAACCCTATATCATCGTGTTCGGAATAAAACAGCGCTTATGCTGATATAATTTTTTTTCTATTATCAAATCAGTGAAAGTAACTAGAATTTACATACCTTTTATACCTGTCAACCCAGTAGTTCGTCCAGGTAAATAATAGTCAACCCTACGTCAGCACATTCTATATGTTTTATACTTTAAGTCCAGTATAAAATTTTATTATTATCATCATGTTGCAAAATTTTATAAAAAACAGTTTTTTAAAAAATAATTAAAAATATTCTGTCCAGGATTTTTGTTGTCAACCCACTTTTAATATATTTTCTATTATACGAAATTTATTATAAAATATGTTTGATTCTATTATCAACTCGATGAATGTCGATGTAGGCCCGGATCTTAGACCATAAGGTTTCGTTGTAACTATAGATGTATGAGTATATTAAACTAAGATCATATTTTTTTATCAAGAGCAGCTATTTATTAAAAAAAACTAGAAACAAAATTCAGTATTTGGTAAATAAAATAAACGTTGTTAGCAAGACAACCAGGCACCGCTAGCAGCACCTGTTCACGAGTAGATATAACGCAAGGATCAGCCATCAACCCCTCGTCATTTTTGAGGGAAGGGGGTTACCCGACCCCCGACGCTATAACTACGACGCTAGCAACGCCGTCTTAAACGGGTATTATCATAGGCACTAAACTACACTAAATCAGGGTCCCTAAACCCTAGATAAGAGAAGTGTAATAAGAGAAAGGCACCTTAGTGTAGTAGATTGTAATAAGAGAGACTCAAATCCAGGGTCCTAATTCTTATAAGTGCTGCAGTCACTGTAAGCCTTAAAGCATTATTGCAATACATATAATGAGTGGACTATGTCAATGTCAACAAATAAAAGAAAATAGATAATCAATGTAATGTTAACCCCCTGAAGCTGATAGATAGCTGAAGTTTGGTTTTTAGTAGCCGAGGCCAACGCCACCTAGTTATAGAGGATCTTAGAACAGTAGGTACGGACTCTTATAAACGTCACCAGTTAAAAAGACATCCGTTTATTCAGTAGAAAATATATTACTACAATCAGGTTCTTTTGTTTTAATAAATGTCTTTAGAACTACCTTCTTAGTAGAGTTTTTACATAAAGTGTATTCATTACGAATCAGATACATTTACCAACTCATATCAATACAGTTATTGTATGAACTATCATTTAGTTTGCGTATAGTGTCGTGGAACTCGCTGTCGTCCGCTACTCCGGGCTGTCCCGGGCTCAGTATAGCTGCAAGGAATCTGTCACTCGGGAGCTCCTCGTACATTTTAGCGGCCCACTTGATATGAGACAAGATCCTGGAAGCTTCTTCGTGTCTGATTTGATCCGCAACGTTGAATATATGTTCAAATATATTTTGAATGCACAAATCGGAGTTTAATTGAAGCTGATAAGTGTTATTTGCTACGTTTTTTTTATACAAAACAAATTCCTTAGGAACTCTGTCGAACTTCAAGAAGTCACTTTTGTGTATTGGACGTCCAGCGTATAGTGAAACGATGAAGTTCTTAAAGTCAAACTGGCTGTAGTATTTGTAGAAGCCGCCCAGCAGTTGGTACAGGCTCTCAGTGTTCCTCGCGCTGTAAGGGATCTTCTCGTAGCTCATGTCCCAGCTGTCGATGATCTTGCTCTTTGAATGTCTCTGCAGTTCGTAGACGGACGGTGCTAAATGCTTCTGCTGCAGATAAAACAACGTAAGCAAGTACCACGAATAGTTACGCAGTTTCTCCCGCGTGCCGTGAGCGCTGAGCTCGTGGACAGTGCACCAAACCTTAATGAGCCGACCTAGAGGCAGAAACAGTTCATCTAAATGGAAAAGGTAGCTCAAAACGTAACTATTTTCTTCAGCCCCAGTTTTAGTAAATATAGTGTCACAATATCTTTGTGTAGGGATGTGATAAAAAGTGAAAAACATATGCCTCATATTCTCTGTATTGATGGTAACATTTGAATACAGGGCCGGTTGTTGGCGCAACAAGTCCATTGTCTCCTGGATATTGGAGAGATGTTCTGACACGTTGTAGTTTGGTATTCGCACGTAGCAGTCCACGTCACTCCCTCTCATGCCTAACCCGATGGGTATTGATCCATAAATAATCATATCAAAATCTGCAACAATAATTAGTTTATTTAGTTGGATCAGCCATTATATGTCATAGTATTTGATTCTAAGTGTTGGTCAAGATGGTCAATACGCAATATATTTAGGTAGGTACCTTACCTAGTAACAAAAAAATGTACAAGTGGGTACTACTACAGTAATTTAGCAGTCAGGTACAAAGTCTATCTACAAATTATATTTTAATGTCAACGAAGGTAGTGGGCATTGTGACCAAGCAATTGACTGCTGCGGATGACAAACAGGCTCAACATGTTTGTCGGGGCACAGGGAGGCGACACCGAAAAAGGCGTAGACCCAATTACGCACGCACGTCATTCGCAGTGCTAGTAATCGTACTTTTCCGGCAAAGTTATCGGGCCGTGCGGCTGTATTCTATGCGACTGGGATAAGCTTTAGGTAAATGCACCCACGATACTGACAACTTTTCTTTTTTGTTAATAATTATGTTTCAAGATAATTATTAAAAAGCGAGATAGAGCACCTTTCCACCGCTTGTGCAACGTGGTCCGCAGGTCGTTCAGTAGCCGAGTTACTTGAGCGTGTTGTGGCGTCAGCTTCTGGCTGTCCAGCACTAGCTGCACCTGGGCGTCGAAGTCCCCCGCGAGGCACAGCTGCCCGGCCAGCGCCCCGGACCAGACACATAGCGCCGACACTGCCGCTACCCCTTACAAGTACAAACAGTCGGTGAGCTAACGCGTGGCGCGTGCGGCCGGCAAACTCTCTCTACTCACCTCGTAAGTAATACATGTCTTAATAGCAATAAGTTCTCAATCAGACTGATTTCAATGTAATTCAAGTTATAAATATAATGTGCAGTACAATGGGTGGTACCTAGTATTACGCTGAGCCTTCGAAACTACTTAGTTCGATGTAGAATTTATTTAAAGCTAGCGACCCGGCCCGGCTTCAGTCGGGTACAAACTTTTCTGGTGAAGGTTTTTGTGCCGTTTTTGAAGTCTGTTCTATTTTTGCAAAAAAAAATTAAATAGATTTTCAGTGGATCTGTTTCTAAATTACAATATCCAATGTATGTAAAACTAATGTCTATGTTCACCCGGATTCTATGGGAACCACTTCGCGCATCCGGATAAAAAGTTCTCTTCTATGTGTTTATCCAGGTTATAAACAATGTGTGTAAATACCATCCAAATCCATAGTAGCTTTTACGTGAAGGAGTAAAACAATAAATAGAAACATATAGGTATATCCTCACAAACTCATTTTTAATATATAGTAGGATATTAGTAAGTAGATTATTTGATTATTTATTTATGCATGTTGCAACAAAAGTACTACTCACTACTTTTGTTGCAATATGTCTAGATGCACAAATTTATGCTGATAGATAAGATGCTGAAGACCATTGAAAAGCGAACAATAAAGTCTGTTGTATTTTTATATAAAAACTTATTTTGTTTATTATTTCTCTAATCAGTTTTTTGTAATAAGAAATACTCATTTTTTTAATTATTATTAATTCTGATAATAATGCTGCACTTGCGAGTCGGATAGACTCATATCAATACAGTTATTGTATGAACTATCATTGGGTTTGCGTATAGTGTCGTGGAACTCGTTGTCGTCCGCTACTCCGGGCTGTTTCGGGCTCAGTATAGCTGCAAGGAATCTGTCACTCGGGAGCTCCTCGTACATTTTAGCGGCCCATTTGATATGAGACAAGATCCTGGACACTTCTTCGTGTCTGACTTGAACCGCAACGTTGTAATTGTGTTGAAATATATTTTGAATGGATAATTCAGATTTCAATTCAAGCGGATAAATATAATTTTTGGATTCAACATTTTTTTTATACACAGAAAATTCCCTAGGAACGTTATCCATGTTCAAGAATTCACTTTTGTGTATCGGACGTCCAGCGAAAGGTGAAACGATGAAGTTCTTAAAATCAAACTGACTGTAGTATTTGTAGAACCCGCCCAGCAGTTGGTACAGGCTCTCAGTGTTCCTCGCGCTGTAAGGGATCTTCTCGTAGTTCACGTCCCAGTCGCCGATGATCTCACTCTTTGAATGTCTCTGCAGTTCGTAGACGGACGGTGCTAAATGCTTCTGCTGCAGATAAAACATCGTAAGCAAGTACCACGGGTAGTTACGCAGTTTCTCCTGCGTGCCGTGAGCGCTGAGCTCGTGGACAGTGCACCAAACCTTAATGAGTCTACCCAGAGGTAGAAACAGTTCGTCTAAATTGTAATAGTAACTAAACAGTTGACCTATTCTATCATCCCATATCGTACCAAAACCGATGTCACAATACGTTTGTGTGGGGATGTGGTAAAAGGTGAAGAACGGCCGCTCCCCATAAGAGACCGTAATATTATATGAATACAGGGCTGGTTGTTGCCGCAATAATTTTATTGATTCTTGTACGACGGCCAAATGTTCTGAGGTATTGTTTATTGGCATGCGGATGAAGCAGTCCACATCACTACCTTTAATGCCTATCCCGACGGATAAAGATCCATGGAGTATCATATCGAAATCTGAAACAATAATAATAGTTTAAATGGGATGTAGATAAGGCATCTTATTATACACCTTATTGATTAGTTCCAAAGAAAAAGGTAGATATGCAAGTACCTTATCATTAATTCCTAAAATGATAATAATGATTTATAGTGGTCATACTCATGGTTTCCCTGTATGAGAAGAGACCTGTGCCCATCAGTAGGACAATATAATTATAGGCCGATAATGGATAGCAGTCTGTCTGACAGTCACTCCACAATGAATCTCAAATTCAATTTTCACGAAAAGGTGTGAGCGATTGACAGATTGCTGCACCGTTCGTCCCAGTGTCGATGCCCGCACGGAGCCAGCCACGTTTGCCTACATAATAAGATTATTTGTCAGACTTCTCACCACACATAAGTCCATAACGATCGTCAAAGATGACAGGGTAATAGCTGAGACGAACAGCTTGCGTGTCGAGTAGATAAAAAATGGTCAGCCAGCCATCCATTACTGTTTTTTATTATCCTTTACCCGACTGCCGAAGGAGTTTAATGTTTTTTAAGATATTGTTATGTTTATGAATAGATTTTACCTTTCCACCGCCTGCGCAGCGTGGTCCGCAGGTCGTTCAGTAGCCGAGTTACTTGAGCGTGTTGTGGCGTCAGCGTCTGGCTGTCCAGCACTTGCTGCACCTGGGCGTCGAAGTCCCCCGCGAGGCACAGCTGCCCGGCCAGCGCCCCGGACCAGACACATAGCGCCGACACTGCCGCTACCCCTTACAAGTACAAACAGTCGGTGAGCTAACGCGTGGCGACATGCGGCCGGCAACCTCTCTCTACTCACCTCGTAAATAATACATGTCTAATGAAGTAAGACTAGGTAATAAATTAGGTCTTAATAGTAATAAGTTCTCAAGCAGACTGATTTAAAGCATGTAATGACTTCTTCTTATATAATGTGTCATACAATGGGTGATTCCTAGCATTCCGCTGAGGCATTCGAAACTACTTAGGGAGTTTGATTTGATTTGAATTTATTAAAATCTAGCGACCCGGTAGCACCGTAGGTGCAAACTTTGAACCTTCCGGTGGATTTGGGACTACTGGTAAACCTCTCGAGTTTGTGCTCATATGATTAGTTTTTATGAGTCCAACAAATGATTGGGCTTGTGCAGGAAAGGAACTTGCTACTTAAGGAAATTATGAAGTTAAATTAAAAGAGTATTTCTTTATTGTATACTTCTCCTTTTCCTATCTAACTGTCTTGAACTTGATCCGGGAACCTGGAAAACCTATATACCAAAAAACCGGAACTGGAACCGAAAATAAAATGATGAGTGACAGACACCTGACTATGAGTGCCAGACACTTCACTATGAGGGTTAGACACTTCACTATGAGTGTCCGACACACACTGAGTAAGCAACTTCACTATGAGTGTCAGCAAAATTTGCTGTGAGTGTCGGCCACTTCGCTGAGTGTCAGTGACCTTCTCTATGGGTATCAACAACTATAAGTGTCAGCAATTTTGCTATGAGTGTCAGAAACTTCAGTAAGAGTCTCAGACTCTTCACTATAAGTGTCAGACACTTCACTATGAGTGTAATACACTTCATTATGAGTGACAGACACTTGACTATGAATGTTAGCAACTTCACTATGACTACTATGAGTGTCAGCAACTTCGCTATGAGTGTCAGCCATTTCGGTGAGTGTCAGCAACTTCGGTATGAGTGTCAGCCATTTCGCTGAGTGTCAGCAACTTCGCTATGAGTGTTAATCACGTCACTGAGTAAGCAACTTCACTATGAGTGTCACCAACATTTGCTGTGAGTGTCGGCCACTTCGCTGAGTGTCAGTAACCTTCTCTATGGGTGTCAGCAACTTTGCTATGCGTGTCAGATACTTCAGTATGGGTCGCAGACACTTCACTATAAGTGTCAGACACTTCACAATGAGTGTCGTACATACACTTCATTATGAGTGACAGGCACTTGACTTTGAATGTTAGCAACTTCGCTATTAAATTGATTTTGAAAATAACATTGAGCTTCACTATGACTACTATGAGTGACAGCAACTTCGCTATGAGTGTGGGCTACTTCTCTGAGTGTCAGTGACTTCTCTATGGGTGTCAGCAACTTAACTATGAGTGTCAGCAACTTTGCTATGAGTGTTAGATACTTCAATATGAGTCTCAGACACTTCACTATAAGTATCAGACACTTCACTATGAGTGTCAGCAACTTCGCTCTGAGTGTCAGCTATTTCGCTGAGTGTCAACAACTAAACTACGAGTGTTAGTCACGTCACTGCGTAAGCAACTTCACTATGAGTGTCAGCAACTTTGCTATGATTGTCAGACACATCACTATGAAATTGAACTTGAAACGATAAACCGATATACCGATAAACCGATAAACTCTCTGAGTGACTGAGGTTTCTTTTGAGGTGCATTGTAAGGAGCCACGGGTCAATTCAATAAGTCATCCCTGGCAACAATCACTGATTGAAGGCTTTTGTCTTAAGATACTGGCTAGAGTGTTTCTAGACGACAGTTATGGGCCGGTGTTTATTGCCAGTCACGACGTACTGAACTACGACACAGTCCTAAAACTAAATAAAGGCGCTTAAAATTCGAAGTACCTATTCGTAAAATGCAAGTGGAGAGAGCTTTTTTCTTTGTTTCCTTATGCGATAATACACTTTCTTAGTACTTATTTTAAGTTATAATCTAGGGTTATCCATCAAGAATCGTCTCGCCAGCTAACTGAGAGCCACCTGAACAGGCAGGGTATCGTAACGGTGCCTTAAGGTACCATGGTCAACAAGCTAACAGCTAATGTTGAGGCATTTGCTCTACGTTGGAGAATATATTTAAGGTACTTGACTGGAAAGTTGTTACACAAGAGGAGCATCATTACAATTAACAGTCCTACTGATGGAGATGCTGGAGGAGCTACGACGGATACTAGACGGCTTAGTACAGACTCGCGCCAGATATGTACGTCTCGACATGCACTTTGATATAATCATAATCTTAATCGATGACTATATTGACCTGGGACTTGTCATCATTGACGCCCAAACAAATTAGGGGGATTAAGAAAGTAGGAGATTAGAGAAGAAGGAGGCCAAGACGAGGATTTACCCATAACAGAGTGCATAAAAACGGAAGTTATCGTCAGTCAGTGCGTCATGATATGTGGAGCCAAGACGTGATCACTTTGCACGAGATGTGTCTAAAGGGGTAGGATTTTAGACTTATAAAGTATCTGAGAACAGAATATCTTCCATCATATGTGGAGGTCAGATAGTAGTAGTAGTACCTACTTAGCTGCATCTAGTTAGACTGAAAGCCGACCCTAATATAGTTGGGACAAGACTAGCCAGATGATAATATTGATAGCATCTTAGAACAATGGTGACTTCGAAATGCCAACATCAACAAAATCCATTTGGTATACTCAGCTTTTTTAAATAATAAAACATACATTTAGCACATTATATTTAATTTTCATTTATTTCTGAGAACACCGGAATAATACTACACTTGTGAATCGGATAGACTCATATCAATACAGTTATTGTATGAACTATCATTGAGTTTGCGTATAGTGTCGTGGAACTCGTTGTCGTCCGCTACTCCGGGCTGTCCCGGGCTCAGTATAGCTGCAAGGAATCTGTCACTCGGGAGCTCCTCGTACATTTTAGCGGCCCATTTGATATGAGACAAGATCCTGGACGCTTCTTCGTGTTTGAGTTGATTCACTACGTTGTAAGTGTGTTTAAACATGTTTTGAACGCACAAATCAGTGTTCAAATCAAGGGGATAAATATTTTTCTTGGACTCAACAACTTTTTTATAAACAACAAATTCCTTAGGAACTCGGTTGAAGTTCAAGAACTCACTTTTGTGTATCGGACGTCCAGCGAAAGGTGAAACGATGTAGTTCTTAAAATCAAACTGGCTGTAGTATTTGTAGAACCCGCCCAGCAGTTGGTACAGGCTCTCAGTGTTCCTCGCGCTGTAAGGGATCTTCTCGTAGCTCACGTCCCAGTTGTCGACGATTATGCTCTTTGAATGTCTCTGCAGTTCGTAGACGGACGGTGCTAAATGCTTCTGCTGCAGATAAAACATCGTAAGCATGTACCACGGGTAGTTACGCAGTTTCTCCTGCGTGCCATGAGCGCTGAGCTCGTGGGCAGTGCACCAAACTTTAATGAGTCTACCCAGAGGCAGAAACAGTTCGTCTAAATTGTAATAGTAACGAAACAGTTGGCCTATTCCATCACGTCCTATAATACCGAAACCAATGTCACAATACGTTTGTGTGGGGACGTGATAAAAGGTGAGGAAAGGTGAGTTCTTAACATCTCCGTTGATCGTAATATTTGAATACAGGGCTGGTTGCTCCCGCAACAAGTTAATTGATTCCTGTACGACGGCTGAATGTTCTGAAGCGTTGTTAATCGGAACTTGAGCGATTATGTCCAAGTCACTGCCTTTTACACCTAACCCAAATGACAATGATCCATGGAGTACCATATCGAAATCTGAAACAATAACAATAAGTTTAAACGGTATGTAGATAAGTAAGGCATCTTACGCCATAATTGATTCGTTCTGAATATAATATTATTACTATAATTAATAATAAAAAAACTGGCTAAGTGCAAGACGGGCACGCGCTCCGCGGGTACCGAACGGGAAAGAAAAATAGACACATTAAATTTGAAGTTCTGATCACCCTTAGTCCCTAACCCTTGTCAAAGATTTACGGGTGACAGTCGTGAACAAAAGACTTATCGAGCTGGTAAGAGATGGTCGGCCACCCAGCCATTATTTTTTAAGATAAAGTTATTTGTATGAACAAGGTTCACCTTTCCACCGCTTGTGCAGCGTGTTCCGCAGATCGTTTAGTAGCCGAGTTACTTGAGCGTGTTGTGGCGTCAGCGTCTGGCTGTCCAGCACTTGCTGCACCTGGGCGTCGAAGTCCCCCGCGAGGCACAGCTGCCCGGCCAGCGCCCCGGACCAGACACATAGCGCCGACACTGCCGCTACCCCTTACAAGTACAAACAGTCGGTGAGCTAACGCGTGGCGACATGCGGCCGGCAACCTCTCTCTACTCACCTCGTAAATAATACATGTCTAATGAAGTAAGACTAGGTAATAAATTAGGTCTCAATAGCAATAAGTTCTCAAGCAGACTGATTTCAATCTAATGACTACAAGTTATAAATATAAGGTGTCGTACGCTGAGTGATCAGTGCATCAGCAATACTAAACCATTCGAAACTACTTCGATTCGGAGTTCATTGTTGTAAAGATAAGTAAGTGTCATATAATACGGACGATTATTATATAATTCTAATTCCTAATTAAAGGTAATTAGGTGTACTACCGGTTAATTTGATCTTTTACACGGGGTGTGGCGGTGTTATGCACTATTATTGTCTCTCTTATATGATGTATCGAAATGAACTAATAGTCGAGCTAGGCAGCAAACGTGTCCAATGCCTGGTGAGTGTGTTTAAGTACATAGGTACCTAGTAATTGTTTCCCGCTGTTTCCCTCACGTCCTAAAGGGACGTCCGAGGTAGGTCTTCAAGCACTTGGAAAAAAAACCGGCCCAGATGTTATTATAAGGAGCATCAAACTTACAATTTACAGTCGACAAAGTCGTACTGACGGAGATGCTGGAGGAGCTACGACGGATACCAGACGGCTTATTTTTTTTTTTTTTTTTTTTTTTATTACTTTTAGGAAAACTTACAGCTAGTACATATGAGTAAGCAAGACATTATGTAAAAAACGTGCGGCCCAACGTGCGGCCCGCGGGCCGATGTGGCCTGCTGCGCCTTTTAATTTTTCCACCTTGAGTTACAAAATTGAAATTCATTTTAAATTTTGCCTCACTTAGAAAAACTGAGCGCACAATAGGTAACTAGTAAAGAGGACCGTATCATACCCGAGGAAAACTTATCAAGTTTTGTATGAACACCAAAAATATTTTTGATTGCGGATCGTTACCATTCCCCGAATCATTTTTGTGGCACCTATAAAAAAAAGGTTGAGTATAGCTGTCTTAACAGTACGGCTGCTCCACAGATTTAGAGTCGTCGAACACGCCATAGAATTAACAATGCACGAGTTGTGTCGAAAGGATAAACTCGACAATAGGACTATCAGAGAGAGGACCAGAGTTGCCGAAATAGCTCAAAGAATTAGCGAGCGAAGTGGCAGTGGGCTGAAGATATTTTTCTAAATTCTACAAGCATTGGGGTTCTTGGCATTCTGGAGGACTCACAAATGCAAAGTTAAGTGACGAATTGTGTAGGATTTTAGACCTATAAAGCATCTTAGAACAGAATATCTTCCATCATATGTGGAGGTCAGATAGGTAGTCGCTCCATGAAAAACATTGGTACCTACTCAGCTGCATCTAGTTAGACTGAAAGCCGACCCTAATATAGTTGGGAAAAGACTAGGCAGATGATAATAATGATAGCATCTTAGAACAATGGTGACTTAGAAATGCTAACATCACCAAAATCCATTTGGTTTTACTCAGCTTTTTTTAAATAATAAAACATACATTTAGCACATAATATTTAATTTTCATTTATTTCTGAGAACACCGGAATAATACTACACTTGTGAATCGGATAGACTCATATCAATACAGTTATTGTATGAACTATCATTGATTTTGCGTATAGTGTCGTGGAACTCGTCGTCCGCTACTCCGGGCTGTTCCGGGCTCAGTATAGCTGCAAGGAATCTGTCACTCGGGAGCTCCTCGTACATTTTAGCGGCCCATTTGATATGAGACAAGATCCTGGAAGCTTCTTCGTGACTGACTTGATCCGCAACGTTGTATGTGTGTTCAAACATATGTTGAATGAATAATTCAGATTTCAATTCAAGCGCATAAATATGTTTCTTGGATTCAAAGACTTTTTTATACACAGCAAATTCCTTAGGAACTTTGTCGAAGTTCAAGAAGTCACTTTTGTGTATTGGACGTCCAGCGTATAGTGAAACGATGAAGTTCTTAAAGTCAAACTGGCTGTAGTATTTGTAGAAGCCGCCCAGCAGTTGGTACAGGCTCTCAGTGTTCCTCGCGCTGTAAGGGATCTTCTCGTAGTTCACGTCCCAGTCGCCGATGATCTCACTCTTTGAATTTCTCTGCAGTTCGTAGACAGACGGCGCTAAGTGCTTCTGTTGCAGATAAAACATCGTAAGCATGTACCACGGGTAGTTACGCAGTTTCTCCTGTGTGTCGTGAGCGCTGAGTTCGTGGACAGTGCACCAAACCTTAACGAGTCTACCCAGAGGCAGAAACAGTTCGTCTAAATTGTAATAGTAACGAAACAGTTGGCCTACTCCATCATACCCTATAATACCAAAACCAATGTCACAATACGTTTGTGTAGTGATGTGATAAAAGGTGAGGAACGGTGAGTTCTTAACATCTCCGTTGATCGTAATATTTGAATACAGGGCTGGTTGTTGGCGTAACAAGTTAATTGATTCCTGTACGACAGCTAAATGTTCTGAAGCGTTGTTAATCGGAACTTGAACGATTATGTCCAAGTCACTGCCTTTTACAGCTAACTCAAAGGATAATGATCCGTGGATTAGCATATCAAAATCTGAAACAATAACAATTATCTTAAATGGGATGAAGATCAGGTATCTTACGCCATTATTGATTAGTTATGAGGAAATATGCAAGAACCTATATATGTACCTACCTTTCCATCGCTTGTGCAGCGTGGTCCGCAGGTCGTTCAGTAGCCGAGTTACTTGAGCGTGTTGTGGCGTCAGCGTCTGGCTGTCCAGCACTTGCTGCACCTGGGCGTCGAAGTCCCCCGCGAGGCACAGCTGCCCGGCCAGCGCCCCGGACCAGACACATAGCGCCGACACTGCCGCTACCCCTTACAAGTACAAACAGTCGGTGAGCTAACGCGTGGCGACATGCGGCCGGCAACCTCTCTCTACTCACCTCGTAAATAATACATGTCTAATGAAGTAAGACTAGGTAATAAATTAGGTCTCAATAGCAATAAGTTCTCGAGCAGACTGATTCAATGTAGGTAATAACTACAAGTTATAAAAATGTGTCTTACATTAAGTGATCCAGTGCGTCAGCAATACGCTAAATTATTCGAAACTACTTCGATTCGGACTTCATTGTTGTGCACGTTATGTAAGTGTCATATAATACGAACGATTATTTATATAATTCTAATAACTCCTAATTAACTAGTTTAAATGTCTAGGTAATTATACCTACTACCGGTTAATTTGATCTTTTACACGGTAGCTGTGACGGTGGTGGTGCGGTGGGGTGTTAAACTCTATTAGGTACCTATTGTCTCTCTCTCTCTGGTTGTCTTCAACGCTCTTTAGAATGCAGGCAGTGGCGTAACTATAGGGTGGCAGGGCTGGCAAAATGCCACGGGCCCCCGACCCAAGAGGGCCCCGTTTCTTTTAACATTGCATTTAATTGAGAGGCGGCATATGCCCAGCAGTGGGACGTATATGTATAGGCTGGTGAATGTGAATGAATGTAAATGTATAAACCCATGCTCTTGAAAATAAAATTGTTATTAACTGTTATAAGTACAACGTGACGGGCCTTACTGATAGGGCCCCATCAAAAGAATTTGCCACGGGCCCCAGATGGTATAGTTACGCCACTAAATGCAGGTAGGATCTAAACAAACTAATAGTAGATTTAAGCAGCAAACTTGTCCACTGTCTGGTGTAGATACCTACCTAATTGTTTCCCGCTTTTTACTCGCGTCCTGAAAGAAATCCGAAGTAGGTCTTCAAGCACTTGGATACAAAAAGTATATGTATGTAAGGAAGGGCGACCTTCCCCAAGTTGTAATCCATCCAATCTAAGAGCCTATACCAAATACCATCTAAATCTGTTTAGCCGTTTTTAGTATTTGCACAGAATACAAGCGTTACAGACTAGGTACCTACAGACTTCCGCATGAATATTTTAGGTAAGCAATATTATCAACTACCCGGACGACATGGTACTGCTAAAATCGATTACAGGGTCATTCGAAAAGGAATTCCTACATCCCACCTCAACCTACCTGTCACGAAATATTCAAGTATGAGTTGCGAAATTCTGCTTGAGCGCATGCTGGGGCCCTGGGGCACACTAGAATTTGGCCCTATTGGAAAGTAAAATAAAAAAAAAGGGAATGACAAAAAAAACTGCTATAATTTTTTAACAAGTTAAAAACCGTAAATACCTAGTAAGGTAAGAAAAATTAAGAGCAATACGAGTTAGAGCGCGAGCGAAACGAGCGCGATTTTTTTAAGTTACCTATAGGTATGCCAGGTTTTCAGCCGCATCAGAATAGGTAGGACCTACCCTATTGATGAGGGCAACATTAGGCTTTACTTTTTAAGTCGCGGTGGGTGGCTACTATTTTAGACAATTATTTTTTCAACATACCTACAGACATCTCGTAATAGGATTATTTCTACTCTTCTAGGCCCTAGGCTTTATTTGATTTTCCTGCGAGCCAAAATACTTCAAATTCAATAAAAAACATTATTCTTTAAAGCTTCTTTTAGTCAAATTGAAAATACTTAGGCATACAAAAAATGTTCATGTTATTATGTATAAAGTTTTCAGTCCCATTCATTGATCAAGAAATTTATCTTTTTCCTTTTGACAAATTCTGATATTGAACATACAACTTGTTTACGCCATTCTGTATTTCCTTTTTCTGTTTTTTTCGTTTTTGTTTTTTGATCTTGTTATTAAACATATGTTTCTGAGGCACCATCCCTGCGCCAGGAGACGAGCTGTTCGGATCTTGTGTTAAGATTAGTCTTAAAAAGTTTTGATTTTGATTTTCCTCAAACTTGTTTGACGCAAACTGAAAGTGAGCTATAATTCTATCTGCCAGTTTGTCGAACACAGCCACTGAGCAGTTCCTACTGTGATCAAACGGGTCCTGGATGCAAATCTTAGATGTAGTCTTGAACTGTTTACGCACATCTCTTGATACCTGTTCTTTGTACAAAGTAAACTCTTCAGGAAGGTCGAAATTATCAATACATTTTTTGTTTATCACACGCCCAAGGAACGGCGAGATTATATTTTCCTTAAAATTAAACACACTGTAACACTTAAAAAACCCGCCCATCAGTTCGTATAGTGAGTCAGTGTTCCTATTGGTACTGCACATTGTATAATCAAATGCAGTGTTCCACCCCTCAACAAAGTAGCGAGGCACGTTTCTCTGTAACTCGTTCACTGAAGGCAAAATGTTCATCAGCTGCAAATAAAATACCACCATCATGGTCAAGGAATAGTTACCCATTAGGTTGGTACCTGTGAATTTATGCACCTTTGACCAGTACTTTATGAGTATAGCCAATGGCAGAGCTCTTGCATCCCAGTGTAATAAAAATGCAAGTAATTTACTATTGTGTACCCCTGCAGGACTTTTAAAATTAATATCACATTGACATTGAGTGGGAACATGAAAAAACTTAACAATTGGAACTTTGGCTTTTGTAATGGCACATATCTGAGTGAACTTCCTATGGTATCGGTACAGTATATTCCTGGCGCGGGTGATATGCCCTATGGTGGGGTGTTCCCCGTCTGGCAGGGCTATGTAACAGTCTACATCACTTGTTTTTATTCCTAGACCAGTCACTACCGAGCCAAATGGTTGAATGTGACAGCCTGTAACAAAAAATATATATTTAAAGAGACATCATCACAAAAATGTACTAAATTCAAAGTTATAAGAAGCATACAGCAATAACAATTAGCAGTCTGTATATGTTTTACCTGGCGAGAGATGCTGCAAGGCTTGTTCCAAGTCATCAAACAAAAGCTTCAGGTTATGAACCTTCTCAGCAGTCAGTCTCACAAAAGACAATATTTCCTGCACTTGAGTGTCAAAGTCACCCGCGAACTGCAGCTGTGTGGTGTCCAGTATGTCAACTATGTAAAAAAAGATAATTTATTGTCATATCTCAAATATCACAAAAAATAATATTTTTAGACTAATTAAAATTGGGAATCACTGTAAGTACAAGACTATCCACAAGGTATATTCATACTAGTAATAGCAATTCCCCTGCACAATCAGAACTTTTAACTATCTCAACATCTGGTGAGTTCTAAGCAATAAGCAACAGTCATAATTAATTTAATCAATCACGTTTAATTATGCATTTATGTCTTCCAAAGTAACAGCTAGATTTTATATTAGGCACTTAGTAACTACACAAAATTAAATTATTGTTAATTAATTAAATAAACAATTTAAAAAGTGAATTATTTACAGTTATCAGGTCGGACAAATAAAAACGGAAACAGTCGTACAAATGTTTTAGATAACATTTATAGATTAAGTAAAATTGATTAATTAATTATAGTTACCTTCCCAATTCATGATTTCCTTTTATTTTTAAACTTTAAAAGTAAATAATATCGCCACTTCGGTTTGATCTGTCAGTGTCACTGTCATGCATGACCATGCCATGTCAGTCAATGTCAAGATTGTCAAACGTTTTAATTTTCGTTAGGAATAGAATCTTCATGGACTTTCGTCGGTAGTGGTGAAGGCTATACACGTGCTTTTGTTTGTGTAAAGAATATTTTCGATTTTAGTGGTGTAATTGAGTGTGAACTTCAATCGAGATTATTCGTTGTGTTTGTCATACTAATTAAGGTTAGTTATTGTATTCCTTTTATTATAATTACTTCTATCCATCATGGATAGAAAAAAACCCCCAGATCCCCCCGATCCTCCCGACTCTCCAGATCCCTTCGAATATACCCCAGTGTTAACTGTTACCCTCCCAGATCCGAAACAAGATAATACAGATAGTGATACCCTTCTTAGTAGGAAAAGACCTGCTGTCTCCCCACCGCCTAGTACTGTTACCAACCCTCCGAAATTAGCAAAAAATGTTGTTGGTAGACAATCATATACAGCCAGAGACAATCCTCCGTATATTGTTTACATATCTTTGAAAAACGACCAGACGCCCGGCACTGTGCTACACCCGGTCAAGTTTGGTATGTTCTTAAAGAATAACAATTTTAACCACATACTCGCGGACGGCGTCAAACGACTAGGAAGAAACCGGCTGTCAGTCGAATTTAGGTCTCACCAAGATGCTAACAGCTTTCTTATTAATCGCATCCTAATTCAGAATGATTACATCGCTTCCATTCCGCAGTTCAATGTCACTCGTATGGGCATTGTCAGAGATATCCCAGTTGAATGGTCAGAGGAGGAAATATTAGAAAATGTCACTGTTCCAGATGGTTGTGGACCTGTTATTAAAGCGAGGCGAATGAACCGAAGAGTGTCCTCACTTGGTGTCACCGAGTGGAGACCTACTCAAACAGTAGTTTTGACCTTTGATGGCCAGGTGTTACCTAAACGGGTATACTGTTTCTACTCGGCTTTGACAGTCGACAGGTACATGTACCCAACAATTCAATGTTTCAACTGCTGTCGCTACGGTCACACACGTACATCCTGTCGCTCAAAACCCCGTTGTTATAAATGTGGTCAAGACCACCCAGGAGATGGATGCCAAGTTTCTGAGGATAGTGCATTTTGTGTTTCCTGTTCCGGCAACCATTTTGCAAACAATAATGCATGCCCTGAATTGGGTCGTCAAAAAGGAATTAAGGCGCTAATGGCTGAAAAATCAATCTCCTATGTAGAAGCCAGTAAAGTTTTCCCTCCAGTTTCAAGGTCATACGCTGAAGTGTCTAGAACATCTCATGGAATAAAACCACACAGCAACCTAATACAATCTCCTTCCCCACTTTCCCAAAAGTCATACCGTAAAACGGTCTTCCTTAAGCCTAAGACTCATGCTCCTCTTTCGCCTAGTTATGATAAGCAGGCCCATCATGCTCTAACTCATGACTATTCCTACTCTCCTTCCCAAAATGGCTGCGCCCTTGGATATAGGGAACACGCAAACAGTCCCGACAGTTCCACTGATATTTTAAACGTAATAACCAATATGCTTATGGCAGTATTGGCCAACCCTTCCTATTCCGTACCTGACCACGTTGCCAAAAAATTGACCTCCATATTAAAATATATAAATAATGTTCCATCCCCTGACATTCCTTCAATGGAACGTGAGGAGTATTTCTCCCAGGAAACCTGACCTACTCTTTTTAATAAATAAGTTTAAACCATCGATCTGCGGCATTGCTGAGACATGGCTTCGTCCTGGAGTTAACTTCAGGATTCCATGTTTTAGTATTGTTCGTCAGGATAGATCCGATGGATATGGGGGATGTGCTTTGCTCATCAATAACAAAGTTGCATTCTCCCCTATCCCTCTACCCTTCGTTGGTGACAACATAAATGTTGTTGCTGTTAAGGCTGAGGGCATAAACATCTTTACCTTTTATATTGCACACCCTCATCTGAATGACCTTTTGATAATAAGAAATTTGCTTGATAAAGTTAATGGTCCATTGCTTGTCATGGGTGACTTCAACTGTCATCACTATCGTTGGGGGTCGGAATCGTGTGATAGTACTGGTATAGGCTTGGTGGATATGTTGGATGACCTTAATTTGTGTGTCATTAACGATGGTAGTGCTACACGTAGGTCCAATTTAGGACAGAGCAATAGCTGTGTCGACCTGACATTCTGTTCATCTGATATAGCCAGCCTTCTAATCTGGAGTCGCTTGAACATGACATATGGGAGTGATCACTACCCCATCACGGTGGAAATTCCCTCTAAAAATATCCCTGCCGCAACCCTCCCCCCTTTACTAAAATATAGGTTAAACTCAGCTGATTGGGACCTGTATTCAAAATTATTAGACTTACGTGTTTCTTTCCTTCCACCCATTACTACAGAGAATGCTGAGGATTGTTTTTCTTCTTTTTCGGAAATAATATCTAGTACAGCTGATGACTGTTTCCCTTTAAAAAAGACACCCACTGGTAACATCCCATCTCCGCCTTGGTGGGATAGGGAGTGTACCTCAATGATCAGGGTCAGAAATGAGGCTGAAAAGTCCCTTAACCAATTTATGAACCTGGAAAATCTGATGGCCTTCAAGCGGATATTGGCTAAGTCTAGGAAATTATTAAGGAAAAAGAAAAGAGTAGGATGGCAGTCGTTTTGCAACTCTTTGAATCCGTCCACCCCGGCGTCTGTAGTATGGAAAAAGGTGAAGAGCTTCAGAACCAGTTTGTCGCCTCCCTCCGGGAGTTTGATGTCGGCGGATTTGGGAAATACTTTTTTCTCCAAAATCGCCCCGGCTTATGTTCCTGGTGTGGATGAGCTCTATTTCGGAGCCTTCGAAATTGTCTCCAACGACCCTTTAGATGAGCCATTTACTCTAAACGAGTTTAAATCGGTTCTGGGCTGTGTTAAGGATTCTGCTCCTGGTGTGGACGGTTTCCCCTACTCTTTTATTACTAAAGCAGGTGTAAAATGCCACCAATATTACCTAGACTTGGTTAATTTTTGTTTCTCATCCGGTTATATTCCCCCAACATGGAAGGTTCAGGTGGTGATTCCCCTATTAAAACCCGGTAAAGATCCATGTGATCATTGTTCTTTCAGACCAATCGCTCTATCGTCCATACTTATTAAACTTTTAGAACATCTTATAAAAAATCGCCTAGAATGGCTTGTAGAACATAGGAAACTGTTGCCAACGACTCAATTCGGCTTTAGAAAAGGTTTGGGTACTACTGACAGTGTTAGCATTCTCACATCAGATATCCGGCTGGCGCTGAGTAGAAATGAGTCGGTGGTAGCAGTTTTTTTGGATATCTCTGCAGCTTATGACTCAGTTCTCCTCCCAGTTCTCAGGCAAAAACTGCATAAGCTGAGAATTCCGGTTAGGATTACTCAGATAATTTGCAATATCCTATCCAACCGCACTCTCCACCTGAGGATCCCAGGAGAAAACTCTGAGAGCAGAATGACTTGGAGAGGATTACCTCAGGGTTCTGTTATTAGTCCCCTTTTATATAATTTGTATACTTCAGACCTCCCTTCTTGTTTAAATTATGACTGCAAAATTCTTCAGTATGCTGACGATATTGCGTTATTGGTCTCTGGCAATTCCATACAGGATGCCGCTCAGTCCTTAAACATATCTTTGGCCTCACTAAATCACTGGCTCCTCGACCACGGGCTATCTTTGAGCGCTCCCAAGAGCACAGCTGTTATTTTTACTCGCAAGCGACTCATTCCCCCAATCGATATTAGTATCAATGGCCAAACAATTCCACTTAAGGATAAGGCTAGGTTCCTGGGAGTTACCCTTGACCATAGAATGTCGGGAGTTGAGCACATCAACAACACTGTTAAAAAATGTGAGCGTTCGGTATCGGTCCTAAAGGCCTTAGCAGGAGTCTGGTGGGGAGCCCACCCATCCACGCTAAAATTAGTATACAATGCTCTGGTCAGAAGCGTGATGGACTACTGTAGCTTCCTAATCGAGCCCTGCAATAAAGAAGCACTCCGCAAACTAGACTCCATGCAAGCTAAATGCCTTAGGATTATTATGGGTGCAATGAAATCCTCTCCCATAAATGCTCTCCAAGTGGAATGTGCAGAGCCACCCCTTCATCTCCGTAGACAATATTTAGCGGACCGTTTTATGTCTAAAGTTTTCACCCTTACATCCCATCCTTTACTTCCTATTTTAGAGCAAATCCATCTTTATTTAGAAGCATCGCCTTATTGGAATAATAAGTCAACTCCGCCGTTGATGAATAGGTACAGGGAGCTTAAAAACCTCTCCTCACCTATTTGTCAATACTCCACTTTACCGGTTTTTTCTTCTACATACGAGGTAATTCATTTTGAGCCTAAAATTGTTTTGGGTCTTGGTATTTCCAAAAGTTCCCAGGACGTAAAAGGCGATTTTGTCCGTGTCGTTGAGAAATACTGGAGAGGGTGGAATCTATTCTACACCGACGCGTCTAAATTTAAAACCACAGGATGCACGGGAGTTGCTACCTATTTTCAAAATTCCAAGATCGGTCTATTATTTCAATGTCCACCTGAGGTCTCTGTATTCACAGGCGAATGTATCGGTATTTTAGAAGCAATAAATTTCATTTACACTCATAACATTCTCAACTCTGTAATTTTTTCGGACTCACTAAGCAGCATTCAAGCCTTAAGACAAAATCAACTTAAATCGAAAATTTATAGCAAAATCATTATAGATATCAAAATTTTACTTCTCAATTGCTCTAATAAAGGACTGAATGTTGAAATAGCGTGGATCCCCAGTCACTCGGGTATAACCGGCAACGAGTGCGCAGATACGCTAGCAAAATTCGCAACATCCAATTCGGTAGATAGCAAACATTATATGGTTCATGGTTATGACTTACGGGTGGGCACAAAAACTAAGTTATACAACGCTTGGACTGCTGTTTGGCAGATAAGCTCCAAACTTAAAGGTGCTTACTATGCTGGTATCCAACCAAACATCCAGCGGAAACCGTGGTTCTTTAAATGTTTGAAACTATCCAAAAGAACTGTTACATCTTTGTGTAGACTTAGACTCGGACATTGTTGTAGCCCAGTGTTTCTTAAAAAGATACGCGTTCGTGACAGCTCTCTGTGCGAATGCGGGCTCGATGACGGCTCTCTGGACCACATCTTCTTTTCCTGCCCTTTAAACACTCAATCTTTTGACTTATACCAAAAACTTCCCAAAATTAAAATTCCCCTCCCTATTAACTTTCATTCCCTTTTATATTATTTTTCTCCTCAGCTAATCAAAACTTTATCAAAATTTTTAAATGAGAACAATATTAAAATGTAACCCAAAGGTGTGTAATGATTAGTCAAGATATTTATGTATTTATTGCTATATATTGTATAAATAATAATCCATGTTTTAATTTAATTAATCACCTATATGTTAGACTAACAAAAACTGTGTTGTCTTTTCAGCTATTAACATTTTAGAGCTACCGCAAAGTTCGACAGCCAGTTAGCTGTCATAACGTGACGTTGGCAGTAGTCGACATTGAATTGATCGACTGTAGCCATAAAAAAAAAAAAAAAAAAAAAAAAAAAAAGAATCTTCATGCAGAAATAACAAATTTAATTTATCAATATGTTTTAATGTAGACGTAAATGTAAATCTGATACTAAAATCACAAAACAACATACATGTTCGCAGACACAAAGATATATATGTATTATAAAAACTCTCTTATATATGTGAGGCCAACTGCAGCAGAGTGCTTATATACGAAAGACGTCTATAGCACAGGCATTGTATCTAAGGTCGAATCTGTCTGTACATAGTCTGTTTTATGGAGCGAAATAAAAGTTTGTTTCACCCGCGTCCCGAGGAAACTATTGGACGCACTTGTGGTATGTAGTTTTTCCCCCAGATTGTGTCCATCAGAATGGACGGTCACTGCACGTATATTTCACATCGAAATAGTTATAGAAAGTTGATGCCTTATTGCTACTAATATAATTCGCAAGATAATTGCTACCTCCAAAATTTTTTAAACAGACTACTTTTTAAGGTGACCGGCCATTTTGACATCAGTATAGCTGGTCACATATCCAGTGAGAACAAACTGCGCAAATCAATCGGGTTACTTTTATATTTATAAAATTAAAAATTAATAAGGATAGTTCTTTGTTGGTGCTTGCTCTAACAATTCTTCAAAAGTCTTACTTTACAGGGATTTTTTTATTAGTGCAAGTCTCCAAAATGTCTTCTATCAGGTTGGTAGGTGGATAAAAATTAAACAACAATCATAATTGAAATTAAAATTTCTACAAACCGCATAAAAATAAAATCGTAAGTGGCTTAGCTTAATATTAAAATAATTTGTATTCATTATGTCTATTGATAGAACGATTTTTACACTAAGTAAATAAAATCTTAATGTCTCAAAACAGAACATAGTCTCTGTCACTTGAGTGCGCACGCGACGCTGACGTCACTGGCGCTAGCTGTCGAGTTGTCGCTGTTGTTAGCTGCGCTTGCTATTAAAGTTTCTGCGTTTTTAAAGAAGCTTTCTACATTTTTTGTTAATGTTACGGCATTCTTAGTTAAAGTTTCAGCATTTTCTGTCACAACATCGGCTTGTTTAGTAGATGTATCTACATTGTTTGTCAAAGTTGTTTCACCAGATCCACCTGAATGGTTTGTCAGTTTTGCCGATTCTGTAACAGATACATCAGCATTCTTACATTCTAGAATTTGGGGCTTTTTAGTAACAGTGTCATTTATATTATTCGTCATAATCACAGGCTTTTCAACTTTTGTTTTATCTACATTATCCCTCCGAATTCCAGCTGTTTCGGAGGAACTTCTATTTAATATTTGCCCTGCGTTACCTGACAGCTCTCTGTCAATATTTTTATTCAGTGTTTCCCCAGCAGTAGTAGACGTTTGTTCAATATTGTTCGTGTTGGCGGTGTGGTCAGCTCGCTCCGACTTAGGCTCGAGTATTATTTCGCTGTCGTCGTCATCGGAATCGATTTCATTCTCATTGTTATCCACCTGCATGGTCTCCGCTATTTTAGTAGCTGTGTCCTTGCAGTTGGGCATCGAGAAAGGTTTCAGCAACTCTGTGATCCAGTTCTGCGTCACCGATATGAAGAACTTGCCAAACTCCCTGAACGCTTCCAAGTCCCCACTCCCTAACCTGATAGTGATCACTGCGCTCTTTGGGTCGTGACAATATGTCAAAGTTAATTGGAACTGTATGTTGAGTTCTTGCCTTTCCGCGTTTATTATTTCCTGAGTGATCTTTCCCTGCCTCTCTTCAAAGGACAAGTTCACAAAGTTGTACAGCCTGGCGAAAGATTTCCTCTTCCATATAGGTTTCGTCACTGCCCCACTATACTTCTCTTTCTCCTTCCTAGTGTCAGGGTTCACCTTCTCTTCCACCTTGCCAAGCTTTATCTTCAACATATTTTCGAATACCTCCATGACCATATCTCTCACCACCGTCTTCCAGTCGTAGCTTATAATACTATTTACAATTCTAGGGAACAAATTGACTCTGTACTCAGGATGCGTCTTACCCCTGATCAGTTTAGGTCTTTGCAGTAGTATGGTCTTTAGAAATTCTTGACATGAATTTAATTTCTCTTTTTCATAGGCATTGGCGCAAAACTTGAAGTAAGTTTTGATATCCAGCGCCAGCTTGCTGGTGACGGTGGAGGCGACGTTGTGGCACTGCTCGAAGGGGTCCTGCACGCAGATGGGCGTCTGGTGCCTCATCGGCATCACGTAGTTATTCAACACGTTCTTCTTGTAGCGCTCGAACTCGCCGGGCACGCTGGCGGTGTCTTTGAACACGTCCCGCTTGACCGGGACGCCGAGGTAGGTGCAGATGACCATCTCGTCGAAGTTGAACATGGAGTAATACTCGAAGAAGCCGCCGAGCAGCTCGGAGATGGCGGAGGTGTTGGCGGAGGCCGGCAGGCGGGCGGGGTCGGCGAGGAAGCCCGTGTCCCAGTGGTCCACCACGTAGGCCTGCGCCGGCTCGCGCTGCAGCCACTGCACGCTGGGCAGGATGCACATGGGCGGCTGCTGCAGGTAGAATATGATCATGAGCGTGAGCGCGTAGTTGGTGAGCTTGCCGGTGCCGGACAGCTCGTGCACCTTGGCCCAGTACTTGACGAGCACGGCCATGGGCAGCAGGCGCGGGTCCGAGTGCAGCAGGAAGGCGATCAGGCGGCTGTTCTGCGCGCCCAGCGGCGTCTTGAACGTGACGTCACAGTTGGTGTTGGTGGGGATGTGGAAGAACTTGACGATGGGCGTGTTGGCGCGCGGGATGGCCAGGATCTCCGCGAAGGTGCTCGGGTACTGCATGAGGACGCGCTTGGCTTTGTTCACGTAGTTGCCGTTGGGCTGCCGGAACTGGCCCGGGATGTTGATGAAACAGTCCGCGTCGCTGGTCTTGATGCCCAGCCCTGTTGTTATTGAACCGAACGGCACCGCTTTACAACCTGAGAGCAATATGAAAATTATGGTTAAAACATCACCGATGCGAGGTTGTTAGATCCTTTGATCTTCCTTTCTTGTATCTAGGTCAAACATTGGTATGTGTAATAATAACCTGGCCACTGCCCCTGCAGCGAGATCTCGAGGTCAGTGTAGAGCTGGCTGAGCGACTTGACGTCTTCCTGCGTCAGCCTGACGGAAGACAGGATGTTGTCCAGCTGGCTGTGGAAGTCACCACTGAGGTCGATCTTTTTTGGCTCTATTATTACACCTGTGAATACACGCCAAAGGGGTTATTTGAGGCTCGCAGGAATAATTTACATCTAAGTAAAGGACAGAATGTGTACCTTTCTTCTTGCTCATGGGGAACTCTCGCTTGGGAGTGGAAGGCTGCGCCTGCAGGCGGTTGTCCTCTGCTGCCACCTTGGCGGAGTAGGGCTTGATGGCCAGGTAGTGCCCGTACACGTGCAGCCGCTTGTTCGCCGACAGCGCCGCCTTAGCCTCCTCCTCAGCATTGAAGGTGAGTGTGGACGACCAACTGTTACATTTGTCTATTCTCACGTTACCGAATTTTGTGAAAACTTCTAGTATATCTTGTGGTTGAGTGTAGTTTGGGTAGCCTGAAATAAAGCACACCATGTCAGTGTTGCTATCTGAGACCAGTATCCTGCGGGCGGCGGGAGTGCGCGGGTGTGGGGAGGGCGGCTGTGTAGCTCACTCACCTGAGACCAGTATCCTGCGGGCGGCGGGAGTGCGCGGGTGTGGGGAGGGCGGCTGTGTAGCTCACTCACCTGAGACCAGTATCCTGCGGGCGGCGGGAGTGCGCGGGTGTGGGGAGGGCGGCTGTGTAGCTCACTCACCTGAGACCAGTATCCTGCGGGCGGCGGGAGTGCGCGGGTGTGGGGAGGGCGGCTGTGTAGCTCACTCACCTGAGACCAGTATCCTGCGGGCGGCGGGAGTGCGCGGGTGTGGGGAGGGCGGCTGTGTAGCTCACTCACCTGAGACCAGTATCCTGCGGGCGGCGGGAGTGCGCGGGTGTGGGGAGGGCGGCTGTGTAGCTCACTCACCTGAGACCAGTATCCTGCGGGCGGCGGGAGTGCGCGGGTGTGGGGAGGGCGGCTGTGTAGCTCACTCACCTGAGACCAGTATCCTGCGGGCGGCGGGAGTGCGCGGGTGTGGGGAGGGCGGCTGTGTAGCTCACTCACCTGAGACCAGTATCCTGCGGGCGGCGGGAGTGCGCGGGTGTGGGGAGGGCGGCTGTGTAGCTCACTCACCTGAGACCAGTATCCTGCGGGCGGCGGGAGTGCGCGGGTGTGGGGAGGGCGGCTGTGTAGCTCACTCACCTGAGACCAGTATCCTGCGGGCGGCGGGAGTGCGCGGGTGTGGGGAGGGCGGCTGTGTAGTTCACTCACCTGAGACCAGTATCCTGCGGGCGGCGGGAGTGCGCGGGTGTGGGGAGGGCGGCTGTGTAGCTCACTCACCTGAGACCAGTATCCTGCGGGCGGCGGGAGTGCGCGGGTGTGGGGAGGGCGGCTGTGTAGCTCACTCACCTGAGACCAGTATCCTGCGGGCGGCGGGAGTGCGCGGGTGTGGGAAGGGCGGCTGTGTAGCTCACTCACCTGAGACCAGTATCCTGCGGGCGGCGGGAGTGCGCGGGTGTGGGGAGGGCGGCTGTGTAGCTCACTCACCTGAGACCAGTATCCTGCGGGCGGCGGGAGTGCGCGGGTGTGGGGAGGGCGGCTGTGTAGCTCACTCACCTGAGACCAGTATCCTGCGGGCGGCGGGAGTGCGCGGGTGTGGGGAGGGCGGCTGTGTAGCTCACTCACCTGAGACCAGTATCCTGCGGGCGGCGGGAGTGCGCGGGTGTGGGGAGGGCGGCTGTGTAGCTCACTCACCTGAGACCAGTATCCTGCGGGCGGCGGGAGTGCGCGGGTGTGGGGAGGGCGGCTGTGTAGCTCACTCACCTGAGACCAGTATCCTGCGGGCGGCTGGAGTGCGCGGGTGTGGGGAGGGCGGCTGTGTAGCTCACTCACCTGAGACCAGTATCCTGCGGGCGGCGGGAGTGCGCGGGTGTGGGGAGGGCGGCTGTGTAGTTCACTCACCTGAGACCAGTATCCTGCGGGCGGCGGGAGTGCGCGGGTGTGGGGAGGGCGGCTGTGTAGCTCACTCACCTGAGACCAGTATCCTGCGGGCGGCGGGAGTGCGCGGGTGTGCGTCGGGCGGGTCGCGCTCGGTGTGTCGGCGGCGCGGCGCGTGTCGCGGGGAGGAGGGGGAGGGGGAGGAGGTAGAAGACGTCTGCGCCCGCGCCGCCTTGTCCATGGCTCATGGGTAAAGGCGGGCACCTGCAATAATATGCCATTCATTCATATGCGGGTATTCCCGCCTAGAATTTTCTAAACGGACATTTTCTCGACGATTCCTACACTTTTACTTAGATTTTTAGTCTATAAAAATAGCAAACTAAGTAATGCATACGATCTAAGCATCGCATGACAGCCGACGACACCACACTAAGCTAACGATATATCAGTAATAATAATCGCAGTGGAATGTAAGCATCAATTCTGAGTTATCAGCGGTATTTGACACCATGGCCTTGCAAAACACAAAACGGATGGCAGTTGGAGTCCTAACCGTCGAGAGCGACAGTCGAGCCACTGCCGACAACTTACACTCATGCTGATATAAACTTCAAAAGCAAATTGCTTAAAATTCTCTGGTTAATAATTAAAAACTTTAATTAAAAACTCTGCGGTTTCACCCGCGTACCGCATAAAAAGTAGTAGTAGTACCTATAACAGTTCGCGCGGTTCCAATCCATCTCCCTACCAAATTTGAAACAATTCGGCTCAGCCGCTTTATCGTTAAGAAAATTTCCTTTAATTTTTTACGTGAAATAGTAACAAACATACACATTGATACATAGGTACGTATTATTATGTATTTATAATATTAGAAGGATGCATGCTTCCGAAATTCCCCCGCGAATTCGCGGTTCCGTCTTTACATATAGCTACAGATGAGAGTCGAGACAAAGGAGAACCTAACCGTATTCATATTGTTCTTAATTTAATCGTTACCCGTTCAGCCGTTAAAGAGTGAATTGATTGATAAACATTCTAACCTTAACAATAATTCTATTTAAGTGAGTGGAATATTAATTTTATTTTTAAGATAGTAAAGTAATAGAGTACATACCTATTGCAATATTATTTAAGAGTTCTTGTTGGTACGAAAGAAAATAGCACTAGACTCAGACACTATTAAATAACCAAATATTATCACTAAAGAACATCTAGACCGCCACTTTTATTCGTCACATGGATATCTCCATGCGTACAAATTCTTATTAAATAAAATCAACCTAAAGCTACCTCCGTATATAAATACGCTGCATTATTTATTTATTTACCAATATGACGAACTTTATGATTGGGGAGTTCCCCGCAAATGTGCGGTACCCAATAATGTCATATAAACAGAAGTCTCACTTCATACAAAAATAATATTTTAAGTAATCGTGCTATCCTTTGCCTGTTGTGGAACATTTTTTGCTAGGATTATTTTTAGCAGATTTGTTATTATTTAGCTGTTGCTGTCTAGACTAGTACTTTTACACGACTGCCCACAAAAAGGAGCGTAATGTTTTTTTATTCATGCATGAGTTGCTCCTTCGTTGGTCTAGTATGTAATCGCAAACGCGACATCTGTAAACGGGGTCTCGGTTTCGGGATCGATTCCCAGATAGGGCCGATATCCTTTTCTGTTTTTTTTTAAAGTAATCGTGGTCGTGTTACGCCTGAGTATCTGGATGGGCACGGGTTGTATACCATGTCAGAGGACTTGTCAGGCTAGTAAGCCCAGGCGATAAAAAGATGTGTAATGTTCTGTATGTATAATTTTCGCGAAGCCGTTTTTGTAGTTCTGCGATTGTGTCACGTGTTAATTATACAACTATGATAGAGATTAATTGAACATAAAATGGTTTTGGTAATCTTGTCTAAGACTTGAATCACATAAATGTTGCTGGTTGGCCTTCTGATTGAAGTTTGTAGATTGTTTACAATTTTAGAACTTGTTATTTATTATACAGACACAAAAGCTTTATCTTGTCATTAATAAATGATGCATATTAAGAAATGATTATTAAAAGAAACTAATTACTTTCGTTAATTATGTTTGTAGATACAAAGTCAAGACAAGTCTAACTTCAATTTTAATACAGTCTACCTTATCAATTGTGACACTTGGCTTTTTTCAACATGCTGTTGCAAAATGCAGTTTCTGTGTTTTGAATGTCAAAAAAACGAAATTTAAGCTTAAAACGTAATTATGATAGTTATTTAGAAACTCTCCACTAAAAAAGTAGCAAATACTTACCGGTGCGAATATTGATTACTTTTGAAAAATATTTCGGTTCCAAATATCCTTTCTCGTTACCGCTGCTTAGGATGACACCATTTTCTGACTCATAAAATTTGACAGCATCAGCCAAGGCACAAGCAAGGTTTATGTAAATGTGGACGTCAGTGTCCCGTCGGAGACCACTGATCACGGAAGCATCATCTAAAGTTCCCTTTGCTAAATGTATGTGTTTCCTCTTCATACGACTTATGCCTTCATTTTTTATTTGCGGCCAGCATTTTAAATATGTGCCATGGATGACAGTATTATATTTTGGCTGAAAAAAAAATTTAGGTATAGTGTGGATATACCTTGCTTTACCGGTAGGACAGTGTAAACTATTTAAAAACAAAATATTAGCTTGTCTACAAGCTATTTTTCCAAGAGATGCTAAAAAATCATTTTTTGAGAACTGCTTATTATTTTTAAGTGCCTTGCTAATCACAAGTTGTTAAATAATCCAACTAAAGTATTATTATGATTGCTATACTTTTATAGTTGTAGGCAGCAGTCCTATAGATAACTAAACTGAAATAAAATAAATCTATAACTCTTGTCTGCTCTTGAGTTTCAGTAATGCTTTCAAATACATGTTAAATAAAACAAAAGATGTAAAACCTCAGTGATTGGTGTGAGTTCAGCGTCAGAAATTTCACTAATAGTGTGTCCTTGATTAGCCTTGATCTCCAGCCAGTTGGTGCGAGGGTTGTGCCTCAGTTTGAACCTCTGCTTGTCATTATTATTTACAACTCGTTCAATGTCCAATGTGCTGTATTTACCTCTGAATGTTTTGTGCTGTAATATTTTGTTTACTTCTAAATATCCTTCTGGGCTAAAATAAAAAAAAATGAACTTATAGTTTCATATTTAACATTGAATAAGCTTTTGATGTAACTGAGATTTATTCAGTGACTGTAAATTTGTAGTGATTGTTTGTTTTCAACAAGAAGACACTCAGTACATGCTTACACTGTCTCAAATAACTACAATATATAAGGTGTCTTGATTCAAAAAATAAAAAAAGCCATTTTACAATCTACCTCAGAAATATAACAGTATTAAAAAAAATATTTGTCTTTTAATCTATGTCAAATTAAAAGAACACTTAATATAGATCAAAAAAATATACAAGTTCAATTAAAAAAATACCACACTATAATATTTCTTTGCTCACTGGATTATAACAATCTTCAATGTCAAACGTGACCCCTCTTGGATGCATTTAATTAGGGCATGCAAGCAAAGCTACATGAGAATGAAACACCAACAACTTGCAAACACTGCATTATTTATGAAAGTTAATTCAAACTGCTCTTCGAGTCGGTTGCGTCTCAACGGCACACACAGATAACTACACTGACATACAATTTGTATGTATAAACACCAGCTGTGTACTCACGAAGGCATAGTCATAACTTACATACCTTAGTATGAAACCTTCTCGGACTGCTCCGTGTCGTAGCAGCCAAGATAATGATTTACTCAATTGTATGTCTTTATGATTCCTGTAAAAAACATCAACTAGGTGGATAAAATAATAATACTCGTTTCAGAACATCGCGTCATTCGGACAACGTACATCTAATTTGTCAAGGAAATTTATGCTAACGATGCGTACGATACTACTGGAATATACTCGTGTTTAACACTAAATATTAGTATGTGTTATTTTGTCAATCAAGTCTTACACGACTTGAAAATTTGCGAAATATGTTAGAAAACAGAAAACTAGAAAACAAAGGATGCGGTTGTCTTCGCAAAAAACGCATGCGTTATTTTCCCGTCGATTTGACAAGTGTCATTCTATGATATGTCATATTTATTTGAAAGTTGCCAGATACGTTGCTCTACTTCGTTGTCCTATTTTAGCGATGTCCTTGATCTAAAATCCAAATTACTCAAGGACAAAAGAATTTAAGCGTAATATTGGATTTTAATCTCAGAAGCTCAAGCGTTATCCAAGATGGTCAAATGGCGTCTAGGAAAGACTCTTCATCTAACTATTTCAACATCGGACCATTTAACCAATCATTTGGACGGATTATTCATCTCCCGTGTCGATCTGTGTCAATCTGATGATGAAGAGGTCGTATGGCTTGTATGCACACTACCAAGAAAAAAAAATAGTTTGCTGATGCCATTGGTTTTATAAAAGAAACATCACTATCTATCTAAATAAATTATTATACGCACAGCCTAATATTTGTCATGACGTAGGCTTTTGATAAGAAAGCATTTTCCAAAATTCTACCGAGGGTAAAAAAGAGGGGAAAAGTTTGTATGAAACTCTGTCATTTTTAATTCGAAGTATTTTTATAAAAGTACTAGCAGAGCAGACCTGACAGACAATTGCTCTGCTCTCCTAACTTCGGCGTTATAATGAAAACAATGGCATCTAACGGTTTCAATTGTATTTTCAAACCGTCAGGGATCTGTAGTGCATACAAAATTTCATACAAATCGGTCAAGCTGTTTAGGAGGAGTTAGGTGACAACGAATTTTTATATTTTTCGTACTCGCGATTGAATTTATTTATTAGTCGAAATAATTGAGTAATTTAGTATATTTGTTATAAACGTCCATAAACAAACCTAACTAACGAAAAAGTTGAATTTCATTAAGAGATGAACATGCCATAATACTCACTAAAACAAGCAATAGAAGATTCAAAATTGTATATTTCAAAATATTATACCATAGACTGTAACATCGTAAAGTGACAGAAAATCAATGAAGTGTGTGGAATAGACAATGAGGCATAGACTTAGGTCAGCTGACTACATTTCTATCACTGGTCTTGTGATAAGTTGTGATCCTCCGCCATTCTCGGTCCGTCTTTTCCATCTTTCTCGTCCCGTGAGTTGGATTTTAAATATTTAAATATCTTATTTCATACATTATTTAGTTTGTTATTGTAGGTGTATGTGTTACTGACTGTGGATATCCTTTCTATTCATCATAAATCACGGTAAGATTGTTCCTTATTCTGCCATGGTAGTTTTTTTTGAGAACCATGTAAAATGTCACGCATTATTGGGATTTAAACATTTATAGGCGGTTCGTTTTGGTTGTTATGTGTTAGTAGTACGTATTTGAGCATTAACTGAAGGTATTAGTGGTGCTTGACGTAGATATTTCAGTAATATTAGGATAATTGTCGTTCCACCCATTTATCATGTGACTGTGATGAGATATGTATCAGAACACTTGAGATCTAAATAACTACGAAAGTACTTAATTTAAACTGTACAAGTTCTTTGTGGAAATGTCAGTGGGTTTTATTTAATCCAGGGGCAGTTTTCTCAGTCTTGCATGCATTGCAAACCTGACGCTCTGCTGCTATGTGTGTATAGATTACTATATCCTAGTCCTGGTTGTGTGATAAACAATTCTTCTAGTTTTATCTATATAATGCTGGTACAATCTTCCAATTGGGATCTTATTAGAAACACTAATGCTTAACAATAGGCTAAGTTGATTGATTGGGTGCTGTTAAGGTAACATACCTAAGACTATATTTAATTACGTTTTTCATCGGTGGGGTGAGAGAGTGTCAACTTTTACTCACTATAACCCATCTATGTTGCTTCCTCAGCCCGTTTTATTCCAGGGGTGTGGTAACTCTTTCAAACATCCTGCAGCCCCGGCAGGCTATGGCCCTGTGGGGAGGGCCCTGTCAATTTGAGGTTTCCTTTTGCCCTACAACCTGCATACGTGATTTGAGATTTTTATGGGAATAAGTTTGCTTGAGAAATATAAAAAAGTTTATTAAACAAAAATTTAACCTGTGAGTGATTCTCATAAAATAAGCCATTTTTTATGTATATTAAATTCTCAGTTGACGAATCTTTTACCTTAATAAAAAGTATTTGGATCTCAGCAACTAAATAGACATGATAGAAGTGGGTCATATGATTTCATGCGGCAAACTGAATCAACTAGCCATATTACTAGATCTATAATAATGTAAATATGTTTTTTTTATGTTACATAAATTACATAGGTGTATCATAATAATGTTATGAAATAATTACTGTGCTCGGGTCAAGGACACACCCTCTAACAACTCAATAGGCAATAGTAGAAAAAGAAAAATTAAACCATTCTTCAATTTAATGGTCAGGCCATTTGAATTTTCCCAAAATTTTCTCTTATTTGACATTGATGGATGAATGTGTTTATCTGTGCTTATTGATAAAAAGTTGTAGTCAGCTGATCTTCCAGTCTATGGTTGCAACCCAATCAGCAACATTAGAACAAGATTTCAGATATTAACTATAATTTTGGGGTATGTTATTTGAATTAAGATTCATAAATAAATTCATGATATTAAAATAATTTTGGTAAAAACTTAGTCCCTTAAGTTAAAGTATTATGCGGTAGACATAGGATTAGAGTTGATATTGTTAGGATAATGTTCAGATGCTGTGACTTTATAATAGTTTTTAACATTGTGTAAATAATGGCAGAATTAAGGACAATCTTTTCATTTGTGACACTGTGTTGTATATGTGTATTTTATATTATAACATACTTTATTTTGTCTTAAATACTTATGCTAACTAATGATAAAAGTAATTGTACTGTACCACTATTATATTGTTTAATAAGTGGTTAAGTCAAGTACCTCTTCATTATAAATCTATGAGCTAGAAGTTGTTACTGTTTCGTCTCTAGAATACGAAACAAAATACACACTACAATTGTTAAAATCATTAATTTCAACACATTTAAAAATAAGGTCATTTATGACGTACACTTGTGACTTCTTGGATTTTTCATATGTTTTAGATTCCACACTTAGCCCGTTTTACTTGTGTAAATTTTAACAATATTTTTTTGTTTTATTAACAGGTATAAGAATTAATAATTCACCATGGCTAGAGAGTTGAGCAAGGGCGGTTTGAGGACGATCGCCGATGAAGAGATCGAGGAGAGGTTCGGCTTCGTATTCGCCGTATCCGGACCCGGTACGTAACTCCCTTGGAATCTCTCTGAAGAACGCATTTTTTACAAGGACTTACCGCTGTCTACTTGACTGATGTAATTTATCACGAGAATACTCGATCTCCTTCAGAATCTATTTGGTGATTGTATTACCGATTTTATCCCAGGTTTCTTTTAGGAGGGGGATCTACACTACTAGGTTCTGATATTCAGATGAATAATTTTCCACAAAATATAGGTCAGACATTATGAATGCTTACGTCATTGTTATGCGTATTTGGCACTCGATGCTATTCATTATTACATGACTGCAAGCTTATGACAATGTAAGATTTTTTGAAACCTATTATGGTACCCTTTTAAGAAAGAATGGTACGTCAATTTCAAGTATAGGTTGATTCTATAAGGTGGAGGATCTTCGGAACGGCACTTGCAAAGTTGTTACCCAATTTTCGGCAATTTCTAAACAAAGGACCCAACCCTATTTTGTCAAAAATGTATTGGTTTTTAGTTAGCCCAGGATTAATGTCGGGAAGAATTTGCATCAAACCACAATCATTTATGGTATATGTTATTTATTTTAGTACCTATTCCTTTTTACAAACAGTCGTAACGGCGGAGAAAATGTCCGGATCGGCTATGTACGAGCTGGTGCGTGTCGGGTACAACGAGCTGGTCGGAGAGATCATCCGTCTTGAGGGTGACATGGCCACCATCCAGGTATCCCACCTCGTTTTGATAACAGTAGAAAAAAATCACTCCATTACTTAGAAATATTTACGAGCCCACCATGTTTTGTTTAACTGGATAGTAATAATAAAAGGAGAAATGCTATGTGTTGATCTGCTGCTCAGCAAACACAAGTTTTGTGTTTTCTATTTAGGAAGAGTTTATTTTTCATTATCAATCATTAGACCAAGCCTTTTAGGCTTCTATTAAATGGCAGGAGTCTGAGATATATTGTATATTTATAGCAGTCTACTTCACACACATTCAGATAGCTGTTATCAAGTTTCATAACTCAAACACTCTAAAAAATATTTCAAAAACGTCTTTGCAGGCTCTTATGAAAGAATCAAGGCCAAATATTCTGTCTAAGAATATAACAAATTATTTTGTATGTAGGTATACGAGGAAACATCAGGTGTGACAGTCGGTGACCCCGTACTGCGTACTGGCAAGCCCCTGTCCGTGGAGCTGGGCCCCGGTATCCTGGGCTCCATCTTTGACGGAATCCAGCGTCCCCTGAAGGACATCAACGAGCTCACACAGTCCATCTACATCCCCAAGGGTGTGAACGTGCCCTCTCTGGCCAGGGATGTCAGCTGGGAGTTCCACCCCTTGAATGTTAAGGTGGGTTGAACTATGGTCGTTTTTGACAGTTTTTTCTTCAGTGGAGTAGATACACAAAAATCATAGTGTCATATATTACTAAAAAAAAAACATTTCTGTAGTCCTTTAAATAAAAATTGTAACTATCTCAAATATGCTTAAAAAGCGTACAAGTGTTACAATTAAAGAAATGAATATAACATTGCGTCTGTAGCCCTACTAAGTCAGAATGAGTTATCATGTTTGGCGTGGTCCACAGGCGGGCTCGCACATCACTGGCGGAGACCTGTACGGCCTGGTGCACGAGAACACGCTGGTGAAGCACCGCATGCTGATCCCGCCCAAGGCCAAGGGTACCGTCACCTACATCGCGCCCGCCGGCAACTACAAAGTCACTGTGAGTATTGCGACTTTACGTGTCAACGTTTTTAAATAGTATGCTTTTTAGCGATACATAATGTCTCTCTATCGACTATTTTTATTGGTGTAATTACCATGGTGTACAATTAAGAATATTTATATTCTTTTCTTTTTAAATAGGTTAAATGCAACTTGCAATGTTAATTAATTTGTCTTAATTCACTTTTTAACTGTAACTCATTATAAAAGCCCTATATTTTGGCCTACACACAACAGGGTACAATTTTTTTGTTAATAAACTGTAATTGTGTAGTTTGCACTGAAAAAACAAAAAGGAAAATTGAGTGCATAAAACTATATAAAGAAAGCAAGCAGTGTTAGTGACGCGGTGGTGCCCGCAGGACGTGGTGCTGGAGACGGAGTTCGACGGCGAGAAGGAGAAGTACTCCATGCTGCAGGTGTGGCCGGTGCGGCAGCCGCGCCCGGTCACCGAGAAGCTGCCCGCCAACCATCCGCTGCTCACCGGACAGCGCGTGCTCGACTCGCTCTTCCCGTCAGTACCTACACACATTCCTTTACCTCATATTCTCCGAGATACTCATCAGCAAGATTACTAATATCTGCTGACTTTCTCCAAAAGTAGTCATAAATCGAATCAGAATATCACATTTCAATAGGTCGATAAGGAGTTGTGAACTGCTGTTAGATTGAAAGACGACCCCATAGTCGGGAAAAGGCTAGGTTCATCATATTGGAGGAGTTGTGAATTGAAATTTAAACTATTATAAAATCACCAGTTGCATCAAAGCAAAATTCAATTAGATTTTACTTTTATTGCATAATTGATATTGATGAATCGCATATATTTTATGCTTTTTTTCGTTAAAAAGACATAAATCGGAAAACTAGTAATTTTTTTTTTATAGAACTTGTTCGATTTATTCTCATAATGAAGTGTGTGTGAGTATGAGGTAGTGGTAACGTGCGTGGTGTGCAGGTGCGTGCAGGGCGGCACGACGGCCATCCCGGGCGCCTTCGGCTGCGGCAAGACTGTCATCTCGCAGGCGCTCTCCAAGTACTCCAACTCCGACGTCATCGTCTACGTCGGCTGCGGCGAGCGTGGTACGTACTGCACGCTGTGGTTTTGTATCTACATTCATTGAAGTACATATCAAATGGGTTATTTTTCAAAAGGTTTAATCTGTAACGTAAAAAAAAATTTAATTGTTAAAATCTTAATTAACTTTGTTTAACAGTTAAAACAATAATGCTCAAAAAAATTAATTCAAATGGTATCCTTTCGTCCAAATGAAAATTGAAGAGAAGTTGGCGTTTCTGAGAAAATAACTAAAAAAACTTATCCTGAAATAAAATACCTCTCTATATAGCCTACTATTTGTGATTTTGTCTGTCAGTTTACTCATGCAAATTCTGTATACAATTTTACCTAAAAAGTAAATATTTTTACTATGTTCAATGCTTTTCTATCAGTAAAACATGTTAAAACAGTAATGAACAAATGTATATGTGCGCAGGTAACGAGATGTCTGAGGTACTGCGAGACTTCCCCGAGCTGACTGTGGAGATCGAGGGCGTGACGGAGTCCATCATGAAGCGAACTGCCCTCGTCGCCAACACCTCCAACATGCCTGTCGCCGCCCGAGAGGCTTCCATCTACACCGGTGACTATACACTGCACATAATTAGCATACATTAACTGTGCTCTGAGACTAAGTAAACATGTAATAAGTTGTAGATTTGACTCCCAAAAAAGATTTATTCAAATTATACTGGTATATTCTGGAGATTTGTGTTCAAACAAACAAACTCGAAATTCAACTCGAACTTCAATTATTTCGATGGCAATACTCACTCAGTATATATTATTATATTGCCTTTGTAACATAGAACTTATAAAACTTAACTTTGCAAAATATAAATGTATATAAGTACACTTCTGTGTAACCCTTTAGGAATAACACCCGTGATGTTATGTTATGAAATCAGCATTTTAACCATATTCTGTCTGTCAGGTATCACACTATCCGAGTACTTCCGTGACATGGGTTACAATGTGTCCATGATGGCGGACTCCACGTCCCGTTGGGCCGAGGCGCTGCGTGAGATCTCGGGTCGTCTGGCCGAGATGCCGGCCGACTCCGGCTACCCCGCCTACCTGGGCGCTAGGCTGGCCTCCTTCTACGAGCGCGCCGGCCGAGTCAAGTGTCTCGGCAACCCCGACAGGGAAGGTCAGTACAGCGGAACACGTCTTCATACACGATTTGGACCCATATTATATAAATTTTTTGACGTATATAGGTCCTGAATCGAACTAAAACTTTGTCTGTGTTTAAAGAGTAAGAAGAGAAAAAATATATTGGGTAATTATGAGAGCCGTCGACAGAAGTGATAAATAAATTATCTAGCATGTCGGCGACGAGAATTGAAAAGACTTTCCTCTACAACTAAATTTTGATTTGTTTTTTTGTTTGTGTTGAGTTTTTCTTGTTTATATTTTTATTTATTACATTTGTTATACCTTACGAGGGCGGCTTGGAGCTTTCGCGCAAAAAGCCTAAAAAAATGACTAAAAAAACCTAATCAATTCAAAAATTTGATTACATCTTATAGTTCTTCAAGATATCGCTCTCTTGTGTTTTAAAGAAAACGTAATCACTATGTGGTTTCTGTATCGTCGCAGGTTCCGTGTCCATCGTGGGTGCCGTATCTCCCCCCGGAGGTGACTTCTCGGACCCTGTGACTGCTGCGACCCTGGGTATCGTGCAGGTGTTCTGGGGGTTGGACAAGAAGCTGGCGCAGAGGAAGCACTTCCCCTCCATCAACTGGCTCATCTCCTACAGCAAGTACATGCGCGCCCTCGACGACTTCTACGACAAGAACTACGTCGAGTTCGTACCTCTCAGGACCAAGGTACGATGCACCTTCGGGAAGATACTTGCCATTAGATAGTTACTTCTATTTAGAAGCTTATAGAAATGAAAATACTTGTAACATCCCGAAGAAAACTATCTGGAATACTCTTTGCTGGATAGCTATCACCATTTGAAATAAAAATAATAATTCTTGTATAAAATTTCACTTAATTGTCATATTGGCACCAGGTCAAGGAGATCCTGCAGGAGGAAGAAGATCTGTCAGAAATCGTGCAGTTGGTCGGTAAGGCGTCGCTGGCCGAGACAGACAAGATCACACTCGAGGTCGCCAAGCTGCTTAAAGACGACTTCTTGCAGCAGAACAGGTGACTAACATGATATACATATTTATTATTGTCCATCTGTTGGTCTCTCTACAATTTGATAGTGACACAAAGAGGGTTTGTGTACGTACTAGCTCACGTTACGTCTCGGTAAAACTACTGAACGCACACTGATAAAAAGTAGTCTATATCCATATCCCATCTATCCCATATATCGTACGAAATATTATCCAAATCGATTCCGCCGTTTTACCGTGGAAGTGTAACAAACAAAATCACTTTCGCATTTATAATGATTTATTTTTATTGAAAAATAAAAACGTATAGTTTATATAATTAAGCCTATAAACGTTGTATGACACCGTGCTCCCCCGCAGCTACTCGGCGTACGATCGCTTCTGCCCGTTCTACAAGACGGTGGGCATGCTGAAGAACATCATCTCCTTCTACGACATGTCCCGGCACGCCGTCGAGTCCACCGCGCAGTCCGACAACAAGGTCACCTGGAACGTCATCCGCGACGCCATGGGCAACGTGCTGTACCAGCTCTCCTCCATGAAGTTCAAGGTACGTAATAGTTCCTCAGCAGAGGGCAAACTCTAACTCACCGAAACAAAACTTCGGACAGACCGAGAATAGGCGATAACTTATTTTGTGGTGCGGTAAGGTGCGATCTGATGATGCTCTGTACATAGATGGGTATACTTATATTATCGACTAGCTTCTGCCAGCGACTTCGTCCACGTGGAATAGTGGTGCTCCGCTCCTATTGGTTTTAGCGTGATGATATATAGCCTATAGCCTTCCTCGATAAATGGACTATCTAACACTGAAAGAATTATTTAAATCGGACCAGCGGTTCCTGAGATTAGCGCGTTTAAACAAAATGACAACATTTCCCTTCACTGCTCTGCTCCTATTGATTGTAGCGTGATGAAAAGTATACTATAACCATCTCCGGAGTATGACAAATAATTGTACCAAGTTTCGTTAAAATCTGTCGAGTAGTTTTTGTTTCTATAGAGTTTATACAGACAGACAGACAGACAAAAATTTAACTGATTGCATTTTTGGCATCAGTATCGATCCCTAATCACCCCCTGATAGTTATTTTGGAAATATATTTCATGTACAGAATTGACCTCTCTACAGATTTATTATAAGTATAGAAGATGTATAACAATTGTTTGCATCTTACCACCCTAAAACCTACAAGGAAACTTACGAAAATTCAATCGAGTCTTCGTTTCTGTTGAGTTAAAATAGGCCCTCAGCAGTTTCATACTATGATAGTTGAGACTTTCCTTCGAAACCATCACTTTTGTTTATTATACCTCTAAAATACTACTGTTGTACCTCAAAAACTTGAATAGTAATCCAATATTTTTTTCCAAAATAAAAACATTAATCAATATTCCTATCCCCAGGACCCCGTGAAAGATGGAGAAGCCAAGATCAAGGCAGACTTCGACCAGCTGCTAGAGGACATGGCCGCCGCCTTCCGCAACCTCGAGGACTAGACGCCGCCCACTCCGCCGAGCACTACTCCCACTAACTTGTACGAGTGAGCCATATTGGCGGGGTCGCTCTCGGTTAAAACGCAACGCGAACGCGTATTGTTAATACACTAAATAGACGTAAATAAATGTGTTAAAGTCTACGTAGTGTGAATAGGTTAATTATATTATTACTCGTATTTCAATGCAGAATTCGTGATTCCAATTGTTGAAATCCGAGGGCGGTCCGCGCGGCCGCTCGCCGGACAACCCGCTCCATTTGTAAATATACGAACAAATGCCGGCGAGCGCACGCGCGACCCCTTCGCAGTTAATTAGTTGTTATTTATATAAAATATATACTATTTATACACTAACAATGAATTATTTTACGCCCGTTTGTATTTCGCGTGTTATAAAAGTCATAATATCGAGTACCCTCTTGCATTCCACGTTATTATTAGAGTTTTAATCGAAGTAACATGTTTTTGTTGAAAAATAAAAGCTGCAGTTTTTTACGCTTTACGTGTCTCGATATCAGTGTTACCAGCATTTTGATGTATCGGAAATGTATAAGAGTTCAGTATTATGTTTACTTTGATAGTTCTCGCTGTAGCTAGCGGCGTGCGGCGTCCTGTACAAACAATCATGCGCTATAATAACGTATATTACTTGCTGTTTGAACCTCTGTGACGTTTGTTGAGGAGACGAAACTTATAAATAAATAAATATAAAGTGTATACAATGTAGTTTTGCTTATACATATTCTGTACTACAACCACAATTGGCAGATGCACTGTAAAAAGATACCATACCTGTGGTACCTGTAAGGTGGCTGTACCACTGTACGTACCGGTTGCATTGTACCGGATAGCCACTTAAGTTGATTTCCTGATTGCCCAAGGAGGCCTCTCGCCTCCAGATCTCCTGGTGGCAATTCGGTAGGGAGGGTCCCCCGCCTCGCAATAGATCCGTCCATACCCCTGACAAGCCGGATAGCCATCAACACGTGACTCCAAATAGGGAAGGCCTAGCGGGGATTTTGAACATTACACAAGATTAAAAAAATCAAAAATCGTTTATTCAAATTAGGCTGAAAATCAGCACTTTTTGAACGTCAAATTTACAAAAGACAGCCCCCAAAATGCCCGCCCTTCACCACTTCCTATGTGTTTTAGCTGGGAAGAAGAAGTGGCGCAACACACTCCCCAGCACTTCTTCTGCCCGCGACTTCGTCCGCGTGGAATAGTGGTGCTCAGCTCCTATTGGTTTTAGCGTGATGAAATATAGCCTATAGCCTTCTTCAATAAATGGGCTATCTAACACTGAAAGAATTTTTCAAATCGTACCAGTAGTTCCTGAGATTAGCTCGTTCAAACAAACAAACTTCAACTTTATTATATTAGTATAGATAGTCCTGAAAAGAACTGTTGGTTAGCCCTGAAAAGAACTGTTGTTTAGCTCTGAGAAGAACTGTTGTTTAGCTCTGAGAAGAACTTTTGCGTAGTTGTAGTTTTCTTTCGTTTTTTTAGTTTTTAGTAAGAACGAAATCTAAAAAAAATTGCACCTAAATTATTAGACTTCGCGCACGGCCGCTGCGTAGGGAGCCGACCTCGCGTTTGACCCGCGACTTACCTTACTCTCCCGCACGCGCACCCCCGCCTTGGTGACGCCAACTTCGCAACGGGCCGTGCAGCAGAAATCGTAATATTTTAATTTCGCCATAACTTCAAAACCAAACGTCCAATTTTAATCATTCAAAGACCATATAAAGTGTGACCATATAATTATCTACATAAACTGTACTTAGTGATGAAATAATTTATTTTGATAAGGATTAATAGCATGAGTAAAATAAATGCGTTTAAATGTAGTCCAAAAAAAATTCAACATAAAAAAATGGTGCCTCACTCGACATAGATAGGTATAGCGTGTCGCGTGTTTTTTGTAGATATTTATAAGATCTACAATTAATTAGAACATTTTATGGTTCTATCTTTTATAGTTTAGACAGCGTACGAAAATAAGTAACTTTTCTGGTTGATTTTTTGCACCTTGTGTCCGAAAAACCCAAATATCTTACGGAACCCTATTTTTTTTCCAAAATAAAATTTAGCCTATGTTACTCGTGGATAATGTAGCTTTCGAATGGTGAAAGAATTTTTAAAATCGGTCCAGTAGTTTTTGAGCCTATTCATTACAAACAAACATACAAACAAAGTTTTCCTCTTTATAATATTAGTGTAGATTGAATAATTGTAAAAAAAAAATACATTTAATTAGGTAACATTTTTACACATGTTGACTAGCACACTCCGTTAGTAGTATCTATATCCAAGAACTTAAGCAATGAATTACTTAAATATTTACTCTTGTTTAACCACTGTCCACTAAGTGACAAATAGGAAATAAAGAGCGTGTATGTGTAAGGTTGGGTTGTAATCGTGTTTGTACAACATGAGCATGGTAAAATAGGACCACACTATTTTTATCTAGAACTTAATGAAATAAACGTTGTCAGCAAGACGACCAGGCACCGCTAGCAGCACCCGTTCACGAGTATAACGCAAGGATCAGCCATCGCCTCCCTCGCCATCTTTGAGGGAAGGGGGCGACCCGACCCCTGACGCTACCGCTAGCCATGCCGTCTAAGGCAGGCTACTTAAAGTGAAGTGTCGGACACTCATAGTGTAGACTCTGACACTTTTATTGAAGTTTCTGACACTCAGCGAAGTGGCTGATACTCAGCGAAATAGCTTACGAAAATTTTCATTTTCAAAGTGGAGTTGCTGACACTCATAGTGAAGCCTCTGAAACTCATGGCGAAGTGTCTGACACTCATAATGAAGTATCTGACACTCAGCGTAGTGAAGTGTCTGATACTCATAGTGAAGTTTCGACACACAGCGTAGTGGCTGACATTCATAGCTAAGTTGCTTACGAAAATTTTCATTATAAAAGCGGAGTTGCAGACACTCGGCGAAGTGGCTGACACTTATGGCGAAGTGTCTGACACTCATAGTGAAGTGTCTGACACTCATAGTGAAGTTTCGACACTCAGCGTAGTGGCTGACATTCATAGCTAAGTTGCTTACGAAAATTTACATTTTTAAAGCGGAGTTGCAGACACTCGGCGAAGTGGCTGACACTAATGGCGAAGTGTCTGACACACATAGTGAAGTGTCTGACACTCATAGTGAAGTGTCTGACACTCATCGTAAAGTGTCTGAAACTCATAGTGAAGTTTCGACAGTCATAGTGAAGGCTCTGAAACTCATAGACCAGGCTCTGACACTCAAAGTAAAGTGTCTGACACTCAGCGTAGTGAAGTGTCTGACACTCATAGTGAAGTTTCGACACACAGCGTAGTGGCTGACATTCATAGCTAAGTTGCTTACGAAAATTTTCATTTTTAAAGCGGAGTTGCAGACACTCAGCGTAGTGGCTGACATTCATAGTTAAGTTGCTTACGAAAATTTTCATTTTCAAAGCGGAGTTGCTTCGGCGAAGTGTCTAACACTCATAGTGAAGTGTCTGACACTCGTAGTGAAGTATCCGACACTCATAGTGAAGTGTCTGACACCCATAGTGAAGTTTCGACACACAGCGTAGTGGCTGACATTCATAGCTAAGTTGCTTACGAAAATTTTCATTATCAAAGCGGAGTTGCTGACATTTGGCGAAGTGGCTGACACTCATGGCGAAGTCTCTGATACTTATAGTGAAGTGTCTGACACTCATAGTGAAGTTTCGACACTCATAGTGAAGTGTCTGACACTCATAGTAAAGTTTCGACAGTCATAGCTAAGGCTCTGAAACTCATAGACCAGGCTCTGACACTCATAGTGAAGTGTCTGACACTCAGCGTAGTGAAGTGTCTGACACTCATAGTGAAGTGTCTGAAACTCATAGACCAGGCTCTGACACTCATAGAGAAGTGTCTGACACTCATAGTGAAGTGTCTGACACTCATCGTAAAGTGTCTGACATTCATAGTGAAGTTTCGACACTCATAGTGAAGGCTCTGAAACTCATAGACAAGGCTCTGACACTCGTAGTGAAGTGTCTGACACTCATAGTGAAGTTTCGACACTCATAGTGAAGTGTCTGACACACAGCGTAGTGGCTGACATTCATAGCTAAGTTGCTTACGAAAATTTTCTCACTCTCATAGTGAAGTTTAAACAGTCATAGTGAAGTGTCTGACACTCATAATGAAGTTTCTGACACTCATAGTGAAGTGTCTGACACTCATAGTGAAGTTTCGACACTCAGCGTAGTGAAGTGTCTGACACTCATAGTGAAGTTTCGACACACAGCGTAGTGGCTGACATTCATAGCTAAGTTGCTTACGAAAATTTTCATTATAAAAGCGGACTTGCAGACACTCGGCGAAGTGGCTGACACTAATAGCGAAGTGTCTGACACTCATAGTGAAGGCTCTGAAACTCATAGACCAGGCTCTGACACTCATAGAGAAGTGTCTGACACTCATAGTGAAGTGTCTGACACTCATAGTGAAGTTTCGACACTCATAGTGAAGGCTCTGAAACTCATAGACAAGGCTCTGACACTCGTAGTGAAGTGTCTGACACTCATAGTGAAGTTTCGACACTCATAGTGAAGTGTCTGACACACAGCGTAGTGGCTGACATTCATAGCTAAGTTGCTTACGAAAATTTTCTCACTCTCATAGTGAAGTTTAAACAGTCATAGTGAAGTGTCTGACACTCATAATGAAGTGTCTGACACTCATAGTGAAGTGTCTGACACTCATAGTGAAGTTTCGACACTCATAGTGAAGGCTCTGAAACTCATAGACCAGGCTCTGACACTCATAGTGAAGTGTCTGACACTCAGCGTAGTGAAGTGTCTGACTCTCATAGTGAAGTTTAAACAGTCATAGTGAAGTGTCTGACACTCATAATGAAGTGTCTGACACTCATAGTGAAGTGTCTGACACTCATAGTGAAGTTTCGACAGTCATAGTGAAGGCTCTGAAACTCATAGACCAGGCTCTGACACTCATAGAGAAGTGTCTGACACTCATAGTGAAGTGTCTGACACTCATCTTAAAGTGTCTGACACTCATAGTGAAGTTTCGACACTCATAGTGAAGGCTCTGAAACTCATAGACAAGGCTCTGAAACTCATAGTGAAGTGTCTGCCACTCATAGTGAAGTTTCGACACTCATAGTGAAGGCTCTGAAACTCATAGACAAGGCTCTGATACTCATGGTGAAGTGTCTGACACTCATAATGAAGTTTCTGACACCCATAGTGAAGTGTCTGACACTCATAGTGAAGTTTCGACACTCAGCGTAGTGAAGTGTCTGACACTCATAGTGAAGTTTCGACACACAGCGTAGTGGCTGACATTCATAGCTAAGTTGCTTACGAAAATTTTCATTATAAAAGCGGACTTGCAGACACTCGGCGAAGTGGCTGACACTAATAGCGAAGTGTCTGACACTCATAGTGAAGGCTCTGAAACTCATAGACAAGGCTCTGACACTCATACTCACGTTTCGACACTCAGCGTAGTGGCTGACATTCATAGCTAAGTTGCTTACGAAAATTTTCATTTTCAAAGCGGAGTTGCTTCGGCAAGGTGTCTAACACTCATAGTGAAGTGTCTGACACTCGTAGTGAAGTGTCCGACACTCATAGTGAAGTGTCTGACACTCGTAGTGAAGTGTCCGACACTCATGGCGAAGTGTCTGACACCCATAGTGAAGTTTCGACACACAGCGTAGTGGCTGACATTCATAGCTAAGTTGCTTACGAAAATTTTCATTATCAAAGCGGAGTTGCTGACATTCGGCGAAGTGGCTGTCACTCACGGCGAAGTGTCTGACACACATAGTGAAGTGTCTGACACTCATAGTGAAGTGTCTGACAATCGTATTGAAGTGTCCGACACTCATGGCGAAGTGTCTGACACCCATAGTGAAGTTTCGACACACAGCGTAGTGGCTGACATTCATAGCTTAGTTGCTTACGAAAATTTTCATTTTTTTTTTTATTTTAGGAAAACCAACAGCTATACAAATAAGAACTAGTCTCTAGAATAGAAAACATTAAGCCAATTATAGGTTTCCACGGATAGTGATATAAAACACACTTATAGCTATTCAGCCATTTTATCCTAAATACTACAACTAACAATCGTAAAGTAAAAATTTAAGAACTAAAGAAATCAAGGTTTAGCAGTCTGCGAACCACGCTGCTCCTGGTATTGAATGGATCTATAGAGTACTCCTTGCAGAGTTTATTAAAGTCTTTACTCGCTCGCAAAATATATGAATTTTGTCTATAGTTCGAGGATGAAAGCGGAACAAATATAGGTGGATTGAACCTTACCGACCTCTGGGGAACTATGAAATGAAGTCTCTGCAAAATATTAGGACAGTCAATTTCATTAGTCAAGAGTTTTAATAGAAAAGAGCAGTCAGCTAAGCGGCGTCGATTTGCAAGTGGTTGAATGTGAAATTTTCTGCATTGGTTGATGTAATTCTCTGATGTATATGAAATTTTAAGACGATAACATAAAAAATTTATAAAACGTTTTTGGATACTCTCTAAGCGATCGACGTATTTATTATAGCAGGGATTCCAAACCTGAGAGGCATATTCAAGGTGGCTTCTTACAAATGCACAGTATAAAATTTTAATAGTTTTAGCTTTTTTGAAGCACCTAGACATCCTTATTACAAAGCCCAGAGCCTTCGACGCTTTTGCAACTATTTGCTCAATATGGGAATCGAATAAAAGCTTTGAATCATGGTAAACACCAAGGTCACGCACCCCATCGCATCTCGGTAATACTTGACCTTTAAGCATGTAGGTTGCCAATAGTGAGGAACGTTTCCTACTAAACGTGATTACTGAGCATTTAGAGGGGTTGAGATCCAATTTATTAGTTTGACAGTAGTCATCAAGCCGAGATAAGTCGGATTGAAGAGCCTCCACATCCTTCACCGATGACACAGCGGAATATATCTTCATGTCATCGGCAAAGCAGAGAAGGTTAGAATTTAGGAAGCAAGAGTCGATGTCGCTTACATAGATGATGAAAAGCAAAGGAGCCATCAAAGAGCCTTGTGGCACACCGCTAGGAATTGAGACCCAACTCGAAATGTAGTTACTAACAACGACAGACTGAGACCTATTATCCAAATATGAAGAAAACCAACGCAACAGGTCTCCTCTTATGCCATTATTAAATAACTTCATTTTGAGGATGTTGTGGTCTATTCTATCAAAGGCTTTACTATAATCAGTGTAAACGACATCGACCTGTGCCCCACAATCCATTTTCCCCGTCACATAGTCATTCAACAAGATCAAGTTAGAAGTTGTGGAACGACCCTTCAAGAAACCATGTTGCGAAGGGCTAAAAGAATGTCTGAGCGCGGCATAAACTTGATCATATATAATCCTTTCGAAGACTTTTGCTACTACACACAACTTGGATATCGGTCTATAGTTGATAATTTCGTTCCTCGAACCCTTCTTATGCACGGGAGTGATATATGCAGACTTCCATATCTGGGGAACAGTAAAACTAGCAAGAGATTTTTGAAACAATAGTGATATTGGCAAGGCTATAGTTTTAGCGGTTCCTATGATAAATTTAGGAGACAGGTTGTCGGGGCCTGCAGATTTAGACGGATCGAGATTACTAAGTAGTTTTTGAACAGCCTCAGTATCAATTTCAATTAAGCAAATATCAGAGCAAATGTTCTCAGTCGGCACGGTTTGGGGTACTAAAGGTCTGAAATTCAAAGCGGAGTTGCTTCGGCGAAGTGTCTAACACTCATAGTGAAGTGTCTGACACTCGTAGTGAAGTGTCCGACACTCATAGTGAAGTGTCTGACACTCGTAGTGAAGTGTCCGACACTCATGGCGAAGTGTCTGACACCCATAGTGAAGTTTCGACACACAGCGTAGTGGCTGACATTCATAGCTAAGTTGCTTACGAACATTTTCATTATAAAAGTGGAGTTGCAGACACTCGGCCAAGTGGCTGACACTAATGGCGAAGTGTCTGACACACATAGTGAAGTGTCTGACACTCATAGTGAAGTGTCTGACAACCGTATTGAAGTGTCCGACACTCATGGCGAAGTGTCTGACACCCATAGTGAAGTTTCGACACACAGCGTAGTGGCTGACATTCATAGCTAAGTTGCTTTCGAAAATTTTCATTATCTAAGCGGAGTTGCTAACATTCGGCGAAGTGGCTGTCACTCATGGTGAAGTGTCTGACACACATAGTGAAGTGTCTGACACTCATAGTGAAGTTTCGACACTCATAGTGAAGGCTCTGAAACTCATAGACAAGGCTCTGAAACTCATAGACAAGGCTCTGAAACTCATAATGAAGTGTCCGACACTCATAGTGAAGTGTCTGACACACATAATCAAGTGTCTGATACTCATAGTGAAGTGTCTGACACTCATAGTGAAGTTTTGACACTCAGCGTAGTGGCTGACATTCATAGTTAAGTTGCTTACGAAAATTTTCATTTTCAAAGCGGAGTTGCTTCGGCGAAGTGTCTAACACTCATAGTGAAGTGTCTGACACTCGTAGTGAAGTGTCCGACACTCATAGTGAAGTGTCTGACACTCATAGTGAAGTTTTGACACACAGCGTAGTGGCTGACATTCATAGCTAAGTTGCTTACGAAAATTTTCATTATCAAAGCGGAGTTGCTGACATTCGGCGAAGTGGCTGTCACTCATGGCGAAGTGTCTGACACACATAGTGAAGTGTCTGACACTCATAGTGAAGTGTCTGACAATCGTATTGAAGTGTCCGACACTCATAGTGAAGTTTCGACACTCATAGTGAAGTTTCGACACACAGCGTAGTGGCTGACATTCATAGCTAAGTTGCTTACGAACATTTTCTTTATAAAAGTGGAGTTGCAGACACTCGGCGAAGTGGCTGACACTAATGGCGAAGTGTCTGACACTCGTAGTGAAGTGTCCGACACTCATAGTGAAGTGTCTGACACTCAAAGTTAAGTGTCTGACACTCATAATGAAGTGTCTGACACTCATAGTGAAGTTTCGACACTCAGCGTAGTGGCTGACATTCATAGCTTAGTTGCTTACGAAATTTTTCATTTTCAAAGCGGAGTTGCAGACACTCGGCGAAGTGGCTGACACTAATGGCGAAGTGTCTGACACTCATAGTGAAGTGTCTGACACTCACCGTAAAGAGTCTGACACTCATAGTCAAGTTTCGACACTCATAGTGAAGGCTCTGAAACTCATAGACAAGGCTCTGACACTCATAGTGAAGTGTCTGACACTCATAATGAAGTGTCTGACACTCATAGTGAAGTTTCGACACTCAGCGTAGTGGCTTACATTCAAAGCTAAGTTGCTTACGAAAATTTTCATTTTAAAAGCGGAGTTGCTGACACTCAGCGAAGTGGCTTACACTAATGGCGAAGTGTCTGACACTCGTAGTGAAGTGTCCGACACTCATGGCGAAGTATCTGACACTCATAGTAAAGTGTCTGACACTCATAGTGAAGTTTTGACACACAGCGTAGTGGCTGACATTCATAGCTAAGTTGCTTACGAAAATTTTCATTATCAAAGCGGAGTTGCTGACATTCGGCGAAGTGGCTGTCACTCATGGCGAAGTGTCTGACACACATAGTGAAGTGTCTGACACTCATAGTGAAGTGTCTGACAATCGTATTGAAGTGTCCGACACTCATGGCGAAGTGTCTGACACCCATAGTGAAGTTTCGACACACAGCGTAGTGGCTGACATTCATAGCTAAGTTGCTTACGAACATTTTCATTATAAAAGTGGAGTTGCAGACACTCGGCGAAGTGGCTGACACTAATGGCGAAGTGTCTGACACTCGTAGTGAAGTGTCCGACACTCATAGTGAAGTGTCTGACACTCAAAGTTAAGTGTCTGACACTCATAATGAAGTGTCTGACACTCATAGTGAAGTTTCGACACTCAGCGTAGTGGCTGACATTCATAGCTTAGTTGCTTACGAAATTTTTCATTTTCAAAGCGGAGTTGCAGACACTCGGCGAAGTGGCTGACACTAATGGCGAAGTGTCTGACACTCATAGTGAAGTGTCTGACACTCACCGTAAAGTGTCTGACACTCATAGTCAAGTTTCGACACTCATAGTGAAGGCTCTGAAACTCATAGACAAGGCTCTGACACTCATAGTGAAGTGTCTGACACTCATAATGAAGTGTCTGACACTCATAGTGAAGTTTCGACACTCAGCGTAGTGGCTTACATTCATAGCTAAGTTGCTTACGAAAATTTTCATTTTAAAAGCGGAGTTGCTGACACTCAGCGAAGTGGCTTACACTAATGGCGAAGTGTCTGACACTCGTAGTGAAGTGTCCGACACTCATGGCGAAGTATCTGACACTCATAGTGAAGTGTCTGACACTCATAGTGAAGTTTCGACACTCATAGTGAAGGCTCTGAAACTCATAGACAAGGCTCTGAAACTCATAATGAAGTGTCCGACACTCATAGTGAAGTGTCTGACACACATAATCAAGTGTCTGACACTCATAGTGAAGTGTCTGACACTCACCGTAAAGTGTCTGACACTCATAGTGAAGTTTCGACACTCAGCGTAGTGAAGTGTCTGACACTCATAGTGAAGTTTCGACACTCAGCGTAGTGGCTTACATTCATAGCTAAGTTGCTTACGAAATTTTACATTTTCAAAGCGGAGTTGCTGACACTCAGCGAAGTGGCTTACACTAATGGCGAAGTGTCTGACACTCGTAGTGAAGTGTCCGACACTCATGGCGAAGTATCTGACACTCATAGTGAAGTGTCTGACACTCATAGTGAAGTTTCGACACTCATAGTGAAGGCTCTGAAACTCATAGACAAGGCTCTGACACTCATAGTGAAGTGTCTGACACTCATAATGAAGTGTCTGACACTCATAGTGAAGTTTCGACACTCAGCGTAGTGGCTTACATTCATAGTTAAGTTGCTTACGAAAATTTTCATTTTCAAAGCGGAGTTGCTTCGGCGAAGTGTCTAACACTCATAGTGAAGTGTCTGACACTCGTAGTGAAGTGTCCGACACTCATAGTGAAGTGTCTGACACTCGTAGTGAAGTGTCCGACACTCATGGCGAAGTGTCTGACACCCATAGTGAAGTTTCGACACACAGCGTAGTGGCTGACATTCATAGCTAAGTTGCTTACGAAAATTTTCATTATAAAAGTGGAGTTGCAGACACTCGGCGAAGTGTCTGACACTCGTAGTGAAGTGTCTGACACTCAAAGTGAAGTGGCTGACACTCATCGTTAAGTGTCTGACACTCATAGTGAAGGCTCTGAAACTCATAGACAAGGCTCTGACACTCATAGTGAAGTGTCTGACACTCATAACGAAGTGTCTGACACTCATAGTGAAGTGTCTGACACTCATAGTGAAGTTTCGACACTCAGCGTAGTGGCTTACATTCATAGCTAAGTTGCTTACGAAAATTTTCATTATAAAAGTGGAGTTGCAGACACTCGGCGAAGTGTCTGACACTCGTAGTGAAGTGTCTGACACTCAAAGTGAAGTGGCTGACACTCATCGTTAAATAAATAAATAAATAAATAAATAAAATAAATAAATTAAGTGTCTGACACTCATAGTGAAGGCTCTGAAACTCATAGACAAGGCTCTGACACTCATAGTGAAGTGTCTGACACTCATAACGAAGTGTCTGACACTCATAGTGAAGTGTCTGACACTCATAGTGAAGTTTCGACACTCAGCGTAGTGGCTTACATTCATAGCTAAGTTGCTTACGAAATTTTACATTTTCAAAGCGGAGTTGCTGACACTCAGCGAAGTGGCTTACACTAATGGCGAAGTGTCTGACACTCGTAGTGAAGTGTCCGACACTCATGGCGAAGTATCTGACACTCATAGTGAAGTGTCTGACACTCATAGTGAAGTTTCGACACTCATAGTGAAGGCTCTGAAACTCATAGACAAGGCTCTGACACTCATGGTGAAGTGTCTGACACTCATAATGAAGTTTCTGACACTCATAGTGAAGTGTCTGACACTCATAGTGAAGTTTCGACACTCAGCGTAGTGAAGTGTCTGACACTCATAGTGAAGTTTCGACACACAGCGTAGTGGCTGACATTCATAGCTAAGTTGCTTACGAAAATTTTCATTATAAAAGCGGACTTGCAGACACTCGGCGAAGTGGCTGACACTAATAGCGAAGTGTCTGACACTCATAGTGAAGGCTCTGAAACTCATAGACAAGGCTCTGACACTCATACTCACGTTTCGACACTCAGCGTAGTGGCTGACATTCATAGCTAAGTTGCTTACGAAAATTTTCATTTTCAAAGCGGAGTTGCTTCGGCAAGGTGTCTAACACTCATAGTGAAGTGTCTGACACTCGTAGTGAAGTGTCCGACACTCATGGCGAAGTATCTGACACTCATAATGAAGTGTCTGACACTCATAGTGAAGTTTCGACACTCAGCGTAGTGGCTTACATTCATAGTTAAGTTGCTTACGAAAATTTTCATTTTCAAAGCGGAGTTGCTTCGGCGAAGTGTCTAACACTCATAGTGAAGTGTCTGACACTCGTAGTGAAGTGTCCGACACTCATAGTGAAGTGTCTGACACTCGTAGTGAAGTGTCCGACACTCATGGCGAAGTGTCTGACACCCATAGTGAAGTTTCGACACTCAGCGTAGTGAAGTGTCTGACACTCATAGTGAAGTTTCGACACTCAGCGTAGTGGCTTACATTCATAGCTAAGTTGCTTACGAAAATTTTCATTATAAAAGTGGAGTTGCAGACACTCGGCGAAGTGTCTGACACTCGTAGTGAAGTGTCTGACACTCAAAGTGAAGTGGCTGACACTCATCGTTAAGTGTCTGACACTCAAAGTGAAGGCTCTGAAACTCATAGACAAGGCTCTGACACTCATAGTGAAGTGTCTGACACTCATAACGAAGTGTCTGACACTCATAGTGAAGTGTCTGACACTCATAGTGAAGTTTCGACACTCAGCGTAGTGAAGTGTCTGACACTCATAGTGAAGTTTCGACACTCAGCGTAGTGGCTTACATTCATAGCTAAGTTGCTTACGAAATTTTACATTTTCAAAGCGGAGTTGCTGACACTCAGCGAAGTGGCTTACACTAATGGCGAAGTGTCTGACACTCGTAGTGAAGTGTCCGACACTCATGGCGAAGTATCTGACACTCATAGTGAAGTGTCTGACACTCATAGTGAAGTTTCGACACTCATAGTGAAGGCTCTGAAACTCATAGACAAGGCTCTGACACTCATAGTGAAGTGTCTGACACTCATAATGAAGTGTCTGACACTCATAGTGAAGTTTCGACACTCAGCGTAGTGGCTTACATTCATAGTTAAGTTGCTTACGAAAATTTTCATTTTCAAAGCGGAGTTGCTTCGGCGAAGTGTCTAACACTCATAGTGAAGTGTCTGACACTCGTAGTGAAGTGTCCGACACTCATAGTGAAGTGTCTGACACTCATAGTGAAGTTTTGACACACAGCGTAGTGGCTGACATTCATAGCTAAGTTGCTTACGAAAATTTTCATTATCAAAGCGGAGTTGCTGACATTCGGCGAAGTGGCTGTCACTCATGGCGAAGTGTCTGACACACATAGTGAAGTGTCTGACACTCATAGTGAAGTGTCTGACAATCGTATTGAAGTGTCCGACACTCATGGCGAAGTGTCTGACACCCATAGTGAAGTTTCGACACTCAGCGTAGTGGCTGACATTCATAGCTAAGTTGCTTACGAACATTTTCTTTATAAAAGTGGAGTTGCAGACACTCGGCGAAGTGGCTGACACTAATGGCGAAGTGTCTGACACTCGTAGTGAAGTGTCCGACACTCATAGTGAAGTGTCTGACACTCAAAGTTAAGTGTCTGACACTCATAATGAAGTGTCTGACACTCATAGTGAAGTTTCGACACTCAGCGTAGTGGCTTACATTCATAGTTAAGTTGCTTACGAAAATTTTCATTTTCAAAGCGGAGTTGCTTCGGCGAAGTGTCTAACACTCATAGTGAAGTGTCTGACACTCGTAGTGAAGTGTCCGACACTCGTAGTGAAGTGTCCGACACTCATAGTGAAGTTTTGACACACAGCGTAGTGGCTGACATTCATAGCTAAGTTGCTTACGAAAATTTTCATTATCAAAGCGGAGTTGCTGACATTCGGCGAAGTGGCTGTCACTCATGGCGAAGTGTCTGACACACATAGTGAAGTGTCTGACACTCATAGTGAAGTGTCTGACAATCGTATTGAAGTGTCCGACACTCATGGCGAAGTGTCTGACACCCATAGTGAAGTTTCGACACACAGCGTAGTGGCTGACATTCATAGCTAAGTTGCTTACGAACATTTTCTTTATAAAAGTGGAGTTGCAGACACTCGGCGAAGTGGCTGACACTAATGGCGAAGTGTCTGACACTCGTAGTGAAGTGTCCGACACTCATAGTGAAGTGTCTGACACTCAAAGTTAAGTGTCTGACACTCATAATGAAGTGTCTGACACTCATAGTGAAGTTTCGACACTCAGCGTAGTGGCTGACATTCATAGCTTAGTTGCTTACGAAATTTTTCATTTTCAAAGCGGAGTTGCAGACACTCGGCGAAGTGGCTGACACTAATGGCGAAGTGTCTGACACTCATAGTGAAGTGTCTGACACTCACCGTAAAGTGTCTGACACTCATAGTCAAGTTTCGACACTCATAGTGAAGGCTCTGAAACTCATAGACAAGGCTCTGACACTCATAGTGAAGTGTCTGACACTCATAATGAAGTGTCTGACACTCATAGTGAAGTTTCGACACTCAGCGTAGTGGCTTACATTCATAGTTAAGTTGCTTACGAAAATTTTCATTTTCAAAGCGGAGTTGCTTCGGCGAAGTGTCTAACACTCATAGTGAAGTGTCTGACACTCGTAGTGAAGTGTCCGACACTCATAGTGAAGTTTCTGACACTCATGGTGAAGTGTCCGACACTCATAGTGAAGGCTCTGAAACTCATAGACAAGGCTCTGACACTCATAGTGAAGTGTCTGACACACAGCGTAGTGAAGTGTTTGACACTCATAGTGAAGTATCGACACAGCGTAGTGGCTGACATTCATAGCTAAGTTGCTTACGAAAATTTTCATTATAAAAGCGGAGTTGCAGACACTCGGCGAAGTGGCTGACACTAATGGCGAAGTGTCTGACACTCATAGTGAAGTGTCTGACACTCATCGTAAAGTGTCTGACACTCATCGTCAAGTGTCTGACACTCATCGTAAAGTGTCTGAAACTCAGCGTAAAGTGTCTGACACTCATCGTAAAGTGTCTGACACTCATAGTGAAGTTTCGAAACACAGCGTAGTGAAGTGTCTAACACTCATAGTGAAGTTTCGACACTCAGCGTAGTGAAGTGTCTAACACTCATAGTGAAGTTTCGACACTCAGCGTTGTGAAGTGTCTGACACTCATAGTGAAGTTTCGACACTCAGCGTAGTGAAGTGTCTGACACTCATAGTGAAGTTTCGACACTCAGCGTAGTGAAGTGTCTGACACTCATAGTGAAGTTTCGACACACAGCGTAGTTGCTGACATTCATAGCTAAGTTGCTTACGAAAATTTTCATTTTTAAAGCGGAGTTGCTGACACTCGGCGAAGTGGCTGACACTCATGCCTAAGTGTCTGACACTCACAGTGAAGTGTCTGAGATTCATAGTGAATTGTCTGACGCAATATAGTGAAGTTTAAACACTCAGCGTAGTTGCTGACATTCATAGCTAAGTTGCTAGCGAAAATTTTTATTTTTAAAACGGAGTAGCTGACACTCGGCGAAGTGGCTTACACTAATGGCGAAGTGTCTGACACTCGTAGTGAAGTGTCCGACACTCATGGCGAAGTATCTGACACTCATAGTGAAGTGTCTGACACTCATAGTGAAGTTTCGACACTCATAGTGAAGGCTCTGAAACTCATAGACAAGGCTCTGAAACTCATAATGAAGTGTCCGACACTCATAGTGAAGTGTCTGACACACATAATCAAGTGTCTGACACTCATAGTGAAGTGTCTGACACTCACCGTAAAGTGTCTGACACTCATAGTCAAGTTTCGACACTCATAGTGAAGGCTCTGAAACTCATAGACAAGGCTCTGACACTCATAGTGAAGTGTCTGACACTCATAATGAAGTGTCTGACACTCATAGTGAAGTTTCGACACTCAGCGTAGTGGCTTACATTCATAGTTAAGTTGCTTACGAAAATTTTCATTTTCAAAGCGGAGTTGCTTCGGCGAAGTGTCTAACACTCATAGTGAAGTGTCTGACACTCGTAGTGAAGTGTCCGACACTCATAGTGAAGTGTCTGACACTCGTAGTGAAGTGTCCGACACTCATGGCGAAGTGTCTGACACCCATAGTGAAGTTTCGACACACAGCGTAGTGGCTGACATTCATAGCTAAGTTGCTTACGAAAATTTTCATTATAAAAGTGGAGTTGCAGACACTCGGCGAAGTGTCTGACACTCGTAGTGAAGTGTCTGACACTCAAAGTGAAGTGACTGACACTCATCGTTAAGTGTCTGACACTCATAGTGAAGGCTCTGAAACTCATAGACAAGGCTCTGACACTCATAGTGAAGTGTCTGACACTCATAACGAAGTGTCTGACACTCATAGTGAAGTGTCTGACACTCATAGTGAAGTTTCGACACTCAGCGTAGTGAAGTGTCTGACACTCATAGTGAAGTTTCGACACTCAGCGTAGTGGCTTAAATTCATAGCTAAGTTGCTTACGAAATTTGTCATTTTCAAAGCGGAGTTGCTGTCACTCGGCGAAGTGTCTAACACTCGTAGTGAAGTGTCTGACACTCATAGTGAAGTTTCTGACACTCATGGTGAAGTGTCTAACACTCGTAGTGAAGTGTCTGACACTCATAACGAAGTGTCTGACACTCATAGTGAAGTGTCTGACACTCATAGTGAAGTTTCGACACTCAGCGTAGTGAAGTGTCTGACACTCATAGTGAAGTATCGACACACAGCGTAGTGGCTGACATTCATAGCTAAGTTGCTTACGAAAATTTTCATTATAAAAGCGGAGTTGCAGACACTCGGCGAAGTGGCTGACACTAATGGCGAAGTGTCTGACACTCATAGTGAAGTGTCTGACACTCATCGTAAAGTGTCTGACACTCATCGTCAAGTGTCTGACACTCATCGTAAAGTGTCTGAAACTCAGCGTAAAGTGTCTGACACTCATCGTAAAGTGTCTGACACTCATAGTGAAGTTTCGAAACACAGCGTAGTGAAGTGTCTAACACTCATAGTGAAGTTTCGACACTCAGCGTAGTGAAGTGTCTAACACTCATAGTGAAGTTTCGACACTCAGCGTTGTGAAGTGTCTGACACTCATAGTGAAGTTTCGACACTCAGCGTAGTGAAGTGTCTGACACTCATAGTGAAGTTTCGACACTCAGCGTAGTGAAGTGTCTGACACTCATAGTGAAGTTTCGACACACAGCGTAGTTGCTGACATTCATAGCTAAGTTGCTTACGAAAATTTTCATTTTTAAAGCGGAGTTGCTGACACTCGGCGAAGTGGCTGACACTCATGCCTAAGTGTCTGACACTCACAGTGAAGTGTCTGAGATTCATAGTGAATTGTCTGACGCAATATAGTGAAGTTTAAACACTCAGCGTAGTTGCTGACATTCATAGCTAAGTTGCTAGCGAAAATTTTTATTTTTAAAACGGAGTAGCTGACACTCGGCGAAGTTGCTGACACTCATGTCGAAGTGTCTGACACTCATAGTGAAGTGTCGGACACTCATAGTTAAGGCTCTGAAACTCATAGTCAAGGCTCTGACACTAATAGTGAAGTTTCTGATACTCATAGCGAAGTGTCCAATAATCCATTTCACAGTCCAAAAATTTAAATCGAAATAAGAATTCAAGACTATTATGTACCTATGGGGCGCGTTCAAGTAGTGCCTAAGAAGGCCTTACACTCTTTCTCTATTCTGGTTGACAATAATTTTACGTTCTGAAATAACCTCATTAGACAGGGACCATTGACAGAAATAAAACAAAAACCACATTGTATTCTCTTTGACAAAAACATACTTTGAGAAGTTGAATAGAATTATTTGAGAATTATTTGTATGATACTAAAGCTCGAATGAGAGTAATTTTAATTCAGATTAATTTATTGTTTGTTTGCTAGAATTTGTTGTTGAAATAAAATCATCATGAATAAAAGTGCTCTACAATATCGTAAATTCATCGACGAGCCGAGTATGAGCGACAAGACGCTCCTGGTGAGCGTCGAAGACCTCATTAATACGGCTTTTGGAACTATTGAAGTAAGTTAGTCTTCTTTCTGTAGTCTGAGGTTAAAGTTAAAGAAATAGAGTTCAGAATCCTTTGATCATCATATCAGGCAAAAAACAGCTATACCATTTTTGATCTACTATAAAAATCTTAAAATAATTTCAGCAAAATATCGTCAACTTCAAATTGGTACAAACAGTGCTGCATATTCTGGCACGACAAATGCGCTTACTGGAACAGGACGTTGAGATTAAGTTCGATGAAATAGGAATCGAAAAGAAACCAACAACAGCTTATGAGGAAGGAGGCGCGTACGAAGACGAACAACAATTTACGACTTCTTCAGGAGAGAGCAGGGAAGAAGTAGCTGCTGCGCAAGGAAGAGATGAGAGAGTTGAAGGAGAGGAGAGAAAAGGAAGAAGCGAGAAAGCTGAGAGAGGTGAGAGAGGAGAAAGGGGTGGTGGTAAAGAGAGCGCCAGGGAAAGGCCGGGAGATAAAACTACTTCAAAAGACCGGGATGACAAAGGGGGATCAAAAGACAGAGAGCGCACAAGTAGGGCTGATAAGGGTGGTTCTAAAGATAGAAAAGGGGACAGAGGTGCCGCCAAAGAAAAGGGGGCGGATAGAGACGCTGAAAGAGATACCACGGAGACCAAGGATAGAGTTTCAGATAAAAGTGGTTCGAAAGAAAAAGGTGGGGAGAAAGGTCGCAAGGAAGGAGATAAGGGAAGAAAAGACGATCGCAGTGCAGACCGTGACGACGATGGAGGCCGAGGTGGTGGTCGAGATGACGCCCGTGGAGGCGCACGAGATGATACGCAAGGTGGCGGACGAGATGACACGCGAGCTGGCGGACGAGATGATTCACGTGGAGGCGGTAGAGATGACGCCCGCGGTGGTGGTCGAGATGACACGCGAGGTGGTGCTCGTGGTGGGCAACGAGGAGGAGAACGTGAAGACCGCGGAGGGCGAGGGGGGAAAACCGGGGACCGCGCTGCTGAAAAAGCTAGAAAAGGAACTCCCGAGTCTGGCCGATCCACTGCGGTAAAACATTTTTGTTTGTATACTCTTCTCTTTATCAAACCGTTGATATAAAAGAGACTCAATTAACCACCTCCTCCTGTTTTGGAAGTTCGTTCAAATAATATACTAGGCGTTTCCCACGGTTTCGCTCGCGTCCCGAGGGAGCTACTTCACGCAGCCGGATAAAATGCCTATAACCTTCTCCAGGGTGCCGTCTAGCTCCATACCAAATTTTATCTTAATCAGTTCAGTAGATCCAGAGGTATGTATATACATATTATATAATATATAAAGTTGAAAGAAGATTGGTTAATCGTTATTAAAATAGAACGCATAATGCTGAGTAAGGACTCTTTCCAAATTGATTTTATAAGAGGCAACATGTACCTAGTTTGTCAAACTGTTTATTCTGATGTTTTCAGACTGGTAGAAGTGTGGGCAGAGAAGGGTCTCGGACAAGTATCACTGTAACAGGTATTACTTTCAAATATCCTTTATTTTTGTAGCCAAGATAAATAAGATAAATACTTAATGATATGATATGATGATGATGTAATAGAAAGAGACTATCTATCACTCAAATGTTTTGAATTTTTGCCCAGAGACTCCACGAAAGGGTAAAAAAGGAGAAAAAGGAGCGCAAGACAAAATATTAGTCGGTAACTATATATATTTATAAAAAAAACTATTGAAGTTTTTATTTCGTCTTCAAGTTTTTTTAAAAACCATTTCTTTTATTTTCAGTGGAAAAAGGGCCAACCACTCAAGCCGCCGGTAAGTGCTAGCATCTTAGAGTTCTTTATTATTGGATACAGAACAAGAGAAAACTGTTGAAATCTTGGGTACCTATTGTAATGTTGTAAAAATACACACTACGTTAGTCCAGCTTTTAATATCCTTTCCACTGTCGACGTCATCTTAAATGTAATCAAAACGTAATGCACTTCCTGATTTCTGCATAAATTTCTTCAAAAACAATGATCCAAGAAAACCATCGTTTAGGAATAAACGCAATGTCAACGTCTTTGCTGTTAGACTTTTCGCCTAATTAATTTAGAATTGGAACAATAAGAATAAAAAAAAACTATAATTTAGTGATAGGAAGAGCTGTGTTCTGTACCAGGTGGTCGCGTGGCACGCGTAGGCAGTATTGAAGTAGTGACCGCCTCACAGTTTGCATTACTCGAGAAAGCCGTTAATCAGCTGGCGACGGTAGCCGGCCCTCTGCCCATGCCCGCCCTGCCGGACAACGAGCGGCTGAGGCAAGACCTGGCGAAGGGCAGGGCGTCACTCTCCGAGACCATGCAGGCTATGCAGGTATTAGATACAGTTGAACTTAACATAACATTAAAATTTATCTTTCTTTAAATTCTGTGAAGGTTTATGTGCCTTGGGTCGTCAGTGTAGGCTCAAAATATTTTTTGCTGATGATGGAACAGAATGTATATAAAAGTAAATGCTTGTGTTCAGTTTTAAGTCTATTAAATTTCAAACAAGTGAGTGCACAATACTGTTGCTTATTACATGGCTAAATTGATGTCATTTTGGTGAGTTCTTAATAACTATTCTTCTATCATATCGGTCAACTACAAACCCGGCTTATCTATCTATACTTATAATAAATCTGTAGAGAGGTTAATTCTGTACATGAAATATATTTCCAAAATAACTATCAGGGGGTGATTAGGGATCGATACTGATGCCAAAAATGCAATCAGTAAATTTTTTGTCTGTCTGTCTGTCTGTCTGTATAAACTCTATAGAAACAAAAACTACTCGACGGATTTTAATGAAACTTGGTACAATTATTTGTCATACTCCTGAGCTGGTTATAGTATACTTTTCATCACGCTACAATCAATAGGAGCAGAGCAGTGAAGGGAAATGTTGTCATTTTGTTTAAACGCGCTAATCTCAGGAACCGCTGGTCCGATTTGAAAAATTCTTTCAGTGTTAGATAGTCCATTTATCGAGGAAGCCTATAGGTTATATATCATCACGCTAAGACCAATAGGAGCGGAGCAACACTATTCCACGCGGACGAAGTTGCTGGCAGAAGCTAGTAACAGAATATTCTTAGAATAGTTTTTACATGAAATCGTCAGAGCCCTGTAGCGAGGTGGGGCGATGATATTTGTTTATTTAATTAATTTATTACAACGTTTGTAACAATTACAATAACTAATTAATTGTAAGGTAGCAGACTAGGATTGGAGAAGAACTTAAGATCGAGCTCAGTGATCATGGGAGATGCCTATATCTAGCAGTAGACTGACACGGGCTGATGTTGATGATGATGTTTTGTTTAATTAGCTAAACGCGCGTGTTCAAGCAGCAGAACAAGGACTGACCCGTATGGCAGGGTTGTTGACGCAATTGGCTGCGGCGGGCGCGCTGCCCGAAGACATGGCGGGACAAATCGGACAAGTGCGCGACGAGCTGCAGCAGGCCGTCACAGCTGTGGCTGACGCGGTTGCTGGACAGGGTGTGGACATGCAGCCGGGAGCCCCAGGGATGGGGCCAGGCGGTGTGGGTGCAGGACATGGTGGCTTTGGCAGAGGACCAGGTGGCGTTGGCATGGGACCCGGTGGTGCAGGCATGGGACCCGGTGGTGTAGGCATGGGACCAGGCGGCGCTGGTATGGGACCCGGTGGCGTTGGCATGGGTCCAGGCGGAGTAGCTACAGGACAAGGCGGCGCAGGGATGGGGCCTGGTGGAATGCGGTATGGAGGAACCGGCCCAGGAGGTGCAAGCACAGGAACTCCGACCAGTTTTGGAGGCACGGGCGTTAGTAGTTTTTGTCTTATTGAAATATTTTTTATTGACTTGATGAACGTTTATAAGTAAAAAATATTAATTGAAACTTCGGTTATTGTCCATGCTGCGTCTGGAGTTTGGACCAGCTATTTCCCTAGTTTATAATCATATAGTAGTGGTTAAGTTCATTGTTGACGTTAGTCTGAGTAAGTCTAAAGTTGTCATTAAATTATTGTCCTTGAGAGAGACTTTTGCTATCCAATTATTTCGTTAACTTTGGATAGAAAAGAGTTTATTTTAAAAGTTTGAACAAAATTAAAACCACACCTTGATTCGCAGGCGGAAAGCACAGGTACTTCAATAGCCCCAGGTCGAAAATCTGTGGCCATAGACCCAATCTCCACACTGCCCTCCGTCTCGTCTCGGCCCGACTCTGTGAAGCGAGGAGTCGGCGATGCTGCTTCAGGGACCGCTTCTCGGGCCTCTGTAGCTGGTGGTTTGGCCCGTAGGCCTTCGGAGGTACCAGGGATGGTCAGCACGGCTGCGGGTCCTGGCGGGGCTGTGGGAGTAACGCATCCTGAAATGCAGTAAGTGATACCAGCTATTTAATAAGTGATACCAGCTATTTAATAAGTGATACCAGCTATTTAATAAGTGATACCAGCTATTTAATAAGTGATACCAGCTATTTAATAAGTGATAACAGCTATTTAATAAGTGATACCAGTTATTCACAAACTGATCAATGTTACTAGCAGACTGATTTCCAAAATTTATTATTTTCTCTTTTAACCAAGAAATTCATCTCAATTTTAGTAACTGGTACTAAAATTGTGGTTTAGTTCAGTTCTTGGTCTGATGTTATATATTAATAAATTATCACCATTGCTCAGGAATGTTCTTCAAATCATGAGAGATGAATTGATAAAAGAAATATCTTCCATGACAACACGCGCCACACACTCAGCTGATGTGGCATCCAATACATCGAAGTCAGTTGGTAATCAAACTTTTCTGTTGTACTAGTGCCTACGAGCACTTATCCATAGACTAGTGATATTAGGATACGTACGTAAATAAGCCTGGAAAGGTATCAAAGGAATGATATTTTATCGTCTATCCAAACTTTGTAAGATGACTGTAACATGCTTCGTAGCATGGTACAAAGTTTTGAATACTTTACCTTTAAATTTTCAGCGGACAAGCTGGATATAGCTATGAATATTGACAAACGTATCAGTAAACTATTTTCACTGACTGCTGACTATGCTGAACAGCTCAGTGGGTTCGACTCCGGACTTACGACACAGGTATCTTTTTAAAAAATATATGGGAAAACTGTTATAGATAGGTACTAAAATATATGATTATAAATAAATAATAAATTTTCATTAAAGTTTTAAAGTATAGATTTAAATAATGAAGCATTTTGGCACCGGCCGAGCTTAATACTTTTCTGCTTAACTAAACTTTCCTAGAAAATAGTAAAAATAATAAAAGTAAGACAATATTAAATAGAACAAATTTTAATGTTTCAGATGGCTAGCTTCCAGGAGCAAATGTCCCAGATGCGGAACGATCTGAAAGGAGGACTCGGGCAGCTTGAGCAAGCTAATAACAACGCTGAAACTGCTGGTGAGCCCTTACATCTCTTACGTAAGACCACCATGCCATCACAAACCCACATACACACCGTCTCTCTTGACATCGTAAATCTTTTTGTAAAAGTGTAGTTGTATTTAGCTCTTGCCAAGTAGAATTGTATACCTGCCCTTTTATATACATGTGGTTCAAAATTCCAGAGCACTTTAGCTGACTCGCCGTACAATACGACCAAGGTTGTACGAGCAAGGTTGACTCAAGAGAGGGTTTCTGTAACTTCCAGCCATAGTGGACCTGACTGAGCGCTACGAGGGCCTGGTCATCGAGCTGGACAACACGCTGCACACGCACCAGAGCCTCACCGCCCTGCAGAAACAACTCAGCGATGAGCTGCGGGTCCCTATTTATACTAACTAATACGTAAAGCTGAAGAGTTGGTTTGTTTGAATACACTCATTTGGTGGCTAAATTATTGATGAAGGATATAGACTATTTAACATAAAACTACGCGATGGGTTGAGAGCCACGGGCGGGCGAAACCGCAGACACAGACAGTTTCTTTACAACATTTTGGTGTTACTGTGATCGTTATTTTTCAACTCCTAAACTGCTTGGTCGACTTTATTGTTGTGTAGCACACCTGTATGGTTCTATGGGCAACATTTAGTGTTCATAGGATGCGATTGAAACCGTGGGGTCAGCGTGTGTTTCAAAACAATTCATAGTATCCATGGATTGATTCTTATTTCTCCTTTCTGGAAAATTTGCAGAGTCTGGTGGAGTGCGTGGAGATGCTTCGCGAACAGAAAGCTGATCGGGATGAAGTACTCGACGGTCTTAGAGATAAAGTATACTATTTTCAGTTCTCGCCCTTTTCGTTAACTACTTCACTTTACCTATTAAGTATCCCGGAGCTATAAAGAACCTGCTTCATTCAAATAAAACTCAGATTTTCTCAATAGAGTAATATGCAATCTTGATGACATGTGTGCAGCAAATATCGGTATTCATTACTTGCTAGCCTGGAAATATGACTATTTTATAGATACTCGTATCAGATAGTTTTATTTAATTAGTAATGCGACTAGAAATCAATAAGCAAATCACCAAGTTGGCAAAAATACATGATTATGGATTTTTTATTTAAATAAGTATAAAATATGCCTTGAAATGATAAGCAAAAGCATCATAACAGGCGGAGGATAATACTAATTGGTCATTCCCTGTACTGATGACCAGGCGGACATCACACGTCTCGCCGGCTTACTGCATGAAGAGGATTTTGCGCATGCGCGCGTGGACCTCGAAAAACGCCTCGAACAATGCTACGACAAGTTCAAGAAACAGGACGAAGTGTGGCTTGTTAGTTTGACATTCATTTCTTTGCATATTAGTACCTAGTTTTACTAATCATTACGAATAAACAACAGTTACTTAGTATTGTAATCTTGACCACAGTGTGCCCTCAAAGACCTAACGGGTGTGACGGAGAGCAAAGCGGAGATCATCCAGCTGCTAGCGATCAAGGACACCGCCACGGAGGAACTGAAGAACATCCAAGCGACGCTGCGCCAGCTGTTCATCATGCTCGGAGAACCGAAGGTTTGCTTAGAACCAGCGAAAATTTTACTTAAATTCATTTGGATTTTCTTAAAACTACCACAGTCTAGAACCTTTTTTCAGAGTTCATCATTTTATTAAATTCAATACTTAGCAATATTGTGTCCTGATGTGCAGCGGCTGCGGAATCCCCACGATTTTCTTTCCTTACTCGTTTTGTTTATACATCTAAATATTAAAACGCCAGACGAAGTAATAAAGTTTTCTATATATGGTACTGATAGGCACTTCAACACGTGGCTACTCTACAGTATGGGAACTTGGTTGGTACTTGGTGGTAAAAAGTATTGGTCGAATATTGGTCATGGCGGCAAACCTCCATCACATAATGAGGCAGCGTTTGCACAGATACAGGGGCACTTTCTATTTTGTTCGCGGTGTGTGTGCGCAGGCGGCGATGCTGATGCGGCTGCTGGCGAAGGGCGCGGCGTGCGGCTCGTGCCTGGCGCCGGCGCTCATGGAGCCCTCCGACCTCAACTACGGCAAGCCCTTCCCGCTGCCACCGCTGCGCCCACCGCCGCTCGGCGAGGAGGGCCCCTGCCAGACCAGCCTCAAGCCGCTGCCGCCGCCTGATGCGAGGTACCGCTCAATATACATCAATAGTTAAAACTTTCAAAATAAATGTAATCGCGCGCTCGGCCGTATGGGGCGCGAAGAAGGCAGAACATCGTTAGACACGGGTGCCGTACGGTGTAATATGAACAATTTCATATAAAATCTTACGATGTGTAGACTCGTCCTTCTCTTCCACCCCGCAGACACCACGTGTGCCGGCGCTGGGTGGGCGGCTCGCACACGCTGATGGCGGACAACGTGACGCGCGAGCGCGCGCACGCCGGCGACCTCGAGACCGCGCCCACCAAGAGGTTCACTGGATATGGCACTGACGGACGGGTACGTGGTCCTCGAATATTATGCTGGACAGCTTAGCAGTTGACCCCTATGATCATAATCTGCTCTCAGTGTATCTACCGTAACTCTTTAGTAAACAGAAATAACTCAAATGCGTTACAAAATAAGGTTATAAAAGTTAATAATTTGATCATTTTAGAAGTACATTCGGGATGATGTACCTTTGATGTTTCAGTAGGGTTCAAATTTAAATTTGTATGTTTTGTATCTCTATACGTGTTCAGTTGTACATGTTGGAGGAAGAGCTCCTGCCTTGCTTGGAGTGTAACAAGCTGAGCACTGATGAGCCAGAAGCTTCCACGCCACTGCCCACGCCCACTGGTGGTGGAGGAGACCAGGGTGGGACTCGAATTTCTGATGAGAAAGGTGAAAAAACATTTTTTCTCCATGGCCACTTCTAGCTTCAGGTTTATTCAAGGATCTGAACCTTGTTATTCTATTCTATAATATTGGGAAGTTTTATTCTCGTGCACTTATTGAGGTCATAGAAATTTATGTTTAGTATAGTGACTAATAATGGCAAAGAAAGGCAATTTTATTGAGAGTTTATTTGTGGGGAATATCAAGAAACAATAGAAAAGAAATAGAAATTTATCCATCGTCAACAGATGGAGTTATAGGGGATATTGTCGCCACTTTGGGCACCCATCTGAATGAAGCAAACTCTTTGGTGTCAGAGCCGCTCTCACAGCTCAGTGAGCATCAGCAGCTACCTTACAGGGAGACCACGTCCAGTGGACTGTGACAGGACGTATGCGTTCTGGAAATGTAGGGTAAGGCACGGGTATGAATTGGATGGTGTGAGTGGGATTGAGTTATTAAAGCTTTGAAGCTTTTCAGGTAATTGATTACCTCTATCCTAGACTGCTGAGAAAGGACTTGTAACTTATTAGGCTAGGTCTCAAACAGTTTTGTGCACCAGAGTTTGGTTTCCCAAGTTCTTGCTGCTGGCGAGACATTTATAAAAAAATGTGTAAGTAGGTACACGTGGTACTTGTTACTAATCTTGGTCAATATTGCAGATAAAAATGAAAACACGAGGAAATAAATTTGACTCAATTGAGAAGAATAAAATACATATTTTTATTATTTAAATTTGTACAACTGAAAGTGAGACGAGAGAAAAATAAACAACAAATATTTAAATTTTCAATTTTCGTTTTATTCGTATAAAAATAAATAAATAATTTACATTCTTTGTAAAAGCATTATGTACAACTTATTGCGCCATCTATAGAGTAAAAGTTAATAAAAATGTAATGCAAGTTAGATATGGAATGCTCGATACAATTACGAATATACCGACGACGAGAACTTAAACATGAGAAGAAGTTAGCTAACACACTCAACTGCAACTGAGTTCCGAAACTATCGTAGCTCGTAAAACCTTGCATGCGTGTCTTAGCTATTCACATATACGAGTATGCTTGGGGCATCATTTATTCGTTCTTGTAATTTTCTAGCAAATAGCGTGGCATTGCATTAAAACAGCGTCGACATCAATTTTAATTGATAAGATTAATAAATAATTTTTAAATCGATTAAATAGTTATTTTAAATAATTTAACTAAAATAAATAATAATTTACGATAGAATTGCCGTTTGACAAAAACTTTTATTTGGTAACAATAAATACGAACATTATGTGAAGTCGCCAGGTGATGTTGACAATGACAAATAGATGTAGGAACCACTCGTTATATGGCTGATGGCGTATAGTCATTCGTGTAAGGCTTGCCTCTCACCAAGCGATTGTATAATCGGCATTACGATTAAAAGTCGTCTCGGTTCTGTAAGCTCTATTTACAATAAACGTCACAAGGTTTATTTATATCATGCCCGACGAATGGATTATTATGACAATCTATTTCGTCGTATATTTGTTTAATAAATAAACAGTGACTCTCACCCGTGAACCCTAATTATAATGATATTACAACTAATTATTAAAACTAAAGAATAAATAAAAATAAATAATTTGTAATCAGTGATGACACTGTATCAGATATCATGTCTGCAATAAAGTATATAAGTGCCAATATCATAGTGCATCTGATATTCAATGTTGATGACTATTATAAAAACTATGATACATGGAAATCTATTACAAAGGCCTATCACATAGATAGTGTGTACTTAGATTTAAGTTCAATACACCCTATACACAATAGTTCAAGGATTCAATTATTGTACCGCGTACGTCGTGAGTCAGAGACTATGAATGTCTGCAGGCGTCCCTTGTTACATAACCAGCATGTAGGGCGACTGCCTTCTAAGCTTCGGTTTAGAAGATTGTAGCAGCAGTAACATCTCCTCTGAACAAAATACCAATTTGCAAGGCAACATGACGTAATAATGAATTCACAGATTGATTTGATTCATTGTCTTCTTGCCATCTTTCTGTAGTGTCTATACTCACGATTTATTTACTATTCGTCATAAGTAAAACTCATACGGAAATGCAAGTTCCATTTCACTGGCATCGCTGGTTACCGGTGGAGGAACTAGCGCCGCACTTTTAAAGTCCATGTTTTATCGCAAATGATTTTGCAACTTAGCCTGTTTTCCATTGGCACAAATTCAATGTCAGACCCTATTTGAAATGAGATTTTTTAAAAGACAAACAGCCAAGTTGCAAAATCTTGACGCTGTACATCTCTTTACATATTCGATAAATTGATCACACATACATTGGCTTCTCTAAATATAATGAGGGGCCTTACCACACCTTATTTTTTAAACTAGTGAGTTCCAAAACAGTTCTTTCATTTGAAACTTGGAGTGGTAGGTCCCCATTGTAGAGTGCCTACAGAGGAGGGAGAGGTCCTAGTGCAAGTCACACGTGAAGCGATGGCAGTCGTGGTCTCTGCTGGCCTGCATGACGTCACCGAGCTGGTGCGCCACCACCGCTGCGCTTGCGCCGTCCCCGCGGGAGATGCTGGAATGATACAAACCTTGGTATTAGTACAAAGTCTATTTTACCTTAGAAGGTCGTGGTTGATGAGGTAAATGCTTCTACGATTTTTTTTTATAATTAGCTAAGATTGCATAGCGGTAACACGCTTTATTACAATTTATTTATGTAGTAAATAATTATATGGAGAGCAACAATCCATCTATGTTGCTTAATCAAGTTGAAAGGAGAGGGGATCATCAAAAGTGTTAGCTTGTTGAAAAAAATCTATAACAAACTCATTGAACAAAAAGTGTAGCCCAGTGATAACTAATCGTGCCTAGCCTACCTACATTGTACTACAGACAATGCTCAAATGTATGTATGCTTCCTTCAATTCTTCCCTTAACGCCAACTTTTACCGGTACTCAAACACCATGTCTCGAACAATGCGCAGTAACCCCCGGTGAGTCACGGGCTCCGCTTTCACGCCGCCATGCTTTATGAGTTTTACGAGAAACTCCTCATCAGTCATCGGCACTCTTGTTTGTTCCAAGTTTCTTTTTTAAACTGACGTTTTCCCTTCTTATTTATTATTTAAATAAATGCTTGGGTGATTGTATTAAGATTCAATTTCTGTTGCATTGATCGTATCGTATTTTGTTTAAGTACCAAGTAAATCAATAATGAGAGGATTAATGCCTCCGTACGTTGTGATTTGCGAGCTTGATAACTCGTCAAAACACTTTTATTCGTTTCTGGGTATTCACGGTGCTTAAAATAATCATTCTTAACCATCTGATGTGTATTTAAGATTCTTTTATGAACTGTAGAAAAAAATAATATGCTATCTTAATCTTGTAATGCAGGGGTACATCAAGGTTTTATTTTAGGCCCCGTTCAATATTTATCGATAACAAGAGAGGAACATTCCTAGTTATTCTCTTTTCCATTTTTTTTGCCAATCGTCGGTTGTGAGACCATTAATTATGTATCTAGCTCACTAACCATGGGAAACATGTGTGTGATACATTTTAGTAGCTAATACAATTCCCAACGAAGAGGTGGCGAAACTTTATTGTGAACTGCACGTTACTACGCAATTTCGAATTTATAAACATTGCATTCGGTAAAAAATCCAACACATTTCCCTGGTTTTGAAATATCATTGTGTCAGAGGCAAACTTCAATATTATTCCTTCACTAATGTTGCTGGTGGAGATTCTAGTTCCATATAAGCAATAGGTTTTTCGTTTCAGGTGGTATTCACTAGATTCTCTGTACAATTTATTGTGTACGTGTACAGATAAATTAAATTATCTTTTTGTTAAAGGTATCATGAGAACAGCTAGAGGATTACTAAGAAAAACATTTAGTTGTAACCTGAATAAGGTTTTAAAGGGGAAAATAAAAATGAGAGAAACTGGAAGTTCCCTTTTCTTTAGATTTTTGTCGCAAACTTTATTTGCTTTTGGGTAATTTATTGAGATATTTGTATGGATTTCTAAAAGCCCATAAGATCCACTGTTTATGAGAGGTCAATCAAAATTCTCAAGGTTCCTAAACACGAACCTCAAAAACGAAACATTTGTTTATTATCATTCAAATAATAACATGAACTATTTATAACCTGAAATCGTTTTCCGCGGCTTCGGAACATGTAATAGTTCTGTTCGGAATGTGGTCGGAACACTTTCACCGGTTCTGAACGCACCTTGTTACGTAACAAATTATGTTTTTTGGCGGCAAGCCGTCTGTGAGCGTGCAAGTAGACAAAAACTGTGGATATGCCAACTTAGCGGCTACTGGACAATATTGATTGATTCGCTGATTTGAAGCCGGTTTTAGGCTTATAGATGTTAACTAAAGATGCCGTTTATTTCTGCGTAACCTGGTGCGTTTCTTTGGTAATAGCAACTAGCGTTTATATGTTGACGGTTATATTTTTTATCACTGTTTTTCCTTAGTACCTACTACTTTTCAAAAACTTAGTAGGTACTACTAAAGTTTTCATTAGGATGACATTAAATGGAATCCTTTGAGACCGCTTACAAAGGTTGATACTTGATGAGATTTATCTGAATTGAATATGCAGGATAGGATGGAATATCCTGTTTATTGCAGCTTAGAACGGCGACTGGCTGAAGAAGAAGTAGGCCAGTTTTTGCTCCAGTTTAAATTCTAAAGCGCGCTGGCAATCAATGAGGAGAGAACAACAAAAACAACCTTAAGTTATTTCTTACAGCGCTTGACACCAAATTCGCAAAAGCTGTTCTCAACGCTTTTTATAAGCGCTCAATTCACCGGTCGTGACATAACGGTTATGTGATGTTACGTCAGCATTTCGCGCGGTGTTCGATATTTGAAGTTTTATTTACACTATGATTTCACTCTTAAGATTTTTTCAAGTCCAAGTAGGTTATAATGAGTGTACCCGGATTTATGGTTCAGTGAAATTATCTAATGTAATCAGTATTAAACTAGATTAATGGCTTCTGTGGTTTGGTTATTTTTTTGTTTGTTTGTAATATTTTAACTGTGGGAGATTGCTGGCAATCTTGATGAAATTAAATTCTCATTATGAATTCATCTAAAGTTTTCGAGCACACAAAGTTACTTAAAGACAGAGAAATGTCGCAGGAATGTGCAGTAAACTCCGGAACATGCTTATTGATCTATATTTCACTAACATGCAATTATGCATGCACTTTCGTGCAAGTAAAAATTCACTGAATTCTTGAGCGTCCCACGTCACTACACGACGCCAAACCAAATCTATCCTATTTAAATAAATTCCACACAAAATTTCTACTCCAGTTTGTTTGCGTATGATGCGTTGCACGCACATGCATATTAGCAAAACGGTCGTGTTTTGTTGCGCTTGCGCAGGTTACGTGACGGACGGACGGACGGAAAGAGAAAGTGTGGACGTAATGCATGCTAATGTAACCGGTGTTAATGTTTTGTCACGTGGCTTCGCGGGTTAGTCCAAATATTGTTGACGTTTGAAAATTTCCGATAACACTAGCCACATATTTATCTACCTCCTTTTTAGGTTTCTGTACAGAAATGGTACGTGAGGAGTGCTTGCCTGATGGTGTGATGTCGTCCGTCAGTTTGTCTGATGCACTCTACTGTTTCCTTTTACAAAAGGATCTGTTTTGTAATTTGTAGCTAACATGCTGATTGTCAAAAGTAATTATATTTTTTTACTCTATAAGGTAATATTTTAAAACCGAAATTTTCAAACCAAATAAAACGCCTGTTTTGTACACTTTCTTCTAGAAAACAAGGAAAGATGAGATTTTAAGAGGACTCATCAACACATAGAAAATAAATAACATCTACGTATGTAAAAGCAGTATACCATCTCACAGAACTTAGTAAGAGTTGGAATCTTACAACTGCCGCAACTTCCCAACCTGTTGAGTTCTTTGTTAAGATATCACAACAAGTTAATGTGGATAACTGATAATGGTTTTCTGATTATGGTCTAGGAATAAAACAATACTGAAATGAATAGACATTGGTTTGAGTATTCTTAACTCGAGAAAATAATGTCATGAACCGTGTCGATTAAACATTTAGCAACGTTAAGACCACTTTAGAGAAGATATTGTTTTTAGGACACATACATAGGTAGAAAAAGAAGAAAATAGAATGAGAGACACATCCTACCTTCACGGCAGGAAAAAAAATATATTCAAAAATTGGAAGCATTCTATATAAAATATTTTCAAATAGCAATTGACTTCCTTCCAGCTTAACTAGATACAATGCCAAAGTAGCATTCTAAACTGGTTTCCATTATATCAACAAAATCAAATCTGTGTCGTAGGAATAATCCAAAGTTTTGGTGGGAGAATTCGGCCATGGTTTTAAGGAACAATCAAAGGTATGACCACAAATTACAATAAGATGAACTTAAGCAAGCTACGTGTGTGTTGCAAGATGAAAGTACTGCTACTTATTAAGTAATCGCTCGTTATCAAACGCTCGCACATCAGATGGGGCGAATCATCGCTTTCTCTCGAGTCTCGGTTTCTAATAGGATCCGTTCACTTGTCCTTATGTAATGGACTCCGGTGAGGGTACAGGGTTCAGGATTTAAATGCACATTATCTTAATGGCTTAATATACGTCTTTAACATAAATTTACTTGTCTTCATAAGTTTTCTGTATATTACTAACAGATTATTACATGATAAATGAATTTAATTGAGTTGGTTCAGTTTTTTTTTCATTTAAAATCTACGTCTTACAACTTAGTTTTTTGACAAATTAAAAATTTAACTATATTACTGAATATGTGTGTGTCATCAGTGAATTTTACATTAGGTGCTACTTGTGTTTTTTATAATGTACCCAAATAAGTCTTTCTGAATTGTATTTTTTATTGAATTTGAATTGTATTAATAACTTTTGGTTTTGGTATTGGGAACAGAATTGCAGTTTAATATACCTTATAAGGCATATAGATACTTATGGCTATTCAATAAATAAGTTAGATATCTGGGCAACAAAACGGTGTGAACTCTCTAGGTCCGTATTGTAGAAGCTGACTAAGGCAAAATTTGATTCAACCAATCAAGTATCTACAAATCTACACTCAAGACAAGATGTACTGGCTAGATTATCATTTTGTGATACCGAACTAAATGGTTTAATTATTTTTTTGTACTTGTACCATATTTTATGTAGTTGGCTGAACTAAACTAAATGTTTCACGTAATAATGCCGACACATCCATATTATTAATGATTATGTTTGAATTGAATGCACGATTTCTCATTGGTATTTATCAACATTACAACTAAAGGGCCTCTGTACAAAAGTTTAAAGTGAACATCGTGACTGCGCTTATGCAACAATCGTCTGTTTGTTGCAACGTTATAGGGCAAACTGTTTTGTAGTTAATTATTCAAGTTGAGAGAATGCCAGGGAATTTGAAATACGTTAGGTACTTACAGCTTTAGTAGCGACTCCATCTTCTTTTCCATCGCGAATAGTGAATCTGAAGGTTGTGACGTTAACACTTTGCAGAACGTGAACTTTGCACACTGAGAGTCTCTCCAATCAGTCTGCTTCACCAAGTCCATGGCTGCTGACGTCAGTGACGAAGAGCTCGACCCTCCGTCCAAATGTTGCAAGTCATCAGGCAAGTCCTCGTTTAAAGATCGCTTAACGAGGTGTTTTCGCTTCACCCTCCTCAAGCGAACGCCTTGATAACTTGGCTCCTTAAAGAAATTCAACACATCACGCTTGGCACGAGTTGTTTCACCGTCCGGCGACATAACAACGTACACATTTTCACTTGGCATCTTATAGTTGTCGTCGTAAATCTTTTGACTGCTTAATATTTGTCTATCGATGTCGTACGGAGTACCGAAGGACCTTTTGTGCTCTTTCTCTATTTCATCTTGGATGTCTGCTTCGCTCAAGCCAGCGCTACGCATCAGGTTCACGTCTAATAATCTGCCCATGGCAACTGCGCCGAGTCCTAGAGCTGCTCCACCTGCCATCAAGCCGATAGCTGGCAACATACCAGGGGCACCCGACGCTGCTGCCACTACGCCAATTTTGTCTTGGGCATACCTCTGCGACTGGATCGAATTTGAGGGATATAGACCCAAATTAGATGAAATCTTTTGTGTGGCCTCTACGATAGGGTCGAATACAGGTTGGGCCACTTTTGCAATTGGGTCCATAATGGGTTTGGTGAGTTGTTGAACTGTTTGGCTTGCGCTGTTAAAAGTATCCTTCATTGAGTCAGTGAATCTCTTCCACAGAGATGGTTCCGGCACTCGCTTGATGTACGCATAGTTGTTGTATGGATATCTCGCGCCTTGGCTCGGGCTATAGCTGTGATCATAATAAGAAAATTTGTTGTACTCGTCTTCGTAGTATTTGTTAGCATTAATTGAAGTCTGGGAGCGTTGCTGTCCATAGCCGTTGACTGGTTCCATTGGATAAGGGTGAGCGCTTTTCGGTACGTTATTCGAGTAATATTTTATTTTTCGTTCTTTATTGTCGTAATTCTCCACGATATCGCGGGTCGCTTTTGCAGGCTGCACTCCGAGTTCAGGGTGAGCATACTGCAGGACAGGATTCCTGACGCTTTCATCGAAGCCTGGTCGAGCGTTTTTAGGTGTGTACATAGCGGAGTTGGGGAAGCTCACTTCTCCAGGGTGTTGAAGCATACGTCTCTGGATGTGACTCTCAGCAAATTCCATGTCACCATTATGCGACCTCGAACTGCGTCCACTGAAGTAATCACGTTTTGATTCTTGCTCGTTAATCTGCTTAATATACTCGATGAGTTTGGAGTTTGCAACTTTCGAATTATCAGCTTTAGTGAAAGGACCGTAGCCGGATTTGAGATAGTAATTGTCTTTTTTCTGTTTGTACGAGTATGTTGGGTTGTCACTCGGTAAGTACGGAGCGCTGTCAGAGGCTTCGAATTTCATGTTGTCAAATTTCGTGAATGGCCCGTCTTTGGGTTCGAAGTTATCTTCCTTAGTGAAAGGTCCGAAGCTCTGCGCGGGGTCTGTGGCGGCAACATCCGGGTAAACGTCAGCTTCAGGAATCGCTTTGGGTGGAGTGTAGCCTTCGGGATATGGCAGCAGCTCTCCGTTTACAACTCTTGCGTTACGCCAGGTTTTCTTATCGGTTTCATCGTCTGGCATTCTTACACCTTGGATTTCAGGAATGCCATCATCGCCAAGTGTTAAGATAGATCTGCCTCGCTTATTGTTGAACTTTTCAATTGCCTTTTTTATGTACATAGATTCGGAATTAATGACTACTGGATCAGGTACTTTGAAGGTTTTTCCTTCCCCCTCAGAAACTTTAGTACTCACAACTTCAATATAAACTGGGTTCCTATCGTTTTTAATAACTGGATTGTGTGGATCAAACCTGTAGCTTTTGATGGGTCCACCGTAGTCAAAAAGACTTGTTGACGTTATGTAAACTTTTTTATTCTCTGTCTTTTTCTCATTGTCATAGGTAGGGTAGTAGTTAGAGGTTTCGGGATCAGCTTCGGGCTTTTTCCCATCGTCCTGGATAACAGATTCTGGGTACACTGATACTGGGGACCAGTTGCCGTATTCAGCTTTGACATCACTCAGTTCTTCAGGGTTTTTGTTGCGATTCAGGTAATAGTCGTAACCAGCGAGGTCGCTGTTGACTGGGCCCATAAAGCTCAGCTTTCTTTGGTCTCTGGTTTCCGTTTTGTTTTTGTTTTCTTCTGTAGTATTGAAGTTTGACACTGTGGTCCTGAGGGAGGCTGTGGTCGGTGCAGAAGTCGTGCTACTCGCGTATGTGGTAGACTTGTCCTTCTTTTTGACAATCAGCTGGGTTACATGTCCCGCCTTTGTCCTGACATTGAGTGTAGTGGTGTCGAGGGGGTTAAGGCTTCTGGATACTTTGAGTTCTGTCCTCGTGGTCCGTGAAGGTAGGATTGTTGTCCTTATAGTTTTCGTGGTGGTCGTGTTCTGTTCTGTGACCTCTGCTAGTGCGGCGCAGAGCAGCCACAGTATGGCGCTTAACCGTATTACGGGAATCATCTGAAACAAGAAACACGGAAGTCGTTAGTCCAGTTATGTCGACATAAAAATTATTATGATTTGTGTGATCACTTATCATCTAATTGCTGTTATGTTATTTTTAAAATAATTATTATACATTTAATTAACGTTATATGCACCTCATGTATTTAAAGTGAAAGTGAATAATTTATATTTGTTTGAATACTGTTCACGGTAGCTGGTTTCTTTATTTTTACTTCCTTTACAGTTTTGAGTTACTCGTGCTTGCGGCCAATTTGTGGTTGTAAACTTGGAAAAGTGGAGCGTCTTAATTCAAATTGTCTTTTTATAAGTGCTTGCAGTATCTACTTTCCTGGCAAAAACAGGTCACAACTACAGTTTTTGGATGGTCCCAACGTATGGGAATTGCGATTAGTAATTGGCTGAAATAACAAAAGTGTGGATTTCAAACTCTTCAGTATCGTAAATTGTAGCTCGGTACCAGATTACCAAAGAAACTCATAAAAATAACCAACTTCTAAGTTTCTTTTCAATTTATTTATACAAATTTACCGCAAAGTGAATGTTAAGAAGCGCGTACGTTTATCGACTAAGCGAGTCGATCACATAATCACAAGTATCGATTTCTTTAATTTATCGAGTGAAGGTAAAAGTGTTGCTTTGATGCTTTTACTACGAGTATCAATCACGAAAACTATAGAAAATCCGATGAACGTGTAGTCAGTAAAATCATGATCTAACGCATTGATTCTAAACATAACGGATAGAAAGTGAATATGGAAGAAAATCGTCGGTTTGATGTTGTGATTTCCAACTGTCATGCTGTCGACTGCTACTGATGAAGCTATGACTTTGACTCTTGCATCAAATCTAGCAGGTTTTTAACCTAAGCAATCGAAATATACAAGTTCTTGAATTGAAATACATTTACTTAGAACCATCTCCAAAGGTACGGTTAACTTAGGGTAAAGTATATAATTTTTAGATTGTATATAAATCAGGATAATTAAAGAAAAATATTGACACGATGGCCGCAATACGTAAAATAATGATGATGTGTTGATTGTTACATTACTATCTACTGTATAATTTAACTGATTTAAAAAAAAAAACTCAAATATGTATTTGTATGTATATATGTGCCGTAGGTGAACCATATAAGAAAAGCCTCCTGTAGAACGTGCAACAAACAGAGACATATACAGGGGTAAAGGGAAACATGGGCAAAGATTTCAGACTCCAGCGGTACAACAGACGAGTTTAAGAAAATAAACTGTAGGTAATTATACATTTGTGTGAGTGGAGTTGTGTTGCGTGCGCGCAGCTAGACGATTAAACTATCAGCGTGATCGTGGGCAAGCATCGAATTGTATTGATTATTGCTTTTGTTATGTATTCCGTCATCATGATATGAAGAAAGTATTCGTTACAGGAAGGATCGGTGATGTGGAATTAACTATTAATTACTAAATGAATGTTGGTGGTTACTTTCGGTAGAAGTTTTCACATACGAATCAAAAGCTCATAAGGCGTATTTTTTTATTAAGTTAACTTATCGCAAATAATTTTTAATATTTCATATAAAAAGTGGTGTTAATAAGGATTATATGATGTGTAACATTTAAGTTCTTATTAAAGAAACGATTTCAGACTCAAGTTCTACGAAAATTTTCATTCAATCTATCAAACAGCGTTCTGGAATAGTTTTATTTCCTCAAAGTTGTTATTACTACAAATATTATCAAGAGTAATTTTGAATATAATTATGACGTCGCATCCAGGATTGTATTTGTTAAAGCAACTGTCACACATACCCATAAACAGTGAAGTGACATGTTCTGCAAGCTTTCTAGCGATTGATCGGCAACGGATTACGCATCGATTATTCGCAATCGCATTGATTCGGTAAAAAGTCTGATTAGTGAGCTATTAGTGGTGAGCCATTAGTGGTGAAACTCGTACATATGCGCAGTGATTATGTTTAGTCACCACCGGAAGCAGACGGACCATGACCGACAACCCAAGCGAGGCGATAGCTACGCTTTAAAATGGACAACATTACAAATTAAATGCAAAAAAATAATTATTAGGCTTTTTTAATGTCCAGACCGTCTGACCTTAAATTAGTGTGAGTGAAACCAAATTGTTCAATATTTAGAATTGTATTTTGAGTAATTCGCTTTAGCAGCTTTTTGGTGAACAGTCCGGCTGTCCCAATGGACGGAACATATGCATCAGTTATCAGCTCAAGCCTATTTCAGATAGATGAACCATCCACAACTGAAGCTATCAAATCAGTAGGATAGTTACATAGTAGGTCATGCATAGTAAACTCTCAAATCCACCAGATTGTTATCAAAGAACTCCGTAAGACAGGATACGTAATTGATTCTTAGTTAATGAATAGGAACCTATAACTTGAAAGCTATAAAAAAGTATTATCTAAGCCGATATTGTTTTTATTACCGTCACATATTAGATTTGTACCAAGTTTTAATAGATATTTTAATCTTGTAGTAAACTTATGTTAATACGAAAAATATCGCATATGATCGCATTATATATTTTCGCTAGGCCACTGGTACACAGCTATCGGCACAATCAAAGGTTCTACAATAGTCGCCGTCGTGTCGTGTCCGTCGCGTCGTCGCAACACCGGCGCGCACGCATGCTCCGGTGAAAACTAGGATGCGACACAACGTATATGGCGAGACGATTTTATATTGAGAGATTATCCGTTTTTATTGGTCATGATAATGAGAGAGATCTCTGATGGTAAATAATGAAGGTTTTTAACTTCTTATCTGATACTAGAAACTCCAGGCTATGTATTAATTAATATCTAGGTACAGTAATACAAAAAGAGGATCTATACATTCCTGTATTTTTGAGCTTGATAATGACAGTTCACATTCTTAGCAGCACAGAACCTGGGTTTCTGTATTTGAACTCGGTTGATGATGGCTTTAGCTTCCTCCCTACTCCATGAGACAATGTGGTGTATTATGAGAAGGGCTACCTCAGCCTCACTCTCCGGGGAAGTAGGTGTGATGCTATGTTATTAATAAAAAAAAAACCCATACCGCAGCTTTCCTAACCCTCGCATCTGAACAAACCGACGAAGGTAACGGCGAGGTTAGCGCGAGGTTTAACCGCGCCACAATTAACTACGCTCTGTTAACCGCGCTATCTGTTTGTACATCTGTGTAATTATATGTTTGTGTATGGATCGCCTTTTCCGCTAATTAGTCGGTTATACAGCTTTTTATTGTAGTTCGTGCGTCGGTTGCGGAGTTAGTGTGATAAATGTAAATAGGTGCCAAATGGGGGTATCCGGTGAATTTATAATAGCCATGGTAGTAAGGCTCTTGGATTTGAATCACTTCATTAAATTAAATAGCTATGTTGCAATATTGACTTGAAATGTTATCACAACCTCCATTTGTATGTAATAGTGTTGTCATACTTATGTGTTTTTTTTTCAGGTTTTTGTTTTTATTTTTGGGTATGTCTAGTTTTAAAGACAAGGCAATAAGTATAGCACACGGGCACGGATAATTAAGCTTTCTATGGATATGTCTGGACATGGTGCAGAAGTTGCGGAAGTTACCCGTTATCATCATCATCAGCCTGGTTTATATTGATTCCTGTTGGACAACCGCAGGTTGATGCATTCAACTTTTGCCGGATTACATACAATCGTACAAACTTTATACCGTTATAATCATCATTACTATCCCACTGTTGGGTAGAGGCCGCTTCTCAGATAGAGAAGGCTTGGGTTTCACCTCCAAGACGAGATGATCAGATTTCATAAATACTCGTAGGTCGGAACGCACAGCACGCCTAAAAACATAATTCAAAATCAATCTAGCAAGTCGTAAACACAATTAGTTATTCATGCGAAGGCTGCGCGGTGTATCTAATAACAATATTATTTGTAGTCACGTTCGTCGTAAACTATTGAGACTTACGATTGCATGCTGTAGTGTACGTTAGCACGTGACCTGCGGTGACCTCTACGTAATACTGAGATGAACTAGCGTTACATCTTGTGTTGAGTAATAGGCTGTTATTATTTAATATATGATTTAATAGTAATATGAGAAGCAAATAAAACTATTTCGTGTATTTTTATAGGACTTTTTGAATCTACATATCTATTTTAGAAATAGCAATAAAATAGTCATATAATTATGTAATATGATATTATAAATCATACCATGCATACCACTTTCAGGTTTCTGGAATATTCTAATTTGAAAAACTTATTTTGACTATTTCAAATTGCCATATCGACCCAGCACGTGATATGTTTATATATGTCTACATACTAATACTATTGCAGAGCTGTATTCATTAGGAATTTGTGAAGAGCAAACTTTTCAAATATCTTAGTAGCCTTTACAATTCTGGGGCTGCGGGATGTTCGAAAGAGTTACCGCGCCCCCGGAATACAAAGAGCTGAGGAAGAACCATGGATGGGTTTTAGTCAGTAAGAGTCTGACACTCCCTCCCGCCCCACCCACGGCGGGAGGAGTCATTTGATGATTTCCCATCAGAAAAAAAACCTTTACAATATATTATAAAGGCACATATGAATAGTGTCAGTAAATTTCTGACACAAACAGCAAGTGAAAACAGACTTTTCAATCTCTCAGTATAAAGTTTCATGCTCGCCCGGCGACTGCGACACGATATAGATTTAATTTCTCCGTACGATGATGCAGAGTGCTTCAGGAACTGGAGCGTTCAGTGAAAACGCAGACACGCGCCGACACAGTTACCGCCGCCCATACGCACCGGGCGCGTACGCATCACGCACGCGATCGTTTAGTTCAGATTAGTTTTCATTTATAATTATGATGAATATTCAATTCATGTTACGATTTATAAAACATCTAGGTTAGGTTTAGAAGAGCTGTTCTGCAACTCCACGACAAAGCGCGAATTTTGCAACAAACCGGTAAAAATCGAACTGAAAAACATGAAACAACAAAATATCCCTGCTGTTGTCACATGCCACCATATGGGTGAATATCTCCGCGGCAAATTTTACGTGTCCACGTTGAGAATCGAGGTGTTAAATGATAGGATGTTTCTAATTTTTTTTTGTAGTGAATTACGTAACTTGTTTCAATTAGGGCCACATATATTTTTTTTATAGGTGCATTTAAATAATCAGGGAAAAAATAATCGCCTGAAAATTCAAGTTTGGTGGCTTGTCCCAGCTCCATTTTTTTATATAATTCCACTCACCAAAGTTACAATCTAAGATACAATAAAAAATAAACGATTTCGTTAGTATATGTATAAGACACATTATCTAAAAACAATAACACCATATTAGAAAATCCAATTTAAAAGCACTGGATACTCGATTAAATTTTGTCCAAGCAAATATCAAAATTTTGGTGGCACTTGTTCAACTTACTATAACGTGAAGTTGCGTGCGTGTGCGATCAATCGCGTTTCATTATTTCGCATCTCTCAGTCGTGCGCCGGCACTTGCGCTTAACAGGTGTGTGATTAGTGCTGTGATTTCCCGCCAAAAACGTAAGTATCATCTTGGGTGGCACGGGGGACAAGAAATGTTCAATTTTGGTGGATCGATTTGCTGTTGATTTTAAAGTGTTTTAATAGTAAGCTACACGTTATAGGTAGTGATTTGGGTTATGCATTTAATCAGTGATATTAATTTAATTGTAACTTAAAACCCTTATTTTTAAAGATTTTTTTTATGCCTGGTTTCAATTTTGGTGGCTCAATTTTGGTGGCTTTGGTGGCGTTTTCACGCCACCAAAATTGAAAACGAGCCACCAAACTTTAAGTGTGGACTGTGAATGTATTATTTATACCTATATAGCCAGTTTTTACGTTGCAAGAGAGATTGATGAGCAAACAAATAAATGTTATGTTACTTGACAGTAAGTAAGACCTATTATTATATGGGTGACGTAGTAATGATCAAATTTCTTATTCAAATATTTTTATTTTGTTCCTTTTTAGAATGCCAAAACAGACCAGCGAAGAGAGGCTGCTTAAAAAGAGAATGGCAGAAAGAAGAAGAAAAGCAAAAATAAAGAGCAATCCCGAACAGGCTGAATCTCTACGCAAAAGAGAGAGGGAGAGATATCACCATAAAAAGCGAGAAGGTAAACTTAATTCACAGCAACAAACGTCACAACGCGAGCGTCGAGCTATACAAAGAAGAAATAAAATTTATCAACAAGAATATTATCTAAGAAAAAAAGCAGCAAAAAGGCTCGCAAGAGAAGCGTCACCCCAACATGTACTTTGTAACAGCAATTCTGAACAAGACATCTTATCTAATAGTAGAATTGTTGATGCGCACGATGTTCTTACAAGCAGCACGACGAGATCTTCACGATTTGATAATGAGAGCACGCATACTTCGGCTACTAGAAACTTACGTCCTCGAACCTGTCGTGATCGCAGTAGTCCAGACACTCGCACCAGAAGTTACAATCATACATCACAATGTCAATACTCCAACAGTTTACAACCAACCACCAGTCGTGCTAATCCACAACCAAGTAAGTCACGAAATCTTCGCACAAGTAGTCCTGTTGAACTTAGGATGCTATCGCCCCCTACATCTCCATGTGTCAGCAGCATTGATATTTCTACTGTTCCTATGATATGCCCTTATAGTCCAACATCAGATACATCAATTACTTCAGTAGACTTTAAACGTGAGTTCAAGAATAAATTTCGACGATATCAAAAAAGTAAAGCCAAAGAGATAGAGTTATTGCAGCGAAGAATTTCAGAACTAAGAAGAGATAACACTACCTGCAGGAAACAAATACAAAGATTAGGAAAAGTTAATAAAATACTAAAGACTAAAGAATCAAATGAGATAGTTGCCTTACCAAAGCGAAACACAATGAGTAAAAGTACAAATTATCAGGATAAAAAAATACGTAGTGATGTCATTAAATTTTATGAAGATGATGAAAATAGCCGGCTTTGTCCAGGTAAAAAAGATACCATAACGAGACATAAATTAAAAAAACAAAAACGATTTCTGTCAAGCTCTTTAAAAGTTTTACATAAGAAATATTTATCTTCAGGTCTCACACCAATTAGTTACACTTCGTTTTGTAGAATGAAACCTTTTTGGGTAGTAAAACCCAACATAAGCAACAGAAACACGTGCATGTGCCAAATACATGCGAATATGGAACTTGTTACTACGGCACTTAAAACATACAAAGTGATAAGTGAAAACACAACCACCGATCTGTTGCAAACTTTATGTTGTGACAAAAATAGTGTGAATTGTCTTTTGAGAAAGTGCTTGGCCTGTAAAAATAAAAGAATATTTTATAGAGAATTTGACAATTCAAATACAATGATTTATTGGAAATGGGGTAAATCAACGAGAGCTTACGTTCAGAACAATGTAGAAAAATCTGCAAATGTTACTGAAAAGATCAGACTCGTAGAAAAACCTCTACAGGTCATTAAAATTTTTGAATACAATCTGGAACGATTTCTGAGACATTGTGGTAACATAAGGAATCAAGCAGATGCAGTAAATAAAATAAAACATAACCTCGGTTATTCAGAATGCCTAGTACACATTGATTATAGTGAAAACTATTCGACGAAGTATGGATCTGAAATTCAATCGGTCCATTTTGGTGCAAGTAGACAGCAGTTGACGCTGCACACCGGAGTGATATATTACCGCTGCTCACAAGACCAAACACTCAAGTCACAGGCATTCTGCACAATCAGTTCTTCATTGCGGCACGATGCCTCCGCAGTGTGGGCTCACATGGTTCCGATACTATCTGAAATTGACAAAATACTTCCTGAGGTATCCACATTACACATTGTTTCAGATTCACCTTCTGCACAATATCGAAATAAAAAGATATTTTATATAATGTCCCAGTTCTGTTCCTATTGTCCAAATCTGGGCTGTGTGGTATGGCATTACTGCGAATGTGGTCATGGCAAGGGTGCACCTGACGGAGTTGGCGGTGTTTTAAAGAGAACTGCAGACCAGTTAGTAGCGTACGGAAATGACATTACGGACATTGATAGTCTCATTCAAAGCCTGAAAGCCAATACGAAGTCAGTAAAAATTGAACGCGTGGAAGACTACGAAATCACTGAGAAGGACTGGCTTATTCCTAGTCAGTTAAGACCATTTCCTGGAACTATGAAGGTTCACGAAGTTATTTGGACCAAATGTTTCAAGTACCGACTGGCGCTCCGTTCCCTGTCTTGCGCCGAGCCTCAGTGCATGTACAATTCCACCGAATGCCTTCACGGCAAGCACTTAGGATTTTACTACTTACCAACCAATGAATACACGGATGGTGAAATTCAATGCACAGTTCGCGAAGAAGGTTTAGCTCAGGCTCAGTCTACCAATATGATTAAATCGAGAACCGATAGAGTTCGGCACTCTGTAAACATTCAGTCTTCAGTACAAGACATTCATATTATATCTCAGCCGACTATTTTGCATGGCAAACGTCCCGTGACAATTCATCGGTTCAAAGGATCTGAGAAAATGGAATTTAGTAATTTGCAAAGACCAAGTACATCTCAATTATTAACTAGTACATCTTGTTCTCAGCAACAACGATCTAAGTTGTCAAATACAACATTTTTATCGAAATATACGAAGCAGATTGGAGCCGATTTGGATGAAGCAGCTATTCCTTCGCAGTCTTTTTTTGAAAATATTAATAGTGATGTGTTTTCCAAATTCGAAAAATCTGTCGATTCTGCAGCAACTGCTGAGAAAACATCAGCCTTAGATATTGACAATTCATCTGACTCAGAATTTAACATATTTTAGAGTTTATTCCCAAGAATTTATTTGCAAGAATTGTTATTAAAATTCTGTTTGGTTATTCAGTAGTTTAGTACTAAAGATCTTTAAAGGGTTGTGTGGTAAGTCAAAGATATAATAATATTGTTTTTAGAAAACTTATTGATTTTTTTTTAGGAAACTTATTAAATTATTTTCTATGAGAAAGATAACACAATTAGGTTTGTTATTCCATGCAACTCTTGTAAAGCTATTCTGTTTAACTATTGCAGTCAAGTTCCTATTAGATGTAAGATATTGTTTTCTTGTTTATAAGTTTTTTTTAGTAAAGATGAGAGAAGGTTTATATTTGAACATTACAAATTCCTTTCTTAGATTTAAAGACTGATTGTAGAACTTCTAATTGTTACTATTCTATGTAATTATTTTGCAAGCAATTGCCTATTAGATGTAAGTACTCTGCATATTGTTTTCTTGCTTTTAAGTTTTTTTTTTGTATAAATGAGAGAGGGTTCATATTTGAATTCCTTTCTTAGATTTACAGACTGATTGTAGAAATCATTGATCTCGTCTCGTGATTAGCACCCAAATATTAAGTTAAGGTTTTTCAGTGAACTGATATCTGTAACTAGAGCGTTTGTGAAATGGTCGTGATCTGTTTGCTATTTCACTGTCTCCACCTTGGATTTAATATTATATTTTGTTATTGTTTTTTTATTTTTTTTTATTTTAGGGTTAATTTTGTTTAATTTCTTAGTTTTGTTTGGGAAACTTTTATAGGTATAGTTGTTGGCAAGTAATTTTGTTTACAATGAAAAGATGAATGTTTTAGTGTATTTGATTATAATTATGAGTATAATATAATAAATATTTTTAGGGTTCCGTAGCCAAATGGCAAAAACGGAACCCTTATAGATTCGTCATGTCTGTCTGTCTGTCTGTCTGTCTATCTGTCTGTCTGTCCGTCCGTATGTCACAGCCATTTTTTTCAAAAACTATAAGAACTATACTGTTGAAATTTGGTAAGTAGATGTATTCTGTGAACCGCTTTAAGATTTTGACACAAAAATAGAAAAAAAAACAATAAATTTTGGGGGTCCCCATACTTAGAACTGAAACTCAAAAAATTTTTTTTCATCAAACCCATACGTGTGGGGTATCTATAGATAGGTCTTCAAAAATGATATTGAGGTTTCTAATATCATTTTTTTCTAAACTGAATAGTTTGCGCGAGAGGCACTTCCAAAGTGGTAAAATGTGTGTCCCCCCCCCTGTAACTTCTAAAATACGAGAATGATAAAACTAAAAAAAATATATGATGTAGATTACCATGCAAACTTCCATTGAAAATTGGTTTGAACGAGATCTAGCAGGTAGTTTTTAAGTAATCAGCAATTTTCCTCTACAAACAAACTTAATTATGCGGTCGGAAAAAAACAAGATAATTGCTACTTTATTTCGTATTTTTTCTTTCCAATGGTCGGAACCCTCGGTGCGCGAGTCCGACTCGCACTTGGCCGGTTTTTTTTTTAACAATACAGAGTTTTATTAACCGATGAAAGTTGATAATTGAGGTTGACAGAGAAATCCGTTTTTGGTGCCACTGATTTTCAATTTTGGAGAGCACTTTCAATTTTGGTGGGCGATTTTAAATTTTGGTGGGCGATTTTCAATTTTGGTGGGCGATTTTAAATTTTGGTGGCCACACAAGACTTTGAACTAAAATATCTCAAAAAGTAATCGAGATATTCTCAGAGCTCTTGAAGATCCTTTTAGCTTGGACTTTCTATTCATATACCAGGTCCTTACATTTCACGAAAACTGAAGAAAAAGTTTCGCCACCAAAATTGAAAAAAAATGCACTTTGTTGATATTGACCCATATATGTATTTAATAGAGCTTCGCTAAAATTGCAAGTTTCAAGTAAATATTTTCTTGTTTCATGCTTTTCAGTTAGATTTTTCTCATTTTGAACTTATTAAAGTGATTTAACTTATGTAATTAAGAGTTCAGGCAGTGAATGTTTTAACTTCAACGTATATAAACTAACAACGTGTATACTTATTGTTCGGTCTATAATTAAGTAATATTAGCAGGTAAGAAATCAGTGTCCAATATACCTTTGTGATGACAACACGTTGTTTCATTTCAAACAAATAAGAAGAAAAAGTGAACCTTAACTACATTAACATATGGTCCAAATTCGAGCCGGATACCACGTCGAGACCCTCGAAGCGACGAGCTAGCCGAGAACAATAGAAAGCCGATAAGCGGCTCAGCGGTTGCAAGTTGCAAGTTTTAAACAAATTAACTAATTAGTGTTATAACTTTGCATCGTTTGAAGAAACTTGGTGAACTTTTTCGTGATTATAATGACTACGGAAGTGCAGGAATCGTTGAATGTGGTGGAACATATTGCAAAGACATTAAAGAATACTCTAGTGAATCTAAAAAAGGCTCCAAAAGCAAGATTAACTCGTAATTATGTTGAAACGCGCCTCAAATGTGTAGAAGAGTATTGGCAAAAATATCAACAGGCTTATGAAGATATAATACGTAATGCGCCATCGGAGAAGGAAGCTAAAATACCCTACATAGAAAAAAATGAACTTTATGAACATGAAGAATTATATATAACGTTAAAAGCGGATCTCATGGATTTATTGGAACCTAAAGAAGTTACAGTTAGTGCTCCATCGCCAACGACGAGTGATTCTCAATATCAACGCGTGATGTTACCGAAAATTCAATTACCTACATACAGTGGACATTACGAAGACTGGATGTCTTTCCATGACCTGTTTTATACACTTGTGCATATGAATAAATGCTTGAGTAATGTACAAAAATTGCATTACTTGAAAACAAGTATTACGGGAGAAGCTGCATCTATATTAAAACATATACAAGTGACGGAGTCCAACTATGAAAAAGCTTGGGACATATTGAAAACAAGGTACGGTAACAAACGTATAACCATTAACAATGTCATGAGAAGATTCTTTTCGCAAAAGAAGATAACATTGAATAATTCTAGTAATATCAAGAATTTATTAGATACCACTTTTGAATGCTTGCATCATCTCAATAATATGAAGGTAAATACTGAAAACTGGGACCCAATTATAATATTTGTAATTGTGCAGAAGTTAGACTCTGATACGCATAAAGATTGGGAAGACCATGTAAGTAACAATTGTAAAGATATGGATAGTCTACCCTCCCTTGAATTGCTTCGGAACTTTCTGGAAAACCGTTTTCGTACGTTAGAGCTCACAGAACCGGTGAAACCAAAAACGACATCTATTCCAATACGAGAGAAGACGTTCCACGTAACATCCAATGAACAAAATAAGGTATGCAAAATGTGCAACGATCAACATACACTCAGTCATTGCAAGGTATTCGGAAACCAAACACCAATAGAACGTAGTGAATTCATCAAATCAAACAATCTGTGCTTCAATTGCCTCGCATCTGGACACTCCGTAAGGCATTGTCGCATACCAACATGCTGTCGATTATGTAGAAGACGTCATCATACTCTTCTTCATGAAACGGTAGAGAAGAATACAACCACAACGGGCAGCATCAAGAACACAACAATAAACCAACCCGAAGTGGCATTACATACAAACTTGGAGAAGATTGAAGAAGAAGAAGAAGAAGACATGACAATGGTGGCGTCACACATCTCGACCAAACAGAATACTGCATTACTAGCAACAGCAATTGTTCAAATAAGAAGCGAAGACAATTACAAGATTACATTACGTGCTTTGATTGACCAAGGCTCACAAGCAAGTTTCATCAGTGAACGAGCCGCACAATTACTCAAGGCGAAGCGGTATCCAGTCAAAGGCACAGTTGTCGGCGTGGGGTCGACTAGAGAAAATATCAAACATGTAGTACAGCTCAATCTAGAATCAACATGCGAAGATTTCAACTTAGAGGTTAGAACATACGTTATGTCCAAACCACTGACGAGCAAATTACCATCCCAGGTTATTAGAACAAAAACTTGGTCTCACTTAGATGGACTAGTCCTGGCCGACCCAAACTACTTCAAGCCAGGTTCGATTGATCTGCTCCTAGGTGTTGACGTGTATGTCCAAATAATACAGAACGAACTAATCAAAGGTCCGCTCGGGTCACCTAGTGCTCACAAAACAACGCTTGGGTGGATTCTATTTGGTAAAATTGAAGATGCAATACAACAACCGGAATCGATTCTCGTTATGCATCATCAAATCGTAGTAGAAGACTTCTTAAAAACACTTTGGGAAGTAGATCAAGACACAAAAAGAAAGTACACACAGGAAGAAAAACAATGCGAAACATTTTATGAAGAAAATTACACAAGAGATTGTAGTGGCAGGTACATCGTCAGGCTGCCTTTCTGTACCAATGAACCTATAACACCGGATGGAAATTCAAGAGATATAGCAATGAAGCGATTAATGCAACAAGAAAGAAGACTGCAACAAACACCTGAGTTAAGAAAAGAATATGACAAAGTACTGGAAGAATATGTAGCAATGGGACACATGACAGAAATACCAGAAGAAGAAATTGACAAACGCTCTGTCTATCTACCACATCACGCTGTCATAAGAACAGATAAAGAGACAACAAAGGTCAGAGTTGTATTTGATGCATCATGCAAATACAACAACGGCATGTCTTTAAATGATGAACTTATGACCGGACCCGTATTGCAAGAAGATATGAGAAGCATATTGATGAGATGGCGGATGCATAAGATATGCTTCGCTAGTGACGTCATAAAGATGTACAGAATGATTTTGCTGGACAAACGAGACACAGATTACCACAGAATACTTTGGCGTCGCAACAACAATAACAATTCCTGCAAATTCGCAGAGGTTAAAGATTATAGATTAAATACAGTTACATTTGGAACAGCATCTGCCCCCTATCTTGCTGTCAAAACGTTAATGAAACTCGCGGAAGACGAAGGCAACCCCCATTCAGAAGCAGCTAAGATAATTCGGGAAGATTTTTATGTAGACGACTTGATCTCAGGTTGTGATAGTACAGAGCAAGCAGTCGAGGTATGTAAACAAATAATTTCGATCCTGCAACGAGGTGGTTTCGAACTTCAGAAGTGGGCTTCCAACGATACAGAGTTTCTAAAACATCTAGATCCCAGTAAAATCACAACAAAGGCAAGTCTAGATATCAAGTTAGATGGCATCATCAAGGCTCTAGGTTTGTCATGGAACCTTGGAGAGGATGAATTTCGTTACCAGCTACAATTGGAACCTATAGCATTAACCATTACAAAGAGAACAATTCTATCAGATTTACAAAAATTGTTTGATCCATTAGGATGGATAGCACCAGCCATAGTAACTGCAAAGATTCTAGTACAAAGACTGTGGCTAGAAGGAGTTAGCTGGGATCAAAAAATCGGAAAAGAATTTGAAAGCGAATGGGAGTTCATTAGAAAAGACTTAACAAAAGTAAATGAGATAAAAATCAAACGTTGGCTAAACACGATAAGCACTGAAAAGGAACTTGTTACACTGCATGGATTCTGCGATGCATCAGAAAAAGCATACGCTGCTGTCGTATATTGTCGTGTAAAAACGAGAGATAAAGAGATAAAAACACATCTACTCGCTGCGAGAACAAAGGTAGCTCCTGTAAAAACAATTTCTCTGCCACGCCTTGAATTATGTGGAGCAGTTCTGCTATCAAAATTACTGCATACGGCTAGCCAAGCTATGAGAATACCAGCACAAAATGTATTTGCCTGGACAGATTCCACAATCGTCTTAGCGTGGCTTTTAGGAGAACCAAATCGATGGAAACCGTTTGTAGCCAACCGAATCATAGAAATACTGGAACATACAAATAGTAGTCAATGGTTTCATATTCAATCGTCATATAATCCAGCTGACATAGCGTCAAGGGGTTCATCTGTGTCCGAATTACAACATAAAATGTTATGGTGGAATGGACCTAACTGGCTTACAAATGATGATATTGAACTCATCAGACCTCCAACACTATCTACAGACATAGAAAGAAAGAAAACCATACTTTCACACGTTCATGTAACAGAACGTGAAGAGAAATGTATTAAATTTGATAATTACGAGTCACTTGATGAACTATTAAGGGTGATAGTTTATTGTAAGAAGTTTTTGAATATTAAAAGAGATAGAAATGACCAAAAATTGGGAATCACAACGGAAGACATACAAAGCTCTCTAAATATTTGTATAAGACAAGTACAGGAAGAAGAATATTCAGAAGAAATAAGAAGGTTGAAGGAAGGACAAGCTGTAAAGAGCACAAGCACATTAAAAACGTTGAATCCATTTATTGACAAGCAACGTATCCTCAAGGTGGGCGGACGACTGCGACATGCTAACATCGATGAGAACTTGAAGTATCCTGTGATATTAGGTAAAAGAAATGGTCTCGTACGCCTCTTACTGGCTGATGCACACATAAAAACAATACACGGTGGACTAAACATGATGATGACGTACCTAATGAGTAAATACTGGATCGTCGGCTGCAAAAGTCTAGTGAAACAACATATACAAAAATGCCTTACTTGTGCACGACAGCGAGCTGCTAGTAAACACCAAATAATGGGTGACTTGCCTGAACAACGTGTCACCCCGGCGCGGGCATTTTCTCGAAGCGGAGTTGACTTTGCTGGACCAGTGTATGTGTTGAACTCCAAAGGAAGAGGAGCTAAGACACGCAAAGCATATATCTGCATCTTCATCTGCATGGCGGTCAAGGCTATACATCTGGAGCTCGTCAGTGATCTGACAGCCGACGCGTTCATTGCGGCGTTTAAGAGATTTGTCGCTAGACGAGGAAAGTGTCACGAGATATGGAGCGACAATGGTACTAATTTTGTAGCCGCCAACAAAGAATTGTTTGCTATGTGGAAAGAAGCACAATTCGAATTCCCCGGTTGTGTAACTAATCAACTAGCATCTGACGGCACGCAGTGGCATTTCACACCGCCATACAGCCCTAACTTCGGAGGGCTCTGGGAAGCCGGAGTCAAATCTGTGAAACAGCACCTAAGAAAAATTCTTACTTCAAGGTTAACATTTGAAGAATTCACGACGGTACTCACCCAAATCGAAGCGTGCTTAAATTCCCGGCCATTGACACCTATACCGACGGATATGGATTTAATAGACAATATACAGGTTATCACTCCTGGACATTTCTTAATTGGAGAAGCACTAGTTAGTGTCCCGGATCGCAGCTATGAAACTGCCAATATCAACCTGTTAACCAGATGGCAACACACACAGAGATTGGTTCAGACATTCTGGAAACGCTGGCAGACTGAGTACTTAATTCGATTAAATCAACGACCTAAATGGTTAAGGAAGATACCAGAATTTGAGGTGGGCGATATAGTGTTATTAAGAGGGGAAAACATGCCCCCTAGCAAGTGGCCGCTCGCACGAATCATACAAAAACATCCCGGACATGATGACATGACGCGAGTCTACACGGTTCGATGTAACGGTAAAAGTATTAAAAGATCCGTTTCTAGTTTATGTGCATTACCTGTAAATACTAGAGATTAAGTTTCGATTGATGAATGAAAATACCACATCATTCGTTCTTGATTTGTTGTTCACATACATTATGTAATATCCTACCAGTAAGTACTTAAATTCAACACCTATATTGTGATGTAATTAACAGTTTGTTGCAAGTACTGTAAGGTGATTTTGAACGAATAATGTATAACTCATTCATATAGGTACCCATAATTGTGCGCGTTTGAGATGTGTGGAAGGCATTCTTTGCGAATACTGTGTAGGTAACTTAATTGTTAAAGTAAATTGTTTAGTTTATTTTCTGCACAGTTGGTTTCGAGTATTTAGAATCGTTTTTAGTTTATAAGCATAGTTTATCGTTTTAGTTTAGTTTGAGAAAAGGTCCTCACGGTCCTTTTGGTGGGCGGCTTGTTCGGTCTATAATTAAGTAATATTAGCAGGTAAGAAATCAGTGTCCAATATACCTTTGTGATGACAACACGTTGTTTCATTTCAAACAAATAAGAAGAAAAAGTGAACCTTAACTACATTAACACTTATTATTCCGATCATTATTCCCATGTGAGATCTTAAGGTTAAACTTATTATAGGAGATTAGTAACCTCAGTCACGCTTTCAAAGTGTTGATGATGTACTATATCTTCTTTTACGAGACTTGAATCATTTATGATTTAACATGTATGTCTAAAAATGACACTTATGTATGTGATAGTATCTCTTAAAATACAGAGGTTGAATGTTCACTTGTTTGTACAAATAGAAATAACTTTCAAAATAGTATTGTAGCGTTTATTTTTAAGTAAACAGTTTCACGAGTTTGTTTAATAGTTTGTTAAACTTACATAATTTGTTATTATCATATGTAGTTACTTAAAAACATCTAAATTCTAAATTCAAACCATTTATTTCAATACCATTTACAGGCACTTTTGAATTGTGAAAGCATGCTAAAGTCTGTCAGTTAGTCAAAAATAGTTTAAGCTACTTGCCCGTTCGAAGCGTAGATTCCTATGGAGAAGAACGGGCAAGAAACTCATGGTTACTCTTTTTCCACAACATTTAGAATGATCTGATCTGCAAATAAAATGAGCTGATCGCAGAGACCTGAAACTTGGAGGGTGTGTTTTTTGTATTACGTAGGCGTCCAATAAGAAAAGATTTTCCGAAATTCTACCCCTAAGGGGGAGAAAAAGGACGGCAAAGTTTGTATGAAACTCTGTCATTTGTAATCTGAATTCGTATGGCCCATGCGGGCGAAGTCGCTGGCGGAAAGCTAGTTTATAAGAAAGTGCTTATAATAGCTCATTATTCGAGTGCTTATCAGAAGTTATTAACTTAACACCTATATTACCTAAGTAGGCCACACTCATCGTTTTCCGTTTCACACCGACGCGATGTTTTCGTCCGATTGTGATATGTAAAAGCCTCGGTTCACACGAGGTGATGTCTAGAAACTCCGACCTATATTGTAGTGTGTTATTAAATTTTCCTCGTTTGTGTAGCGATGTCTTTGACCTCATTCAACTGAATGGATGGTTTCTTTCGTCTGTGGTGTTTTTGTTGAGCGGTTGAGTAAGTCATTGATCTAAGTCTAAGGTAAAAGTATGCGCTGGGAATGTGATATTACGTAGTGGTGAACAATGCTTGTATCACAATCGTTGCAATTCGAACGTTGCGTATCGATTGCACTAACATATATTTTCTTTTGCTATCTTAGTTTTTATCTGACACTTAAGACACTTGTGGGTATGGGCCATGGTTTAATTGAGGTTGTTTAATCAGCCATTTTTAATATGTAGGTAGCTTGGTGATTTCATAAACCAGTATTATTAGGTAAATACTTATTTGCACAATCAAAGATAAAGAAATCTTCTTCAGTCCGATAAAGCCAGAGTCGAATTTTTTTTTATAGTCCTTTTCGTGGAGGCAGACGCGAGGACAGGAGTTCGAAAACTGTTTAATAGTCCAAAAACATTTATCTTGTCTTTAAAAGATGGCCTATCCTAGTGGATTGATGAGTGAATGGCTTAGCATGAGATCCTCATTCAAAAATCCTGTATGCTAAATTAAACTATCAAAGAGTGTGTATAAACTAATAAACTCTCGTTTTCTAGGGCTGCGCGGATTTCACTTTCCATGGCGGCCGGCCAGCGGGGTCGGCGACCGCACCCTGCGCATCCACCACACTCGACATCACGCCAGAAGGCTCACTCTGTACCAATGTCTCGTATATTCACTTTTGAACATTTAGGCTATATTTTTTTTCAATAGAAGCCGAAGTCGAAGCCGTATAGTTTATCAAGCAATACAGTACCTACCTATTTTGGTTACGACAGTAACAATGTGCTATCAGTGAAAAGGCGTAAAAAAGCGTCGTCCCTCAATACCTAGGTCGCGAAGTACTTTTGTTGCTACAGCTTTTTTCATGCGCTGTTAACAATGGGTCTTCTGTATCTACATTTCGTTCATTGTGCTCTGTGCCCGCGCAAGTGATCATTAGGCAATTTTAATTAACTGATGAACAGATAAGTGTAATGTTTTGTTTTCTTAACGTAAGACTATGTTGTACCTTTTAATTAAACTTTACGTTTCGCGGAGCAGATAAGACATTGTTTGTTATTCATGTAGTGATCCTAGTTAAGTATAAGATGGATTTAATTTATCGTTGTTTATTCCCGTAAAGATTTTGTAGGTGACGCAGCGGAGGGTGTGCAATGTATTTAAAATTTTATCTTATAGTTACCTATTGGATAGATCCCGCTGAAGTCTTTGTGAGATTCAAAGATACCTACCACTACTACCAGTATGTAACAGCTAGCTGGTCCAATGAGCTGTATTAATTAACTGATATAATGGCAAACTATAATATATCCACTCAATATTAACATAAGAAATCCGAAAGTAAACAATAAAATGCAAATAGTCAAACATTTTAAACGACGAGTGTACGCAAACAAGTGACTTATAAATCAGTGTCAAGGCGTGCCCGCGTGCGCCTGCGCAGGGGGCGGAGCCGCGCGTCCGCGTCGTGGTCGAGCGCATGCGCGGTGCAGGTGCTATTGTGCTTGGTGATCAAATAGACGCGAAAAGCGTGACTCTGTACTGTGTAGTGTTTAGATATTTTTGTATAGTAGAACAAAGTCTATACTTTGTTTTTTTTTATTTAATTTACAGTTACGAGACTCCAGTCCAGTAGTTGCTTATTTTAGAAGGTTAAGACCATTAGTAAACAATTGATACAAATGGGCATATCTATCCTATCACTAAATACATAGGTAACTGTTGTTTTACTCCGGAAATCACAAAAACATAATCCATACAAAGATAAATTGATATTTACTATAAATAAATAATACGCAAAATCATAAATAAAGTCATTATTGAAATGGTTTCCAAGTTATTCCGCCAACCGCAACGGAAGCTCGCACATAATTTCCGCAAACTTAATTACCATAAAACTACATCGCTACCACAGTACGCCAACACCGACCGTAAGTAGTTTAGCACGGGTTTAATTAGCCAATCGATTAAGTGGCTACATGAGCTTACATGACACGTGATCCGATTAACATCTGACCAACTTATTGATTGAGCGGCCTCCAAAAACGGAAGTATTATGACTACATAGTCCGGCGCGAGCCTTATTACGAAACAGCCGAGGAAACCGAATCAAAATCCAAATAAGAAAGCATCGCATTCCAATATAATTACAAAATCGATCGACGTGTTTGCTTTGGGCGCTAGTGAAAGCAGTTGCGTCATGTTACGCCGATTGGTCGCCGCCGCGCACGACATCGCCCGATCGTGCACGAACTCGCCCGAACGTACACGACCGCTCGCGAACATACCCGAGCAACGGTTCCCACGTTTTGACATTACCCGAGTCGTAATTACTAATTAGAGAGTGAAGTTTTTGGAGTTGGACATAAAAGTCGCTGTTTTGGCGCGTAATTCTTAATGAATGCTGAGAATTAAAGTTTTTAATGGTGCCGTCCATCATTTTCACACGTTTAATGTTCTAAAGTAGAACAATTTGATGGGTTTTGTAATAATGAGTTGTAACTTTCATCTAAATGGACGTATGTTGTAGATGGAAAGATAAAAGTGTTCGTCATCATCATCACGCAGCTGTGCAGACGATCGTGATAATGATTGCTTAATGCGCTATATTTCGATGATTTATTTATGGCTGATTAGATATTGCTTATGTTTGGTTGATTTGGTTATTATGTAATTTTATTTACCATTGAAGTTTTTCACATTAGTTATAGGCAAAGTTGATAAAGTACCAATTTCCTGTGGAATAATAAACACAGGACAGTCAGCAAAAAGACTTGGAAAATTCGACACAAAATGATTTACCGATACTTGTTTTACTTGCATGTCTTACTAGTTATGTAGGTTAACATAAATTGGGTCGTTTACCATATGAAAAACAGTTACTACTACGGAAATTAATTTAAATTCTAGAACAGAGTGGACTGTAAAGGGAGGCCGATCGAGACCGGTAGTAGTTTTGATTCAACTAGGTATAACTTAAAGTTAAAAGTTTAAACCGTTAACGATGTCAGGTTAGTGTCTTTTCACATATCTGATGGTCGTATCGAGCTAGTGGGGAAAGCTGTTTTCCTAACGTAATAATATATTATAATGCTCAGTTCATGCTCTCCTTGAAAATCATGCTCGTAAAACTACTTCGGATGAGCACGTGTTTCAATGGGCTATCTATCTCATATTCATTTACAATGAATGAATTCATCTTTTTTATCATTAATACTACTTAAATACGATCATCACACATTGAATAAAATAATCGGTCTGTCTGAAGATTTGTGAAAACGGGTCTCAAATCTGACTCAGTGAAAACTTCACGACTCATTTTAAGCGGCACAAATTATGCCATTACATGAGTGGTCGTAGAAGAAAAAAGAGCTATAAAGTCGGATATGGAAGAGATTGCCAAAGGCTCAGTGTTATTACCAAAACACGTGTATGAAATCACCAGGTCAGTGTACCATGTATTTTGCCGCAAACCAGTTCAAATGTAAATAATAATTAACTTTCAGTTTCGACGTGACCATTGTAATGGTTATCTGCTGACCCACATACTGTGGTGTGTTTTATAGCGTGACGTTTATTGCTTTTTAGTCATGCCTTGCTCTATATAGCTTTAGTTATCAATGAATTAATTGTTTTGACAATGGATTTTAAATTGAAAAAAACCGGCCAAGTGTGTGTCGGGCCACGCGCAGTAGGGTTCCGTAGTAGGAGTTAGTTAGTCGACTATAACTCTGTAACCGGTTAAGCCTACTTAGCCGTGATAGTTTTCCTTGTAAGTTAATTACATGTACTACGTCTGTGATTTTTTTCACATTTCTAGGTACAGCCATTCAAAAGTTAGAGGGGGGGGTAACTCGTATCGAACAAAAATTTGCACTGAAAAGCTAGATATTTCGCAAATGGCTCGCTTAACCAAAAAATGGTCTTCACACACCCATAATATTTTTAGAAGACCTATCTAACGATACCCCACACGTAAGGGTACGCGAGAAAAAAAATATTCATCCCCGCTTTACGTGTTTGGGAGCTACCCTAAAAAAAATATTTTTCAAAATTTTATTTTACCTCTTTCTCGGCGTAATCAATATACATATCCATACTAAATTTCAGCTTCCTAGTAACAAGAACCTCGGAGCTATGCCGCGGACAGACAGACAGACAGACAGACGGACATGGCGAAACTATAAGGGTTCCTTGTCGGACTACGGAACCCTAAAAAGAAGAGATTAATTAATCTTCAGTTTGTGAAGAGCTGAATAGTTTAGAATAGTTTTAGCTTTTTCATTAACATCGAATATTATTCGTATTATTATTATTTCATAGAATAATATATTTGAAAGAATGTTATTATCTAATAATAAATTGTGTGTGTAAATATTAATTGTGATATCCGATCAACGTTGTTTCAGTTATTTACACTGAAATTACCAGGCCTTGTAATTAAGGTTAAATATAAACATAATTGTGTTTATTGTTATAGTCTGTACCAATGGATTTTACGAAAAATATAAACAAAATCATAACCTATTTATTCCATTTTTTCCATATAGATAAATGAAATGGCATTAAATGATGATGATGTTTATAGCATAAAATTGACCATCCTTACGCCATTTTATTAAATTCTGTGGCAGAATTAGCACAAAATAGGTTACCACTTTGTTTAAATTTTTCGTATTTTTTGGTACAGATTTTCGTTTTCTGACACAATTTCCAACAAAGTTGCTAACTGAACAACTCTCTTTAAATTTTAGGAAGCATCTAATTATGTTCTAAGTGAAAATCTTATGAATCATTGAGACAGGATTAGGTGGCACACTGAAATTGCGAAGTATGGAGCGTACTGTCAACTGTAAATCTTTACGAGTAAATTATTTATCACTTAGCAAAAAAAATAACATAAATCAGTCATTTTACCTTCAATGCAATTTCTGTTGCAACTCAGAATGAAAGAAAATGCGTGGAAATAGAAATTCTATTGAATTTCGTTCATATTAATGACAATTAGTATAAAAACTAAAAGTTTCCTGAATGTATGGTGTGCCCTATTTAATTGTATTATAGCTCGAAAAAAAAAGACTCAGGTGAGCTTAATAAAAGTAACTAACGCAACCTATATACATATAGAATTCTTATTTTTTCAACAAAACAATATTGTTATTATTGGTGATTTTCACGAATTGTTTTTGCGTTGCAGTTGTCAACAGGTAAGAAGACGTTATAGTTTGATGAACCGTCGCGACTAGGACAATTGTTTAGGCAGATATTTAGTGCTTTCATTTCTACGATAATTAAAAGAAGATATTACAAGCATGAATGGAGGAGACAGTAATAGAAAATGTCGAGTATTTTTATAATAACCGCCTGCACTTGAGTGAAGTGAAGCGTCGCCGCGTCAGACAACTAGTGCGTGACGATTTTCGTCTTACTTTCGATGGTTCTACATAATTGGCCACTCGACTTTTTCTGTTATGATTATTTTAGTTTGCACTAAACATTTTGTTTGATGACTTTAAAAATCCTTTATTTCATCACGCTAGTTTTCTTCGAGGGGTAGGCAGACATGTGCAATTGGCACGTCCATATTTTGTCACTTGAGTTGAAGTCCCATGTAATTAAACAGGCGAGAGATTTTTTAATTATGATGATTTATTAATGAATAGCTACTTAACGCATCTGGATAAAAAGTAGCTTATAATAAGTCGTCCCATCTAGTCTAAGACGAAATTTCATCCAAATTGATTCAGCCGTTTTGCCGTGAAACTTTGGCATTTGTAATATTATTTAGGATGGTTTCATAGTCATGGCCTGGTGGTTAAGGCACTTGCATTTCGTATACAATTGTGCGGGTTCGAAACTTGTATAAAAACCTGTATAGAAGTCACAATTCTGACTTTTCTAAAGTCATTATATCATGTCTAAGTATATTAAATTATACATTAATGATTGAGACAGTAAAGAAAAATTCGCGATGAAATCTGAACTAAATAGTCTGAAATCTCTAATCCGTCTTGAGGAAGCGTGGCTCATGCTTTCTCTGTATGAAAAGAGGCACTTCCTTAACAGTAGAATAGTAAATAGGCCAAAGATGATTGATTGTTGTTACATCTATCAAGCCTTTAAACACCAAAAATCGAATTGTTCAATTACACTATTACAACTTCTATTCAATCAGAACAAAAACTAAAAAAATGCAAAATAAAAAATCAATTGCCGCAGCTGTACCCGATGGCACAGTTTCAGTGATGTAAGGCGCGTTTCACACGAGAACCGAGATCATCGTTACACAACACCTGGCGAGCGACGCCGGGCTTTTTGTCACACTTTGTTTTATTCGGTATATCGGGCTTTTTTCTCACTTAATAGCTATCTATACATATAAAATGCTTTGTCCTGAATGACTGGCGGATCAACGCACAGCCTAAACCGCTGAGCGTAGATACCTAAAACTTGGAGGGTGTGTTCTTTTTCTGACGTAGACATCCGATAAGAAAGGATTTTCCGATAAGGAGGAGGTGAAAAAGGGCGGTAAAGTGTGTATGAGACTCTGTAATTTTTACTTTGAATTCGTATAAACCACGCAGGCGAAAGCTAATTGAATAAAAACTATTACATTGTTCTTGTCTTAACTAATTAGTATGTTTTGTGACTGAGTATTTATTTCGATGGTTATGGTGTTTTAAGATTTTATTTGTTAGTTTACCCATGATTTGTCATACTCTCTTTATAGATAGAGAAATTAGGCAATTATTTAAAAGAATTAGAGAAATTCCTTATTGTAGTAAATGACCCAATGACCAATAAGGCTCTGAATGGAACGAATGGTGATGATGCTACAATTTTGAGGCTCGGTTAGTTGATTCTATCTCTTAGATAATTTCACGAAGCCCAGTTTAACAATGTATTTATTCTGGCCATGCATTACATCGCAATCGATGGGTTAATAGCCATTATTTCCAAATCGGCGCTGTGGTTGAATGTTCATTCGCTCATTATGCGCAGCGGGACGATTTCCAGGTCAATGCTGCTGACGACACGCGACCCGCATGCTGGCTTTTATTGAGGATTATCCTTAATCATGCTACTGGTTATCTTTACTTAATTAATTAGCTTATCTTTTAGTTTCACGATTTGACTCATTAGCCTTGAAATGGCTAAGGACTCTTTAGTAAATAATTACGTTTTCGAAGCAAACATTGGCAGATCCAACCCACATTTGGCTTGTTGTCATCGGTTTATGCCTTGTTGCAGAGACTACTAAATTCTAAACATATTATAATGTAATGTCTAGTTACTTTTTGGTATTAATCTATAGGTACTAATTTAAAATGTGTATTTATCCCACGAGTCTCTCGTGTCGGTTTTCAGAGGACTTGTATTATGAATTCGCAACTTCTTGACGACATTGGACCTCACCGCCGCCCGCACGGCCTCGGTCGATCACGCAAAAATATAGTCTTCAATAAGTGTGGTTGATAATGAAAAGAACCAATATAATAAACAAGTATTATCGAGAGGAAATAATCTACGCAGTTCCTGTATGTCGGGAGATTTGAAGTTTTTTTTACCTTGCCTTGTAAAACATTGTAATTATAAATAGTGAAGCGTTTGAAGACCGCGATGTGCATCAGTTCTCAGCACTGCAAGCTTATCGCTGAGGCCATCGGTCTGACCTATTTCTATGTTCAGTTTTACTGAACTTTCGAAAATAATACATATTGTACTTGAAACAGCAGCAGCTATGCGGGGTCTTTGACTTATGATCTTGTGGTGGTAATCAGTAATTAAACTTTTTCTAAGTGGGAGGGGTGAATGAAGTGTAACTTATGTATCAAATAACTAATCTTCGCAAAAATATTTGGTTTTTACGATTTTACTTCGTGATTAATGAACTATAAAGGTTCGTGAACTAAATATTTTTATATGACTTCATAAATTGTCTTTAGTTTCCCCAAGCTTAGGAAATTAAAATAAAGAACATTTTCCTGTACACGTGAAAGGCAGCACGTCTGTTGCTGAAAGTTATCTTAGCATGCGATGTAACACTCATAATTGCAGATTGATTATCCGGCGGCGAGCGAGGCAGAAAGTCCAAGCGTTACGTAATCCGGGGTTACTGTAGTTAAGTATACTCACAGTGCGCAGTGTCCCGTCGCGTAGAAAGTGAAAATATCAGCGGCGCAAGCGCATGCTCCGCCTGCACTCACTTTCCTCACACCACTCTCACTCGGATCCCAAGCCTTGCACACTTAATCAATTTATTTAAATAATACAAAAATCCAATTGTATAATTTTATAACACTGCGAATTCGCTATTCCGAATTCCGAATAAAAAAAGTGGTTCGCGTCAGTCTGGCGACCGTGTGCGGTGCAGTGCGTGCTCGGGTGTTGTCGGCAGTCCGTGCCGGCGCGTCAGGTGCGACTGTCGGTGAGAGCTGCGCCGGCGCACCTCGTGTTGTGTAACTCTCCACTGCCGGTGGGATGGTGTGAAGATTTTGTCAATTTTTTTGAACATTCCATTCGATGAGAATCTAGGTCTCGTTACATCATTTTGGTTTTGAGTATTTTCTCTTCAAATTGATAATTTATGAAGTCCCAAGCGTAAGGCGATTATGAATTACATTATTGAACATCTTATCAAGTAGAATAAGTAATGATCTGAAATGATTACGATTAAATTTAGGATAAAGAATTATAAATTATTTAGTTATTCAATTAATAAACTACTTTACTTATCTCACAAAACTTTCGAATGTACTCGACAACTATAAAATCAAAATAACATCAAAACACTGTCGCTGTAAACCAAACATTTCCTGAACAAAGCTCCGTGTCAGCGCACGCATGACGCAACGGCCGGACGCGGCAATTACCGGAGAAAACTCGTCCGAGCTCCGGCCGGCTCGCGTGCCGGACACGGGCCGGACACATGGCACCGATGTGTAGCAGGTGGCGTCATACTACACGTGGACTTTTAAGGTAGGTTGCGTTTTTGGGGCACCGGTCGGTGTTAGGTGTCGGCGATGATTATGACTGATAGAGGTGACTGCGGTGCCGCGATGTCTCGTGATGTTCGAGTGAGGTTTCACGTGGGCTAGTTGAAGGACACCCATAGCAGCAGACGTCTGAGATAGGTAACATCTGTGTGTATATGAGTTACAGGACTCTCTGTCTAAAAGGAATTTACGCGAAGAGAGGGTGGCGGCGATGTGGATGTGTATGAGATTATACACATCCACATCGCCGCCACCCTGCTACTATAGTAATTTATGTTGATATTTTTAAGTAGCTGTAATATAGGTAGGTTTATAAATATGTCCGTAAATTAATGATCTTTATAGAAAATATATCTCTGTACGTAGTCTGTATTATAAGCGGCATCTCGTTGTTCTGAAAACAGGTAATAAAATGTCCCTTTTGAGCTTTCAATAATTGAAAGCTCAAAAAGGGACATTTTATTAGATATTATAATATCTCTGTATCAAATTAGATTTAAAGCAAAACAAACAGTCTATACTTTCGCATTAGCTACTAGCTGATTTCTTGTTGTTTATTTTAGGAGTCTATTGTCAAAGAAAGTAGGTGCCAATATTATTGAACTTTAGATTGTAAACAAGTTTACTATGCAGCTCGCGTCACTTTGTCCAGCTGTCAAGCGAACTTATTCTTACTGCAACATTTATGTTAGCATTCAATCTCATTAACACATTGAAACAGCTCCTCAATACACCTCTAACTAGACGATGTCGGTATGAAAACAAATAAAACTAGCTATCGATCGCGGCTTCGCTTTATTCTAACTTCAAGGCATTTAAGACTTAGTATGTAATATTAATCTTACTGTATAGAAACCGTAAATGTGGGGCTAAATTGTGCAGCTACCCTTCGACTACTAGTGAATTATTCGTACTGATCATAATAATAATATCGCTGTTTGTGGGGTATTCTGTGAAGATACTAGACCACATACAAATATCTAAACATACCTGTTTAACGCACACTAATAAATGAAATACGTGAACATGCAAGCTTTTGGAAGAAATATTTAGGAAAAAATATTGAATCAAGTCTGAAGTCTTAAACCGTCCATATTTAAACTTATATGCATATATGTTTAAATATGGACGTATCGGAAAACCAGTGCCTAGATTACATATCTCGTCCGAAACCAAAATAAACGAAGTCTATTAATAAAAAACTTAAAAAAGAACTGCAATTTCGCAGAATGACAGGCAATTATTTATTAAATTAAATCTGCAGACATTTTACTTTCCTATTAAACGGGATTCGAATAATTAATTAACAACGTATGATGAGAGGGTATCAATATATCGTCAGACCGCTTTATTAAGAGACTGGTATTTCTAAGAAAATATTAAAATATTTTGCACTACTTATTTTATATATGCAAAATTAACACTGTCCGCTGTCTAGACAGTGTAAGAATACGTTTATGTAAATAAAAAAATATATAACCCTTTAGAAACTCTTTTTGCGATCCCCCAAAACCCTTATAGCAATTACACTTGATTTTCGTAGAACGATTAGACAGTGGTCCCTACTCCTACACAATACCAGTAATGTGGATATCCATGTAATAAAGATAAGCCTGTTGCCATCGACCGGCCACATATCTGAAGTCCAGCCTCGTATTGAGAAATTCCTGATCGAAAAACCGAATAACTCCGACTGACGATTGAACACGATAACAGGGTCGAGCGGACCCTGTTATCGTGTTCAATCGTCAAGTCAAAGAAAAGTCGTCAAGTCCATCAGGTAAGTGCGAGTCGGACTTACACACGGAGGGTTCTATACCATCGTGCAGGATATATAATGTACCTATTTTAATTTTTTATTACGTGTTGTAATAGCGACAATATTAATTACACGCTAAGGGCATCTCCTAGTGGGGTACGGGCCTCGGCTTAGGGCGTCGCTGGGGGAGGACAGCAAGGGACAGGCTGGATCAGAATAATTATATGATTATTATAATCGGGAATTTTAAAGCTATTAGCTCAGCTCGCGGGCTGGCTCGTCGAGCTAATAATAATACGGTCTCGTTGGTATCCTTTGGCGGCGGAACTGTAAAAATGTTTATAATGTATATAATTTATGCATATAACATATGGTTAAAAGAAAAGAGGTCTGCTGAAACCCATGAATTTCGCCATAGAGATAATATTATCTAAAGTTTTCGCGTCCATCGCAGGTATCCGGTTCACATCACCATATCGGTGTCAAGTATGGTGTCAACACTCTATGTACATACATAATTGTTATGTAAGTATATATATAAGCGATTTAGTATGTTATGTGTGTTAGGCTCAGTTTCATATGAATACAACATCGGGCCCGAATTAATATATTCAGAAGTAAAATATTTATTTCCTTCTAACTATTTGACACGCAAAAAGGTAAGTAATTTTATTAATAAATCTTTCAAGATTAAGGGATGGATTTGTAGCAAATTAACAATAACAGCAAATAATCCTACTTATAATTAATATGATATATCTTACTTATAATATAGTTCTAATATTATATATGTGGAAGTGTGTGATGTGACCTATGTATGTATATTTGTTACTCTTACACACAAAAACTGCTGAATGGATTTGGATGAAATTTGTTACGCAAATAGTTTATAACTTGGATTAGCACATACCATACTTTTTATACGAGTATGCACAGTAGTTCTACACGGATGCGGGTGCAACCGCGGTAAAAACGTAGTATTAAATATTGCTTCCCAAGTAGTTCATATTTTCAAAACTTACTGAGGTACTTGAACTAAAATGTATATCTAAATAATAATTTATTTAACTTTCAAAATTTTAATTTACCAATAAATTAATTAAGACATACATATTAAATAGCTCGTGTCTAAATATAAACTGTATCAGACGCCCCGAAGCCTACATTCCGGTCGGTAACACCCATGCCCGGTCATTAGCATGTGGACGAGAGTGATGCGCGTGCGCATAATCTGTGCATTGTGTAACACCCGCTCCGGTGAGTGAGGTGTCGCGGGAGGATCTCGCTCCTAGAACACTTTCTCCTCATGAGTTAGTATGTTTTATCATAATTACGTATCTAGTATTTAGCTTTTTTATTTGTTTACATAGCTACTCGTAATAAACATATTACTATGTATTCCTCACCGTTAGTCCACACTTAGAAAGTACATTGGACTTTAAAAAAGGTACTTGCCAGGATTCGAACCCGCACACTCGTCCACGAGAGGCTATTACGAAACTCTTTCAAACATCTATACATATAAAATGATTTGTCCTGAATGACTGACGGATCAACGCACCGCCTAACCCCTGATCGTAGAGACCTGAAACTTGGAGGATGTGTTCTCGATAAGAAAGGATTATCTGAAATTCTACCCCTAAGGGGGTCAAAAAGAGGGGTAAAGTTTGTATGAAACACTGACATTTTTAATTTGAATTCGTATAGACCCACTGGCGGAAAGCTAGTCACTGAATTTAATTATTGACTACAAATCACGCTTGATTTACTCTAAGAGCTGGCCAGGCATAGGTCCCTACAGCAGATCTCTATATAGCCAGTTTCAGTCACATGTAATTAAGAAAGAGACATCAATTTGAGACAAATCTAGCTTCTAAACCACAAACGAGTTTCACATGAAAATAAATAACACCCTCAAGATTCGAACTCCGGAGCTCGAAGCCAAGTGCTGCAGACAAAATAAAACAATTGCTTGTATGAGGTTATGATTTTAGTTGAATTTAGTCCGATTTAAAAGGTGGCGAATCGTGGAACTTGTGAGTAAAGCTGAGATGAAAATTGTAATGTGGATTGTCACCAAGACATGTCTACACTTTTTAAGCCAAAGAAAGCGTCGTTCATGGCTTTTTCTTTCTTAGCAGTTGCGTCATACTAGCTTGGTGCTAATGTTTTATGGTAAAAGGTCTATTTGATGAGTTTGTTACGAACTTGTGAATGGGCTTCAATAAACAGCTGTGAATGGCCGGTGTTTGTGCAATAGTTGGCGACATTGTATTTACGTACTGTTGTAGAAAACCTCGATGAATGCATAAACTCATTTTTTTCTGGTTGGTTAATAAAAAAATATTAGGTATGTAGGTTTTTGGTTATTATTTTGTAATTTGGTGTCGGATGCATATGAGAAGTTAGAACTCTCCTTGATCTTTTGTACGGCAAAACCTACCCAATGATTGGAATTTTGTATATTCTTTATAGCTGTTTCCCGCGGTTTCACCCGCATCCCGAGGGAACTACTTAGCGCACCCGGGTAAAAAGTAGCCTATGTTGTTCCTCAGGGTCTATTCTATCTCTGTACCAAATTTCATTTATATCGGTCCAGTAGTTTTGGCGTGAAAGCGTAACAGACAGACAGAGTTACTTTCGCATTTATAATATTAGTAAGGAAGTAAGGATTAAGCTCGCTATATATTTCAGAGATAATAGAGAGTGTAAAGTTGCAAAAATGACGTGTCCTTATTTAAGATCAATATAATTTACGACTGTATGTTTGATTTTATAGAATAAATGGCATAGTGGCCCAGATTTTAAGGAACACTGCTAAAATAATGTTGGATTATGAAGAAATTGGCATAAGTATCTAATTCTATAAGCATCAGACTCCTGGTGCTTAGAGACGACAGTTTAAATAAAGTTCAATTTCGAATATAGTTTAGCCCAGTGATACAGATTCCTAGAGAAAAATGGAGCTAGCATAGTTAGCTAGCTTGTTTGATCACGTACTAATCGAACAATAACTTTAGCAAAGCAACAAATTAATTTAAAATCGCCAAATAATATTAATGTTCTATTGTAACCTGAACACTACACTTTCTGAGCGTCAGCGAATTCGCGTCACTTTCCTTACATCCGGCACTTGGCGCAAATATCAAGTGTTATGTAACGTGAAATCTGTTTTTTGTTTAGAATTATGTTACGATTGTGAGCTGAATATTAATGTATCCGTTTTAATGTATTATTTATTGGGAATTAGAATTAATTGTCATTTATATCAGTAACCCAACTTCGCTAATAAATGTAAAAACTTGATTCTAACTCAGTCAGTCCTCAATAAAGATCCGATTATTTATGTAGTTAAAATTTTGTGTAGACGTCATAAAGGCGACCAAAATGGAATACGTAATTAAAAGACTAGCGGTTTCCTGCGAGTTTCATCCCGAAGAAACCACTTTGTTCACCCAGATATGTTGATCCTATATGTTAATCCAGCTCATAAACTAAGTGTGTATCTGTAATTTCATCCAAATCCATTCAGTCGTTTTTGCGTAAAAGACTAACAAACATACATACATCATTATTAACTTTCGCATTTATAATATTAGTTGGAAGTAGGAATATCTTAGTCAAGTTTCGTACGAAACAAAACGTGGTTTTTAAGTATGGTCCTTTAACCAATCCTATCAATAAACCATAAGTACTTATAATGAACAACATTTGATAAGTTGCGTATTATTAAATCCTTTTACTAATCAGCTAATTACCAACCACTTACACTCGGCAAGCCGGCCATGATTTAGCGGTATTACTTCGGGAGTTTGTCGAGAACACGTCTCAGCTGACGGAGGAAAGTGCCCGCTTGAATAATGTTTTAACAACCAGTAAAGTCATGACACTTCATTAACTTATCATCGGGAAAGTACTTCAATCGATAAGTATTGTATTTATTACTGCCGTTTAGTAGCTCTTTCACCCGTATCTAAAGGGAACTATTTCGCACTCCCAGATAAAAAGGTATTGTATATTTGTACTAAATATTAGACAAACTGGTTCAGTAGTTTTTGCGTTAAAGAGTAACAAACATACAAACATCCTTAGAAGCTCTTTATAATAATAGCAGGATTGATTGTTGTGGTCAGTGTTGTATCCAATACTGTTTTTGAAGCTCATTTACTTGGGTGGCGAAATTTAGATCGCGCGATGTAAGTTATCCATTTCCTTGCTAAAGTAATAAAACCACCTCTATTTTATTAATGTTGTTCAAAAAAAAACCATTATATTGTAAGGCTGAAAATTAACACGTCAAAACATCCACCCTACACTACTTACCATGTTTATTGCTAGGAAGAAGTAGTGAGGTTCCATGGTATTATCAGCATTCCAACTTGCAATTTTTTTTGGAAGTAGGCGTCTTCAATGGTATTCTTCAGCAGTATATCAATAAGTTTGCCTTTAGCAAGACTAATTTGTCTACGTCAGAAGATAACGAAATAATAAAACACAACAGCTTAACATTAATTGATAGTCTACTATGATGCATAGTCTGCTATATTTAGTCCTGTGCATGAATACATACACGCCAGTGATGTTTAGAAAAAATCTATACGTCTAGTGGTGTTTGAGGAAAACCCACAATATATATTAAATAATATGTTCCAACATGCAGATTAATTATATCCGTGCCAACGTATAGTTATCCGGTTATTGGCACAATTGTATTCCACCGTGTAACGAGAGAGTGTTTCCTACAATCACTTTTACTTCGCACATAATCTATAGTAATATTTCATTGGCCGTCATCGCGTTAATTGTATTTAATTAAATAATTCGACGCTTATGATAGTTTCTAGTCGGATGACGCGGTAGAATGAGAGGAATGTGCTGTGTGCTGTCTGTTGATTGAACACCTCTATAATATAAGAAGCCTTTTCGTTAATGATTTTCCTGTTATTGTTAGATTACCGATAGTTCATGGCAAGAAGTTGATCGTAGGTAGGAATTATATAATGAGTAACCTGTTTTCTGCGGTTTCATCCCTGTATCTAGGACCAGGAAAACAGGGTTACGTTACGTACCCGGATAAAAAGTCTGCCTATAACCGTCTTCAGGGTCTCATCTATTTCTGAACCAAATTTTATCTAAATCGGTTCAGCCGTTTTATCGTGAAAGCGTAACAAACTCGCTTTCGTATTGATAATTATTAACATCTATCCGTAAATCTTTTGACCACAAAAGAGATTTGATTTGGTTAGAAATAATGGGAAATATTCTATTAATTTGATCAAATAATACATGATTTGCAATTTATATTAGGTTCTTAGCTAGTTTTAAATATTAACGATCGACCATTTCCGAGCCAGCACCGGATCCAATGTCGCAACTCGGAGTTAAGCAAATATCCTATTTCCAGCACTAGGCTTAGACAAGATATTATTGTATAAATCTAGATTCAAGCGGCCACAGTATTATCGTAAGAGCTCGCTTACATAGCTAATGGCTAGTTGTGTTAGACCACAAAATACCTACATAAAGTTGTGGCGTTATCTCTATTGGGGACTACACTTTCATGTTCAACCACTAAGTCGGTGAAATATTTAGCACTTACTGTGCCCCACAGTTTCACTTGTAGCTTGAGGGATGTACTTCATGAACCCAAATTAAAAATAACCTTCATAAGTTTATTTTTTTCTGCTACTAGTTGTTTCCCGCGGTTTCACCCGCGTCTCAAAGGAATTACTTGACGCACCTAAGTAAAAAGAAGCCTATAACCATCTTCAAGGTCTCCTCTATCTTCTTACTAAATTTTATCCAAATCGGTTCAGCTGTTTCACTGTAAAAGCTTAGCAAACTAACAAATTGAGTTTCGGATTAAAACAATAGGATGTCATCTAAATTGATTCAGTAGTTTGAACCTGAATGCGTTACATACCTACAGACAGACTGAGTTACTTCAGATTTATATTAGTAAGGATATAGCAGTATGTCTGTCTGTGGTGACTATGTAAATATCACATAATATAGTGGTTTCTCTTGTGGAATGTGTGCTGTGATATAATGCCGATGCTCCGCCTCGATGGGACCTGGCGGACTGAGAACCGGACTGGGAGGAATTTTGAAGATGTCTCCGCGTATTACATACGCGTCTGATATTTTTTAATATCCTGTATTTGTTTGCAAAATCAGCGGCGGTTATTTCTGATATCTTAAACTGTGAATATTATATGAATAAAGAAATAATTAAAACACGTAATTTTTTCATTGTTTATAATATATAATTCAAAGTTTAGATTGCTAAACGCGGCCTGCCTACGAAGAAGAAATTATGATAACTATTTTGCAGATATGGAAGAAACAAATAGAACGAATTAAATCATTGCGTTTAACAAACAATATTCTCAGTAAGGAGAGGAACTTGTAACAGCTACATGGGTCTATCGGTTAGATCGGTAAGGTAAACTGCGCTCGGCGTGGTCGGTCCGGGGATGGGTGACCGTCTATGTCATACCGAGACTCCTCCGTGGCTGAAAAGCAAGTTAATCTGATGGTCCCGGGTGTCATTTGTAGATATTTGACAGTCGTTACGGATAATCAAAAGGAAGAAAGTCTGACAATCAGTCTTGCTAAGGAGTCTTGTATTACCCGGTAACTGGGTTGTGGAGGTCAGATAGGTAGTCGTCTATGTAAATCACTGTTACTCAGTTGCATCTGGTTAGACTGGAAGCCGACCCCAACGGAGTTGGCAAAAGGCTAGGCAGATGAATAATTGCGTCGTAAAAATCATGTTTATAAGCCATTAATCCTGGTTATGCGTGAGAGCGAACCGTAGTGCTGTTGTTACACAGTAGTAAGGCTTTATGTAAACACCGGTGACTCATACTGTAGGTATATAGGTAATTGTGAATGAAAGCGAACTCGTACGGACAAACGGAACTTGTAATAATATGACTAAATGATGAATCGGTGTTACGAGTTCGTTCGTGTTCGATTGTACTATATGCATTTTTTTTTCGGATGGGAAAACAGCATCAAATTACTCCTACCGCCGTGGGTGGGGCGGGTGGGAGTGTCAGACTCTTACTGACTAAAACTCATCCATGTTCCTTCCTCAGCCCTTTATGTTCCGGGGCGCGGTAACTCTTTCGAACATCCCGTACAATGTGCTAGAGAACTAAAGGAAGATTTTTGTATCTCCCGTTAGCTTTTTTGTTAATTTATCAGATTTAAATTATCTTTTTTTTTCAGTGCTTTAATCGTAACTAATATTTTATAATATGCGAAAGTGAGTTTGTTAGTTTGCTACGCTTTCATGGTATTAAAATAGATTGCCCTATTAATCGTCTATTATTCCAGACATTTTATAGAACCTTAAATCAATTAAGTGCAAATACAATAAATACTCAGACGTCGCTTAGCCGACCGGATGTGGCGCGCAGGCCGACATCCGGCCCGGTTAATTGAAAACGACACCACTATTAGCAATCATTAAATGGAAATACATTACATTAGTAACGGCATGCGAATAAATAAATTGCACTTGTTTGACTTTATTGAGACTTTTACAAGAGAGTAAATTATACTTATTATTTCTGTGTAACACTATATTTTACTTTAAACTTATCATAATAATCTATAGTATAATTCTTCACTAATACATAAAAACCCTATCTCCCTTGGTCCCTTGGTCACGGCATCATGTTTGAACGGCTGGACCGCTTTGGATAAAATTTGGTACGAAGATAGAAGAAAACCTGGAAATGTTTCCAAGCTACTTTTTATCCGGGTGCATGAAGCAGTTCCCTCGGGACGCGAGAACGACTAGGAATTTGTATTTTGGTCGGATTTTTCAACCGTCAATATTTATCCAGACAGGCAAATTTTGTAAAGAAATTATATCAACTGTAACTTTCATATTAATTCTTTAGATAAAAGTCGATTATTTCGTAAACTTAGTCATGTAGAAATTCATTAATTGAGTTCATACATACGTAGATGCAACACCTCTCGCTAACTCACCGACAAAAACTGTTGTGTCCTGTTTATAGCATAATATCTTAGCTTCTTCATTAGGCAGATTTCTAAGTTCAATTAAAATTCTACGCGAGTTATAAACCCTCATAAAACTCATCGAACCTCTTTGCTTCATTAAAAATACAAAAGACCTCATCTAATCTTCTTTATTAGTGTTTTGTATGGTAATCGTTTGAGCATTCTATAACACACACTTTCTTCTCCTTTTCCTTCCTGTTTCGTAGTGTTTACAACCTAGATTTTAGTTCTAAATCAAGTTTTATCAAATCTTCCATGATAGACTGGTATATGTTTACTTTAAAGAGTTTGTTTGTTACGGAACTTTTGACATTAGTCTGAAGAAAAACAATATATTTAATGAACTAGACGCACCCCGTACGTTGCAATGCTATGGTTTTTTAGGCTAGGGATCTTTGTGGTAGTACACAGAACAACCCCCTAGAGTTTCATCACAATCAGTTGGATGGTTAAGGCAAACATACAAACATTTATATTTGTATCTATGTTTATGTTTATTATAGATATCGAACAATTGAATACAAATTAATAATTTTGGCTTGCCGTAATTTATTTTTTATTTTTTTATTTGCTAGTTGCACTAGGCACTTGAGGTTTACGCAAAAAATAAAATGACAATAAAACTCTTCATACAAAAGACATAAACGCGCTCACCATAATTAAAAACAACTTTATTTAACTTGGACAAGATTCTCATACAGAACTAAACGCTAAGTAAGCAGTCTCCCCCTGTGGTCGTCACCGCCCTGGTTGTAGGTGAACAGCCAGCGCAGCATCCGCCACAGAGCCTCCGTGTCCTCGCAGTGGATCTTGTAGCAGTGCTTCATAGAGCGACGGGGGAGCGTGGATGGGCTGCAACAATAGACCACGTGAAAAATTATCTGATACGGTACAACGTACAATAATAGTAATGCTCATTTTTTCTATAAGGAAGTACTGACTGACATACATTACAAGTCATGTTCCTTCTTTGTTACCAGTAAATTGGATTGCAACCAGTTATTCTATTATTTATTCTAGAATCTAGATATAAATAATTGAAACTGAAAATTTCTGGAGTTGGGTTAAAAACATAATTTTCTTTAATATTTGCTATACATTGCCGTAAAGATTATTTTTTCATCTGCAATTTAGCCGGGACCGAAGTATAAGCAACTCACGGCACGTAGTTTCTCTCAGAATGCAGCTCGCACAGCAGTCGCCGGCGACACCGCTCGCTGATCGGAGCCACGTCTGCCGCGCCGGGGTCCGACCGGCGGTAGGGTAACGAGGACGGCTGTCTGAAACAAATATCAAATAAATAAGTAAAAGAGAAAGATGGCGTACTGAGAAGGAGTGCAGTAGTGCTATGCAGATTGTTCTACGATAAGCCTAACCAATATTATAAATGTGAGTTTGTTTGTTTGTTACACTTTCACGGTAGTAGGTACTGGCATAACAACAGACAGGTTAGGTTGTGTTGTTTCTATATTAACTCCAAATTTCGCCATTAATGGCTATTTTTATTACCATCAATTTGCTTTTCGACTCCGGAGAATAACAATACTAAGACCTTCTTCATGAAAAAAAAAAGCAAATACAATTTGCCCGACTCGGGATTTAAATCCAGGACTTTATTGTTATTCAGTCGTCATTGCTGAATGACATGAATAGTCGGACGCTTTTATCGTTTTGTGACAATCGGAATTTATGATAAGGACAGCATAGATAAGAAAAATGGTTGCTAATGGACTCATCATATTTTTAGACAATTACTTTACCCATATACGGATATAATCATGTTAGTTATCGAGTCTAGATTATTGCCAAATAGGAGCGTTAGCGGAATCGATGGAGATTATTTAGGATGAAATGTCTTAATAGTCCTTTCTAAAACCAATGAAAAATGTCTAGAATGCAATTCCCCACATGCACGTTTACCCAGTGCGCGAGTTGCGCAAGAGGCGGAGGTGCGCGCGTCTTCCGCGCATGCGCGGCGCGAGTGCGCACCACCGCACCGCGCCACTACTGACACGCGCCATTGCACGGGACCACGTACTCCAAGCATGGAACCATATCTTTTGGAAGACTTGGTCTGATCAAGGGGTGATATTGAACAATTTAAATATTATTTCAAAAATAATACTGTTCATCAGGTAATTTTTGTAAAAGTTTTACGCACTACGGCTTGTATAATTTGAACGCTTCATTGAATCCTTCTAACCCAAGAATTTGAAAGCAATTCAGGGCCCTCCTTCCGTCTACCATTTAATCAATATAAGTTGCCAATAAATCCATTAGTACAATAGTTAACACAACAAATCCGCGTAAAGTCCCACCGGCTGGTCACGATTACCATCGCGGCGAGTTCCTCCACACATAAAACTTACCACTTTCTATGATAAGCAGTGCATACGTTCTGTTTCTTTTATTGCTATAGTGTTAACAAAAACACTGTCTGAGTACTGGGCTTCGTAAAGCCGCGTGTTCATTGGGGTTATACATTACCTGAATATTAACAGGTATGTTCCAACCGATAAGGTGGCCCAAGTTGTGTCTAGTCATTGCTTTATTCTTCAGGCAGGCTTTGTGAATGACTAGTGGGCAGAACAATGTTGAGGCGAGTAAGTATTATTTAGTTGGTATTTAGCCTTCCTTTGTCATGTCGCGAAATTGAGCGTTTTTTTTTCATCTATAATTTATGTTCAGCGACTTAGCAGATCAACTACAACTAAATCTTTTGAGATACTGACTAAATTATGACTGTTGTTTTACCCAATCTTTTTCATAACGCAGTTTACCTGTCAACATATTCAGGGATGGAAAATCATCAAATGATTCCTCCCATTGTGGAGTTGGAGGAAGCGTCAGACTCTCACTGACTAAAACCCAACCAAGATCCTTTCTTCACCACTGGCGTTCTAGGGCAGCGTTAAATCTTTCGAACAATCCTGCAGCCCCATCTGTCTACAGTCTTAGGCTGCATACTTGTCATACCATAAATCAGTCGTTCGTCAGTGGGTGTCGAACGTTTGACGTGCGTGTGTCGCGTGCATGCTAATCGCGTGCCACGGCATATATCCGCGATTGCAGCGCGTGCACCGTGCGCCCCGTGCTCGGCTCGTGTGTGTAGCTCATCCAGTACGTATGCGGATGTTAATTCATGGATGGGTTTACCTGTTCATTGAGTTATCAACATTTTCTTTCCTCCTCTGTCACGTCTTTCCCAACTTTGTTAGGCTAGACTTCTAGGTTTTCAACAGATACACTTGAATACGAGTATTTTTCTGGCTTCTGACCCGAGTGTGAAGTTCTACAAATGACATGCGGAACAAACAGCTTAATGTGCTTCCCAGGGCTGAAGCTGTATGAATTACCCATCCGCAAACTAACCACAGCCAGCATGGAGACTGATATAGCAGAATAAATAATGATACGACATTATGAACTTTGAGCGTATCAGTTTATTTCTACAACAATTTAAATGCTTTTCATGTTTCTATATCTGTTAATATTGTAATGTTTGTAAACCTAGATAAGTAAGTGACTAGTGTTTGCTTAGCTTTCCATTATTGTAACCGTACACAACATTGTGAAATACAAAATATCAGTATGTTGACCTAATAAACTGTAACATTTGGCGTTATCAGTTGAAGTACATATCTGATTTATTCTAATCAACGATTGATAGTTATGATGATTGCGAAATTATCTAGTCACGATATCAATGCTATGGTTTTGTCACAGTTCTAAAATACGTCTGAGAAATTAGATCATTTATTATTGTGTCACCGTTTTTTTTCTTTCGGATGGGAAATCATCAAATGACCCCACCCGCCCTGGGTGGGGCGGAAGGGAGTGTCAGACTCTTACTAAAACTCATCCATGTTACTTCCTCAGCCCTTTATATTCCGGGGGCGCAATAACTCTTTCGAACATCCCGCAGCCCATTATTGTGTTATCCTATGTAACTTATTTCCAATGGCATATACATTTTGTTGGAAACCGACTTGGAAAAATATATGTTTATTCTATTCGATACGAAGATCTATTTTACTAGGATTTTACATCCTGACTCAAAAGTCATTTTTTTTATTTCACATAGGTCTACAAATAAAGCACTTATGAAAGGTCAAATTAGTTGCACGGTTCCAAGTAGTGGGTCCTATGGAGAAGAACCGGCAAGAAACTCCGTGGATACTCTTTTCAAAAGTTGTGATTACAATATGACTTGTACAATCCCTATTGTCGAAAGCACTAGGCATGGTTAGTGTACTTACAGGTTATCGTCGACGTTGTGGATGGTGATGACGCTGGGGGTGAGCGCCGAGATGATCAGCCCCACGGGGATGAACGCCGTCACCAGGCGCAGCAGGTTCTTCCACGGGTTCACACTGGAACAATACACCGTAGTTATCCTATTAGTTAAGTTAGAATATCAAACTTATAATGTTATTGGATGGACAGTTTTGACAAAAGTAGATGAATGACATAGTATAAAACAAAGTAGTTTCCCGCTGTCTGTCTATTCTTATGTATGCTTAGATCTTTAAAAGTACAGAACGGATTTTGATGCAGTTTTTTTTAATAGATAGAATGATTCAAGAGGAAGGTTTTAGTATATTATTTGTCAAGTTTTTGTGTACGTTGGCTAAAATATAATGATATTTATTTGAGGTGCGGCCCACACGGGTGAAGCCGCTGGCGGGAAGCTAGTTATTATAATAATGATTATAGATATTTTCAAGAAAGATTATAAGTGTATTAGGATTTTCCCAAACTTTTTACTTTCACAGACATTTTTTATTTTATTATTTCGCGCTTATTTTATTTTTCTATGTAATCCTCTTACTAAACAAGAAAATACAGAGCTAGTCGACATAAAACATTTGGAAAGTAGATCTAGAAGGTGGTCGCATTAAAAGATCCTGTATTGTGTGGTCATTTATCATTATATTCAAATGGACCGGTGGCGCGCGGCCACTGCGCAGCGCGGTGGTCTCAGATTTACTATCACTTTGCGCATGCGCATCTATCTCTATTAGTGCTTATGATATCTATCAATCATGGCGATTGTATCTTCTTGAGTATCTATAATGTCTTGTTTTTGTTATACAGAAAATAGATTTGAGTTATAGGTTTGCCCAGAGCAATGGTTATTTTAAAAAGAATATTGGAAAGCATTATCCCTATAATTTAAATAATAAAAACTTAGTCAGAAAAAAAAAACAGAAAATTATTGAATAGAACAACAATGTTTTGCATTTCACTCCGCTAACATCAAAGTTAATATGTTGTTAATACTCAATTTGAGATGTGTAAATATTATGTGTTCTTCTAGCTTCGATAAAGACAAATGGAGCCAGTGCTTTTACTCAAAATCCTTTCGCCTACACTTGCACAACATAAAGAATTGTACAACTGACACAAGTACTTCCTGACGGAGATATTTTCTCACAATATCTCCGCGGCTGTTGGGACACGCGGACAAGTTTTCACGTTTTTATGTGGTTGCAGAAAACCAGTGACACAAGCCGACGGCTCGCAAATAACTGTCGATGGTTATGTTTTGTCTTAATGTTAGTTTGTGTCACTCTCACGGGTCTGTGAGTGTTTTATTGTAACGTGTTATATGCTTTACGTAATAAGTGAAAATTTTAATATGGTAACATAGGCTTTAAAGTTATTTTGGTAGTTCCAGTCGAGCGTTGAACGATTTTCTTGATTACATTTTTCGCAATTTCTCTCTGCTAAGTAAATTCTTACATTGCTTGGCAATTTACGTTAAGGATCGGCGGTATAATGTCTTGTAATCTTAAACAACAGGACGTGCAAAAACTTTATCTTCTTTTAGAGAAAAAAATGCCCTTACCTTAGGATTAGAAGACCTAGTTATTTATTTTACATAGAGTTTACTAAATCTACTCAAGACTCATACATGGACTTTAGGCATTAATTTGTATGAACTCATTCATTATGTTAGTTCGAGCAATATTAATGAGTAATAACCATTGCGGCGTGTTCACAATGTCCGGACAGTGAAAGGATGTTTGCGGTACAGAGAGACCGAACTTATGCCGACTGCAGAGTTTCAATTGGACAGAAATACCACCTTGTACAGTTTATTGAGAAAAAATTAGCTTCAAAAGTACCTAGTATTGGTAAAAAACGTCTAATGCATGATAAATTTTAATTTCTATATCCCAAGTAGCTAGCAAGCTTGGATTTAAATCAACTTGCCATATGCAACTGCTGATCTATGACACCTGCCTACATTACAATGGTTTATAAAAATGTTTCATTAAAATACAAAGTTCTTCAGTTAATTTTCCTTTAAAGTATGTATTCAAACACTGAACCTTCTGACTTATATTTATTTTGTACCAAACACCGTGATCGCCCCAACAGCTTTCAACTTTCCTACATTGTTTTTAATAAGTATTTACCAAAGAATGTGTTCATACCCTTTTGAAGAGACGTAGTCAGGTAAAAGTTGTTCACGAGGACCTACCACTCAGTCACAAAATTAAATTATTGACCGATCCATAAATTTGAGCACAAGAATGATTTTGCTTAGATTTTGTGTCAATCAAAGTTTCAAAAACAATTGTATCAAAGTTTTAAGTTATTGTGGAAAATAAGTTTATTTTCACAAAAAATATTCTTCTAAGATTCGAAGACCTTATGCTTTTGCCAAAAATCTATCATGACTTACTGTTTCTTAACCGCATGCTCCTTCTCATCCTCATGATACCCCAGGCCGAACTCCTCATCATTATGCGGCTTCTCCTCAAACGTTACAGGAGCCTTATAAAGTCCTCCCGCAGGGACCTTCACAGGGACTTCAACTGTAGGCCTAGACTCCATGGAGTCGTGCCACCCACTCTTCGTCTTCGTGTAAATTGTATCTTCAAACTTGTAGGGGAACTCTTGGTGGGTGTAGTAGATCTCTTTAGGTATCTGGTTATAAGTAGCATGGTGGGAGTATACTTCTTTTGGGGAGCTGCGGGTTGAAGATAATTAAAGTGGTGAAGTATTTTTTTTAAGATTTCCATATAAGTAAACAAGATGGTCTCCTAAGAATTTTTGGTCAGAAATTTGAAATTGAAGGTTTGATTTTTTTAAAGGTATATCAATAATAAATAAGTTAGACACTACCTAATAAATCCACTAGCAGGTTTTTTCTCCACAGGTGCAAAAGCTGGTGTCTTAATTATCTCGGCACTGTAATCATCGAAGAAGCTCCCCAAATGCTGACTCGGCTTAAAATCCTTCAGCAACTCTTTCTTTTCCTTCCCTTCTTTTAATTCTGTCGTATTTTCATCTTCTGTAAGATTGGATTCTACAAAACTGGTCTCTATCTTCCAGGATTGGGGAGAGGGTTTGGCAATGGTTTCCGTTTTATTGAGTTTTGCTTCAGTATTGTTAGATTGGCTTGCTGTATCATTCAGTGTTATGTTAGTATCGCTAGTTTTGGTGTCAATATCACTGAGTCTTGTGTGTATTTCATTTCTGATTATAGTTTTGTTGAAGACTGGGTACAGGGTGGTGATGTTCGCGTTTGGTGTTGTCGTGGTCTCTGTGGCGTGGATGGAGACTGTCGAGATGAGAAGTAGGATCCATAGAGCAAACTGCAACAAATAAATGAAAGTTCTAATTTCAATTAGAACGTTAACTAAAACGACCTATTCTGGAGAGGTGTGTATATGGTATGATTCAAAATTTTATTTCAGTATATTCCCAACTAGCTTATTTAAAGTTGTATAGTGTTGCTTGCAGTTGTAGTTGTATCTTTGTAATAACGCATAAATAATCATACAAACACATAAGAGGGCTTTTAGGATGAACAGACAACTCTAAAACCTGTCAGTTAATCAACTTTTACTTTTCCGTCAATAACATAAATAAGAAACAAAAGCTTTTATATCATCGCGTCATTATTTTACTGTGGTCACCATCACAACGCGGTACATGACACGGGCGTGGCGGCGCTGTTTGCCGTACAATGACGGACGAGCGCCGACCGGTTGGCGGGAAAGTGCCCGACACATGGGGTATAGAAAGAATGGTAATTCTACAAACCTACCCATATGTGTGGGTCAACATGTTTAATGTTGTGTTACTTTTAAATTACAGCAATAGTTACACAGAGGTGTGCTTATGGTATACCTGCATTTCCCCAGTTATATTCAAGTTCCATCAATTAAGGTGCACAATAGCCACAAATCCGGACCTCTGGGCTGTTACAGAGTTATTCCAAAGGAATTTCCGTCAGGAATGTTTGTTTTCTAAAGAATCATCAGTACCTATGTAAAAAAATGGCCCAATATAAACAGTGTCGATTTTCATCTAGTCCAAACTGACGGTAAACAATTTTAAAACTTTATAATTATATAGTACTAAACTTGTTACCTGTATGCCTAATTCCATTAACGGTAACAACCCCAAAATAATTCACGGAATTAAAAAAATATTAACATAACAGTAATGTCAATGTTTGTTTGTATCTTTTCAAATAGGTATTAGTCAATGACTCGTCTTTGACAAATACCTATTTCAAAAGATACAGATTAAACCAAGTAACTTTATTCATTTTAACTCATCATCGCTAATTTCTTCGCGCATCAACTTTTCTTCCACACTCTATGATTCCATCAGTGAACCGCAGGTCACAGCTTGACCTCGGCGACATTGCCGTACTCTATCGGTACTTAATAAAACTTATAATGCTGTATAAAACGAATGTCGGAGAAATCCACTATCGACTGGATATAGTCATTATCGTGACTAACTGAGACAAATAAGGCGATGGGAAGTATTGGAATAAGGAAATGGCTTGATCGGTGTAATAACTGAATTGTTAGGACCGTACCACACCAAGTACGAGTTTGCTGGCTTTGCACACACACGCTGTGTGAACTAAAATGCATGCGTGGCTAGTTTAGTATAATTTCTGTGCAAGATAAGTTATATTATAAATACCGTTCGCTGAAGTGTCAAAATTTTTAGCGTAATTTAAATGGTTGCACCCCTTTTGCGGATAAACTTTGATAATGCCTAATCCCACATTAATTTCTTCGAATTCACAATATGATTTAATAGCGTCTATTATTTCTTTTTTTTAAGCAGTGATTGTAACTTTTATTGTATTGCACTCATATCTGTATGCGATATCTTCATGCTGTGTATACGTTTGAATCGATAGGGTAGTACTATGATTTCTCTGTATGATTGAATATAATTTTCTAGAATTTACATATCTATGGTTTTTTTTATTTATTTTCTTAATCAATTTAGTTCCTATTGCAGGTTTTAGTATCAAATATATTGTACTCAAAGTAATGAAAATGGTCATAAACATTAATTGACGTATCTGAGTGTTGACTTACCCATTGAGGGACAATTAGTTCTGAACCTCGCGAGGTATTTTAAATGAGTATTACATAGTTTCACTAATTACCAACTGATTACATACAACATATTTCTTGAGTGACAATCTATTACAAATGGCTGACTACAACCTCGGGCAGAGGTCACAGGGTGATACACACGCTGCCATTACATCATTTATCATTAGCTGCATGCCACAGTGAGGTGTACTCACGTCTTATATAATAAGCTAATGTGTCGGTGCGTCAGTAGGCACCTCGTACACACGAGGTGTCGTAAGGAAGTTTGACGAAGCAGTAGATGCGGATGTCAGTTACCAATTCCTTTTATTCAACACAGGTATCTGTCAAACGGCGGTAAGTTTACATAATAAAACACTTTTGCGAAGAAGTGTACGTATCTATTGCATTCTCATGTTACTTTAATAATGTTTCAGTGAGGATCCTGACCTCGGACAGAACTTCAAAATACTGATGGAAAATGATGTTTTGCGTGACTTAGTTATTGAACCCAGGAGCACTAAGCAGTCTATTATCTACACTAACAATGCAAAACAGATGAGTACTTAATAAACGCAAACAGGTTTTACTAAAGTTACTAAACCAGCGAATCACAAAGAGAGGAACTGTATCCAAAAAAAAACATACCTACTTATAATTTACGAGTTTTCCATCTATGACCATATAGTGGATGGGAAAACCTCGGCCACTCCACATAATGTGGTCACGCGACTTTCTCTGTCAGTGCATCGGTTTGACGCGGCTGATGCAACGTCATTACAATATTGTTATAGTTAAGCGTGTGGTCACTGGCCAGCATAATGTTACATGTTGCTTGCACATTTATATAAGTTGTTTTTAGATAGAGTATATTGAATATACAAGTTACTAGCGCAGTATAAATAATATTGTATTACTAGTTTGTTTAGCCCAGTTTCACTATAAATATACTAGATAAAGTGTAGCCATAACCATCTCAAGTCCGGTCTACCTCCATGCTAAAATGTAAATCTTTTCAGCTGTTTTGCCGTGAAAGCGTAGGTTACAAATAAACAAATTCACACCCGTATTTATAATATTATTCAGGACTAGCTTCTGCCAGCGACTTCGTCCGCGTGGAATAGTGGTGCTCCGCTCCTATTGGTTTTAGCGTGATGATGTAGCCTATAGCCTTCCTCGATAAATGGACTATCTAACACTGAAAGAATTATTTAAATCGGACCAGCGGTTCCTGAGATTAGCGCGTTTAAACAAAATAACAACATTTCCCTTCACTGCTCTGCTCCTATTGATTGTAGCGTGATGAAAAGTATACTACATATAACCATCTCAGGAGTATGATAAATAATTGTACTAAGTTTCGTTAAAATCCGTCGAGTAGTTTTTGTTTCTATAGAGTTTATACAGACAGACAGACGGACAGACAGACAGACAAAAATTTTACTGATTGCATTTTTGGCATCAGTATCGATCCCTAATCACCCCCTTATAGTTATTTTGGAAATATATTTCATGTACAGAATTGACCTCTCTACAGATTTATTATAAGTATAGATAGAAGAAGATTACTATATGAGTGAGTGAGTAATACTATCTACAACATATTTCCGAGTCCCACGAGCTTTTAAAATACTAGTGATTAGCCATTACACAACATTGTGTAGTTGTGTGTAATCTATTGTAATTATTTACTACAACGCAAAGATACACACCTTTCTAACGACACGTAACACTCATCTGTGGATTATTATTAAAGTTTGATGATGTCACTGCAAATAATTACAAGGATATCTTTGAAGTAAATGGGCTTTGTGATAATTAAACAAAAATGAAGAAATATTGATTGTATATAAGTGCACACTGGTCAAATCCTTTAGGGGAAACAGGTGTGGTATTATGTTAATATCTTTAAAGGATTACTTACATTTTCAATTTAACACTAGTTTGGATAAGAGTTGGGATGGGGTTAAAGCACCTTCATCTGATGTACGAGTGTGCGGGTTACAAACGTGGTAAGTAATAATGTGACTTTTATAAACTAATATGTACTTTCTAAGTGTATCTTAGACAGCACTGACTAACGGTAAAGGAAAATATCGAGAGGGATTGTGGACTAAAAAGTCTGAAATCGAATCCGCCTTGAGCAAGCGTGGTGATTAAAGCTCATGCCGTATCTGTATGAGAAGAGGCGTTTACCCAACTTTTGGTATAGTAAATAGACTGATGAAAATTATGGACTCGTTTGGATTTAGATTCGATATTTTAAGAATTTAGTTATCATTTAACTATCGCATGGTGGTCACGTACCTACAACTACAAATCAAAAGGTTTATTAGGAACTAAGTGTGCAGATTGATGTTATAATTACAATTAGTTGGTACTGAGTTGGTTATGACTTAGCAGTCTTTTACAAGCATTGCAATATACTATTAGAACGATGTTTCATGATTTAATTCAACGTTGCTTTGACAGATATTTTTTATATATCATTTTATATAACAATTGGTTTTATTTGAGTGTAAGATTCAGCTAAACTAGATAAGTTTTTTGTTTGAAATATGAAACAAGGAGAAGATTATTTGCCTTTTTGGCTCCTAGTTACTTTATAGATGTCATCCAGATCAGACCAAGCAATGTCATAGCATTGAACGTGCGCCTGCCAGCCGAGCCTGCAACCTGTGCCGGCGCGGCGTGGGGCAGGCCTGCGCAGGCGTCGGTCAGTGACTTACCGTTTTGGGTGAAAGTGAGCATATTATGCAATAGCTACATAACCGCGCTGCGCCAATAGTCTGTCACGGTCAGCCTCACGTATCGTACTCCTTTATTATACTTGCTTTTATTTATTTAGCTTAGGTTAATAGTTTTTGAAGAAAGATGCAATAAATTAGGAACTTTTCGATTATGGTAACATTTTAAAATCTTTTTATCTGCTAAACTTAGATACTGCACAAATAATATAATGTAAGTCTAGTCTATTCAAGTCCGATTTTGTTTATTCTGAATTTTAAAGCTATACACATTATCTTGACTATTTGTTTTAATCAGGTTTAACCAATAAAAAGTTATAGTTAAGGAAGTCGTGTTTTATTTATATATGTAGTTTATTGTTAATAGGTAAATCTTTTTGTGCATTTATATATTTTTATAAGAATACTTCTTTTTATTAGTAATAACAGTATTTACAACTTTCATTAAAATTATACCAGCCGGTGACTCATTGGTTCATTCATTTTCATAAGTTATTTGGGGTTTTCCATGTGAGTTTTGTCAGTAGCAGCGTGGAGGGTTAATTCGTGTCCGGCTAATGGAAGCATTACCCCAATATAGTGGGTAGGTACTTAAATAAGTAACGAAATGTAGGTGTGCAATAGTAAGACCTCTGCCTAACCCTTCGAGGGATATTATAACAGGCGTAATATTATGTTAAACCACGTACCATAGACGTCCACTGCTTTTCCGAACGGTAATTTGTACTACAAGCAATGTTTTCATGAATGTAAGTTATTGCTATTAGGCAAGTAGGTACATTAAAAGCATTCGTAGAAAAAACCCCAATTAAAAAAAATAAGTAGTTATTATTTTACACGTTTGGATCGTTTTATCTAGATACATAAACTTCTGTATTGTCAAAACAAATGTAAATTAAATGGCCTACTTAGTATAAGTACCTACGATATAATAACTATACAGATAAACAGTCAATACTGAATCGCATTCAAGAACCGGAAGCACCGCACTGCAGTGTCTTGAAATATGTATTATTCATTTTTTTTATAACACTAATCTTCAATGGAATTCAATTCACATAGATTTTTCGGAATATTCCGCATTGATCGGTTGATAAACGTTTACTTTGGAATGTGATGTAACGCGAGTGGTATTGCGTAACTAATTCATAGATACAATATTACTGATATCTAGAAAGTGGATACTTATTCATAACAAGATTAAAGAATGCTTCAGTAATCAGTTGATTTTATTTATTATACATTTCGTTAATGCAAGAATGTGAATTCTTCTTATGAGAGGGAAAGAACAAATTTTACAAAGTTTTCATATTAAATGTACCTAATGAATGAGACGTAGACACAAAATGAGAGACTTCAATGTTCTGTGAATATCGCCCATACGACTTCATCTGACGGCACGTTTGGCGTAGTGGCTGAGCAATTGGCTGCTGCGCTGCGTGTCGCGGTTTCGATTCCCGCACGGGACAACTAAAATTGTTCCGGGTCTGGGTGTTTGTGCATGTGTAATGTACGTTTGTAAACGCACCCACGTTACAGAACTCATTCTAGTGTGGGGTAACGCAAAAAAAAACAGCATTTTCTCGCGAATTTTACACCTATACAAAAATCAATTCATTCAAAAGAATGCTGTTTATAGCACCACTCGCCGGTATCGTGAATTCAATCCGGTCATAATAATTGGTGTCCAAAATAGGCAGGTACTTATCTGTAACGTAACATTGCCCCGGGCCGCACCTGATTACTGCACGCCCAAAGAAGGTAGCACGTTATCATTGGAGAGAGAACTCGGAGGCTGATCGAGAGGTCATGAGATCACATCCTGGTTGTGAAACTATTTATAATGAATGATTTTTTTGACTTGTGATGATAGGCGCTAACAAAAATATTCTCTTTTCTATTGATTGAGACTTGCATTTCGTTAAAGAAAAACCCGATGGATAAAGATAAATAAATGTTCAGGCTTCAATCGCACTCTGTTACTGAATTTTATATTGTTTAGCAATAATAGAAGAGGGAACATAATATAGTGTTAACATTTAATTAGTGAAGTTTTTTTTTGTAAACGATAAAAATGTATAGTGTTTATTCGCCAACGTAGTTTCGAGGTAGAGGTGAATAACATTAACCAATACTTTTTTATCCCTTATCAACCGTAATACTTTTTCTGATATAAAAATTGATAAATGATAAATCTATGATAAATCATTAATGGGATGACTGGGCATAGATTTAAAACTCATCATCAGCCTATTTATTACTCCACTGAGCACAGGCCTCTTCTCATACAGAAAAGACATGAGTTTTGATCACCACGCTTGCTCAAGGGAGATTGGCTATTTCAGACTTTTAATTCAATTCAATTCAAATCATTTATTTCAATTTAATAAGGCCTAATAACAAGCACTTTGAAAGTCGAAAAAAGTAATTTAGTTGCCCTAAGCTGCACTCTGTTTAGGATTCCTCGCGATTTTTTCCTAGTTTTAGTCAGCGGTGGCCAAGATAAACTTAGAAAGAATATTTCATAAATTTTGAAAAAGTTACATTGGTATTTGGCAAGATTACCATAGAAAACATATCGAGGCGATGATAGACAATCTTTTCATTACGATGTTTGCTGATATAACCGATGGTCTGGTCGTTGGTTGACGGTACGGCTGGTGTACGGTAATGTCTGCCATAGAAAAGGTTTATGATAGGTAGGTGCCGTCAGGTCGGGCCGCGCAGGTGAGGACAGAGAAAGTGTATGAGCTGCGCATGCGCCGATGCGTGGGAATACACAAATTTGTATTTTATTGATGGTATAATCGAGCAAGTCGAATACAAGCGCGGTGAATTTGGCATTTTAGGAAATTACTAGTTTATGAAAATATTGGTTAAACTAATTTTCAATATTATAAATACCTCACTTTCTGATTCGGTTATGTACCTGTAATGATGATGGTAAGAGTCTGAAATAAATATTAGTACGTATATATTAACAACTTCTATTTCTATATACTAGTTGCTTTTTGACTTCTCTCATCTAGCTAACCCTACTGAGGTTGTAATCTCGGTATCTCAATACAAAACTTTACTGAAATTGGTTTTGTCGTGAAAGCGTAATAAACTAAAAAGCAAAATAATTTATTTTGTTTTATTTGTACATATGTATATACATTTTAAGTCTTTAGGTTTATTTAAGTATATTAACACATGTTATACTATATTCTAACAAATACATTAATAATTATTGAGCATTCTAGTACATTTATCATTATTATCTTCTTATCTTGCGGACACTTGGTGTCCGCAACACGGAGCCATTACGAAATGTTACACGTTACGATTACGATCAATCTCTATCGCTGTACCATTGATTAGGTATCGGTTTATCTGCCGTTAACGTCCGTAAATAATATCGTCTTTGATGTGCCGACAGGTTCACATTTACTTAAATATAGATATTTTGTCTATTCGTGTATGGGTTTAATATCAGTACGCTATAATATAGGCATGCTAAAATATATTAATTAAGAGGTAAAGTATAACATTTTGTATCTTATCTGCCTTGCCTTTTCCCTCAAAGATTATTAGGGGATAAGATCTGGAAATACTAAAATATTGTACAAAATCTTGGATTCACAGAAAGCTGCAATATCGTGAAGTTTTATCGGGTATTATTCACGTGCATTGGATGTGGGCAACGCCGCTGGTGGAACCTAGTTCATTACGTCATGAAGCTTTTTAATGTAGCCTTCGAGGGCTGGTGGGCAAGTGAATACTTGCCCACTATTGCCTAAGCTGTTGTTCTTTCGCTGCGTATTTTATTTTCGTAATTATTTAAATACATATAAATACACATAAATAAGTGTGCACTTACTCACCATACTGCACGCACTACATATCACAACTTTCTGTGTATCGCAAACGCTGTCTTATATTTATAATATCTGTGCGACACTCTTCCATTGTCGGCGGTGAAAAGCGCGCAATTTTCCGCGGCGCGCGCATGCGCGGGCGGCGTCGACGCGTGCCTTAATTATTTCCACGTCTGCGCAACTTTTGACGTAACGACCGTTTAAATGATATGAATGAAGCTCTTTGTTCTTTTGTCTGTTGGTGATGCTGCTGATAGTAATGCTGAGTAGTTCGTCTTCATTAGGAGGACTAGTTTGACCAGCAGTGACGTAATAAAGCTTTTGAGGTGCCGCCCTGCCACCCTACAAGCTACATAGATTTGGTCAAACGTAGAAGTTAATTAAAGTATTGAATAGGACAAATAAAATTCATTATTATATATTACAGATAGAACAAGTAAGTTAACTAAATTAAGAGACAAATAAAAAAAGCGGTCCTTTATTTCAAAGACTCGTTAGGTGTTCTACTCGTCAAATACATAGTTTTCTAAGTACAAGTTGTAATATTTGACATATTTGTTTGTGTATTTTAGTTTCCTCGTATAAGTCTTCTAATTAATTAACCGATGACACACAAATAAGACAGAATTCGAAGAGGCAGGTAAGTCAAGTCGTTCTCTCATACATTCAAACACGCATTCTTACTATAAAAATATAATTTAATTCAGTAAGTATATAAATAAGTAGTTATATTTAACAATTAAGTCTATAATTCGATAGTGCGCTATCTCCCTCTCTCCTACACGTAGTAGTACTGCGTCTTGGCGTGCTGCAGCGTGTGCTTGTTCGCCCAGTAGTTCTCCAGCACCAGCTCCTGCCGCCTGCTGTTCACCACGACTGCGAAGTATAGCAGGAGGGCTGGAAACAGATGGACGACACTTTAGAACTAGATATGCATATAATTCATTATTCGGTTCATTCAATGGCAAATTATCAGACAAATAAGATAAGCGATAAATCCGGCTCAGTGACAAAAATGTAATTGTTTTCATGAGATATAAGTATTAAAGAACTACTGAAAAAGAGTTTGCAATAATCTTTAATTGAATTTAAAATTGTATTAGTTATAAAAAATACTTTAAAATGTATTATTTAATAAGCAAACATTAATATTTTCGTTACCGAATTCATTCCCAATCAAAGATTTTTCATAGAAAAAATATATTTGACAATTGCAGTAACAATTTTAGTCCCTTGCAGGGTCAGTATTTTGCGAATACTTAAAACATACTCTCACATTGTGGATTATTAATCACAATTTTATCGACCTGAGATCTTTGACCCCACGTCTTATATAAACTTGTACAAATATCGTCCGTATAACAATAGCAAAGCGGCTGAGCATTGTTCAAACTCGTCAGAGGTTATGGTCTGTGCGTTCGAAAACAGCGTGAAAGAGGTGACGCCACGTGCATTTCTATTGTAATTGTGGCGAGCGCCCTTTCTTATCTGCACATTGTTCCAACAAGATGGCTTTATTGTGCATCTAAACACCAATACACGACACGCTTAAGGATTCTGCGGTTAAGTAATGGTGAAAAAAATCAACCTGAATTTTCTAAAGGTAGGTAGAATTGTATTACTGCGGGATGTTTTAAAGAGTTACCGCGCCCCCGGAATATAAAGGGCTGAGGAATAAACATGGATAGGTTTTAATCAGTAAGAGTCTGACACTCCCTTCCGCCCCACCCACGGCGGGAGGTCATTTTATGATTTCCCATCTGAAAAAAAAGTAGAATTGTATTCGTGTACCTGAGTAGACGAAGTAGACAGATACGACGGCGCTGGCCTCGGTGATGGTGTCGACGTCCCTGTTGAACGTGAGCAGCACCATGCCGGCCACCGTCAGCACGACCAGCACCAGCCCCTTCCACCACGCCAGCACCAGCCACGGCCACGTGAACTGAGGCTTCCTCTGGAATGTTACACCTAATTATTTACTAACAATCACTTTGGGAAAGTAACCAAAATGACTAAAGAATAGCCTCTGGTGTACCGTTCATCACAGCCCACAGCTGTTGTGAAAAGATCTTGGGTTCCATTCTCATGTTGGGCAGTGTTGTAAGTTTCTCAGACAGTTTTTTTTTCTAATAACCCGGTAACAAAGTATGAAGAATATGTAAGACGGATGCGGTTTAGTCCGTATGTTCAAGAAGGTTCTTCGTCATGTCTAACCGTACTCCGAAGGCTTACGTTCCTAAGAGAAAGACTCAGGGAAACATGATAGATACCGCATTTTATACACCTATACCAAATTTTTTAATAGCTATAAATAATTAAATCAATTTTGCTTATTTGTTATCATTGTACGTAACACGAAAGAATAGCATTCAGTAGCAAGCATCAAATATACGGACAGTTCTTTAGGCAAACAACATTGTGTACAATACCTACAATAATACCTAATAAACAGCTTAGTAACCTACTACATCGTCAGCTGTAGGATTTAAAAATACTTGAGATTACAAGATGCCGCGCCTATATATAATCAGAATGCTTACTATTCAAGAAAATGATTGTGCAAAATATTGCCCCATTTAAATATCTAACTTATAGATATCATTGATATGCAATCTTTTAATAAGATAAACTGACTGGATATTTTTAGTTAATTTTCTATTTGATGAAGTGGAAATGCAATTAGGCTAAATAAATTTTATTACCACGCCCTCGGAATGTAAGGGTTGAGGAAGGAACATGGATGAGTTTTAGTCAGTAAGGGTAGGACACTCCCTCCCGCTTTACCTCCGGCGGGATGAGTCATTTTGATTATTTCCTTTTCCGAAAAAAAACTTAATATTTTTAGTAATTCAGCTTTGCTTTCTTTAGAATGCTGAAGCCATTGGACCTTAACCTAAAGCCCTTCAAATCTTCAAAGTTAGAGTGAACAGGCTTCTCGTGGGTAAGCTCGCTTCATCGTCGACTTTTCCCTGTCACCTCTAACCTAGACTAGAGTGAACAGTTTTTTTTTTTCATTCCATTACATTCCATCCTGCTACCCAGAGCAGGTCCAATACGGTTAACTGATTTTGTTATACAATATATTATAATTGTATGTCCACTCTGTCATCAACTTTATTTATTTTAACTTCATGTAGGTAGGCACCTATATAAGAAGAAGATATCCTAAACATCATATCATAACTAACATTCTAAATGCGAAACTTAGTTAGTTTCTTTTTTTCGCTTTCACGGTAAAACGACCGAACTAATGTTGATAAAATTTAGTATGGAGAATGAGGTGATCCTGGAGACTGTTATAGGCTACTTTTTATTCTTCAGGACGCCGGCAAAACCGCGGGAAAAAGCTAGTAATCATATAATTCTCACCTTAAACGCCCCATGTATAAGTAAGCTGCCAATGAATATCTCAATGACCGCCAGTACAGCTAGCGTCGCGTAGAAGATGAGCCGCGTCTGGGGCAGGGAGTCGCTCATGACGGCCAGCGGCGCGTACACCAGCACCGCGCATACTGACAGCACCTGCAACAGTATGGGGTCGGTGAGCCTGCCGCCTGCTACTTGCATTATCCTGAGTGTGGCGATAGGAGCTGCTGCTGTTTGAACTGCGTGTTCGAGATTAGATAAGGGGATGCAGGGTTGGCGAAGTTGCATCTTCAATTGATCAGGGTTCTTGTTTAGACACAAAAATACCTTAGTAAAGTAAAATTAAATTGGTATTTTTTTTAAGTAAACGGTCATTTTGTACCTAATACTTTTATAAAAATTGCTTTTTTCACGAAGAATAATATACCTAAACTGTTAAATATATTAGTTAAAATACTTTCGTTTAAAACACGTTAATTAGTTTGCCAACTTTATTTATCTCGCTCTTGTTTCATACGTCAGAAAAGATAGCAATATAGTTTAGTTTACTTAAGCCATGGAATGGACGCCGATGTGTAACGAGTTAGGTCATAAGGAAGTGAGTGCATGTCTTTATTAAGTAAACCAGCCCGTGAGGTCATTGTGACAACAGACATAAACAAACAACACGTCATGCTGTCTGTCAGTGATGGCCATTTCATTAATAAAGCCATTGTTCACACGAGTGGTATCATGGTCAAGGGCTATTATTTCTGAAAATCTTAAACAAAATTTGCGCGCACTACGGGTTACCTACATACATCAAGTGGAAACTCAGCATCCTTTTATGCGTAGCAATTGACAAACACTTAAACCTCTATTTATTAGATTTAAATCTCGCATTAAAGAGAAAATGTATAAAATGGGAGTTAAACTGATGATTTGGTATTGAAAGGACTGCTTAGAACTGTATCTTTTTATACATTAAAGAATAAAAAATCAAAAATCATTATCTCACATTAGGATTTTTTCAACAAACAAAATGACGCAGTATCCTTATTGGAATATCTTACTTTAAGGTCCAAACTGAATTGATGTGAAATATTTCTACTAGTTATATTAAAACTAACCTAGCATAAACTGGAAGCTATAGATCCTTCTAGATCACCTTCGTACAAACATGCAAAGGTTAAGGGTCTAGCAAGCCATGAGCTGCGCTATATTACTAAGTGGCACACGTGATGTACAAGTCTATAATGTTTGTAATTAGCCCGTGTTATCAGCGCAGGGCTTGTGTTTACAATCAATTAATTCTGTGCACAATTTATTGACGTTATCTATTTGGCTTCACACTTGTGTTTACATGGGTGACCATAAAACTTGACCACTTGTATATTATCACACTCACACTTCACAAACTTCTCACTGATAATGCGAAAGTAACTATGTCTATCTATTACGCTTTCACAGTTAAACCGCTGATACTATTAGAATGAAACTAGGTATGAAGATGGATTGATATATGGAGAAGAGGATGTGAGTGTACAAGGTAGTTAAAAAAAAATGATTTGATTGCTAGATTAAATAAGAGTTGGAAAATATATTCCTCAAAAAAATTATCACGGGAAATTAGAGGGGATAGATGCACTTCTTTGCCCAAATAAGTGCATATTTGCTTTGATTTTTTTCTGATAAGGCTGAGCTGAGACTAATACGGATATAATTAACTTGTAATCATGTTACTTTATGATCTAATTAACGAGTTATGCAGTTGATAAATAAGAGGTGTGAGATCAGCTCTTCAAATAATTGAGCTAATAAATGATCACTTTATGATGAAAGCCATTTTTGAATGGTGGGGACTAATTAGTATAATACTTATCTTTCGTACTAGTTATATAGGAGTATGGATGGGGATGGTATGCATGCTAGTCCGGTTTGCTATTCTGATAGAAAATTAAAGTTCTTTTTTAAGATTCTACTTTTTTGAAGTACCTACTTAATGGGTTTGTGATTTCCAAAAGGATAATGCTTTTGGATTACATCGGCCGTATATAACTTAAAAAGTCCCCGATTTATACAGTTTAGGTATATGATTATTCGATAATATTTATATCTATTAATGACAGATATAGTTGTTTATATAGTTTATAAATTCCGTTTATTTGTGAAGATACAATATTAAACTGTTATCTGGTTCCAGTATTCGCATTAACCTGCGCACGAATCTGTACTTGACTCATGTTCCAAGAACACTACTCGATTGCAACTATTTTATCGCAGTTTAATCTCACTTGTTTTTTCCTACTTGGGAAATAAGAAATTTAAATTGGCTACAATATGACTTCTAAACGACTTTTACTAATCTGTTTTTATATTATAATCACTTTAGCCGGCGCCGGCGCACCTACACTTCTAATACAGATTAGACAGATTTATTTTTGCTACTCACGCGGAAAATTGAATTGAAATCGAAAATGGATTTCGGAATTTCAAAAATGGCAAAAGTTTCAAAGAGAAAAGTCCATTTACGTCTCAAAAACTTATGTAATTCTAGTGTCAAAATGTAACATATTTATTTTTACAATAATGGAATGAATTATAAGTAAGCTGATTATTAATTTTAAATAAACCGATGCTCCTTATTTAGCGATTCTACTTTTAAGCGATTTAGACAAAACATAAAAGTCTACATACCGATGAACCATATTAATATTGACACAACTTTTTCAATCAAAACATTGTTGAACCGTACGGCCAATTAGGTAATTAATTCTAGGTGTCATAAACACTGAATTAAACCAACTCTCTTGACAAGTCTTATACAAAACACATGAATACTAACTGTGTAGACTATGCCAATCAATTTCGTGCCAAGCTCGAGGCTGAAGCAGCAACAGCAGTTGTCAACACTGAGGCACATGGTAATCGAATAATTAAACGAATTAATATTATAATTAAATCACAATCGAGGTGTTTATCGCTCGTGTGGCTGGCGGCGCGAGTACTCGACAACTGATTAGATTCCCTTAAACTCACACTATCTGTTACGTAGGGTGTGAAGACCAATTACGAGTAGCGTGTTAATCTTTGGCCACACTATAAATGTTCAGTTATAAATGGCCTTTGTGTCAGAATGACGTGAGTTTGCACTTTCTGAGAATTCCGAATGTGTACATTTTAGGTCTTGCATTGTCTTACATAAATACCTAGGTGTCTCACGAAGTCGAAAAACAGTGTTATCAAATTGATAGATTAGACGGAGGTTCTAAATAATCGAATTGCTGTATGTTTTAGTCATTAGTAGGTTTTTAATGTATGTACAAGTAAAATAAGTAAAACTGTACACATACCTAGCAACTACAATATTTTAATAATTGGAACTAATTAATTAAAATAACATACGTGTAGTGGTTTAAGTGAAATATTTTTCATAACGAAACTTTGCTCAGGAATGGTACCTACTGGGGCACTCGCCCTATATAATTCAGTTAGTGAGATAAGCACAGGTAAGCACATATTGTAAGGTTAAAATTATGGCTATTTACCGATTCGCATGCGCAAGCGCCGATCTCAAACAAGCTTTGTGAATTTAAAGAAGAGATCATCGATTAGTATTAGCACTTAGCTAATCGCTGTAGTTAGTATTTTTAATTAAATATAATATATATATATATATTATATATATAAGGTTGTTAACGCTAAGAACTTGAAGCATCCAACGACGTCTAGTCATTATTATAACTACTGACGTCTAAAAGAACAGCGGGGATAGAGCGGTACTAGCCGACAACTACAAATTAGGTAGCTACTACAGTCCTAAAGTCACACACAAATTATCCGTTTGTCAGTGGGTCTCTAGGTAAACCGGAACTGTCGAATTGCATTCGCCACTGCACTCGTTTCGGCGCATGCGCTTCTAGTTACGTTTCGCGCGTACTCTGTAGTACGAGATAACTATTCGGATTCCATAGTAGATTGATATTGTTATCAATGCCAAATATGTTGCTAGTCTACAAGCATGTCTGTCGTGTTGTTAACACGTTGTGAAGGCCAAGAGTTTCCTGAAATTTTGATACAGGAAGTACCTAGCTAGCTAGCCTAACTATATAACCAATATATAGTTGCAGTGACATTTGCATCTTGTTAGCTGCGATGCTGAGGCTTTTATGAAGGAAAGGTGGTAAGGAAAACACCTGTTGGAGACCAAGCGTCTCTATTCCACCTATTCTCTTACTCATATGGTCATCAATAAACGAGAAAGCGAGAAAGATAGTATTAACATCCTGTTCAGGTATGTTCTAATTAGGTACAATTATCTGGTATGCAAACGATAACAGAAAGACTGGTTTTGTCATAAAAGTGATAAAATAATCATTAAACTGCAATTACGTGGTAGTTCACGCGACCTATTCGTTTTTGTTTTATTTATTACATCATAGCAAAATATGTATGAGGAAAATTGTTGAACAATTAGGTGAACTTCTATACTTATAGATAAAAGATAAAAGACATGTTGGTCTGACTTTTACTTAGGTTCTACAATTGACAGAATCCACAGCCACTAAAAGTTAGCAGAACGACATACGTATAAATAATTAAAAACACCTTAATTTATTCTTAAACGATTAATCACCTTACTCCTCAGCTATTAGAACAAATTAAACAATGCTAGATAACCGCCAACAGTAGTGCACCGTTATCAGTCGCGAAATCATGGCCGTCCGCGATATCCACAACAATATTACAGTGATAAGGCACCCTTGACGCAGAGCGAACGTGATCGCAACGATTAATAATAGCCCCACTACAAACTCCGGTGTTTTATTTATATATTACCGAATTCCTAGGTCGTTACCGCTAATAGTGCGAGATGGGCGTGCCTATGATCAATAAATGCTGCTTCTGTGCCACTTTACACACGGGGACATTAATTATTGGATACGTTTACTCAGTAAGTTGTTTTTATTGTTGTAATCCCATTTGACAGTTCGCGATCAAGGATACAGTTTTCTTTATCAACGCTAGTTTTCGATTTTGGATAGTTTTCAACTTCATTACTATCTTGTGGCTTACTTAACTTAATAACGGTGTTTCTGTTAATATTACTTTGGATAGTACAAACGTTACTCGTCTCGTGTTATTTACTATTCATTTCATAATAATCTGACGTTAACTCGTAAACTGAAGAATTTCAAGGTAATAATTTCCAAGCGCCTTATGTTTTTCTCATAATATCATGTTTTTAACACGGGCGACAGTTATTGCTATAATTTATTTAAGTTTATAAAAAGTTTGAAACATCAGTGCCTACTAATAGGTATTTAGTTTAGCGCGGTATTATTATAAACAGTCAGTATTTTTATTCCTGGTTAAATTATTTCTTAAACAATACAAAAGTATAAATACCTTTGTTTTCTATCTTATCCTAGGAACCAAAGATGTAGAAAGGAACTAGGTATGCTATTTCACAGACACTTAGTGAGAACAAAAAGTTAGAGCATGGAACACTGTAATAATAATTAATTGTTTTAATGTTGATTAAAAGTAATTATTAACTTGTAATATTCCAGGTATGGGCGCTCATAGAACTAGCAATCTACTGCCTCCTGGTGACGCTAGCGCCGCTCGGCAAGGACGGGACGGTGTCAGTGCACAAGTATGTTCTATACATCACCGCTGCTGTCGTTAGCGGGATACATCTCGTGAGCTCTGTGCTCCTGGTAGTCGCGGCTTATAAGGTAAAGATGTACAGAATATTTTGGACTAGCTGCTCCTCGCAGTTTCACTTGCGTCCCGAAAGAACTACTTCGTGCACCCGGATTAAAAGTATCCTCTCTGTTAATCCAGGTTATAAATTATCTTTAGTACCTAGTTTTTGCGTCAAAGAGTAAAATAGCAAAATGTCTTTACAAACTACTTAATTTTATAAATGCAAAAGTTTGTGAGGATGTATGTATGTTACATAGAAAATACATAAAAAAGATTGTGCAAAGACATTTACATTTTGCAATAGGAACATTTAATAATGTTCATTATCTAGTATAGACCAAGCGATAGTTGTAATGAATTAACAAGAATTATCGATTATTATACCAGAATCAATATTATTTCCTGTAACAACTACATGGCATTAAACAAGTCTCCCAAATTCCCTCTGCAAATTAATAATCAGTTTGTCAATGATTATTCCTACAATCAACCCCGTTATAATTGACATGCTCTTTGGACATCTTCATACGGGAACATCATTTTCGCTAATAAAATATGTATCTTGATCTCCCTCGATCCACTTCAAGGATGATCAAACTCCACGTTCTTTCTTATGAATAATTAATGTTCATTTCAGAAATTGGCATCGCTGACGTTGCCGTGGACAATAGTGACGGGCATCATCACGGCGATATACTTCCTCCTGTCCTTCACCGGCATCAGCCTCGTGCTGCAGGATGAGGGCGAAATGCTGGAGGTGGAGGCTATCATCATATTCATACACCTCGCTAGGGCTTGTGAGTATCATCGCACCACCACCCACCACTTGACAAAGTGATATGACGTCGTACCAATTAGATACTTCAGTAAAATAATGGGTTATCCCCTATTATTATTATAGTCATTATCTTTAAGAAAAAAATTACTTCTTACTAACATTATTCTCACACATTGTCATAACCTGTGAACAAATTTCGGACAATTCGGGCCACAGGAACTGCTTCACACAGGAACCTTGAGTTGCAAGATTTCACCCGAACATACATACAATGCAAGTTAATAGAAAGCTTGTAAAAACTAAAGATTTTAGGTAAGTAGGCATTTTTAAAATTTATTTTTTTACCTTCCAAATTTTGTTTCAGTTGTCTCAGTATACTGTATCATAGTAGTTCACAGCCGACACAAACAAATTATGCACGAAGAAGATGAAAGAAGATTTCAGCACTCGGCGAGACTTTATCACCCTGTGAAAACAGAAGACCACGTTTTATAAATGTTTAAGGATTATTTAGTTAATACTATTGTTGTACTTAATTAACAGGGATCTATACCAGTGCCATGCTGAAATGGTGTGAAGTGATTTGTTTGTCGATTTTACAATGATTAATGATTACCTATAAAGAAACGAATTAGGATTTAAATGACTGCTTTCTATTTTTAAAATGTGAGAAAGAGCGGGAAGAATAATGAAACCCGTATTACGTTACTCAATATTCCAAGTATAATAGTGTACCTGCATATTTGCTTTTTGTAATTAATGTTAAGTAAATAAATTATATTATTGTTACATTTTTATTCACCAATTTTCTTTTATGAACACCCAATTAATTTTTTTTCGTCGTCAAAAAGTTTTACATTACGTTTACTGTATTTCGTCTGAAGAAGAATAGCAAAAGTAAAACGGAACGCTTCAGCTTACGTCACTCAGACGTCATGGCGCCATTCAAATTGTCAAAACAATTGTGTATCCTTGTCGCACTTACCACAAACAGTATAGCTATTTCACAGAACCGCCGAATTTTTGATAATTAATTGGATAGAGAGAGAATTTTATTTATTCAGTCTGTCGTGTTTGTCGGTCGGTCAGTTCCGCTCTGTGTGATTTGTTTTTTTAAGTGAAGAGATACTAAATAATTTGTTCATCAAATTAAAAACTAAGAACTATATTAACAAGCTAGTTTTAATAAATCACAGTCCGAGCTTTATGAGTGGCTGAAGTCGCTTAATATAAGTTCGAAACAGGAAGATTTATCTAGGCGTAAGTAAAGATATTTTTCCTTCTACAAGGTTAAGGGGCGTTTGCTTTGCTGATAATATTCAGCCAGATGTTTACTTTCCGGTTTTATCTCGTCCAATATTACTTATGATGCTCCTTTTTCATTAATATTTAAGTTTGCATCGTTGTTTTCTACTTTTTCTATATCTGAAAAGTCAGTAGTAATTTTTTGTACACATTATTTGGAAAGAGTTGAAATACATAGAAATAACATACCCAATAGGTATGTTATTTCTATGTAATATTTAATTTTCGTGCTAAATGTACCATGTGTAAATAAACAGCGAAATGAGACTATGTCAATAGGCACTGCCTCTAATTTCGGTTGTCACTAGGTACAGTATAGGTAGTCTACGTAACTAGGTCACATCCAGTTTGGACAATGTATCAATAGTTATATGGAAGTGGCTGTAGCAGTGGCACTGTATTTAGGTACCTACATAATAAGCAATTTATATTTCTAATTATTTATTTTTTGGATAAAGATTAAACAGATTTTTAAATAACAACGGCCACAGGAGCAAGTACCTTAAGGGCTTATCAAAAGGAAAAGATTTATTCAAAGTTATATTAAAAATAGAATACCAAAGGAAAATATGTGACAATGCCATATAACTAAAAACGTTTACTACTTAATTGCAATGTCATTTATCAATTCCCTAATGGCCAGTTCCAATATTTCATCTATCCATAGATTTTCTTACTAAAGATAGCATTTTGACATTAGACCCATGCAACTAATGTCAAAAACCTATCTCTAGTAAGCAAATCTAAAGACAGATAGGTTATTGAAACCAGCCGTTAGATGATCCACCGACCCTACTAGCTTTTCCTGCAGTCCATGCACCCAAATAGAAAGTAGCATAATGACTGTCTCGTGGGCTCCACCTATCTGCATACCAAATTTAATTTAAATCGGTTCAGCAGTTTTATCATGATAATGTAATAAATAAACTCGCTTAGCAAACAAAAAAACACAAGCAAGCGGCATGCCTGAGCTTTCATTAATGCATTAGAGGACTGGTGGATTGGAAATCCTAAAAGATTTTACTAATCTTAACATATACAAATCTTAAGATGTACTGGCATATCTCCAGTTAAGGCTTACATTTATTTGGTGGGAATAGAAAAGAAGAATGAATTTGCAAAGATCTGTAATTCTTGCGATACTTTCCTGTTCTACTAATGACCATGTACACACACTTCAGAGAAGAAAAATGATTTTTTTAATTAAAAAAGAGAAAATGATGGCAATTTCATTAGGGTACATAGGTAAAGGATTTTTTTATATTTTTTATATTAATAAATTAGGCGAATATGTACGGAATATCCTATGTTATGTATTCATCTAGAAATGAGATTAAAAACATTGTCAAAAATAATCAGAAATAGCTACAAAACCGACGGGCTTATAATGATAAGAAATAAATTCTTGCCATCACAATGACCAAATTATGCCCATAACAATAACTTAAGATCTAATCTAGCATTCTTATCAATTGGCAACATCTCTTAATTGTTGTATGAGTATAACCTTGAGTTGTTCAAATAGTGACCGCGGTGCGCGGGCGCCGGCTGACGAGCCGCCTACAGTTATTATTAGAGGCTAGTGGCACTACACTAGTACCTGGCTTGCCTTCCAGCCAGTTCATTACCAACCTATTGAGCATCTGCATTTTTGCGTATACAGGGTGTTGTTGTACAAACAAAGGAATACTAGTTTGTCCCTGACTGAATTGGCCTTGTACACGGCAGACTGTGTGTTCAATTGTGTCCATAGCGCCAGAGCACCAGAGCTTAATAGGTGTGACGTCACCCTGACCTTGTGGTTTAATGTTCTGTTTCCATTTAGAGTGATTTTGGTATTTAATTTCGAGCCTACACTGTATCGTACGTACCAATGATATCTCGTGGGATTATTTTGTAAATTAGAAATAAATTAAGAAACAATTCACTTTGCTGTTATATTTACATTATTGCATAGGTAGGTGGTATAGAATTTTGTCCAAGTATCAATAAAAGGAACCCTGATTTCTAGTCTTCATGACTATTTAGATAAGTCATAATGCCGAATTCGTAGGTATCTTCACCAAAAACAAATTGACGAATGTTCAAATAACTAAACCTTCATCGGTTTCAGAACATTGCGTGGGATGGGAGTAAAATCGATGCGTATTGGGATCTCCCTCGCCCTCGCGCTGTGATCCTCCTCTCGTGACTCACCGTGTTTGGTATCAATTAATCTATTGCGGGCTAACTTATCATAGTTGTGGAAAAAACACACCACGATAGCGTGTTTATTGTTTTCAGTCAGGAATTACAGACACGTAAATAATTTTTAAAGCTAATACTTTTACGCTCTGTGATTTAATTACCAATTAACACGTAGTATAATCAGCTAAAAGTGTAGCAATAAAGCGTTTGCTAGGTGTGGCAAAAATCCCTCTAGCTGGTACCAATTGAGGTTAGTAAAGGTTAGGTCAAACATCTTGGATGATAAAAGCACTTGACCAGTTTCATTAATTAAGGATAACAGTACTCATTAATAAAAAACGTGACGCGAGTTTTTTAAGTAACGTCGTAGACACAGTATTAGCACTCAAGGTCTGGCTGTGAAGCTTCTAATTTCAATAGCTAGGCTATCACTTTCATAGCTATAGTTGTGAGTTAGATTAGAGCGTACATCTGTTAATATTTCTTGTTTATAAATAATAACGTTTACACGCACTTTAATAGGTCACGGACACCATTAGAGCTAAGATACGCTAAGAGCTAAATTTAAATTTATTTACGCTAGAAAATATCAAGCATGAAAATGAATGTGTGCCACTTGTACTCGCTTAAAAAACTCAGCCTGTATAGGTGGGACCAATCAATAATAAGTAAGACGAGGGCTGTCCTTGATGAGTTCACTATCATCACTAGCGGGAACTTGGCGCTTGGTGCAAGGCATAGAACATTGAGGGTGATGAACCGTAGGGCGTAGCATTCTCTAGGAGACCAGTTTTTAAAGTATAAAATTACAAATAATCAATGGTCTAATCTTTCTTATATAAGAAAATCGTTTTCTAATTAAATTCGTTGCGGGTTCCAAGACAGTAGAAAAAAATCTCTCTGGGACTCGTCGAGCTTCACTGCCTCGACGATTTCTTGTGGTCGCCACTGTTGATTCTGGCTTTCAGGAGTTGCAGTGGTTGGGAATGTGTGGCGGGCTTGTCCCATTTAAAAAAAAAATATAAGAAAATTTCTGTCAATGAGAATCCACTCTGTTCTTTCCAATATTATAGTCATTGTCATTGGCTAATAAGTTCTACTGTTGGCTAGGCAAAACCCTGTTCTCACAATCTCTCGCTTAAGTTTCAAGCACTCCATCGGATTACAAATAATTCTTGGTCATAGTAACAAACAGCTCTAAAGATCGAATTCTGATTATTGTAGTTCTTAAATCGCGATACGTTTATAACTTTGTGTACCTTCGTAATTACATCGTCAGACATGTAATTTACGTGAAAAACAGAACCAGTTGACTTGTTCCATAGTTGCCCTGCTGCATCTTTCGCTCAGTGTTACAGAGACAATGGCCGCGAACGATACCCAGTAAGTCACTTTGTTTTCTTTGGATAAAGCTCTTATTACTTTTATTCGGTTTTTGTTACTTTTATCAATTAATTCTTACCGCGTAGTCAATTTATTACAACCAAAAAAAGTTCCATTTAAATTTTATGATCATACCAACGTATGTCAGGAACATGTGTAAGCGGTCGGTATCAGCTTAACTTCCATGCCCTCCCGACCCTAGCTTCCATGCCCTCCCGATCCTAGATTGACGAGACAGCCCGCGAGCTGAGCTAATAGCTTTATAATTCCCGATTATAATAATTAAAAATTAACAGCAAAAGGGTTAAACATTTGTGATTATATCCTACACATAACAATATTTGAAATTCCTAAAAAAATCTTAATTATTACAAAATTTCGAAATCCCGGAGGCATATTAATAATATATACGTGCTAGTTCATTGACCCCAAATCAATCTACCTCCTCCGATCTCTGCTTATTAGTTAAATTACACCCCATAAGATTTATAATAAACCAGCCATTATTATTAAAACAAATTACAAGTCTTTTCCTTATACTAGCTGTTTCCCGCGGTTTCACCCGTATCCCGAGGGAACTACTTAGCGCACCCGGGTAAAAAGTAGCCTATGTTGTTCCTCAGGGTCTATTCTATCTCTGTACCAAATTTCATTTATATCGGTCCAGTAGTTTTGGCGTGAAAGCGTAACAGACAGACAGACAGACAGAGTTACTTTCGCATTTATAATATTAGTAAGGATTAGTAAGTATTTAAACGAAAGTAATTATCTCTGTCTCTTACACTTTGCCCTTTTTAATGATATTTCGTTTGGTACACTATTGGGTCCCGGGTAAGGCCACGGATTAATTTCTATGGGATGCAAGTAGGTAATTCCGCGCACATCAATAATTATTAGGAAACGTATTCGCGTGAAAGCTAAGCGTCGGAATAAATAACAGCAGTGCATAATATAGCGATATTGCAAAACTGGAGAGAGATATGATCTTCACATGACCGGCCGACTCCGCCGTGTCTGTAGGTTAAGAACAAGGTTACAGGCCCAAGGTGTCCAAGTACCAGACATGTTATTGCTTAGACATCGAATCGTCTCGGTTACCTTTGTCTCACTTTATGTTTTATCTAGTTTTACAGGAGTTAAAAAAAATGATATTAGAAACCTCAATATCATTTTTCAAGACCTATCCATAGATACCCCACACGTATGGGTTTGATGAAAAAAAAAATTTTGAGTTTCAGTTCTAAGTATGGGGACCCCCAAAATTTATTGCTTTTTTCTATTTATGTGTCAAAATCTTAAAGCGGTTCACAGAATACATCTACTTACCAAATTTCAACAGTATAGTTCTTATAGTTTCGGAAAAAAATGGCTGTGACATACGGACGGACAGACAGACAGACAGACAGACAGACATGACGAATCTATAAGGGTTCCGTTTTTGCCATTTGGCTACGGAACCCTAAAAAACATTCAGAAAGAAACCATTTTTATTTTCTTTAAAAATCAAGGTGATAGTAAAAATCATAACTGATGACCTAATACGAGTTTTAGAGAAAGTGGCTGTCAAAACAATCAATTTTATAGTTCTAAATCCGCACACTGATCAGAATTGCCATGCAGAATTTTCGCTTATTACCATAATGATAACTTTTCGCAAAAAAACTCGTGCTAACCGCTGAGAAACTAAGTTGCGAACCTTTATTCTTGTAGATAATAGAGTAAGTGCATGTTGGTATTAAGTTGTATTTTGTGCATCGATCGGTGTGTTTACACTGGTCACGTCAAAGGTGATTGTTACACTCATTAGATAGTCGTGATTCTGATAAACTGGGATTTCCTGTGACGATCAGATTCGTGCGTAACCGCTGATTGTTTATTTATAATTATTTTTTCTACATAACAAGACCATCTTTTTGATTGAATTGGACAAAATTAAAACCATGAGTTATAACTAAGTACGTAGTCAGTAGTATTTTTAATTAATTGAATAAATAGGCCTGTATCATGGGCACATCTCTCCTCTATCCATAAAGTCATATATCTATCAAATAACTGTAACAGTAATGAAAGGTTTTTTTTAAAGAAATCATCAATTTAAATAGCTATATTGCTGTTTTGTTGCGGATAAGTTTGTTGACATTATATCACGTCACGTATACTATGTTTATAGTTATGCAATAGTAGATATCGCCAAAAACTCGTGGGAGCACTTTATTTTTATGAGAGTGGCATAAAACGTTACCTCAATGGCAATGTCAAGAGAGTTAAAAATACCCAATCAGTCTTTCTTTTACTACTCGTCATCGCAAAGGTTTTCCTTAGTGCGATATTGAATCACACGCGAAGGCAGATTCAAAGAAATATTCTTGTCATTTGACGTTAATCAACGGCGTGTGACGTCACGACGCCGGCGCCTCTGTGAGGCGCACTACTCACGGCAGACTTGCTTACATTCCAGTACCGGCGAGCGCGTCCACGAGGACAGTCCTAGGATGGGTGTGCCGCACATTACCTCGTTCTGCTGGTGCATGGGGCTCGAAGTTGGCGCCAAGTGCGTCGGATTCGCCCATCTGGTAAGATATATTTTTGAAGTGTTGTTTATGAATATTTATGATTATTTGAAGTAGCTAGCTGCTTTTATAAATAGAGCGTTTCTTACGTTGCCAAGGTTAATTTATTATGGTTTTTTGCCCGTTTGTTGTATGGACGCTAACATTATTTGATTCGAATACAAATATCTTAGCAACGGGGCAAACAATTATGCAGACAGGTCTGTTCATTATTTAATGTTCTAACTGTGAGTTAACGTATAGAATTGGTTTGTTTGCACTTGTCGTAAGCTTAGCGAAAACCCGCTTTAGTCTGAATGCGAAGGAAACTATCTGATTCGCAACTTTAGTATTATCTCGTATAGAGACTATAAGACACACAAGACCTTGAGATTGTTTGCTTAACATTTGTTTACCGAAGAATTTGTCAGTAATCACTGACAACACAGCAGTATACCCAAGCTATAGGTATCTCTATGTTATGTAGATACAGATATAGTGTACTTGCAGTGTGGCAACAATTGTTTTCACGAATTTCTATTTAATATTCAGGTCCACGTTCGAGACGCATGTGACATGTCGCATTTTTAACGAGCTATTTTTCTCTAGCTCATAAATATGCAATTAATTCTGTTTCTCCAGCCATTCACCGCCAAATAATTGGTCTGGTGCACTATCTTTAGATAAAGTAGTGGTACTGCCAACACCACAGTGCTTCAACAATGAATTTAAAAATTTGACCCTGAATGGCCTTATCGTATAATTAGAAGATTACATTTCTGCCATTTATTTACATAGCATTGCTTTCTAGCCATTCAATTTAGGCGCGAGATGTGCTCTACAAGAATTGTTTTTTTTTTTTATAATATGGATTCAATACAACACTTTTGTTTCATTGTCTATTCTTTAAGAGGATCTTGCAGTTAAATAACTGCTGTGGGAATTGAAAGATCAGTTTGGTTAACCATCGCCAGATGCGACCTTCTTAACATAGCTAGACCGCCTCCGAACCGCGGAGAACACGAAGAGCCCGCCAGGCGCCTGATACTTCTCAGACCAAGTGGATTGCCTTCCCATCGAACTATGAGATAAAGGAGAGTGCACTGTGTTGAGATTTGCCGCCGTGACGGAAATCGGTGTGGACATCATTATTTTTATCACAATTTCCTTAAAAGTTCCTTCAAATGTCTGGATGACTCGTGCAGTTGGTGTCGTTCGTGCTGATGATCCTGTGCTCGGTGTTCGCGGAGAACCTGCGCTCGTTCGTGGGCACGGCGGAGGACGCGGGCGACGGCCTGTACGCCACGTGGTACAAGATCGCCGTCACCATCGCCGTGGTCACCGTCGTGCATGTGGTACTCGCCGTCACGCTCATCTACTCCGTCATTAAGGTAATAACTTCTATTTCCCATAGGTACACTTAAGTACAAGGCACAGAATATACTTATTGCTGTCTGCAGTTGCTGTCACATCCTGCCAAGTGTTAAATAGTATCCTTATTTGATTGTGTTCTATGATACTTATCCTTATATATTATTTTAGTCGTTCTTATCAACCGCGAATAAATACTAATAGCCTATAATACGTCACAGTTGAACCAATCAGTTTTGCGATACGCTATACAGTTTGTAGAGCCGGCATTTGACATCAAAGGATGTTCTAATCGCTCTGTTAACGAGCATAATTACCTACTACAAGCGAGCTCTGAGAGTAATAGCCCTATAGTCTTTGTGCAACCGTAAATAGGAAAACTATTGACGGATCGATGTTACGTGGGTTCTACCCACGTTCATTGTGTGAATTTCCTATTAATTTGTGGCATTTAAAATGGTTTCTACAATTTTCATTCTTGGTAACAAAAGGGCTAGGTCCTGGGAGTATGATTGGCGTTTCATCTGAAACTCAGCACCCCGCTGTCGGTCTGCTGGCTTTCCTTTCTCTCAGAAATGTCCCACAAAAAGAATTACAGCCGGTTGCATTTGCATCCAACTTTTTAGCATTTATACGTTATACTTTTACGAATATCACCTAACATGATATCCATAATTAACATACTTTTGATATTCTTTATGTTACCAATACAAGGATATAATTATTAAGTAAGCATAATTATTAAACATAAGGAGGAAAAATATAAAATAATGGCAAAATTATTAAATTTTATCCTCCATTTTGACAGATCTTGAATCACAGATCTTCCGTTTCACGTATAAGTAGTTAGATTCTTTCCTGTTGATGACAATATTCACATTGCTTATATCTATTATTACATGAGACTGATGTTAGGCCTCTGCTATTGTAACCGTCTTACTTATAAAGTACGATTAATTAATCTGCTGCTTAGCAACGGATTAGCTAAAATCTCACTCATAAATACTGTTTAGTGTTAATTCGAACTTAAGTTAGTGGCTTAATCCTGGATTACGTTTTTTGTTAAGTAAGGATTAAGTGACCTATGGTTAAACTTCAGATTATAGGTGTTTTATAAGTAAGATGGTTAAAATAATATAATGGGATGATCGATTATTTCTTGTCGAACAAGAAGAGTAACAAAGGGCAAGAAGTAAGAGTAACAGCACAGATTACTAAATAGTTACTACTTTAGTAACAGTAGTGTCGCGTAGGACCTAAGGTAACATAGCGCGGTGCGTGTTGCAGCGCAGCACGTGCGGCGTGCGGCTGTGGGTGTGGGTGATGTCGGCGCTGTGCGGCGCGGCGCTGCTCGGCGTGCTGGTGCTGGCCGCGCTGCACGGCCTGTCCGGCTCCGGCTCCGACATCTTCCTCTCCTTCCTCGAGGGACTGCTGTTCTTCGGTCAGTGCATTCATGTTTTTTTTAGGTACCCTACCTACTAAGCAACTCGGCAAACTTTCATGTGAAGGGTGAAGGGAAAACGTTATGAAAACTATAATACAAAAGAGAAACAGAAATATGGATGTGTGGATGAGGCCCTTTTATATAAAACACATAGTAATTTCAACCTTTCCACTTTTGCCGTAAACGTAAAAATATTTTTACACCTTTCAAGATTGTGTAGTTTCTAAAATAATCAATAATCTGTGATAAACAGACAGATGAAATAGCATCATAAACATTCCCTTCTACAATTTTACCCTAAAAACTGACACTAACTTCAACGCTAGTGGATTTATAACATCAATAGAAATAGTGTGTCATGTAACTGATAAAGGGTTTTATTGATAAACACCTACTGACTTGAATATAAAATCACAAATACATAATACAAAATGACACAAGACCTATTCACAGCAGAACTTAACACATATTTAAGGACATAACTTCCACACTAGTGCATAATGCACTTTATATTCTGTTTAACATAATAACTGCTGCGACACGGCTTGTACTGCTTCATGAGTTTATAATCTGTTATGCAAAACAAGGAGATTAAACTAGATATCGTTGTTGTTTTAGTAGGAGTTTCATGTTCGGCATGTCTAACTATAGTCTGTACGAATTAAAACATTGAAGAAGACCGCAGATAATCTTTTGTTCTTGACTTATTGTGATACAATTACTAGAAAAAATATATACCATGCAGAAAAAAAGCGGCAGATCTTTTTACTTAGCGCCAAGAACTTTTATCACCGTAAATCAAATCAAAAATTCAAAAATAAAACGGTTAAAAAGACGAGGAAACAAATATCTCAAACTGATAAGTCAAATAGCTCCGTCGATATGTATAAAATACTAAGAAGTTGTTTATTTTACAACTGGGAATTATTTAATGAGATTGTCTTAATTTTTTTTTATTTTAGCTAGCATAACAAAGTGGTACTCATTTGTCTTATCGAATAGAATACAAGTGGTCAGACGAATCGGTAGCGTTATCGTTAGAAATGATACCAACAACCCACATCATTATTATATACTAGCTTTCCGCCAGCGGCTTCGCCCGCGTGGTCTATAAGAATTCAAATTAAAAATGATAGAGTTTCATATAAACTTTCATCCTCTAACTAAAGGGTAGAATTTCGGAAAATCCTTTCTTACCGGATACGTACGTCATACAAAGAACACTCCCTCCAAGTTTGAAGTCTCTACGTTCAGCGATTTAGACTGTCCGTCAGTCATTCAAAACAGTATTTTATATGTATAGAAAGCTTTTTATATGTATGTAGGGTTGGAGCAGGGCGATGAGCATTGAAAACATACTCTTTTTCAAGATTTAATTTTTATTTCTCGAACTCAAAACTAGTCGCAGTACGGCTACCCGTCCATAGCGTCAATCTCTCATTTTCTCCATTCCTACTTCCCTCCATCATTCACACATTCACGTCTTCAACTCGTTCACTAATGAGTGAACTGGGAATGTCATTACATTCCCTTTTCACGCATAATCTAACGTTCCGTTCTTACATGTATAGATTTACCATATTTTAGAACATTAACATGTACCTATTTTGTGCACTTGCAGGAGTGATGGCGTACTGCATCCTGTGCGTGAACAGCTACTACCTGATGCTGAAGAGCGCCGAGGACATGGAGGGCCCGCACAAGGCCGGCTACTAGGCAACACGTGACGCACTGCAGGAGGCCTCTTGAAACTATATATTTTGTTCTTTTGAAACACGATTTGTTACAAGTTCAGACCATTCTATGAAGGAGGAATAAGAGTCGATGACGTCACAGCAATGCGCCCGCGCAGGCCACTCGGCTTCAGTACTAAGCGAATACTTAAGATGTCTCACTTGTGCAACTAAATGCATGCATTTTCATAGTCTTTCCGTCTTCCTTGGCTTGAAACGATACGGTATACATATATGTATGATGTATGTATATAATCACACATACTACAACTGTAGCTATATCTCGTATACATGATTGTATTTCTCAGAATTTACTACAGTCGAATTAATTTATTGACAGCTAATATTATTAGAAGACAATGTGCAAAGTACGAAATGATGGTACAAATTGTTGTATTTATGAAATAATCTGCACCCCCAATGGGAGTCTATGGTGGTCATAATAACAATTTAATGGTTTTTGTTCTCGCGTCTTGTGTTACCACCGCGTTGTTTACCAAATATTTCTTTTTGTTAGCGACGCATAATTTTCAAAAATAAAACATACGTTATATTGAGTCGTAAACACATAATTTTAATGCGTTTAGTATTTAATATTGGTGTTTGCACAACCTAATGGCTAACTAGAGAGTCTACTAAAAACTTAGAATTAGTAAGCATAATACAAATTATTATATTGCAGTGTTAAGAGAGACACTGTTTTTGTTTTTCAAGCTTTTTCAATTGAATTGAATTTATGAAATAAATGATTTATTGATTATTAATTGATTTATTTCATAAATTATTTGAATTCAATTCAATTCATTAGGCCTAATAACAAGCATTTTTGAATGTCAACAAAAAAAAAATTAGTTGTTCATTCATGAAGAACATTATGAACTTCTGCACAATATATAACTGATACAATTGAACAGATGTGCTAAAATATACCTTATTTGATACTTATTATATTTTACTGTAGCTGGAACTGTGTCTGCTAGTGTAGTACTTACTGTAAGTGTTGATATTATATACTGTGTTTGTGTCACCCTGCTGCATACGAAATACTTCTTCTATACCTATATAATCTATAAGTAAATGTTTTTCACAGACAAACTATACTTTAGTTGAGTACAGCATTCCACGAAATAATTTGACACATTAAGTTAAAAAAGTATCTACTGTAATGTGGACCTAATTACAAATAGAAGTTTGTGATTGGTTGTTTGACAAATGGTAAGTTAAAGAGCTGAATTTAATATCAGAATATAGTTCTGTATTGAAACCAACGTTGAGTGATGTCATTTTAACGTGAAACTGAATGTCAGACAAGGTTACAACGCTCGAATAAAGATGAATTATTCCTCAGTTCAATTTTATATTAAATTACAATGTCACTGAATACTAATATGTTTACCTTTGTTTTATATTAAGACAACTGCATTTACTGTGTGCGGCAGGGCTTAGGATAAGTGTAACATTTTATATGAATGTAGTCAGGTGCACGCGGCCGGGTCATGTTTTTAGTCTAATTCAATGTTGAATGTTGTTGTTGCCAGAATAATTTGTTTTTGTTGAACATAAATAGTGATTTTATCGACCGTTAGATTTTCTTCACTGTTTCTTATTTTTAAAAATTGATTAAATTTATATTTCCCACCGATGTCAGTAACAAGGTCCAAGTTGACAGAACAAGTGATTTGATTTCAAATTGTCAAGCTATTCATCCAACGGCCTGTCGAGAGCCTCTAGAGCCTAGGTGTTAGTGCAGGCTCTTCGGAGTTATACTGTTAGACCTTCGGCCGTTACAATTATCGGCACCATGATAGCTGAGTTAAATGTAGTTTAACAAGTACTTGTTCAATTTCACTAAGAACGTTATGCGGCCGAATGTGCACACACGTTTTAAAGCTTAGATATTTTACTCTAGTGTCCAATAATAATCTGTAGGTACAATACTTTAAGGAAACAAGTTTAATTATTTAAAGGGCCAACAATTTTACTGGATATTATAATATAAACATTTTATGATGTAGCAATTGAATAGAAAAATAAATGTTGAGTCATAGATTGAAATATTGTAGAAGTCTGCTTTTAATTGACAAAATTGATTCCAAATTACGCGGGCGACACCGTAAGTATTTCTAGTCAAATGTTAATAAAAGAATACGCAAACATGTACTTTTATGAATAGTAGGTACTTGAATACTTGCTGGCTCGGTTAGTAACGCTTCTTTTATTCCATATACTGTATACTAGTGTTAATGCTGGAATTCGTACTTATGATAATATTATGTGCCTAATTATGTCATACTGTTATATACTAATATTATAAAGAGGAAAAATTTGTTTGTATGTTTGTAGGATTTAACTCAAAAACTACTGGACCGATTTTAAAATTTCTTTCACCGTTAGAAAGCTACATCTTTAAGAAGTGTCATAGGCTATATTTATTTCCAGAAATAATTAGGGATCCCTACTAAAACTTGAATAATGTAACTCAAGGTGTAAAAAAAATGTACTCGCGGTCGAAGCCGCGGGCGGAAAGCTAGTACAGAATATATTTATAAGTGACCTGGGACGCCAAGGTTTACGCAAATTAAAGAAACAATCTGATGTACCCTGATAGTGTTGTAGTAATGTCACGTTATAAACTAAAGATCTGCCCTCAGTAGATACATATTTATAAATGTTATAGTTATAGTAAAATATTCTGCTAACTAATAATTTGCATTGCCAAGGTGTTTCAGTTTTATATTGTTTAATAATTTTAGTACAAACGAGTTATTCTAAAGCGGCTATTGTCAATTTCGAGATAAGTGCTCCTTAAATATTGCCTCAAAGTTTTTTGATGTTTTTACATAATATACATACATTGAAGTTCGTTTCATTTGATGAAAAATATAATGCAATGAACATTATCTTCTGTGTTCGGATAAAAACCAAATGAATTATATTATTTTTATATTGAAAACGTCCAAAAAGTGTCTTGCAAATTAATAACAATGTTATTATTGACTGTAATTAAAACTGGTGCGTTACTCAATGTAACGAGGTAAGCTTTCTTCAATGTGCCAATGTATATCTCTCAAAGAATGTCACTTCTATATATTTACATTGTTTTTATGTATTTACATGTTCTACAAGTATACTCGGTGAGGTTAACAATGGAGGCTTTTTGTCCAATACATGTGCAGCTTTGTTATACAATGTTATCTGCATAGTTGAAACTGGAGGAATGTAAAACTAATAATGATGATTTTAAATTAGCATTTTTAAATACTTATGATGGAAAGAACATGTTTGAAAGATAAATAACAACGTTTATTGTACTCTGCTAGCACTAGCAAAGCTAGTAGTTACTTAAGTGTACTTATAACGTCTTGTTAAGTATATTTTGTATAATTATACGCCAGCTATATTGATTAAATTTGCTATTTCATGGCTTTGTTTTGCTAAATAATTTGTTTCATTTTAGAACCTGATTTAACATTATAATTATTAAGACGGTTAAAATATACAGTCAGTAAACAGGTTAATTCATTAGCGAGATAGATAATGGCCACAAACAAAGATAAGTACTGTTTTATACGTCAACAGAGAAATAAAACCACCAAATATAATTTATACATGTTGTTTATTCATCGGAACAACTTTAATTACGATGAAGTTTCACATTACTTAAGTTGCTTTAGATTTGTTTAATTTCAATAAATATATTACAACTCTATGCATAAGTACAGTACCAACGATAGTTGCTTCTAAGTTTATTTATAACTTATGTATGAAAACGTGTCGATGCCGAACGATACAAGTTGTAGGGCGCGCCAACATGACGCCTGGGTAGCTATGAACCTTCCTACTTCACGAACAAACTTATTGCAGTGATATTTTTTATTGGGAATAATATATTTCATCTGACTTTCAACCAAATTACAATTTAATAATATTCTGATATAAATGACAACAAATAATAAATCATTTTTTAAAATCACTGACTTTGGTATTGCAGAATTAAAAGTGTGTTCTACAAACTGATTGCTATGCGTTTTTGAGTAGGCTCGTGCTGAGTGACGGAAATAGCTGCCTACTGCGTGTTATGAAGTCAATATTATTTATTTTTAAAAATGCTGCGTATGATAACATAGTATTTTTTCGTCAAACAATAATTTAGAGAGAGATAGGTAGGTAATCTTAATTAAAAAAAACCGGCCAAGTTCGTGTCGGGCCACGCGCAGTAGGGTTCCGTAGTAGGTCTCAGTTAGTCGACTATAACTCTGTAACCGGTTAAGCCTACTTAGCCGTGATAGTTTTCCTTGTAAGTTCATTACATGTGCTACGTCTGTGATTTTTTTCACATTTCTAGGTACAGCCATTCAAAAGTTAGAGGAGGGGGTAACTCGAATCGAACAAAAAATTTCACTTAAAATCTAGATATTTCGCAAATGGCTCGCTTAACCGAAAAATGATCTTCATACACCCATAATATTTTTGAAAGATCTATCTAACGATACCCCACACGAAGGGGTACGCGAGAAAAAAAATATTCATCCTTACCTTTACATGTTTGGGAGCTACCCTAAAAAAATATATTTTTCAAAATTTTATTTTACCACTTTCTCGGCGTGATCAATATACATATAAATACCAAATTTCAGCTTTCTAATAACAAAAACCACGGAGCTATGCCGCGGACAGACAGACAGACAGACAGACAGACGGACAGAGCGAAACTATAAGGGTTCCTTGTCGGACTACGGAACCCTAAAAACCAATGCATGTTATCACTCGTAGGCGTTTGAAGAACTACTAACATAGAACACGTAGGTACAGGACTACAGATATAAGTACATATTATGAAAATATATAGTCTTTATGGAATGTATTCGATGTTCATTGATTCGTTGGCGAGTCCTCGAAACATTTAGGATTCATTTTTAATTCTTGGCTGGAATAAACCTGGCTTGGACTTGATCTGAGTAAGAGTTCTGATTTCCTGCACCGATGTAAGACAAATCGCAGGTCATAATCGCTTTAAGGTAAGTTATGTATAATACATGTTTATGAATATGTATATCGAAGCTTGTTTCCTAAGACTCTCGTTAGACAATCTTTTCGATGCCCGCCCTCAGGGCCATAGCCTGCCGGGGATGCGGGATGTTCGAAAGAGTTACCGCGTCCTCGGAATATAAAAGGCTGAGGAAGGAACATGTATGAGTTTTAGACAGTAAGAGTCTGACACTCCCTCTCGCCCCATCCATGGTGAGAGGAGCCATTTGATGATGTCTCATTCGAAAAAAAGACAATATTTTTAATAGAAATCTCAGATCATTTCCAGATAAATATTGGGTTAACTGCCAATTATAAGTTGCTTGGACTCGCCGCACATATTAGAGCCAATATCGCATACAATATAAGAAGTGACAGCACGTGCCATCGACACGACAGAACTAGTGGTGACACCGGGGTTCACATTCGTTGTACACGTTACTACTACAGCGCTACGTGGCACCTAGCTAGATGATGTATATACTTATAGAGCCTTAATAGTAAAAATAACAAATTTTTCGAAAATAGAAAACTGATAGATTTTTTTGTAATTATGTACAAGAACTTTTGCTAATAAAATTAATGAAGTAGAAAGAATGAATCTAGGCAAGCGACACGCAGCTCTGTATATACAATTAAATAAATAAACATGTATATTGTTTTCAAGTTGTACTAACAGATATCATAGCCGATATAAAGTAACGATAGTTTGAACTCACGACACGTTATAGTACCTTTGTACAGCTAGTTCCATTTATATAGTCTTTCCCTTGCCTCCGGTAAACTTACACTACGCGCCACAAATATATCTAAGTAATATTAAGGAGTCATTATACAATATTATAGACGTGATGCGAGTCCGTCAACTGGAGGACTTATTTTGATTTTATAATAATTAAGTACATTAATTAAGTCCTTATCTACAAAAAATATTCAATAAGTACAATATTGGTTTTAATATTAAAACTTATCTTATTTCCACTTAAGTATAAATATTTATTGGATACCAAATTTAAGGTAGCTTAAATGTAAGCTATAAAATTTGCTGCAGGTGAAAATAATAATAGAGATCTGCTCTATTTTAATTTAATTAATAAGTAAAGTATCTACCTATATGGTAGGTACCTACATAAAAATACTTTACACTACTTTGCAGTAATAGGCCGATCTCAAATAACTCGGACTGGTTCACCAACTCGCATCACACATTAAGTCTAAGCTTGGGAACTTTATACATTGCAAGTCGGGCTACACAGATAAATACTTAACTAAGGTATTGCACGAGACGGGGCTACTAATATACATAATTACACGAGACACGCGCGCCGCCGCGGACACGCTGCTCCACTGCCTACCACTGGCTCACGACAATATCTGGGGTATCCCTAAGGTAGCAACGGATTGACAATCCTGTGCACACTCAATTTTTAGGTCAACTGTTCTGTTCAAAAAGAGGAGTTCCTGACCCACTGATGTAGAAAACACAGATTTCGATTCTTCAGCACTGTGATGTTAGATAAGTAACTCGAAGATTACATGGAACCACGAAGCTGTTCGTCAGTCGGCCGCAGCGGGTCGGGAGGTCAGTACAGGTGCGCGAGCTGGTGGTGCGCGGGCGGCGGCGCCTCCGTGCCCACGTCGATGTCGGCCGGGCCCTCCTCCTCCGCGCTGCCGGCGCGCGGCACCCCGCGGACCTGCAATCCACACCCTGCTCGTAAGTATTGCAGCTACGACACAGGTAAAGTGAAAAAAAATATTAACGTCGGGTGAAAAGAAAAAAATAAAAATAAAATCATGTCTATGTTTTGAAAGCCCTCGTGGAAGTGCAAGCGCTTACAAAACAGCAGGATCTACCTATGTAATTTTTGTTTCATGTTTAATATGACAGGTAGGCGACCATGTGGTGCTCAATAATCAAGAAACGAGTATTTTAGTGTAATGACAAATATACTGTAAGTAGAGACTGACTGCTGACACATTGGTTTGGCATACAGGCGCGCGGTTATATATTTTATCCATCATTTTTCCCTTATTGAGAGCATCCAGCTAATATATTCTACCCCAACAGAATGTTTTTAAAAATAGCCTTCACGACTAACTCCACAAAATTTAATAGCAGTCGGTCGCACCTTGCGGACGCAGTCAGCTGGCTAATATTTTTACGACGGCCTGACTCATTCTAATGTAGGTACATGGTTAATAACGACACGATATAAGAATGAGTCCGCTTACCTGCAGCAGCATGTTGTGGTTGAGTATCCTGGCCTGGTGCTCCTGCGCCTTGGCGCGCAGGCAGGCGATGCTGTTGTTGCGGAAGGCCTCGGCGTCCTCGTACAGCTCGCGGCCCGCCTCGGGGGACGCGCGACCCTTCGCCGACGACGACGCCGTCGTAGAGCTCGCCGGGGAGCTCTGCGCCTGGACGACAACCCACAATTATATTGATTGCTAATTGCAAAAAAACAAGCATGAAGACATAGACAATGTCTTGTTACACGAAGAACTTAGCTTAAAATTTAAATATCCGTGCAGAAGGATGAATTAATAAATTGAACGTGTATCTAATTGAAACGAACTTCTTCGAAAGCAAACTGTAGCTATTTCTATGTTCCTTTAATTTAACTAATTGATTCCTGTCTTTATACTTTATACAGATTTCGCATAAGCATTCATTGGTAAAAATTTGCTAAAATAAGTTATTGCTCTTGTTACACCAGTACCTAACAATGAACAAAACGTATGTAATGTGTGTTTACCCGAAGTTTCATGATAATTGTCATTAGTATCTCGTTGGCGTAGTGGCAATAAACGTTACACTCTATAGATTCATAGATATTAGGAAATGCTCACCTGTGCGTCATGGTTGTCGTGGTGGTGCGAGGAGGCCGAGGTGGGCCGCTCGGGCTCCGCCTCGGAGCCCTCGCGCTCCGAGCCCGATTCCTTGAGGTGCCGCGCCGCCTCGATCGACTTGCGGTGCATGCCTGCGGAGCAGACACACGGTCACGACGTGGACTAGGACTCCATTGTTGGAAGTATAAGTACAATTTGTTAGTAGGTAAGGCAGACACACTGTTCGACTTGTGCCCTCGTGATTGCGTCCTGTTTACGATTAAAACCTTTCACTATTAAACATGATCGTTATAAGAACAAATATTTAGAAATTCTCATGTGAAAAGACTATTTTTCATTCAATAATGAGAAATCACTCATTTTAACTTTACGAATACATACATTCTACGTTCCTGCTAGGTCCGGTGATTTAGTCCATCATCAACCAGTTCAGACCTTGCCACAGTTTTACACGTAGCTGCGTATCTATAACCTTGTGTAAAAGTAATTTTCACTGCATATAGTGACTCATATTAAATTACATTCCCTCGTACGGATCTATTGCTAACCTAGACAGAATTAAATCTACACCAGCTCACCCGCGCTCTCGACGCTGCTTTGAATCATTAGTCCGTCGTTGCTCGATTGTAATGCGAAAATCCGCCGCGCGCCGGCTGCATCACTAGTTCGGTTGTTTAAATTGTAGCTCGACAATTCGATATAGTAAAGAACCTTGCGTTACTCATTTGTAACACTTATTCATCTAGGTACTGACTTCAGACTCCACTTACAACGCAGACCCGCATCTACATGAAGTAACACCTTTTACGAGTGCACCCCCAACTCGCCGAGGGCAACAATGTCGTGAGCCCTCACCGCAAGCAAGCGTCCACGACGCGCACGTCTGAGGGACGTAAAATGTTAATGAATGATATGCGGCGGAGAGATGGATGGCGGCCGCGCCCGACATGACGAATGCTAATATGGCGCTCAGTGCGGAGGTTATGTATGTGACGAGCGTGACGGCCTGCCGACTGACGACTTCGCGATTTATTTCAGAATTCTGTAAATACTCAGCGGTTGTGTTCAGCGGTGTTTTAATTAATTTTAATAAGTGTTTTTTTTCTAATCCTTTGTTTTCAAATTGATCCATTTTGTCAGCTAGTACCTACCTACCTACGGTTTTAACACGCTATGCATGAGATAAACTAAATTTTCTTCGCTTCAGTTTTGAATACTTAGGATTAAAGCTATTTGAATCATCATCATCTGCCTAGCCTTTTCCTAACTACGTTGGGGTCGGCTTCCAGTCTAAACTAGATGCAGTTGAGTAGTTACCAGTGTTTCATATGGAGCGACTGCCTATTTGATCATATTAAAGCTATTTCAATGCAGTAAATAATTTGTATTCGAAACTATTATTATCCTATCGTATACGTGACATATTATAACAATAAGCTAAACCTATATTTAACAACGGCGTAACGTCATATCGACAGCAATATCGACAGCAAAACTCATGGAATTTACATGAAAGAAAATCTGCAGGCTACCTTCATTGCAATTAAGATTGTTCATAATTAAAATATATTTTCTAAAAATAAATTCAAACAAAGTAGGATCAAGCAAAAAAATCCTCAACATTGGCACCGAGGAATAGTCAGCGCAGCCCTGGTTTAATATCAGTGCGGGTAGTATTTTTACGAGCAGTGCAGCGCCGGCCGCGCATATCTAATCATGTCGGGGTTATTTATGGCCAGTATGAGCCGCGCTGCCGGCTGATGTACTGCATTCTAGCTCACACGTACCGCCTTGTTGTTTAAAATACTTCGACGTGGTTCATATTAAAATGTGAATTACGAGGACGACGCTCTGTAAATCGCTGCTCGTTTATAGTTAATTGGACAATTACTCCAAACAAACGGAGGAGCTCGTGGCTAAGTAACAGCCGCACGGTTCGATCGATCAAAGATTAAGCTGCGCTTGGCGCGGTCGGTCCGTGGATGGGTGACCATCTTTGTCATAGCGAGACTCCTCCGTGCCTCGGAAAGCACGTTAAGCTGTTGCTCCCGGCTGTCATTTGTAGATCTTTGACAGTCGTTACGGGAAGTCAGAAGCCAGAAAGTCTGACAACCAGTCTTACCAAGGGGTACCGTGTTACCCGGTAACTGGGTTGTGGAGGTCAGATAGGCAGTCGCTCCATGTAAAACACTGGTACTCAGCTGCATCCGGTTTAGACTGGAAGCCGACCCCAACATAGTTGGGAAAAGGCTAGGCAGATGATGATGAGTTCCGCGCGATTACATTGAGCTGTTGTAAATTTTGGCTATGGAACTGATTGGTCGGACAAGGCAACGAAGAAAGGGGCGTAGAAGAGGATTTGAGAAATGCTTAACCTGCATTGGACCAATAAAAAATAAAATATGATAATCATATTCTTAGCCTGCATTAGCTAAGAGAACATACAGACACGGAAATAGATAGTCTTAATAAGCGTCCGTTTTGTTGTTCATATAAAAAGTGTGTTGACAGCTCACATAGCATACATACCACAATCAATCAAGTTCGCAACAAAGTTAAGTGAGCATTAGCGCGGTCCGATACCGTGGCGGAGCTCCTGGGGCTCCAATACAGTGTGATTTGTGTGCCATTAACACAACTTTGTCCATTAGCAGCGCTCCCACCGCGCTGTAAATCCACTTGATTTAGAACAGAGACTTGTGTACTACCCGTACGAGTACAATGAAGATTAATTAAGAATACGTGGAGATATCACACGGTTTGTTGGACAAAAAGTTTCACTCACAGGCTGGGAAGTGAGGAATTAATGAATGGGATGATTGCAGGCTTGCTCCGAGCGCCATGCGCCATCTTGATGAATAACTAGAAAGAGCTGAAGAAGGTTGCAACTATCTGAAAAGCGAAATTTGGTTCCAAATCCAATCATCGTTCATAATTTAAGTGCTGTCTCCCCTTCCGTGATGTTTATTAGTGGTCTAGTTACTTACAATTGATCTAGAAGATTAATTGTGTTGGTTTGATAACCGACTACGTTAAGAATTCAACATACCGACGCGTGACAAATCCAATCTCTATTAGAAATAGAAGTGAGTCTTTGATATAAATAATCTTAACAATATTGTCTCGTCTATATAATGACGAATATTTAGAACTAGTAAGAAGAAAATCGTATATTAAGCTTGCTTTATGGCACTCAGTCTTTATCGTTTTATTTTCGTCGGATTAATTAAAAAAAAATCTGATTCAGGCATGTTTGTAAATCTTTTAAATCTTAATTCAATCATACGTGTCGACTAGTTTTTGATATAAATTATAGAAGATAATCAGAGATTGCAGATACAAGATTCCGACTGCGTTGTACGTTAGCTGAGCTTGTGGCTCCACCAGCTTTAAGTTCCTATTGTTTCTGAATAAAAATATATTATATATATACTCTTGCTGTATATCTCTTTAATTAAGTTTCTATTTCATTAAAATTAGTTGTCAGGTTCAATGCCGTAATTGTACATCATTTCATTTGATCATTTTGATTTTGTTGATAATTTAATTTTTGCTTGATACAGTATTTAGCTGTCTGTAGTTTTAGGTAATCTTAGCAATTAAACTAAGTTAGTAATTAAGATACAGTGATAATTTCTCTGTATTCCATTACAACCAGGTTAACTAGTAATTCTTATTGGAATCTGGCTTGATCCTGATCATATAGCTCAATTGAAGTCATAACTGAACCTTTATGTTTGCGACTGTGGGTGTATCGGGTATTTGAATAAAGGAGGATAATTTTACTTTAATTTCCATACCATTAAAGCTGGATTATACCTTTTAAAAGAGAACTCAAAGTACCTTTCAGAAACTATAGCTTAGATGTTCGTAAGAGGCCAATAAAACACTTGGCGACGACTTCCGAGTACAGTCTGGAGGACATTACTCACGCAACTGGGCATGACTTATCATTCAAACGTAAAGAGCATCCTAATCAAAGGCGAGCCACTCAGGGTCGTTCTCACTCACTCCACAGGCTGATGTGAAGTCACACACATTCGCCACACACTTATATGATTTAGTGTAGTGTTGGCGAGGTATAAAGTATAAAATTCTATGGCAAAACCGCCGTGTCCTTTTGTGTCGTTCGCAGCCATACTTTTCACTTTAGATAATGGTTTAGTGTCGTCATCTGGCGAGATGAAAGCGACGAGCACAAAGCGAGTGGGTAATAGGCAGATAATTCAGTAACGTGCTCTCCGGGTGCATTACTATCCATTTGTCGATGGATGCGTGCTGCGCCCAGCCACCGGGCCGCGCACTTCATTCGTCTCTCACATTCGTTTGAGTTCATAATATGAGTGAGGAGATTTTAATTAAGATTTAAAATTTAAAGGGAAATTAAGTAAGAGGGATTGTTTAGTTTACTTTACTTATTATTTGAAAGAAGAATTATTTTCTATTTGCAAGCGAAAGGTTACTGATTGTTGCAAAATTCTTATTAAAAATTAAACTGTAATTCTTAATGTTAATTAATTAATAATTGATTGATAATAATTCAATATTATTGGATACTAAAACGAATAGATTCTAAAGCGTTATTCTTTCTTGATACATAATGCATTTATAAAAATATAGTTTTAATTAACAAATAAATAAATAAATGATCGTTTTATTTACTTCTAGTATTATAGCAAGCGCTGCAGCAATAGGTACCCGTTTCCCGTTAATGACAACAATACTTGAGCAAGCAGTGGTCACAAACGCCCTCATTACAAGCACCTAGGCGCACGTAAATACAGACAGGTACAAAAACACCGGCCGACTACAGTTAAGTACATAATTAATATGTAAGCCCGCTGGCAACCCTTAAATCAACGTTAATCAAGGCTTAGACAATACGGCCGCCATCTTGCCGCCCCCCCGCGGCCCGCCCACCCCGGGGCGCACGCCTCCCCGCCCGGCGGGAGCGCCCCCCACTCGCCGACGCAGGCTTTAGGGGAGAACTTAGGCTTTATTAATTCATATCTCTAGATCTCGTTTCAGTTTTTGTGTGGCGTCTTTATTATTCAAATTATGGTGTTTATGTTGTACAATCACGCGTTCTGTGGACGAGCTGGTTGCGTTGCGTGACATGTCGCCTGCGGCTGACAGTTGTCACTCGTTTGTTTTTTAATAAGTCGTAGACGTTTCGTAGTACAATGCTACGACGGCTACGAAGTGTCTACGACGAACTTCAGTAGTGATTTTATTAAAATCCATGACAGTACAATGTCACCAGTTAGAAATAATGTAGTATTTCTATATTTTTTAAGTGTTATTGATACTATGGTTATATGGTGATATTTCTCTGTAAAAATATAGGGAAAATAGAAAAAAAACTCAAGTGGATGAGGACCCTATATCAAATATAAGATAATATTTCATCCAAATGAAATTAGTGTAGAGATTCTCAAATAACAAACAAACAGCTCCGCGCAGACAAACGTACTCTACGTCTCCACTGAAACAAATAAAACCTCCTCATAAGCTGTCAACGGATTCTTGTTTTCATACCATAAACAAATATATTTACACAACTCTTCCCACCCCTGTGTCTGAGACATACGGCTCAGTATCGCATGGTTGGGATAGAAAGTTATTTTTGTTTTCCCCAGAAGCCTTTCCGCAGTGAAAAATGAACATCTCTTGTTGTTGGGATTAAAAATTATACGTCGCTTTGTTTTGTCGGAGCCGTCGCTCGGCTAGTGAAGACATTTTGTTCTTGTTTTACCTTTGACAGTTTAGATTAGTTTGGGAATAAAACTGCAGCGTTTTGACCCAAATTGAGTCGTGGCTCCAACGGGGAGCTCGAATGAAATGGCTACAAAACGGTGATGGCAGGATTGTTGGAGGAAACAGGACTTTTTGTTTACAGGTTTTTCTGCCTATAATTATTACATATATATATATATATCATAAGAATAATCATAAAGTGCTAATCCAGTTCAGCTACAACTGGATTAGTACCTTAATAGAAAAATGATCATTCTTAATCCTCCACTAGTAATTTTAATAGTGCAATCATGACACAATTGGTATTGAATCGTTAAGACTATATGAATGATATCATTCAGAAGAAAATAGTATTTAAATGATTTAATGACCTAATAACAAAAATTAGGAGTTCACAATACAATATTGGTAAGCAACCTACACAGGTTTGGTTAATTCCGTTGTAGTCAAAATTCTATTAAACTTTTGTTATTTCCCTTTGCAATTAAATCTGTCATATTTAACTTGTTCTTCGTTATCACTAAGTAACCAAAATACAAATGTGAAATTCAGTGCTATCACAAATAGATGAAAATAATAAACAATGATTTATAATAATAAATAAACGCCTATTTTGGTACTTACCTACTGTTAAGTGCCCGACATTAACTTATGATGGTAACCATGCCTTAGCAATGTTAAAACATTAACAAATTAGTAATATAGTTAAAACACATTGTTATTTTCAATCATTTTAAGCTTAACCCTATAGAATTAGATACCCTAATTAGCTTCATAACAAAAGAAACCTTACTATCGCCTAATTAGAGTCCGTGACAATTTTGTTCAAGATTCGAGGCTAATTACTGTCTGAGTGCGACAACACGGGCATGTGTGTGTTTGTATGATAGTGTGCTTGTATGTGACTCACCAGAGCTCGGTGGTCGGGGGGGAGGGGGGGTGGCTCGCCGCTACGGCCGCCCCCCATCGGCTACTGCTCTCGACTCTTGAACAAAATCATCACGGTAAGACATTGTCCATCATGCCTCACCCGTCCGGGCGAGGCGCCTCATTGCCCTACAGCTTAGCTCAATGTAGCTCTGGGTCTATGCCTCATGCGAGCACATTTATATTTCGTATCTTTAGTGAAAGGGAGAACTCCACGTTTAAGCAAAATGTATATATTCTAGTGAGACGCGCCTACTGTAGGTAATACGTTAAACGTGTGAAATACCTTATTTTTCCTACAGAATGTTAACTAAAATCTACACTTACCTTTCCCCGCGACATCCTCGACTAAACATAAGTGCTACTTGACCTACAAAAGCTACATTACTAAAATTCTATAAATAATAATGCACAATATTGCTACTCTTGAAAGCAGCACTTCTATTTTAAATAAAGGAAATTCTTAGATAAACCTCCTTTGTTTGTTTAAAAGAGCCAGAAATCATATTGTGCATTTTTATTGTAAACAAAAAATATAGTGTTGTGTGCTTTATCAATCAAAAAGCATGTCTTTTAATAGTGTTTATTTTCTTATTACACTTACAATACCCGGAACAACTTCGTAGGTCACACGGATACACTTCTTTTATACGGAAGTCGAACCCATTACGAAGCTCGTATATCATTTCTTTAACCATGTATTAAGCTTCAACTTTGGGCAACAAGACCCTACCCTTTGCAGTGGAGAACCTGTTCCTGTCGTTCAAATGCACTAAGTCCTGATTGCAGAAAGTGCACTACGCCGAGTTTCCTCTATTTTCCTAAATTGTATGCATCTAAAACCTAAACCTAACTTTAATTTTGATGATTTTGATTTTCTATCATCTCATAAAATCTGTCCAAAAGTTTAGGGACCTCTTTATAATTTTTTTTTTAGAAATTAATAATATATAATTTCTTTTTCCTACATTTTTCGAACTAATTAAGGTGGGTTCAGCTTCCAGTCTAACCGAATGCAGCTGGAAACCAGTTTTACAGATTGAGCGACTTCACTGACTTCCACAAACCAGTGTTTGAGGAATACCTTTTTAAGACTGGTCGTTAGACTATCTGGATACTATCGGGTAGTCACCCGGAGTCACTGTCAGACAGCCGGGACGAACGCTAATATGCTGTCTTCAGAAAGGTTTTCTCTGTGTGAGGTGACTTGTGATCCATCCACGGACCCCTCGCGGCATGTTTAGCCTCATCTATCAATCCGTGTGGCTATTAGGTTCTGAGCTACGAGCCGAGACATATTTATATCTATTGAGATTTCATAACTTACCGGTCGGTGCTTAAGGGTCAGGTCGATAAACTCTGCTATTTTTTCTTTCATTTCCATCGATAGGTTGTCTGGTAGATATCACTTTAACCGATAAGACCACCATTGTACTCATTTGAATTCAAATTGTCTTCATTAGTTTTGGCGTACAACAAAGTACATTCTATTCTATTCTCTGTCATAACCATAATGAATTTGGTTAGGGTAAGAATAACTTGTCTAAGTATACCAAGACGAACAGTGCTCTGCGTTAAATTTCTAAATGATTGTGCATCCCGTACTTCCAAACCATTCGTAATATACACTTGAGGATGTAAATATGACCATAACTCGTATCAATTCAAGTTTCAATCAGATTAGTGCAACTCAGTTGTCGGTAACTTGTACAGCGTCAGGTGCGCTTACCTTCAATGTTAGGTGGTTAGATTGTAGCGGCCTTGTGGCAGCTGACAAGTGATATTCATAATCGTACGTTCAATTTGATATTAGAAAAAATCGACTCATATCATGACCTAATTTATAGAAAACAACATAGGGAAGTTTTTATCTGGACGCGTGAGGTAGTTCTGGCGCGGAATCAGCTATTTATTAATAAAACTAAGCTCGATGTGAGCTTTGAATTGTAGGCAATGCGAATTTTATTCGATTTTGGCATTATTGACTGCTATCTAGCATCTATATGGCAAGATGTGGAGATACTATAGCTGCACCTCTTCTACACCTTTGCGGAAATCAGGCTATTTTATGTTGGTTTGTTACCGACAAGTTTTGAACTGCCGAGCTGCACTTAGAGGATTATATTCTCTATCATTCGAATGGTTTGTTAGTAAGGGCAGGTGTGTGTATAAGTGTGTAAGTGGCATCAAGCAGTCTCACCGAACTCACCGAGTAGCCAGGGCGCGACGGCGTCGTTCTCCTTGGCGCTGTTGAGGATGGTCTCGGGCAGGGGCAGCGAGTGGCGCACCATGGCGCCGTACAGCCCGTACTCCGCCATGATCGTCGACCGACCCCAGCATTTCTCTGTTTTGCGCCATTTCGCGCGGCGGTTTTGGAACCAGACCTGCAAAAGAAATATCCGGTAACAAGTGTTACTGATATATTATAGTAAGCATATATCTTGTGTATCTTTATAGTTCATAGTTCTGTCAGGCTTATCTTCAATTGCCAGTGACATCAATAAGATGGCCTTATAGTGCTGAGCATTCAGCGGTATGGCTCCTATTAGTGAGAGAGTTGACAAAATCGAGCGAAATTTACCTACTAAATTCAAATAAACAAATAAAAACTTTACTCCTTTTGAATATTATAAGGTACACAGAGTGAAGGTGTTGATGGATGAGAGAACTGCACAGATATTGTCTGGTGAAGAAAAGTTTTTGTTTTCCCTTTTTATATATTTCGGATAAAAAAAACATAATATCTCTAAGTAATTTAATTTAAATTACGTAAGTTAGTAGTATCGATATCTCGTCTGAACTTAGAGAAAATCTTTGTAAATCACAAAGCCTTGATTCTAATTAGAATGAGCGATCGAATGTAACCATTAGAGCGTTGTAGCAGCTCCCTCTCGCGGGCGGCGAGATAACTAAGCATGGAAAACAAACCAATTATCGGGAACAAAACGCAACTAAATTAAATTTTCAAATTCACCGCCGGAGCGGCCACTGTTTGTACACACAGCGCACAGGGTTGACGCTCAGCTTAACTTGTGCATAAACTATTGCTAGAAAAGATATAGGTAGTATGACTGTTTTAAAAAGATAGTGGTATTTGAGTATACCTTAAAACTGTGACGTAAGTGTTACGGTAATTTATGATATTGTAAGTTCAACAGGCTATTCAATTTTTATTATTTATTGTTTTTGCTATTTTCTAAAAAAGTATCTCCTTACTTCATAACATGGAATTGCACTAGAATAATAACAAGCTTATTCTTATAATTACTGATAATATTAATATGAACATAAATGTCCAATAGGTACGTGTGGAGCACGCGTGGCAGCCCTGGGGCTGCGGGCCGGGCGCACCGCACCGCGCCGCCGCGCAAAACGGTTAATTTCTAATTAAATTTGTTAATTAAACCCGATAGCGGCGCACTCCGCACAAATTAATACCGTCCGTATTATATTACTATGAGCACTGTCTTCCTATGTACGTGTCTTATGTGCTGCCTGCGTTATGTGGTTACACTCGCCCTCAGATATGCTATCAAATTATAAAACTTATTTTTCTTTTACCGATATTGTATAAAAAGCAGCATGACGAATGTTCATGACACATCAAATATATCAAATATGATATCAACCTGAACTATGCCTGTTTAACAGCTCGTGTGTAGGAATTATCTACTGTCATTTGCATGATACCAGATGGTACATACATACTCCGGCACCTATCCGGAGATGAAACTGTCCATAAGACTACTAAATTCGCCTTTCTAAATAAAAGCTAAATTAAGTAAAATGCTTCTTATCATCATACAGTTACCTACACTATGACAAGAATACATTTCATCAGCTCATGTGAGCGTAACCAGTGATTACAGCATCTTATTGGATCAGTAGTTAGCGCAAGTTCCGTGAATAAATGACAGAATAAAAACATTCGGTTATTTCTGTACGGTAGGAAAATAATAAGTGAACACATCACTTTACCTACTAAATCATTGTAGTCCGTAAGAAAATATTTAACTGTAATACACATTTTAATTGAAATTACATAATAAAAAAAATCAGCTTTGTTAATAAAATAAAAGATGAGCCAATTAATTCGTGTGTGTGTCTGTTTTTTAATATAATTGTATTTCAGAAATATGTAAGTAGAACTCGCTTCTGCATTGTTTTTATAAAATCCTGAAAATGTTATGAAAAACACACTATCCATTTCGTTTTGACTTATACTCGTAACTGATCTGTTATCTGTACACAATTTGCCCAGGGCTCCTATTTTTTTTCTGACAGATATTGCTTGCCCACTGATAATATTTGTTCCATATTTTATATTTCTAGCAGTAAATATGAATTAATTAGCAACCCCCCGCTTGTGAAGTAGTATCGCATCACTGTGCAGCACGACGATTGCCCAGCATGGTTGAAGTAGTGGGTACCCGCCGACTAAGCATGTTGACTATGGTAATGCCACCCAAATTCGCGGCAGCTCCGTGCCAGTCCGTGGGGGAGACGTGTGTGCCGGAGAACGTCTCGAGAGCACTGAATATGTAATCTGGTTGCTATGACAGTTGTCGTGTGCACTGGTTTGTAAAATGCGTAAGATTTAGTCTTAAATTAATTAGTATTTGTATGGAAGAGAGCTTGAAAAAGTCTATTCGGTAACTAGGTATTTAGATTACAAAATGGACACTTCGTTTTAATAGAGCAGCGGTATAATTAATTTTTTATAACATTGTCAGGAAAAAAGTAAAGTTTCAAGTTATGTAGCATAAGCCTGAACCTAAAGCCTAACCCCTACTGCACACAATTATTATTATTTTTTCCTAAAAAAAAATTTGGACCTTTTCTCCTAAGTGGTAGTTACATTGGTTCTGCATATAAAAACAATCTCAGGCAATTGATGAGCCCGAGACTGACAATTGACATAAGAATGTAGACGAAGAAACCTTGTCACAGGCCATTGCTAATCCTTCATCGGAAGCTTTGTATATTCCAGCACACATCGAGTGTCAGCGCGAGCCCGGCCGGCGGCGGTGGCGGGACAATATTGATTGGCGGTGACAGACTAATTGTGGGAGATCAGAGCGCCGCACCCGCTGACCAGCGCCGGAGGTCACTGCACTCCTAATTAGCGACTACCACAGGTATTACTGATTACTTTTCTAGTATAATATTGTTTTATAATATACAATACAAATCATTGATAACCTTTTAAGGATAAGTCCACCCTTTTCGATTTCGATCCTTCTTGGTTGATAGAAGGCTGATGCGTAGCTTTGTAAACTGAGCGATTCAAAGCGCTATAGATTGATAAAACTGCAGTAACTCTATCAAAATAGTCAGCATTAGTCTTTTCTTATCCTGGTTAGTATTGGATATCGGTCTTCCTAGATACCTACAGCTGAAAAGCAATAGCTTATGACACATGACTTCACAATCTAGCTCCTATAAGAATAATAATGGCATTCTGGGGTTTAAAATCTAAACCCTAAACAAAATACTGAAAGATAATCTAAAGTTTAGATCATCTTTCAGTATTTTCTCTGACCACCTGAAACTATTGTCGTTGATTATACATATTAATATAACCCGAATATATTGTTTAAAACTATGAGGGGTTCTCAATGTTTAATCCATGGATCCAGTGGCAGATAGTCATATCTGCCACTGTGACTTCACCTTGATAGGCGCGGCTGTTATTTAGCCAGGATACAGTTATTGTAAGTCTGCATTTACAATTAACTTTCTTCATTTTGAAGTTGAAGATTACAAGCGATCATAAAGTACAAAGACGTACCTGAGTAATGTATTCTCAGACTATACACAGTAGTATACCAGTCGTCAGAGTGGCAGACAATAGTAGCGCCTACACTCCGAGCAGTGAGTAGTACTCAGTATTGATTCCGCCAACTGACTACTAATTGTTCTCCGCAGATTAACGATGTGAATATGCGAGCTTACTGCGAAGGGGTGTCGCTACCTAATGCCGCAGTACGTACCAAACGTTGACGAACTTAGACAATTAGTTCGAGAACTTGAAAATAAAATTAATCAGCTGTTTAATCATCCAGGGTTGAACAGAAATGGTGAACCTTACATTCTTACTTACAATATTTAAATGGATATTGTATGTCAATCAAATCTTATTTTTTATTTTTATGTTAATGGATGGTTTTAGCACACTGGTACTCAGCTGCATCCGGTTAAACTGGAAGCCGACCCCAACGTGGTTGGGGAAAGGCTAGGCAGATAATGTGTTGATGGTTTTAGCGTTTGATACCTATCTACCGAAAATTAGCGCGTTATGTCTTCCGTTTTAGAAAGATATTCGTCATAATCTAATAATATCTTACCTTTCATATTCTTTTTTTATTGAGAGCTGTTTAAATATCTCATAAGGTAAACTGAACTCAGTCAACAAAAAGCATAGCTTAAGTTGAAGACTTGGAAAGTGGCAAAGTCTGCTGTGGAGGCTCTGCACTATGTTTGCCTATCCGTGGTCTTCGGTTCTTCCACAAATATGGCCAGCCCACTGCCACTTCAGTTTACTAATTCTTTTAGCTATGTTGAAAATAGTTCAAAACGTAGACCTTGGTCAAATCTCTCAGAAATCCTAGCCAAATTCACAAGATTATCCGGGAATTACCAGCATCAAGTAGTGATTGCTTGCAAACAATTACTAGCTAGTGCCCGCGGCGGGGCCTGTCTTACGTGGGGGTTAACTTCATTGGCACGAAATTAGAGAGCTTATCGGGATCACCAGTGGCAATCACGTAGCTAGGGCAACAGGCTTGGATGGAAGGGTGAAGCTTGACCACTTCGAAACGCTTATAGTCCAAGAGCCCGTGAGGGCCAGACCTTCGTCTTTTTATAAAACCTGAAAGTTCTTCTGTGTATATCCCCAATACAGGTAAGAATGATCCCCACCCATGAAACCTGGGTAGTGGTGGCTTTGGCAGGTAATAGGTAGCAAAGGTGTAAAAAATTCCGCCTCAAATTTATCAATTTATAAAACTCAATTTCTTTATATTTTATTCATAATAATATTAAAACTCGCGTTGCTCATTGCCAGACACTTAGTATGGTTACAACCCCCTGCCGGACACCCCTAAACTATTATAATTTGTAATTATACTTACGTTATATTATAAAAGCTAAATTTTACATATGTTTTTTGGAGAACTATTTAATAATGTTTCCTTAGTAGCCGGACAGTTTCGAGGGTTCTATCGTCCTGCCAGACGTATTGAATGTGTACAATACTTGTGAGCGCGAGGAGCATACATAGCAACGGGTGCGAGTGAAATAGAGTGTTCGGTCTATTGCGATCCTTTACTGCACATCTACTGTTGTTTACTCCGAATTATCTAGTAATCTTTTTTCTAATTTTTTGAGAAATTTGATTGAATAAAATTATTACAGTCTGAGCAATAAATTTTTAAAACAATATTCTGTAAAATTTTACAATAAAATATCAATCATATCAAAAATCTAGTAACTCAATTCATATTATTTCTAAATTTTATGAAGTTTATTATATTTAATTCAACTGAAATTTCAAAGTCATCAAAATCTTATTGTTTATTATACGGAAGAACAATTTTTTTGTTAATAAAAAATTTAGAGGAAAATGAATTTATTTAAATCAAATATTTAATCTTCTTCATTGTCATCGTAGTTGATATCTTCATTTTCGTCGTCACTGCTACTCCACTCTCTAGATTCATCGTTATCAACATCGTCTTCTTCGCCTGCTTCTGCAATAGTAAAATAAAACCAAGTTAATTTAATTTTAATTAGTCACAAATTAATGTGAAATAATTTAACATAATTATTATATACCTGATACGGTTTTAAGCGATTCACTGACATAATTCGGTAGTTGATCCCCTTCAAACCATTTAAATTGGTAGTGGTCATCTTCCAAAATCCAACCATTATTTACTGGTTCATATGTTGTTGGTTTTTTCAAATGAGCATTGTTCCAGATAGCGCATATATAATTTGCTCGCAAAAATTGCTGTAGTAGCTCACTTTTACAAGGTGGTAAACTACTAGCGTCGAAATTTCGCAACTTTTTTCGATTAAAAGCTTCGTTCACATCAGACACTGTATAAGAGTCTATAAAAAATTGTAGTCTAGCAGCATCAACATCATTTATATTATCAACATTGTATAAATAGCATATAAAATGTTGAATAACATTGAAAAGGTCTTCTTGTTCATTATTATCTTCGATGATTTTGCTGTCACCAAACTTCATGAAGGCTTGCTGAAAGTCTACATATTTTTTTAATATCTTATACGGTTTCAATTTTGTTTTCTGAAAAATGAAGGATTGTAATCACATCCTGTAATTGCATGTAATCCAGGTAAGCTAATAATTAATTAATAATAATAATTGGGTAATTGGGAGAATCTATTTGTAAAAGCTTACCTGGATTACATGCAATTACAGGATGTGATTACAATCCTTCATTTTTCAGAAAAGCAAAATTGAAACCGTATAAGATATTAAAAAAATATGTAGAGTTCAGCAAGCCTTCATGAAGTTTGGTGACAGCAAAATCATCGAAGATAATAATGAACAAGAAGACCTTTTCAATGTTATTCAACATTTTATATGCTATTTATACAATGTTGATAATATAAATGATGTTGATGCTGCTAGACTACAATTTTTTATAGACTCTTATACAGTGTCTGATGTGAACGAAGCTTTTAATCGAAAAAAGTTGCGAAATTTCGACGCTAGTAGTTTACCACCTTGTAAAAGTGAGCTACTACAGCAATTTTTGCGAGCAAATTATATATGCGCTATCTGGAACAATGCTCATTTGAAAAAACCAACAACATATGAACCAGTAAATAATGGTTGGATTTTGGAAGATGACCACTACCAATTTAAATGGTTTGAAGGGGATCAACTACCGAATTATGTCAGTGAATCGCTTAAAACCGTATCAGGTATATAATAATTATGTTAAATTATTTCACATTAATTTGTGACTAATTAAAATTAAATTAACTTGGTTTTATTTTACTATTGCAGAAGCAGGCGAAGAAGACGATGTTGATAACGGTGAATCTAGAGAGTGGAGTAGCAGTGACGACGAAAATGAAGATATCAACTACGATGACAATGAAGAAGATTAAATATTTGATTTAAATAAATTCATTTTCCTCTAAATTTTTTATTAACAAAAAAATTGTTCTTCCGTATAATAAACAATAAGATTTTGATGACTTTGAAATTTCAGTTGAATTAAATATAATAAACTTCATAAAATTTAGAAATAATATGAATTGAGTTACTAGATTTTTGATATGATTGATATTTTATTGTAAAATTTTACAGAATATTGTTTTAAAAATTTATTGCTCAGACTGTAATAATTTTATTCAATCAAATTTCTCAAAAAATTAGAAAAAAGATTACTAGATAATTCGGAGTAAACAACAGTAGATGTGCAGTAAAGGATCGCAATAGACCGAACACTCTATTTCACTCGCACCCGTTGCTATATATGCTCCTCGCGCTCAAAGTATTGTACACATTCAATACGTCTGGCAGGACGATAGAACCCTCGAAACTGTCCGGCTACTAAGGAAACATTATTAAATAGTTCTCCAAAAAACATATGTAAAATTTAGCTTTTATAATATAACGTAAGTATAATTACAAATTATAATAGTTTAGGGGTGTCCGGCAGGGGGTTGTAACCATACTAAGTGTCTGGCAATGAGCAACGCGAGTTTTAATATTATTATGAATAAAATATAAAGAAATTGAGTTTTATAAATTGATAAATTTGAGGCGGAATTTTTTACACCTTTGCTACCTATTACCTGCCAAAGCCACCACTACCCAGGTTTCATGGGTGGGGATCATTCTTACCTGTATTGGGGATATACACAGAAGAACTTTCAGGTTTTATAAAAAGACGAAGGTCTGGCCCTCACGGGCTCTTGCTCTATTACTGAACTTGGGAAACACTTTATAGTTGTCCAAATACTCCTTTATTGTATGGTATAAAACTTAATTATTGTAGGGGACCAAACTGATATGATGCTGATCCTGTATGTGTTATTGCTCCATTATTTTCATCATTGTCCTGGCCAAGGCGGTACATAATGTTTTGCAATCATGAAGAAGCCTACAGAATTAAATCCTGTATCGATCGGCAGTAGATGAAATCTCCCAGTCTCAGGTAGACGGAGGAGCGCCACACTCAGCACTATTTAATTAATTCGGCGCACAACAACGCCCGCATTCCGTCGGATCTCCGAATTTACTAATTAACATACGCTCACAAAGGTTCGGCGTAATTGTTAATTTGGCAGCACATTCGCGCCCTTTAATGATGCGTAACGATGGTGCGGGGAATTGCGCGCTCCGACAATTTATTACTCGTATGTGGCAGCCACCAGCGTACCCTGGCCTGCGCCCCTCCCCGGCAGGGTACGTAAGACGGACGCCGGGGACGGACGGTGGGTCCCAGGGAAGGGTCTCCGCCGCCTGGTCGCATTTAGGGTAGTATTTGTAATGTTGCTTGTGAAACAATTTGTCGGGCGTCTGTGTGATTGCGTAGGCTCGTATGTTGTGAGTGCTACTTTCGTTTGGAAACTAATTTTAAAAATACCGTTTTGTTTTCACCATGAGCTGGTAATTTCGTTTCAAACGTGTTTTGCGAAAATAACGCGCAGAACTCAAAATGGAATACACAAGAGTTAGTAATGTTAGTGAGCGGTACCTACATGAATGTCACTCTATTTCATTTTAGTGCTCCACTATTATAATAGATTGCAAAAACAATTCATTTTGAAAAAAACCGACTTCAAAAAAAAAACTAAAAAGTATTAAAAAAGTATAAAATAACTTAATAAAGATTTAACACAAACCTAATACCTTTAATATTAATAAAACACCATTATTTGTATTTGCTACCTATTGACAGGTTTAAAGTCGGTGCCAAGCCAAATGTAATAGTGTTACTCATTCAGGTATTAAAAAGTTTTCATCTGTTTCACATTAATTCACATTGTTCTTTAAGTTTATTTACGTAGGTTAATCTTTAGGAATTTCATTTTGTTTAGGACTTGGCACCGACTTCAAACCTGTCAATAGGTAACACATACAAATAATGGTGTTTTATTAATATTAAAGGTATTAGGTTTGTGTTAAATCTTTATTAAGTTATTTTATACTTTTTTAATACTTTTTAGTTTTTTTTTTGAAGTCGGTTTTTTTAAACGTAGTTTTTTTAAATTTATTTTTTACTTTTTAGTGTCTGTAATAAGTTGCTCTGTAAACTACAGTATTTTTTACAGGATTTTTATAGATTACTAAGGAAGGCTATAACATTTCGTTGTTTTTATTGTCATAATTATATGTTAAATAGTTTTTTTTTTAAGTAGCTATGGGTAGGCCTACGAAAGGTGCAGCTTTAAACAATATAGATCAAGAAACGGGAACGGAAAATATAAATCGACTCCGAAACAATTACGTCATCGATGTAAACAAAAATGTAAAAAATGTTCACAAAATGAAAACTACTGGGCCAAACCATGTGAAATTTTTATGGGACCAAATGGCATCTATTCCGCATCAAACTAAAAAAGAATCACGTAAATCGGATCATAAATCTCAGCGTAATCGGTGTACATACATAGAAAAAAAAAAAAAAATACCGATCGAATTGAGAACCTCCTCCTTTTTTTGAAGTCGGTTAATAAAATATTTACACACGGACACTTCACAGCTTATAATTTTCTCATGGCCAGACTCTAACTACACCATTCAATATCAAAGTCAAAGGTTTATATTTATTAAGACCAATTATAGGTTTTTATAAAATTAGAAACTAGGTGCACGGTTTAAAAAAATTGATCCTATAAAAAAGAACCGGCATGAAACTCCATAGCATATCCAATATTCCACTGCTAGACTTAGGTTTCCCTTGGCCTATGTTTATTACTAATCTACATAATTGTGAATTTAATCGAATAATGTTAAGTTCTTTCCTAATTTAGTCTTCCTTGCTGAAAGCAGTATTTGAATCTAACACTAAATAATTTGTTGCACAATCTGTCAATAACACACCAACTAACATCAACACTTAAACCCCAAATGATGATGCATCCCCAAAAACAATAGCGACATTACAAATCCCGCCGGACACACAACACTTGAGATAATTATCAGCAAGCTGTTACAACCTTACCGGGTCCCCACAATGGGCCGCAGTGTGCGCTAATCCTTACTAACAAGTGTATAAAGGGGATAACGCGCGTCACAGTCGCAAGTGAGCGCGGACCCTTAGGGACCGGGGCCGCCAACATTTGGGACTATTAACACATTTTATTGTGAACAGCCCGGATTGATTAACCGGTTGTTTGTTATTCTAAAGGGTGCCGAACTTGGCAGAGCTGGTAAGAAATTGGTTTATTATTTATGTTGAACCAAAAAACGGAAAATACGTCGTTTCAGAATGTTTTACTTCTAACCATTAAAAAGGTAAGGCAGGTAAAGCCTATAAGTAAGAATTCCAAAAGAAAAAGCAACATCGTCATCAATTCTTCATGATGAAAAACAAAAATGACTATTGATTGGCGTTATAATCTCTGCATAAACATTCGAATCATTAATATTAATGACTGTTTCCAGACAAAGTGTTGGCAACATTCCTCGCTCACTTACGAGCGTGTGCCCGCCAATAGTGGCGGCCAGCAATGATTGTAAGTGACGGATCACCGTCAGCGTCTAGTCACGCCGCATACGACGCGATGACGCGGCTGGGGACGTCATTAAGCGCAAATACCCGCTGGAGACCACTGACAGTTTAAATAAAGCAAGTGAGCTCCACAAAGCACTTCTTATTTACGTAGTGCATAATTTCATTTCTTTGGTCGTGTTTGAATGGAGTTCGGGCCCGGCCGGGCGGGGGCGCGGGGCGCGGCGGGCGTGCCGACCAATCACGTGCAGGCGCGGGCTAAATGGAGTTGCGAGAGCCGAGTCTGTTCCCAATTTGGCGGCAATTTGCGCCACAATGCCGTCATTCTGTTGTCGCCGACTCGCCTTAACAGGTTGTTATTCAATTTGGGGTGCGTCCGACACATTTTGATTAGTCAATAAGTTAATACGCGGTTAGCTCCGGCAGGTTAACTGATTCGCTTTCACAAGTAATTGGGTTGTATCTGGAGTGACGCCTACTACTTAGTGAGCGAGTGCCGCTCATTTGTTCCGTTGATTAGTTACTTGATGACAGCTGTTTGAGGGATTTGTCATTTTATCATAGCATAAATGAACATTTTACAATTCTACCATTTTGGTGTTGAAATCTAACTAATCTTCCATATTAAGTAATTTAGATATGTGAAACTTACAAACACATTCCGGTAAGGTAGTAGTGGATTGATCTTTTCCATGGAATTGCAATTATATTTTAACATGAACATAACGTTGGTCATACTCAGATACGAGTACAAATGTTTATGCATGCACATGAACAGGCCATCTATAGACCACACTACACAGTTGAAGTCACACGTGCCTTCTATCTACTTATAACTTAAGTTTTATTTCTATAATGTCAAGTCCATGAAGTGCCTGCTGACCCAAAGCAATCCGTAACTAGTTCACAAATATCACACAAACATCGCCCCCTCCCCCCGCCACGCTCCCCCGCCATTGAATCAATACTACCCCGGTTATACTTCATAACTGAGTTTTATTTTCATCGGACCCTCGGCCAGACGACCAATTGCTTTAAACATACCTACATATTATAAACAACGCTATGCTCTTCTAAAGCCTTTCAGGACATTATTTCCAATTTGATATCTTTGTTTCTGACTTAGTTCGTTTTGCAAGTTAGTTTCAAGTTTTTAGGTTATAATAGATTAAACATTTTAAAATGTTTTTTTCAATAATAAATTACCGAAGTTATTTGATTACATGGAACAATCACGTCATAATCTCGATACTATCATTTCTTATTTATATAGTTGTTACTGAATAACTAATAGATCTTTTTCTAAAAGCTGATGATAAAACGTTTTCTGAACTTAGTTATCAAGAAAACTTATTGAAATTGAGACAACCATGGTATTGAATATAGGATCATAATATAGGCAGCGTTTTCCCGCGTACACTGCGAATTTGGCTGTCATATCTAGTCAGCTGAACACTGATATTAATGTTGTAGTGACTTTACCTCAACCCAATTGGTTAGAAACTTAACATAATTATGGAGCGCAAATTAATTACCTAAGAAAGTAGTTGGTAATACTGTCCGCTATGACAACGAAATTAGTCACAGTAACACTTTAATTCTAACATTGTAATTTCCAATATTAAAACGTACAAACAACCTAGATAGTATTGTTATACATAGTATTATACACGAGCCGTGTCCAAATTCAGCCTAGTTATACCAATATTACCGTTGCCAGCCTTCAATAAAAAACAAACTTTATCGCTTAAAATGTCGTTAATTAAACATGATTGAGAGGAAACGGAAGCCACTGAAACATAATAAAAAGGCACTAATATGTACGTAAATACGGCAAGTCACGTCCAACAATAGCGCGCGATAATAACATAATAACTATATGAAAATATAATGCTAAGGAGAAAATGAGGCAGCCGCGGTGTAAAATAAACAAGACGCCATGTCGCCGCCAAATTACACGCTTGTGTGCGAGCCCGGCGCGAGCCACGAGCGACGGGCGGCGAGCGGCGAGCGGAGCGGCCGGCTGTACACTACAGTGTAATAATCAGTAAATTCTTCTGGCCAATAGAAGCAAACTCTACTTAGCTTCGGTGTTGGGAAGTATTTGAATTCAGCGTGATATGTTATATTATGTTTTTCGTTTGCTTGTTAGTCACAGTTTCCGACCGTTATTTAGTTACAGTCTACTTTTTACCCGACTGCAAGGAAAGGGTTAAGTTTTTCACGCCTATCTTTGTTTGTAATATTCTTTATTCCCTCATATCTTCCAAACCACTCGATGGATTTCTTTAATTAATGTATCGTTAGATTCGTCCATTAGTCCAAGTATTCTTAGATAGGTGACTTAAAAAATATGTGGGGTGCTAGATTTCATTGTTTAAGGTGGCATTTTTTTTAGTCTTCTTTGTTTGTCACAAGATTTTAATTATTTTCTTTCAATTCTATTTATCTTTATTGAAGATTTACTCTCTCAACCCAGATACAGATGGTTACGATACGATGCCCGCCAGCAGGCACGGCCTGGGCCCACCGCACAGGACAGCTGTGCTAACTAGGCAACTAGCGGCCGTGAATAAGCGATTTCGGGCAATTGGCGCACGGACAGCCCGGCCGGCCCGTGTCCGGCGCGCGGCGGCCGGACGGCTCCGGACGAACCGGCAATTTGCCCAGCAATATAATTACGCACACAAATTGACGGGTTCATCGTGAGTAGATAGAATTACAGAAGGCCTACCCACTCTTTACTACTCCTCTCTACTCAGCCACTTTGGTCACAGTACTATTAAACTTAGCCTTGATCACTCAAGAATAGTGCAGCTTGTAATTAGTAATTAACAGGTCTTGTAGATTAAACCAATAAACAATTTATAGCGTAGATAATTTAAAGTCAGATTTTTCTTCTGTGAACATTATAGCGTAGGTACCAATTTTTTTGAAAAATTCGTTTACGAGTAATTTTTGGGATGCCCAAAAATATTCTTAAATTTTAATTTTGTATGCTTTGTGAGTTTTCTTATTTACTCTCAGATTGTGTGTAATTGATCTTCTGCAGGTCTGTACACTGTGGCGTGATCGCCGCACGTCTAATATAGTGTTTGTTTGACGAATCAAAACGAGATCGAGTAATTGGGTGCGCGTCTGTGATTGGGCAGTTACTTGTACTCGTTAGTTGTACGCTCTGACGCAGTCATTACGGTACACGTATGAGTGCCACTTTAATTGACAACTTATCTGAATTCATCGTACAAAATCATGCATAGCCTGTGTGTAATTATTGATACATAATTACATATATTCTGTAATTTAATTAAATCGAACCGCCTCAGAGCAGCATAAAAAGAGAAGCAATAAATACACTACACGTGCTCGCATACAAAGTTTTTATCAATCGGGCGACTACTCAGCATTCTCCATAATCTTATTTTAAAAAGGTACTTGAAAGCGATGCAATCGGATTAGTCAAGTCCGCGCAGATTGAGTCGGGGACAGCGGCCGATGTCTAATATGTTTTTTAATTACTGGCGACCGCCAGCCGGCACTGGATATCATACGCGATTATCATATTCGCCGGGATTTGCTTGAATGCGGGACGATTCAATAGTTCCGATGCGATTACGGAATTAATACAGGCCGCGAATTAATGTGGATTACTATGATAGCTCGTTGTGCGGATTGGAAATTGTTGCAAATGTACCAATTCAATTATTGCAGCGTGCCAATATTGGCTGCTGTATTTGTGGTTGGATTTTATATTGCATTACATTGTAACAACGTAATGATCTAATTAAGATGAATATCGATTACATGCCTCTCAATTTGGCTTAAAAATCAGATGTATATTTTTAGACACAAACTGTCATATGACACGATTAAACACGTGTAAGGTTGTCGTTTTAAGACAAAGGGCAAGTGACTCAGTGAGCGCGTGACGCGAGGTAACGATATCCAAACAGCACGCGATATGATTGGGCAAACACGGCCGGAGTGCTGGCCGCACACACGATTGTCACGCCCAACACTTGAGCCAACATAATCACCAACATTGTTACAATATTAGCCTAACTGCGCCTGTTTGCTTAACAAACTAAACTTTTTTACTTAAGCTTTTATGTGATAAGTCACATTGGCATATTGGCTTAAGTGTCCGCTGATGTGGGTTTAATTGTTAAGGAGATGTTATGAAAGCTATTTTTATTCAAATATAATCAGAATCATATATTATCTTTTCCTAAATCATTTTAGGATTCTCTTGCAAGTGAAAAATAACAAACTTTGAAGCTAGTCATCTGTCAAACTCGATTGTTGACAATTAAAACGGCGTAGCACGTAGCACGCTACGAATTGCTACGAAAGTTACAGTCTACGAGTATCTCTTTTCTTGCATTATAGTTTTAGTACAGTTAAGAGAAATGCAACAATTTTATAAAGCCTTATATCACGCAATACAAGAAAAGCCCTTTAACATAACGGCATGGTGGTCCCTGCTTGCCGTTGGTCTATCAGATAGTCAAAGCATGGGTTTATCCATAGCCTGTTACATAAGGAGGACTAATGACTACTAAAGAATATTGTTATCCTTAGATAATGAGAGATGTAGTATGGGGTGTATCAAAAGAATCAAATACTTGGTTGGTATTTAAAGTTGAAATCATTAGTTTAATCTCACTATGACGTACATAGGATACATAACGGATGTACTACACGTGTAATAAATTGATTATTAATAATGATTAGTGTACGAGTTCTTTATATGACTTATTCTCATTGTGACTTTTTTGTAGCCACTCGAGCAGCAGCGTGGCTGTGGCGCACTAGTGCGGGCGCGCCGCTCCGCCTGCGCCGCGGCCCGTCACGGCCCATACAAAGCGCCTTATTATCTCCATATTATTTTAATATTGTTGCAATGCTACAATAACTGACGCGCATTATTTATCCTACACACTAATGAGCGTGTAGGCACCTTACTCTCGCCAACTTAACAACACGACTGATAAAACACCAGCCAATCGATTTTAAACCTTCAGCATACACATTAAGGTTTTGTAAATTTTTTGGGGTAGCATTATGATATTGGTTCTGTCGGACAAAGGAGTGACACGGGGTGCATCTCGAACTGTCAGGAGAAGTTTTGAATGAAAATAAATGTGTAATTATTATTAGTGGAATATTGTCGAGTGGTTCGTGGAACGGGCGTGTGTGGTGTGTGGCCGGCGAGAAATGTCGAGTGTTGTGTTATTAGGCCCCAGACCTCGTTATGTAAAACTTGAGAGTATACGTAATGCTGTTGAGAGACAAGCTATTTTTGATATTATTTATTTTGAAAAAGATCCACAGTATAATAATATACATAGTGAAGAAGCAATGTTATCTAGAACCATTATCATTCGTTGTAGTAATTTATCTCCTAATTATAATTTTCAAGCATATCAATTTGTATATTATCAGTGTTATGGTGTCAAGGATTAGAATATTAGGAGGACTTTTGAAATAAAATACTGTACTTATAATAGTTATTTCTGTACCTTGCTTTGGTTAGCCCTAACCTGAACTCAATAACGTGACTACATAAACATAATGCAGCACATAAGACTATGGAGTCCAGCACTGTGGGAGCGCGTGGTGTCCGGCGGTGTGCAGCCACCGTGCAGCGGCTGCAGGCTGCAACAACACGGTAACGCGTCATGCACCGCGCGCCCGCTAATGACGTAATGACTGCAGTTACCACACAACGGACAAGTAAATATGTGCATGCAACTAAATTGATGTAAATCGTGTGAAGAAATATGTATTGTGTGTCTTATATAACGAGGTGAAGACGAGGTATTTGAAGATGTGCTTATACTAATGGATGTCTTCACAATTGTTGCAGGCTATATACAACACAATGGTTATGCTGGTATCAGCTTTCCTTTTGACTAAACAATGGAACAAGCTCTTTATCTTCAAAAAGTTTCTCTGGTTAACAACTAGATCGACTCAATGTTTAATATATCCTGAAACTGTCATGATGAAAGCGGTTATACCGGTTGGTGTATAAAAAAATGAAATAAAAAAGATTATAATTTAACTTTTCTATTAAATAAAAAGATACTTTTACATTTTTAACTTTTCAATTAGATAGTTTTCTATGCACGTTAAGTGTGGTATATGGAATAGTTTCTTCAGCACCTATGTTTAATGCTTAAACTAACAGCAAAAGCAACGTGAGGTTTAACGACAACATTATCTATCCGATGTCTTGCGGCTGGACATATGCCTACTTATACTATCATGTATACATATGACACTTGGTTGGTAATTTTTTACTTCCTCTTATGCGGTGTACAACCGATACTTGAGAGAACTATGACGTGGATCATTGTATAGTTGCTATAAAATCCACACAAGTGGCCGCTCTGCCGCACATGCCACACCTACCCCTATTACGTTGTTTATCCTCAAGAAAAGTGTAGAGAACACTTTGAAGAGTTTCCAGAGCGCGCGACCCATCTCGAGGTCCGAGTGCGTGCCGTCAAGAGATGAGAAAATAGAATAATGAGCGGGTCCCTCCCCGGGGCCCGAAAGGGCTCCAATTGCTGAATAGTTTTGGAGCAAACAACCCTTCAGCTAGCCGTCCAATTTGAGACCTGCCACAAATTGGAGACGACCTTTTTTGTACGGTGACAAGTGAATAGCAAATGTACACGTACCGTGCGCTCGTTGGGCTCAATGATAGCTTTTTGTGAGTCGAGGTACATCGTGGTGGTACAGATCAGACATAGAATAAAGAAGCAAAACGTAACATTCAACGTAGATATCTAAAAACCCTTTGCTTGAACAAAGTACTTTGTACAGAGAAAGTGCTTGAAACATTAAACTTTAGGTAATGTTTAAAACCAATAACTGTACAAGCAGACATTTTAAGATACAAAACAACTTGATTCCTCTATTCAGAACGTCACCTTATAATGTTAGAATACTCTGTTTTTCAAGTTTTCACACCATCGAACAGTATCAAGTAAACGCTCAAATATTGAACCCTAACCTGTTCAAATATCTGAGGTTGAACCTAACGTCTGTTTGTGTGTAAAAAGGCGCTGGTGTCCGACAAACATCTCGAGCGAGGGCCCTCGAGCGCCGGCGGCGGCAGGAGCCAGTCGGGGACACCTCGGAGCACTCCCGCGGTATTGACGATACACAGGAACTACAAGTGGACCTTCCGGATTACAGGGTTTAAAGTAAATGCAAGTTTGTGGGGAATTCTTATTTATTTACTGGCCGCGACTTCATCTGCTTGGATTTTGGGATTGGTTATAGATACCAAGATAAATAATACAAACTATGTGTACATGTGTTAATTCGAAAATGATCTACTTTCTGCCTGTATGCCAAGTTTCACCTTAATCAGGGGGGTTAGACAAGTGGCAAAACGCTAACGCTAACGCTAACGCTCAATGTATGGGAATGACATATAGCTAGTCGTAAACGAATGTCATTCCCATACATTGAGCGTTAGCGTTAGCGTTAGCGTTTTGCCACTTGTCTAACCCCCCAGATCAGTAGATTTTCATCCATCATACTTTACTGTGACGTTATAGTTTTACAACGATAAGTCGAGAATGCCAATAAATGTCTGTATGCATATGCATGGAAAGTTTCGCAATATTAGGTATGATCTCATGAAGTACTAGTCCGGCAGTCCGGACATAATGAAATAGTTTTTCTGTTTAATAAGAGTGCCCGATGGAGCCGGGAGTGTTTATTGAGCTCTCGATGTGGCGGTGTCCTACAGATTTTTAACTATTGAAATTTCTAATAGTATAGACACTAAATAATATAATGTTGTGTTAACATTCAAAATAAGGGAGTAACGAAAAAACAAACAGATGAAAGCAACACTTTTGATAATAAAAACAAAACAAAAAACTGCAGTAAACAATATTTTCTCGTAATCATGAAACCCATTGTTGTTTCACAAAACAAATTAATTACAAACAAAGGCAAAACCTGCTATTCATTTAAATAACAATTAATCGAATAAGTAATACAGAACGATACAATAATAGCTCAGTCCACTTAGTATATGGCAAACAATGCAATAGTTGCACCTTGCTTGCGCATCGATTGTGCGTCTCCTCATAATTAATTAACCTTTGTTGCAATTATATTAATACCTTACACCTGAGTATATATGACAATGTAAATGCAATGGAGGTATTGATAATGTGATATCTATTGATAATATTAATGCTTCGTATATACAGAACTATCGCATGTGCTCGCTAGTGTTACAGGCATGCTGCGCGCCAAAAAGTTCGTTACAGGACCGGAAGTTGATATTTTTAAGTTTTCCAATATACGTAAGACGTTGTTCTGTTAAGACAATACAAAATGCTTTAAGTCATTACTTAAACCTTCTAAACAAATGAATTGTGACGAAAAACAAGTATTGAAATGTTAAATAGAACCTGAGGGTTAGACAAGTGGCAAAAACGCTAGTAGAATAGAAAACAAAATGTATGGGAATGACATTCGTTTACGACTAGCTATCTGTCATTCCCATATATTTTGTTTTCTATTCTACCAGCCTCCTGAAACAACAAAATTACGTCCAGTATGACGTTCCCGGTGAAGGTAGCAACTATAGATAAAATCCAAACTGTTTGTAAACAAAAGCAAATCTTTTTTATGGAATTTAACATAAAAAAATGTTTTTATCATTTCCCAATGTACAGCGGTCAACGAGCAACAGATTAACTTTACTCCAATAAAAACAAACAACCATACATTATAGCAATCCCTGCTGCGAATATCTTGACTACCATGATGTAATAAAACTTCCTACACTGTACAACATAGTGAGGAGCATAGAGGGCGGCGCCATAAACTACGTGAGCGCAGTCACCAGTCTCGCGGCGGGGCGCGTCCTCTCGTAACCAGATTACAGGAGCGCGGTACCGCACAACTATATCGGCTTGTATTAAACTGTTATTTACTGCCCCTTACGGACAGTTACACTCTTATTAGATTGTCTCGGCCGTTATTTATTATTTATGCTATTGTCTCGTATGTGGGTTGCGGTTAGGGAGCATTTATAACACGAAATTATAGATTGAAAGACTATAGGGTACGTTTAGATAGTGCTCTCGCTCTCAAAACAAAAAAGTATTTTAAAATCTCAGCATATATTACCGTCGACATCATCAACTGCCTAGCCTTTTACCAACTGTGTTGGGATTGGAATCCAGTCTAGCTGGATGCTGAGTACCAGTATTTTACGTGGAATAACTGCCTTTAACAATTAATCAACTTATAAGTAGCCTATATTCAACTTGATGAAAATTTAATATATTTTTATAACAAAAGGGATCGTTATTAATTATTACACGAATAACTCTAAACAATAGCTCACCTACTGAACGTATATTAAGTTCTTAATGTATCAATAAACAAGTCGTCGCTTGCACAGCTGTAATTAGCGCACATTAGTCACGGGCATGCTGCACCTACTGCTGTTCATAATTTATAATTAACCACAAACAAACAGACAATACACTTAATAACATGAGTACCTATAGCTACATATAATTATATATTTAAACTCATGGTATCTGTTTGTTCAAGGGCGACCTTTCTCTATCCAATTTTATACTATTTTATAGCTGTCAAATCCAGTCTTCATATTGAAATTCAGCATGTATTTTAATTTGATATTTCAAGGATTTAAATCGAGCAAGACTAAGTAGTAGATAAATGGTTTGATTAAGAATATTGCTGGATAGCGGATAGCAATAAATTAAACGTATGTTATGCCTTTATGAGATGTAAGATAATGAATTGGTGATGCATTCTGTTTCAAGTGAAGACTGAAGATGATAGAAAATTGTATATATGGTTTTGTTTGTTTAATATAGACATTATCTATAAGTTTGATAGCAATCTAGGCGAATCAGGTAACTACCACATCCTCACTAATAACCGTATATAGCTATACCTGTCTGTCAGGTTTTTACTGGTAACCAGCCGAACCGATTGAGATAAATTTGGTATGAAGAAAGACTGATATCCTGTGAAAGGACGTAGGATATTTTTTATCTGGGTGCGAGAAGTACCTAGGCCTGTCAAAATGCAGGTAGATTCGCGGGAAACACCTAGTACGAAACGTAGGTAATAATTATAATCGATTAGTGGTGAAACTTGTTTGTGCAGATGCGCGGGCGTCGTAATCAATTATCAGTGACGGTGTGGTGCGCGTAAACATGCAGTGACTGTCTGCTGAGAGCGCCGGGCTGCGCTGTGCGTGCTTGGGTATGAAACGCAGTTGTTTTGGAAGATTAAAACCTTAAAACACCATGGTGGCTGTTGTGGGTAGTGGAATTCTTCACCTTTACTATTTAACTGTGAAAGTATTGCTGTCTGTCTGTCTATTGTTTTCACGGCAAAATAGCTGATCTGATTGAGATGAAATTAAGTATGCAGACAGACCTGAGGAGGGGCTACAAGACAAAGGAAATAGTTTTGGTCCAGGCACATGAAGTAGTTCCTTCAGGACGCGATAAAATCGCGGTAAAGCTAGTGTCGTGACTAAGTAACAACCACACGGGTGGACCGATTAAAGCTTAAGCTGCGCTTGGCGTGGTTCCCGGAGACTGGGTTCTAGAGGTTAGATAAGCAGTCGCTCCATGTAAAACACTGGTACTCAACTGCATCCGGTTAGACTGGAAGTTGACCGCAACATTGTTGAGAAAAGGCCTATAGTACAACCATATTTCGCTTAAGTATATCATTATTGCAATGCCACGTATTTCCGTAAACTCCTGCGTGGCACGTGTGAGGCGCAGCCCGCGGCGACGCTGAGCCCCCGTGAGCTGTTGCCGACGTAATCACGACTGGCGAGAGGATTGTCCACCAATCGATTATCTACTTAGGACCAAATTCACCGACAGATGGTTATATAATCGGCCCGTTAAGCCAAAACGTTTTTTAACCACGAAGCGAGAATTGTCGTGTTGTCAACTTCTTGTTCAACCCCGGCTTGATAATAGGTTATCCATCGTATGGTAGAAGTTTGAATTTATGTTAAACAGCTGTTTTCAGTTGATTGGACCGTTATCTTGACGGTGAACTTGGGCGTTAATCGAATAAACGTATCATTGCTGGTGAAGTGTTTTATGCATGCTAATGGCAGGGGGGGAGGTTGCGTTACCTAGTCTGGTGACCAACTGGGTAGTTTTATTTATTTTTATTTTATTTATTTATTCCCTTATATCAAGAGTCATGTAAGAGAGTAACGCAAGAGTCGCCACAAAGGTGCTGATTAATAAATGATTATGCAAACATTATGAGCGGTATTTACATAATATAAATACTTCGAAAACGTAGTAGTTACACTGATAAAAGATGTGAGTGTTAGGTTAGGTCGCCAGAATTGAAAGTTTCGTCCGAGTTTGGAGTCATTTATTTCAGTATGGTATAAACTTAAAGTGTGCATGTAACTCTGTACGTATAATTACGGCAGCGCGGTAAGTTAATTTGTTTATATAAATTAATGTTTTATTGCCTACACAAACGAATAAGTTAATAACGCACTAATTGAAAATGTTCGATATGAAGCAAATCAAACAGCGCTGAATTGTCCACACAATTACTGAGTCGTCGCGCCGCGACAGCGGGACAATGCGCTTTATGACACGTTACATTAGTTAATGAAGTCCTGTGCGTGACAGTCGCCCGCCATTGTGCCGCTCTACCGCCGCTAATCGATTATAATCGATGCAGCAATCGACTCATTGTTCACTCGATTAATCGTATTACGATAGCAGTTTTATTACTTGTAACTTAATTAAATGTGATCCATTTGTGGGAGGTTTGGATTTATTTGGACATTTAAATGGCTTGGAGAGGGAGATTCTAATTAATGGCCTAAAGCTTTTCTCAAAACAACTTAATCTAAGACTGAAATTGTAGCCATTCACAAAATTGGAGAAAACCACTAAATAAGATTGCTTATGAGTTTAGGTATGTGTAATATTTAACTCGAGTTGTGTTATTCTTTATTGTTTGTAAAAACATAAATATTTGGAATGTTCTCTGGAGCAACAGTAAACCCATTATATTTCCGTACCACATCACAATGGCATGTCCGCTACATCTTGGTGCGCGCCATCAGCTCAGCTCTGCCCCATCATTTGTCTGGTACGCGCTCCGCAGCGCCGGGGCCGCGGGGGTGGCGGGGTGTGGGGCGCGGGGTGCGGGGGTGGAGGGGCTATTATCAAGTTAGTGTCGCATCATTTACCGGCTGCTTTACATAAATGATTCAATAAAGAGATGCGCTCCATGTTCACTTCAATTTATGGTACTTGCTTCTTTAAACGTTAATGATAGAACTGTTCTCATGATAAAACATACATTATAAGTATCTATTTGTTTAATATTCTGGAGTCAAAGTTTTAGGGGCTTTCCCGTTATCTTTTTTGTTTTCTTGCAAACACTTTCTATATTTTAGAGACATTGAGTCTACAACAACAATAAAACGCGGCAAGGTCCTGAAACAAAGTTAAGGTTACTTCGTCGACAAATAATAATGAAGATATCAAATCTATTTTGTTGATCGATTTGAATATATATAATTATATTATATCAGTGTGTATGGCTCAACAATAGTTACCTACGTACTACATGGGTAGGTTCCTACACCGATTTATTCACCCAGGAATCCTATTTTAAATGCAAACAAAATAAACCATTGCTTAGGTATCTTTGAAATTAAAGTGATTCGCCTATGACTTTAAAGTTACTGGATTTTAAAGTTGATTACAGATTTTTCCAAGTGAAACGAACGAAACGAATATTTTGAATGCACTAAATAAATGCTTTCTATTTATCGAATACCCATCAGCAGCAGATCTTGCTTCGACACTAATGCGTCTCAAAGCAAATCTGCTAAGATCGTTCTAAGTCTGTATACTAAGTAGGCAGTACTCGTGCAGTGGGAGCCAGTGAGCGGTGAATAAGAAGGCAGTAAACAGTCTGCGAACTTAGCGCGCCTGTTTAAACTTGTGCCGCACCGAGGCGCGCCCCTCGCGCCTCTCTCGCGCCTCTCCCGCGCTTCTCTCGCGCCTCTCGCACCGGCTGAGGCGAGGCACACAGAACGATTCACTCTACGATACTACGTAATTGGTTTTTTATTGAACTTTCATGAAAAGAAATAGTTATTCAACTGCCTGCTATACTACTATTTATTGCCATCGTCGTAGGAACAGACGAAACATTGGACTAAGTAAGATAAGTACATACGTACTCGTAATACAGACCATACTCATAGCTACATAATATCTATTTACTGAAAACAATTCCATGTTTTATGAAGATGTAACTACATATCTTCAAATGAACTTGGAAATAATAATTCATATTCTATGAAGCCAACCAAATACTAGTCTACCAATATATCGGCAGTATCAATGAACCCTCGGTACTGGCCGCACTAGTCCCGCGCCGCGTCGCCGCTCAACTTTATAATTGAGCCGAGCGAGCGGCGAGGGCGAGCGCTCAACTTGTGCAGCCTTTGTGAGCTGGAGTATTTACTGCCAGCCTTCAGCACCTGGACACGCTTGACCTAGTTATTGATCTCATGCGATTATGCTAAAGGCTGTAGAGAAAACAGGATCAACAGTGGGTCGTTAAACCAAGTTATACTTTGATTGATTAGAATACGCAGGACTGTAACATAAAGTTACAGTTATTTGTAGTTTAGCTGCTGTGAAATTTATGTATAAAATTACCACTTAAATCAGTTAAAGATAGATTTTAATACAAATTTCAAACTCATATTTTTTTAATTAATGGCCGTTTTCAATTACCTACCTGTCCGCAGATTATCCTAAGATAAAATTTTGACATAAGGTCCATACTGCTTATGTCAAAAATTTATCTCATGTAAGCAAATCTAAGGATAGATTAGGTTATTGAAAACAGCTGTAAATGAACAGAAATCAAGCATATCTTCTGTCATTGTATGAAATGACAGCAATGGTCTTGAAGTTAAGTTAACACACATGTTAGAAAGTTCTTCTATTCCATGGTCATGCCATGCGCACCTACAACACTGAAAAAACTACTGAACCTATTTCATTTATTATTTCCTTAATAGAAAGCTAAATTTTCCCTGAATGCTACAGGCGAGGCATATAACTTAGATGACACCGTAGCCAGAAGATGGTATTTGATCAATCAGAAAATACCTACTAAGAACTTTCTTACTTATTACTTTAATATAGTAATGCGTTGACATTACCTATCCGTACAAAAGCCCCTGATCCTATTTATCCGCCACAAATAAAATCACAATCCATCCAATATCATTAAAACAGGCATTCCACTCAAGATAGCCACATTACGTCATCGCAATCGACGACAATTGAACGTGTCGCACAATACATTGCGTTTCGGCAACTCATCGGCAATATCGCTAAGTGAGCTATGAGTCGGTGGTCACCAATCAAGCGGAGCGGTCGATGGCACCCGCTGGACAACGGCTGTTGTATCTATAACTGTGATTGGTCTGCTTGTGGTAATATTAAAGTAATACTCGTTGTAACATTATATTATCCAAATGTTAGAAAGAGTAATTGGTTTTTTCCAGCAGGATATTCTCAGTATCTACCCGGAGTCCACTTTTATAAGGGGCTTAATGACAAATATTTGGCTTGCTGTACGTAGGCCTATCACTGGAGAAACAAGCGTGATGTTATATTATAAAGATACGAAATCACGTCCTAGTGATGCTTCAATTGGGCACACTTTATAGTAAGTATTTATTAGTACTTCAATAATGCCGTTCAACTAAGACCCTTTTTAATCCTAATGCATTAAGATATTGCAACAATAACTGAAAGTTTTTCATGATATATGCAAAGTAATTTTCGCACAAGTTTCCAACTTCTGGATTTTTCCAAACGATTACTTTTTCAGCGTTTGTATTGCCCCTGTTTGAGTCTGTAAATTAAGACGTTATCTATCTTGTTATATATCTTGGTACTCGATTCTTCCGTTCATGAAACTTGTGTGTTTGACCGGCGACAGTGTGAGTGGTGTCCATGACGTGAGTCAGTGGAGGGCCGTAATGTCGTTACAGGGGTCAGTAATACGATGGACACTATATCGGTTCGCCGGCAAGTGTACAGATTTCATTTACTTTTTACTCCACTCAATTATTATTGACTAGCTTCTGCCCGCGACTTCGTCCGCGTGGAATAGTGGTGCTCCGCTCCTATTGGTTTTAGCGTGATGAAATATAGCCTATAGCCTTCTTCAATAAATGGGCTATCTAACACTGAAAGAATTTTCAAATCGGACCAGTAGTTCCTGAGATTAGTAGCGTACGCAAAAAAAGTAACTTTTCTGGTTGATTTCTTACACCTTGTATCCGAAAAACCCAAATATCATACGGAACCCTATTTTTTCCAAAATAAAATTTAGCCTATGTTACTCGTGGATAAATATATAATTTTTAAAATCGGTCCAGACGTTTTTGAGCCTATTCATTACAAACAAACAAACAAACAAAGTTTTCCTCTTTATAATATTAGTGTAGATAACGTTTAAGTTAATGATAATATCTCATGTCATGTGGAGCGTCTTTGTAAAGGATAAGTGTTTACTTTCTATACTTAACAGTATTACGTGCACTTACTAAAATTACTATCTACTACTTTGTTTAACTATGAAAATTATTTTTTTATAACCCCGAAAAGTTAAAGAAAGTGACAAATCATAGCAGATTATGTCTTGTTAGGTAAATACCTACCTAATTTTCTGTTCTTCCAAATATAATGTTTATTTTTTTTAAACAAGACAGTTATTTTTCTATTCAACTGATCGGTTACAAAACAAATCCGCAACAATATCTACAAAACGTTTAACAAGAGCTCAGCGGGTGTCCGGGAATCTCACTCGTTAGTCCGGCCGTCCGGGCCGCACACGGCGCGCGTCCGGCGGCCGTCCGGCACGTGCCACGCCAATTATTACAAATGAACATTTTTTAATGATAGTGTCTTCTGTAATCGTGTTAGCGCCTCGGGGTTACCGACTGGGTAACTACTAAGTGCTATAAATAGGATTTTTGTGACAAATAAAGTAGTCGACGAAGAAGTAAGAAGAATCTTGAAGACGAGGTCATCACTGATTGTCGTTATCTAATCTAAATCTAATCTAAATATATATAAAACTCAAAGGTGACTGACTGACCGACATAGTAATCTATCAACGCACAGCCCAAACCACTGGAGGGATCGGGCTGAAATTTGGCATGCAAGTAGATGTTATGACGTACGCATCCCCTAAGAAAGGATTTTGATAAATTCCACCCCTAAAAGGATAAAATAGGGGATGAAAGTTTGTATATATCTTCTTACGTAGCTGAAGAGTTTGTTTGTTTAAACGCGCTAATCTCAGAAACTACTAGATCGATTTATAAAAATATTTCAGTGTTAGATAGCCCATTTATCGAGGAAGGCTATAGGCTACATATCATTACACTAAAAACATTAGGAGCGGAGCATCAATGAAGAATGTTTTAAAATCGCGGGTTAAAGTTAGCGATAGCCCAAAGTTACTATTCCACGCGGACGAAGTCGCGGGCAGAAGCTAGTTGTATTTATATTTTCGCAGAGATTTATCGTAGAAGTTTTACAATAGTACAATAGTAGTACCTAATTATAGTATAGTTTTAAAATAATTTGTCTCAATATTCTTACTACTTTCAAAAACTCTATGTTACATCAGAATCCTATTAAGCTATTTTTTTATTTTTTTTTACAAGACTGAAAATCACAGCCCTTTTGTAAAGAGAATATATTTAACAATCATATAAACAAACTACATTGTAATTATTATAAAATAGCCCACTGAGCCGCCACACACGCATTGTCCTGCGCCTCAGCCTATTGTAGCAGATCATTATCTGCGTGGTGCGCACGCGCCGCTCCGACTGCCTAAAGCGCGGGTGCGCGTGGGCACGTTATTGTCATGTTTTTGTACGTAATGGGGGATTAGGGGATGTACGGATATATAGTGTTAATTGCTTCTGGATGGTTGGGTTAACATTATAAATTTGGGTTATTTGTTTAACCTATATCAGCAATATTTATAAATACATCCCGTATTAAAAACGAAGATAGTCAACCAAAATTTTATTATGAGTAAGTATCTACCTAATAAGATTTTTTATGGTAATTATTTTATTTATGTAACTTTGGGTAGTTTATTTGTTCTTTTTTAAGATTTATTTAAGTAGTGTACTTGCTACTTAAATTACCTAATCTTGAATCAAAATTATTGGGATTATTTGATATGAATTCAGCCTTCAATGTATTCTAAATGAACAAGCTATTACTAAATAACCGAAAAGCCTAAAACAATTATGCAGTTATTACCATATATAATCTACATATTATGCACTTAAATAAAACCAAAAAAAAGTACCAGTAAAAACAAATCGCAAGTTCTCACAACTCCCAAACCCCTAATCACATTGTAACACCATAAACATCCCATGAACACCGGTCGGGGGCGTGCGCGCCTCGAGGGGTCACTCGAGGGGGTCACCGGTCATGATTCGCGCACTATTGAGTCGCCTGCGCAGGGGACCTGTCATCTGTCTTGTCATATTACCAACATTTTATTAAAAAAAAAAAATTTGTTTAGTTTTAATCAAATTAAGCCATTTGTAGCTTTTTGACGTGTAATGGTTTGAACTTGATGTGATTTAAAAGTTGAAATCATTTGTTAGAGGGATGTTAAAGACCTTTAGACAGTTATTTTAACGATTCAAGTAAGCACTTTGAAATAAAAACTAACAACCAAATTATTTAACAATTTCAAAAAATAAAGATAAAAAAATACCAAAACGATAAATACTGTAAATAATTAATAGTAACCAGGTAATACTTGAATTGGACACTTTGACCAAACAATACATAGTTTGCTACCCAATCATAACTTCAGAAACTGACGAACAATGGGTATTTCTACACTCTTTACACGATATTAAAAATTCTATAGTGCAATTATAAGAATCATAATGACTAATGCTTCTGAATTAGGCTAGGACATCGTACACAACAAAATGATTCCACTTTTATGAGTTTCCAATAAATATCAGTTATAAAATAAAACTGCACTCATCGAAAACATCCATTAATACACATTACAACTTTTAAGTCGCACCAGTTCATTATTAGGAATTAGGGGACAGGCAGCGCCGCGCGCCGGCACACTCGCCCTAGCCGAAATGCTTTGGGGCGTGCTTTTACCACGATGAACCCGAACCTGATACATTCCAATTTGAACTTTATACGTACATCATAAGAGTAATAGAAAGTGTGTTTATAAGTTGGTAGTGAGATAATTTATAGTTTATCTCATAAATAGATTATTACACTCCAAGTGGTGATATAAATCACCGCTAATGCGATTGTATCGAGTCGTTGTTTGGTGATGTTTTGTGGTTATTGAATTGTTTTCATACGTTCCCATGTTGGGACGCCATTTATTTCACGTAACCAAATTAGTGCATTTTATTTGGGATGAGAGTCGACTGTAATTTATATTAATAGTAACAATTACTGCGCACATGACGTAATATCATTACCTACACAAAATACTGCTGTGTTGTTGGAGTAAAGCAAATAAAGAAAGATTAATAGACATTGCATACAAATTAAATGACAGTGGGCGAGCTTATTGCCATTTATCGGGCATAGCCCTGGACTCCGAGTTGACACTGAGAAGTTCCACAGATATAGGGAGAACTAAGCGCGCGCTGTCGGTCTGGGCATCATTTCCAGCACCTCATGCTTAGCATTCACATTTCCTACTACTGAACAGACATGACAGTCAGAAATATTGTGAAAATTCTTAAGTTGACAACATTCTATGAACTACAGATATAACTGTTTGGATAGATCTCATAAAAACTCAAACATGTGTGTGATGACTACAACACACAGATAAATAACAACATGTTTAGACATCTTGTAACAAATTGTAACAGCCGGCGGTCCAATCACCGGCCACTTGAGGCCGAAGATGCGCTCCGAGGGGACCTAATACCGGATTATATACTTCACTCAGACGGGACGAATTAGTTCAGATATAAGCTGTTTCATCAATTCAATTTAGAATTTTTGCTTAGATATATTTGTTGATATAGAAATTGAAATGTGTGTACTATAGAACGATAATCAATCTCGATGGTTGAATTAGTCAAATGGCTTCAAATTGATGCTTTAGCGTGCATAAGTATCTTTGAAGAATATCGGCTACGTTCAGCGCTTACGTTTGCCGTATCATACCGTACGATCCCTGTAATCTTAATCAGTAATATTCTGTTGATTGTAACATCTTTTTTATCAGTATTTGTCATTATAATTTTACTCATTAGATAACAGTTGTTTTAGGTGTTGAAAAAGAAACTAATATAACTCGTATTTCAGTTGGAGCCTTCAAATTCACCACACGAGAGCTGTGGAATGTCTCGCACAACAAACGGAACGTTCCAATCAATTACATTTGCGATCTAATAACCGCGCACACGATACGCGCAAATAAACGAACAAATAAAGCGGACCAGGCCGTCGCGCTCGCGCGGGAGGATGAGAAGGATAACAACGAAATAACTGGGAGTATTTATATCTTTTCACTAGGTTGCTTTTACTATAGCAATATTGGGTCTAAGTGGGAAAACTTTTTTGAGCAATTATACTCCTTACCAAAATGGTGCCACGTGCAGCCTTACTTATTCAAAGATTTGAGTATTTTATATTGTTTCAAGTTTTTGCTGACCGATGAACCTCGATCAAAATTAAGAAAAAACAAAAGCCTGTGTGTAATAAGCTTCTTATTTACTAATCGTTGGCAATTTTTTCCATTGGTCTACTGTATATCCCTGGGTTATAGAAAGACAGTATAACGATACAATGTGATGTTGTTAGGTATTTTCAGCCACGAGGTAGTACATATTACCTCAGCTGAATAACACCAAATATATTTGGGACTTGTTAAGTATGGAACTCTTTGTGAAATTTCACTCTATAGTTTCACACATTTACCTAAACGAATTTTTGATTGGCTCAGGCGATGATGTTGCAATCCCAATCAATCCATACATGTGTTTTAATCAATAGTCTTCGTGGGTTTTACTTGTTCTTTATAAATCTTTACGATAATCAATTTAAATTGTATTATTTAATGGAGTAGTCCTTCTGTGGTTGTTTTGTTGTTGCTCTGAATAATCAGTTGGCGGAACGCGGCCGGCCGGCTAGGTGGCTATTACCGGACGCCGGCCGGCCCCTGTGTCCGGCACGCTAATTGCTAAATTTGCCCCGGAAGGGGGCGGGGGCCGCCCCCACCCGGCGCATTGCGACCTGCTGGAGCTGCTTATAGACGCGTTTATCGGTTCTGTCGAATATTTGAGCGTTACAATTATTTCAGATACGCAATGACGTGTAATATGTTGTTAGTGACAGATGGTAGTTTGTGCGGATATTGTACCTCTTTATTTAATAACTTTCCACCAGCGGCTTCGCCCGCGTGGTCTATACGAATACAAATTAAAAAAGGACAGAGTTTCATATACACTTTGCCCCCCTTTTTCACCCCTTAAGGGTTAAAATTTCGGAAAATCCTTTCTTAAAGAATGCCTACGTCATACAAAAAATACACCCTCCAAGTTTTAGGTCTCTGCGATCAGCGGTTTATACTATGTTATACGTTGATCCGTCAGTCATTCAGGACAAAGTATTTTATCTGTATAGATTATGAATGTATGGTTTATTTCATTTACTAAAGTTGGGGAATGCGGAAAAGGTCGATGCTGTTGTAGTTCAGCAATTGCACTTCATTAAAAGCGTGTTAGACATATCTAGAGTCGAAATAGTAACGGGATGACGTACCAGCTACGATAGCCATATAATCGTGTAACTTTAGAGATAATTTAAATGTCTTTTTTTCTAGTCCAAGAGAGATACCCCTACTTAATGACAGCCACAATATTTCATTAAAATAATGCACCAGACGTTGGCTTAGGCTAGATTCACGTTTTATTCGCACAATAAATGCAATATAAATAGTAAACCACTATCGCTATTAGACGGGGTCTTCGCGGAGGTACATAATATCGCCGTATCGGCTTTTCGTTACCGGCTGAAGGGGCGTAATTGCCGCGAAACGCGATCAGGCATTCTCGAGAGCGCCTCGGATGCGGCACGGAGACGACACGGACCCGGCACTGCGCCGGATCTCGCCTCACGGATTATTGATACTCATTCAGTATTGCACATAGGTATTTTTTCCGCTTAGGCACATGTATAGAGTATTTATGGAAGTGAAAACTATTGTTGCGTGAACGAAACAGTCTCGCTTGGGTATAAAAATAAATTAACAAATTTTTATACCTAGTGAAATTGTTTTGAAATTATGACTGTTTACTTAACAATTAACATAAACAAATGTGAAGTAAATTCATTGGTCAATTAATTTATAGAGGTAAATAGAACAAGTATGTAGTATTCAGTGGCACTAACACATATGAACTCATGTAATTGTAATATATTATACATGAGCATATTGAACATGAGTTGAATTATAAATACAGATAAATTGATATTTAAAATGCCTAAATAACGATTCCTAGTGGGCAAAGATATGATTAAAGTCTTCTACTTTAGAATAGAATAGAAAAAGCGTTTATTGTCTCCAGTATTACAGCAGGTAGTAGATAATTTGTACACAATACTATAATACTGGAAGCAAAAGGTCAAACGTCAGCTTTACGCTTAATAACCCGGAATGTGTTCCAAGCGCTGGTTTTCAGCTTGAACCTTTGACTCCTGTTTACACAGAAAAGAAAATTACTAAATAACAATATAGGAAAAAAATGTCTATGATCAATGATCATACATTGATGTTTGAAAAAAGAAAGGTTACCTATGTTTTTAGACAAGTAAGTGGCCACAATGTGATCAAATTAAAAAAAAATGGTTAGATTTCGAACAGAGGAACAGACAGCAACATCGAATGCATTTTTTTATAATAATTTTATATACTTTTTTTGATTGTCTAAGATGAACTGTTTACATTTTAGTTTAAAATTGTGTTTAGTCTCGTTTAAAAGTGGTTCGTCCTCGGGCTACAGGTATTGGACAGTTAATATAATACCTAGGTATATGAACTTGTGATATTATCATGAAGATGAAAGATGATCATAGTTTTGGTCATATAATGATAGTGTGGCTAACTTCAATTCATTGCTCTGGCATGTATGATCCGAGACATTAGTTTTAGCCGTATGCGCATTATAATTTATTTGTTTTAACTGTGATAGTGATAGATATTTACAGATAACAGTGGATTTACTTGTTTGGATTTACAATAGTATCATAGGCAGTGATAGGCATGCACTATTGGTGGTGTAAACATTTCGTATCTGTGAAGTTCGTTGATAGATTCAACCAATGTCAAACCTATTGGTGAAAAATCTTCAACCTCTAGTACTAAGCTAAGCTAATCTAAAATTTAATGTTAGATAGCTATAACAATTTTCTTTATGTAGAAAATGCAATGCCGACATGAGTTGTGAACCAATTATAGTTGTATAACGATAGTGCGTAGGTAGGCAAGCGAGCGATGCTCTAATATCCGCAATAGATCAGACTCGGTGCAAATTAGAGGAGTGCAGTGTGCGGCCGAGATGCGGAGATATCCGCTATCGACGCGTAATTGGCAAGAAATGTGATCGCGCGCCGCCCGCCGCCGGCTCCGCACCGGGTTACCGGCACCATGCCGGGATCAGCTCGCTACTGGCATGTGCTGTAGGTATCTAGCTATTTGGCAAAATGCTAACCAAGGTACATACACTATTATAAAAATATATATCGTTTTGACAATCACGATAGGTGGGACTAGAGGATTTCTAAGTTTGTGCAGTAGGAAGATCTTAAATTATACCAGATGAAAAATGATAGATTAGGTTTTAACTAGTTACCTAAATAATTAATACAATGCTGGGTATAAAATAAATATTAACAACTATTGAAGTGTCGTTAGATTCGTCCTAATCATCCAATATGTAAAAACTAGACAGGTAGATAGAATTTTCTTTATTGTAAACCAATAGGACAAACAATAAACAAATTTGCAGCAGGTACATGGTAGGTACATTATGCGGTATTATCATCGCTCAAGCATTTTTTACAGGCTACCTCGGAATAGAGGCAAATTGTAAAAAAATAAACTAAGTGTGTCATTGTTTATTTATTTTTTCAATTTTCGTTAATTAACTTGTCTTAGACTTTTCAGCATTCTGCTTACAAAGATGAGATAAACTATGTGTTAATACCATTAAAAAAGGGAAGACATTTATTTTTATTACTTAAAATGAATTTAAGTAGTTACAAACGGCATTTATTATATTTATTCATTTCGATGCCATCGATTTGCCTGTCCGATCGAGTTGACTGTCCTAATCTTTTGCAGAGACTACATTTCATAGTTCCCCAGAGGTCTCGAACTATAGACAAAATTTATATATTTTGCGAGCGAGTAAAGACTTAAATAAACTCTGCAAGGAGTACTCTCTATAGATCCATTCAATACCAGGAGCAGCGTGGTTCGCAGACTGCTAAACCTTGATTTCTTTAGTTCTTAATTTTTCACTTTACGATTGTTAGTTGTAGTATTTAGGATAGGATGGCTGAATATCTATAAGTGTGTTTTATATTACTATCCGTGGAAACCTATAATTGGCTTAATGTTTTCTATTCTAGACACTAGTTTTTATTTGTGCTATAAATATGTTGGTTTTCCTAAATTGTAGATATAATAAATAATAACTACTTATGTAAGATATTAACAGCTAGATGTAAGTAGGTAATGCCAACATTTCCCACAGATAGCTCATCAGAGAGGCAATCGAGGCCCGTCGGCGCGCGGATATCTCGCGGATATTGCGGTGAGCGGCACCGCGGACGCGTGCTTATTATTTGTACTCAATAAAAGCTGACACGATCACAATTTCAAAGGCAGGTAATTACCTAATAGTTTTATAATTGTATTACGAGAAAAAATACGTATGGCTTCACGCTGATAGTTTTTTTGTTACATTAAGACCGATGACAAATAACAAACAAACATTAAGTACCTAAATATCCTTATCAAAGCCCAACAACAGCTTTTTAAAATAATAAAGGTAAGTACCTCCCTACATCAATTCGCTCACACTATCTAATGAAGTCTACTATAATTAATTAGTCCGTCTGTCGCACCTACATAATTTGTAGTTCCATTTCACTCGCAGACTACCACCTATACCTACTTACTTACCTGTGTAGTACATTACACAAACAAAACGAACGCAAAAAGACAAACCGTGCCAAGACAAAACCCAGTCCGCCATGCCACTAAGAAGGGCGGAGCTAATAATACAAATGCGCTAAACCCGAACATAACAACACCATATAACTAACTAATTAAAATAAACCTTAATGCCAACCCTTTAGGATTTAGATTTGAGTAGCCACTGGTGGTGGTTTCACCGTTCTGTCTCGCTTTGCATGTACCGAAGTGGCCAATCAGCGCGCGGTTGCCATAGCTACGCGCAGTTGGCGCGAGTGGCTGGTAGATGGCGCTGGGCACGCTCTTACTTTATAATTAATGCATTGGAACTATTACACTCTACTTTGATTTGTGTACCTAGTGTCAGAAAAAATATTAATTATCTGCCTAGTTAACTAGTGCGTATCAGCGCAACATATTATGTTAATTTTCATGGTCATTAAGTATCTAGATATTTACTTGGTATAGGCAAATTAAAACTCGTTAGTTCTACAGATTTCAATTTCAGAACTGAGTTATTTAAAACTAAATATCAGTAACTTGAGTAAGTTTACCCTGTACAAGACTTCACATATTATTTTGTTAATAATGCACCTACGAGTGAAATAGTCGTATCCAGAATTATCAAAACTAATCGTGATTATGATTTAATAAGAAACATAAAAGATTATCAAGCTTACATTGTATTAGAAAATTATATTAAAGTATCCTTACGTTCGAGACGTTTGATTGCATAATAATCCATTTATTGCAACGTCTCACAAACTCCGCGCCCCAAAATTGGGGAAACCTAATCCCCAGAAAGCCATTATACCGAAAATTCAACTACCATCATTCATAACTTTACAGTCCAACTGGAATACATACTTTGAAACGTATGAAATAGATTTCATTTTGGTGTAAGTCTTAAAATTTTCCTGCTTGAGAAAATTAAGTGGCAATAAACTCTACGCGGTCAGATTAGGGTTTATTTTAGTTTGGTATGAGGACTACGAGTTTGGAAATGAAATTTTCATAAATGTGCGGCGGTGGCGGGGCGCGCGGCGGGCTGCGGGGGGCGCGAGCGGGGCGCGCGGGGGTGTACCGTGGGGGTGGCCATATTTGTGTTTTCCCCGCAGCTTCCGAGTAGGGAAGGCGCGACACTTGAGCGTTGTTGTGTGTTACCGACCAACGGAAAAACTATTAATAATAATTATGACTAGCAATTACTGGTACAACTGCACGACGTAACGTTGTATGTAGTGCTGCTAGCTGAGTTCTATGTGAAATGGTTGCACGACACCACTTGTGACTCGAGCTGCTTCACACTATTCAAGGTGTCTGTGTAAATACTGATAACGAATAAATATTTCATGGAGCAAAGTAAGTTCCGTGTTATTTCAAAGTTTTGTGTAACAATATTCCGAATAGTAGAAAGAGCTGCCGTAGCCTTGAAACAATTATTCATCTGGCTAGCTTATTCCCAATGATGTTGAGGTCGGTTTCCAGTCTAACCGGGGCCAGCTAAATTCTAGTACTTGGCATGGAGCCTTAGGTAAGAATGGCTGTCGGACTTTCGAGCTGCTAACAGTTGTTACGGGTAGGTATAAAGACTGTCTAAGATCTAGGTGTGTGTGGGACAGGAGCCTATGCGTATCTCCAAACATGGGTCTTCTTTTTTAATGCAATAAATACAATAGAAACCATAAAATAATTTGATTTGCCTTGCACAAAAACTGTGCAATTCAATCGGGCGTGCGTTTTAAATTGTTGAACAAAAAAAACTTCCTTCCGCGAAATCTTTAAGCAATTGTTTGCACAAAATATCATATTGCTAGGATCGGGTGTCGAATTCACGTCAACAGCGATTGATGCGGACTGACGGGTACTCCACTATCGGCCAACAAATGCGCACCGGGGGCGCAAAAAATGCAGGCTTAAGAAATTTGCCGGTGAATTACGTGAGAGCAAATAGTATTGATGTCTAAATTATGTATTAAATGTTGCTTTTGCATCATTGAACTGGCCAATTTGTCGTGTTCTGTTACCTGTCCACTTATCCTATTAACTTATCAACTTGAATGATTACGAAATCAGACATCAATCTAAGCCCAGACTAAATATAGTGTTATTTTGTTGGGTTACGTTATAAAATCAAGGATGCTTGCAAATGATAGCGCACTATTTATTTGTAGGTACCTATAAACTACATAATTAGGTATGTTCATCGGCAAATATAGGTACTATATCTGATACACAAATATCAAGAGAGGTAATACAATAATGGTACCTACATCAGGCAGCAGGAAACTAAACGCCAGGATTGAAAATATTTCCTACGCATCTGTTTTCTTGCGTATTTAGTAACACGTATTTAATATAGTATTTACATAGGAATACCTACTCTGGACCTACCTACCTACGGTACACTTACTCCCTGATGTATCTAAACTTAACGTTCTAAAAGTACTGTAGGTATACTGTGTTGAAAATATTTTTACCACGTCTTCAATGAAAGTCAGAAGTGAACATTCATGTCTTTGTTCGCTAGTAGAAACTTCATTGGAATTAAAAAAAAAACAATGTCATTTAAATTAATCCACATTCCATATTTTTAGCATTGACGACGAAGACCAAATGCGGTAACAAATACCTACTTAGTTAATTGGTAATTTAAAAACAAAAAGAAATAAGAATGAGAGAAAAATAAAACAAATGATTCGCGTCCCTAAGCTTGTACCGTGATTTAACCGTCATTAGTTGTTACGGTTCGGATATTCGTCCGTGGTGTTCGACTGTTTTGATCACACTCTAATTGTTGAAAAGTCGAGAGAAGTTTTAAAACGATAAGAATTTGATCAATTTGACAGAAAAATGAGAGGCCAGCGTTTGTCGTGGTATGGGCATGTAAAGAGAAGAGACGAAACACATGCCACAAAGAGTGTATTGAGTATGAATGTAAATGGACGAAAAGGGAGAGGAAGACCAAAGAACATTGTGTGAAAGTTGATATGAATGAGAAGGAGTGAATGATAGTATAACGGCTAACATAGAAGAATGGAAGCAAAAAACATAAATTGCGCCGACCCCAAATAAATTAGGAACAGGGCAGGAAGAAGAAGAAGAAGAATTTGATCGGCTCCGGTAGTATAATCAATATTTTAATCTCTAAGTGTGACTAAGCTTTTGAAAATATAAATTAATAAAATGGTAGGTATATTTTTCGACCTTGGAATAAATACCACTACTAAAATCTATATAAAAAGCTATGTAATAAAAAAATAATCGTTGAAATGTACGCGCATAACTTCCGAACGATTGCACCAAATTGGTTAATTCTTTTTTATGTCCGTTATTGTCAGGACAAGATTTGAACAAAAGAAAAAAAAAGTTTTTTTTTCTAAAGATCCCAAAATATGGCAGTACGAAGTTCGCCGGTTCAACTACATAGTTTAAAATAAAACATAAACTTTTGCCTAAGGTCAATAACATAGTAGAAAACCTCCTCTTTGCTTTGATAATAATCGATGAAAGAAGTGAAACTTAGCTAGGTCTCAGGTTTACAATTTTTATGAGCTTAAATTATTATTTATTATTTGTAGCTATTTTATTTTAATAAAGACTTAATACATCGTTTGCTTGAAGCTTGAAGTTGTCATCTGTTGGAAAACGAAAGCAGTTTCCTACTCAGAAAATACTACAGTTTACAGTTGATTTTTAGTTACAAAAGCTTCATTTCATTACCTAAAAAGTACCCACAGGCATGGGATTGTAAACACGGAGTTCATGATCAAAAGGGAAGGCAATATAATGCTGCGCTCACCTGGATCCTGTCTTCGGGCAGGTCAGTCTTGAGTGAGAGCATCTCCCGCGCGTACACGTCGGGGTAGTGCGCGTCCTTGAACGCCTTCTCCAGCTCGTCCAGCTGGTACGACGTGAAGATCGTGCGGCTGCGGGACACATCACACGTTACACAACCATACTTTTGTGGGCAATTTTCAAATGGAAAATCTAAACACAAAGATTTTTGCTCAAAGCAAGAAAGGACCATGGGCGGAATCGTCCCCACCCATCAACAGAAATGAAATGTAGCTCAATTGATACATCTTATCAAGCTGATAATTTTTTACTATGGGGACGTTGCCCAAATGCATTGGGTTTTCCTAGTATCCTAACTTTTCTATGCAAATATTTCGTACACGATAAAGGACTTGGTGATAACTGAATTTGATACTGTGTGTGGACGGCGGTGTATAATGTGATGTGATACTCCATATTCGTGACCTCGACGTGATAAACATAAGCCAAATCTCCTGATGTCAAGAGCTTCAACATCGTTGTCAACTCTCCCTCAACCTCCTACCATCATCGAGCAGCAACCAGCGTGTCACCCAGCCAGCAACCACTCATGGTTTCTTCGGGTTCATGACCACCTAGCCTGTAGCTAACGCGCAAGCCTGGTCACACCCTTCAGTCACATCAAGCAAATCGGCACGGCCCCCACAGTTCAGTCAACAAGCAGAGGCCATTATACATAAACTCACCTGGACGACGCATGTATCCAAGTGTCATCCACACTGCGACACTCTAATCCACTGGAGAATCGCAGCAGCATGAAGACGCGTTTGCATGCATATGCAAGTGCATTTGATCGGTCGACCTGCGCGGCTGTTACTTAGCCATGAGCGAGCGAGCAATAATAATACACTGAATATTTTTATTTGCTTACTATAAGCATTGTGAGGATAACTCCAGAACGGCTAGACCGATTTTCATAGTTTTTGATTAGTTGTATTTGTCTCCATTCCAAATGGCAGAATAAATATTAAAACATCGGAAAAATAACAAAAAATAAAAATATGGGGCGGTACGAAGTTCGCCGGGCCGGCTTGTTAATAATAAATTATTTTTATAACCCCATTGATGTATGTAAAAAAACGTTTTTATATCAAATAGTGGATACTTTAGGAACAATTGGCACCAGTTTCATTTGTGTTGGTAGGTGGGGACGGAGCTCATACATTTTTGCCCATGGTCCTTTATTGATAGAGCTCGACACCTGTGTCTCAATTAGCGTCATTAGCCAAAAATAGTAGTTCAGTTAATAGTCCTTTCAATATTTATACAGGGTACTTTTGGTAAATGATACAAGTACTTTTAATTATAGGTACTTATTAATTGAATAAGCACTAAGATATTTTTCTTAGTAAGAAAAACACAAATGTAGAAAATAAACTGCAAGTGTCAGTTACCTGTGTCTACGTTTTTTCTTCTTTTTCTTGCCGTTGTAGCCGGTGAGCCCGTCTACTGTGAAATCTTTCGCCGCCTCCAATGACGACACTCCTGCCAAAAAGAAAAACTGTCGTTAGCACCAGTCCATTTGCGTCGGTCGTGTCGGTCGGGCCGCGCTCGCAAACTAGCGGATAATCGGCCCAGTATCCGCGCAAATCGTCGCCCGCTCCCAAATCCACTTAACAAGTAGTGTGACAACGCGATACAACATCGCTCGGGGGTTTGTCACATAATTACCGAATGTGATTGCCAAATGAATTAGTAAACAGACGCGCGGTGGCGGGTTAATAGAATAGATCGAGCGCATCCCCCGGGACGGCCGACCGACCCGCGCTGAGACACGCGGGTGGGGGGGAGGGGGAGTGGAGCCCTCGGGGACGACGGGTAATTGAATTTGGCGCCAATGAATACGACAATGAATTATTAAATTTAGAGCGGTTCCCTTACGGACCTCCGCCGAGAAACTGCTAAACGTTGCGACCCTGTTGCACAGTATACATTACTTCGCGACACCAACAGATCCGTGTATTTTTCATGAATGGCCGGCAGTGTAATGTGACGAGAAGTTTGCTGTCGGCGTATGTTATTTGTTTGCGATGGTGCGTGACGGATCGCAAATGGTAGTGTTTTGTAAAGGGTGCGAGTTTGTCAGACACATTATGAGGTCAAACGATGTGTTAATTTTATTAATGTTTTGCAAGTAATCTTTTGTTATTGCAGCTGGACAACCAGATAGTCGATATATCTACTAAGTGCCAGGTGGGTGGTAATTTTTCATTATTAAAATATAACGTTTTTTATATGGTATTCAAAAAAGAGATATCTTTAACAGCGCTATTTCTAAGATATATTATATTAAATTAGTAAACCTGTACCCACACCTGAACCCGGTAGTTAACTAAGCTTACACAATATAGAACGTAGCAGCGTCCCTACTACCCTATGCAGTAACACAGTCTAGCAAACCTGCATCTTCCACAATTCTTATAAACTGGACAGTTCAGTAACATGTGTCCAATTACCCGCGTCCGTGTCCGGGCGTGTCCGATGTGTCCGCACAATCGATTGGTCACACTACCGTCCTACTGTATAGCTCGGCACTGCGACCGTGTTACACTATATAAAAACAGGCAAAAGGCTTATTGTATTTTGCTTCAATTTTGTTTTATTGAATAAAGTTTCCTATGGTTAATTTATGTATGTACTAGTTATAGGTTATGTGGGTAGGTATATTATGTAGAGTATAATTTCTGAAACTTCTGAAGGTTTTTGAACCAGGTAGCAGGAATTGTAGTGTTTCCAACTTCTAGTTTAACCCTGGGTTGGTAATCGACCGTTTCAGAAATAAAAATCTACTCATCGAAGTTTGGATTTATGGTCAACAGCTGTTTTAAGTTAATAGGACCGTTATCTTGTCGGTGAACTTGGGCCTTAATCTACCTAACCTTTTGCGAGTTTATTTAACCGAGTGTTTCATAGATGAAATATTCATCACATAGGTATATCTCATTTTTGAAATGGTTCCAAAAACACGCTATTCTACCTAAAATTTGGTGCTTTTCCACACCAGCCTTAGAGCGCAACTGAAGCACAGAGATAAAAGGTTCCATAGAAGAAACTATAGCTCAGTCGGTATTAGAATGATATAGTAACACTGGTGGCTCCTCAGTGGTGCCAAAATAAGTATAGAGGGTATCGTGACGAGGTAATCACTTAAACTGTGTAGCAATACACTCGGCGCTCCCTCGGGACTGCTCGGGGGCGCTCGGGGCTGTTCGGAGCTCGCAAGCTATGCGGACCTCTGAAATGTGTGTTTTATGATAGGTACTACATTTATATAACCATGGGTCAAGGAGCCTTTTATTGTTTCGTAGATCTATATTTATACAGTGAAAAACAACTTTGTTTGGTAAATAACCACTAAGAAGCAACAAACCGCAATCCTGCCGAAATATCTGCAGATACTAATAAAAGAATCTTGGGGAGAAAATTTAGGAATTATAGGATCAGTGAATCTATTCAATTTGTAATTGAAATTTATTTTAAAAACTAAGATTTAATACGATGGCTAAACGCAATAATTTAGACTAGGAGAGTACCTTGCCTTCATTTTGATGTCATCACAATACAATTTTTATGAAAGTATCTACTGAATATATCTGCTGAAACTCTTTATAAAGAAAATACTCAAGATATAAAAAAGTATTCATACTTTGGTTTCATTTGTCTAATTTGGAATACCTCAATGGGATTACGCTGTCTAACTCTTGGTTCAAAGATGTAGAATAGGTTTTCTTGGCTTAGCAGGAGCATGCCCAGATTTCGCTAGTTACGTTATAAAAATAAAATTAGTGTTTAGAATAGATTAAGAGTGCTTTTACGAAAATACAGCATTTAAGTAACTGACTAATGACGGATAGTCGTGAGTATTACAGCAAAATGATGGTGTAACCCGAGCCCCGGTAGCTCCACCGTTAATTACAGCCGACCACCGGCGCACGTGCGCGCTGGGCCCACTACCCACCAACCTGAACAAAACTGTATCATTATAAAAATACAGCGATCATTACGACACGACGCCAACGAACCAATAATGTATGCGTTAACACGAATTATACACCCAGCCGACTATAAACCTACAGCATAAATAAATAAAGTCCATTTTGTGGTGTGAAGGAGTATAATTTATAGCAAGAGAACCCTCCCCTCGGGCCGAGAGGGGAGAGTACGAGTGTTGCTGAAGGAAAGCTACTTGTTGTGAAGAACACTGCCACTTTCGCCGGCGGCATTGTGCTCCAAATGAAAATGTGTTGGAAAAATTATGTTGTATGTAAATACTTAGGTAGGTTTCACTTGATACTCTGTGGGAGGGCTAAGCCGAGTCGATGCCTATTTATACTCGATTGTTTTTACGCTAGCTTTTGCTGCTTTGCTAACTTTTTAATTTTGTACACTAGGCAGAAAAATATGCTTTGACACTTAATAGGTTATGGTTTCCTAATCGACAAACTGCCAACTGCACTAGCACAATCTAGTTTATATTGTAACTATGTATAAAATTAAAACGAATCGAAATTCTATTTTACCCACTAAAGATTACTGAATTAAATCTTAATATATAAGATTAGAAATTTTAGTACCTATATATCTATTAAAAATGTTGTCAAATCAACACTTATAAAAAGAGCCTATTATAAAATCCAGGACTTCATTGACGACAAGGATGCGTGGCGTTAATAACTTATTTTCTGCACAGGTGGCTTCCCTGGCGACCAGAAAACTACTTGAAATATTATTTATATTGCTTAATTTAAATTATAATTTAATTATTTTTTTGTATAGCATCATTTGAATTGTATAACTTTCTCAGAGATAACCTGTACTGTAAAAAGACTATTGTAAACATTTCCTTTTGAAAAGAGTGTCTATGGAGTTTCTTGCCGGTTCTTCTCCATAAGACCCACTCCTTGGAACCGTGCAACTAACTTGACGTTTCATAAGTGCCTGCAAAGACCTATTTGAAATAAAAACATTTGAATTTTGAATTTTTTGAATTGGCTAGGTCTGATGTCTGATCTGAGAAATCTGTGGATGTATTGAAGTTGAAAACTATAATTTTATGTATTTATTGCAGTTTTGTGCAGTACGGTAAATAACACGATTATAAGTAGGTAGTAAAATAACAAGAACAATTTCAGGTAGGATCTACTCATATGTATAGGTACAAACTCATATTACCTATACGTTAGGAATCCCTTTAAATTCCTACGTATATTTATTTAATATTAAAATATATATATTTTTTAAATTCCTGTCGTTAAGACGACGACTACCGCCAATGACCTTGAGCAAATGGGCGGAGCTTGAGCTTCCCCCCCGCGACCCCGCAATGCACACCGCACGCTTGTCATTTTATATTTTGAAGAACTTTGACGGGTGACCATAATATTATGTAGAGATTCTAAGGACAGTCGCATATTGTATTTTGATATGCATGTCTAAGATATAAAAATAGAAATACAAATAACATCTGTCTGAGTAATACTTCGAAACACTAATTTTAAATTTCCAACCCCCACTGCATACTTCGTTTGCCAGAAAAGCAAAAATATTTTCAATTTCTTTAATCTGCAAAACATATTTATCGATCTGAATTGTTACAAGTTTCAAGAAAAAAATCTGAAACTAGCATTCTTGAATTAATCCGCTGTGAAAGATGGACAGACAGACAGATAAAATCGCACCATAGGAGTTAATTTTTAGGCCATATTAGTGTCCATTTTGACCTCTTCTAACAGAAATGCACGCAAGTTTTTTTTCATATTTGCATTTTACGACATCTGCTGCTTCTCAAATAACTTCAGCTCATCTTCACTTGTATAGGAAAATCATATTAGTTTTGTAAGGAGAGCCTGGAAGCCAGTTAATTAGTCCGACGTTTCTGATCCATCTGTAAAGTGTCCGACCAAACCTTTAGCATCAGCTTTGGCCAAACCATTAGCTTAAAATTGGCCTAAGTTTTGACACCAACAGAACCGAAATTGAATAATCTATTACGTTTAAAGACCTAAAAGTGAGTGAGACTGTATTACAAATGATGTTAATATTTTAAATAAGCTGCAGGTAGTTTTATTTATATTATTAAGTTGATACACCGAACATATTAGCAAAAAGTCATTGTGGCTTCTTTGCTAAGGCACCTGCATCTCATTTATGAGTATGCAGATTCGGACTTCGAAACCTAGAAATTACGAATCTGACTATTCCAAAGTTTTACATGCACTTTTTTAGTATAACTTAAACACCATTGACTAACGGTGAAGGAAAACATCGTGAGGAAACCTGGACTACACGGTCTGAAGTCACCAATCCACCTTGAAAAAGCGTGATAATTAATGCTAATGCATGTCTATGTCATATCCAAAAGTGGGATAGTAAAGATTCCGATTATGACCAGAATTTTTAAAATTTTTACCTATCATGAACAATGGAAATTCACCCGTTTTGGGCCTAATTTTGAAAGTGCCGCAAAGCAAAAATCAATGCAAAAATAAATGTGCTAAATTCGGATATAGACTTAGTCTGAATGAGAATTAGCTGTTACATTTTCAAGCACCAAATTTGTACGACACTTTTCCACGGTTTCATGCATTATTGAAGAAATAAAGTAATGGAAAAAAATTCTACCATTGTATGGCATTTCGATAATCTTTTAGAAAGATGCAATATCGATTTTTGACTTTGAAATCATTTATAATTACCGATTTAAATATTTTTGATCTTTATCTTTTTACCTTATATTACTAATAAAAGGTTTTTTATAATTATTTTATCAGAAAAACTCACCGCAAAAATTGACAGATTTTTTTATAAAAAGATTATTAAATTGACATGCAGTAGCTCAATTTTCATTTAGTTTTCTTATTACAATTCATCGGAATTCAAACATAACCTTGGAATTGGAAAATGGTCGAAATACCATATTAAGAAAAGCATTTAAGAGAAAAATGTATGGAAGTCTAATTATTTCAGAATGTTTGTTTTACAAACTACGGAGAGTTTTTTTAAAATTTAATTCGTATACCAAAAGATGTCGAAGAAAACATAAAAAATATTAAAATATGCATCAAGCCTTTATATCAAGCCCTTTCATAATTATGATGACGTAGAAACTACACTTTGTAATTTTAAATTCCATTTTTCCTCGAAAGTAGTATTTTTCTACTTTATCCATTTGCGATATATTTCAACAATTATTCCAAATCGATAAGGTTAGTCATTCCTGAAGTAATTATCAGCTCTGACAGACAGACTGAGAAAGTCGCATCCCATAAGGGTTACTTTTTACTATTTTGGTTCGGAACCTTAAATATACTATTTGAATATATCTTTTTTTTTTTCATTTTCAGTTCTTCTGTCTTTGACTTCTGGACCAAAAATTAAAGAAGATCAAGTCCTTTTTATTTATCAGGGCTTTAGCCAAAGAATTAAGCGATTGCCTATTAATCGGCTTAGGCCTAGCCAAAAATCGACGTTCTGTCGGATACTATTTGGTGTTGAAAATAAAACATAAGAGTGGCATAGTGAAGTAGTACCTTCATTTCTAAAACACTATGCTTCGTCTTATCTTTTAGATTGTGTGTATATAATATTATCCCACATTAGATACCTTGACTAATAGATTAATATGTATATCATATGTGACTGCTTACTTGGCGTTTTTACTAAACTTCTAAAATGGTTGCTATGTAAAGCATCACTACCCAATGTTACCAGTAAAAAACCGGCCAAGTGCGTGTCGGGCCACACGCAGTAGGATTCCGTAGTAGGTCTTAGTTAGTCAACTATAACTATGTAACCGGTGAAGCCTACTTTGCCGTGATAGTTTTCGAAAGATAGTTTTTTTTTATTTTTGAAAGACCTATCTAATGATACCCTACATGAAGGGTTACGCAACAAAAAAAATATTCATCCTCATTTCACATGTTCGGGAGCCCCACTAAATTATTATTTTTTTTTATTCATTTTTACCACTTTTTCGGCGTGATCAATACACATATCTATACTAAATTTCAGCTTTCTAGTACCAAGAGCCTCTGAGCTATGCCGCGAACAGAGAGACAGACGGACATTGCGAAACTATAAGGGTTCCTTGTCGGACTACGGAACCCTAAAAATAAAACTAATGTAACCAATCCAAAATAGAAAAATAGTCTAGCTAAAATAGTCAGACAATACAATACATTTTACATTTTACAATACTCTTTGAATAGCGTAAGCTTATTTTTTTATCATATTCTGCATTTTTTTTTCAAATTCGTCTCGTAGCAAAGAAACTCGAACCCAAATTCACGTGTTTAGAAAAATATTTTCATTGGTAATAATTTAGAATAGCGCCACCTTGTTACCCATGGATAAACCGTTTTATTTACAAACCATTAAGTTTTTTTTAAGATATCATCCCATGCCCTGACTTATAGCTACTATTTCTATAAATTCCAAACTATTAGGAAATATTGTAACATAACATGAAAGAATTTTAATTTTGACGATTATTTCCGACCTACATGTAAAATTTAAATGAGGTATGCAATATTCTCGTTTTGAATACGCAATGTATTAAAAGAAATACATATTTAAATCCTAAAGTACATTTAATTATTTAGTAAGTTAATAACAAAATATATTTGTCCTGCCAAATTTAGATACACACATTTTAGATTATGACAGATTATGGATGATTTGGTTTGAAAACACGTTATTCACATCAAAAAAATATTTTATCCGCATGTAGTGCCTTTTCAATGTAATAATTATAATTCACCAGTCATCTTATCACAAATATAATAATTTATTTACATCGTAATGTGCTCGCTCTGAGTGACAGCGTCTACCCGTGACAGTGGTCACAGACGTACTGCCCCCGTCGCCCGGTGGAGCCCCTCCGTAATTTCAACTCAACGTTTTGACAAAAGCACAAAAATTGACGTAAATGTACGATTAAAAAAATATATACGTATACAAAAAGACAGATAATTAACTTTTCTATAAAATGGTACAGGTTTCATTAAAATCCGCTTGATAAATTCTATGTAAAACTCAGTTTTTCTTCTGCGTTAGACCTAACTTCATGATTTTTTTATACAATGTTATAAATACATAATTAAAAAAAACGTTATACAAAATTATCAAGCATATGCACTAGTTTAGTATATGTACTTTTCAAATCATGAAAGCAAGTCGTTAAAGCGTATTCATTAGCTTTAAAAGGGGCAAAGTCGTATATCGCCGCCTTAAATTGAATACCTTAATAAAATTGAAATAACCAATTGCGACGTCATCATTGTTATGATGAAATGAGGAACCTCATCGGCTTGAGTTCTCATTCCACCAAATCTCCGTCAATTACCTTTTTCTCTAGAGTAGGATGATGTTGTTGACAAGTAATACTTATTATGAATTGTAGTTTTTAGCTGTGTTAAGCATAATTTTATCCAATGGGACTTCATATCAGTCTATCACCGGCCACTGTTGAAATTAGGCCTTCCGCAAAGAGAGCTAACCATTCTAGTGTTGCAGCTTGCATCCATCCGGCTGTCGGCCTACTCTTCAAATTGACCAAAAAGTAAATTATCACTGGGTGTACTTGACATACCTATTTACAAAAAACTTTCAGATTCTATTTTTTTTTTGTACTGGTGTGAAAAGATTTTTTAATTCACTGAAAGGTTTAAAAGTAGGGGTGCCCATGGACAGTAGTGTATTATATCTAACACGTGAAACCTCCGCACAAAGCATTTCTGTATATCTTCCAAATGTAATATATCGGGCGCGTCAACAGCGCGAACACTTATTGCATATATTGGGCCAATCGCGACAGTCGCGACTCGCGCACAAATTGCCAATCGTCTCGCGGCCAATTTGTCGAGATCAGCTGACGATTAGATTTATTTCTCGTTCTGACTCGCACGCGATCACGCAGACAAGTACTGATAGAAGGTATAATATAAATAAAACTCTAAAATATCATAATGGAAATGTATAATTAAGTAAGCATGAATTCAACTAGTGTATTCTATTTAGTACCCTGGAGCCAAAGACAGAAAGAAAACTAGTTTATCGTCTTATTGGACGTGGGAATAGATTTTCCTATCATCTCTTCTAAAGACTACCTACATATAACTTTCTACTTTCCAATTACCTAAATAATACTTTAAAACACCAAACAATATTTCACAAAAAAAGTCAATTTCATGTAAAAGGCCGTCAGGCGGATTTGAAAAAAATGAATGTCACTAGAGATTTGACAGAAGCATGCATGTTTTTTACTCATTTCTTGTTATCTTTCTAGTATTGATATCCCTATGAGACACCTAATACTTTTTCGTTGTGTCAATAAATATTTAATCCCTCATCCCACAAGATAAGTAAAAGAAGAGGAGAAAGTTGATAGAGATTGAGTTTGAGTTGGTACTATCTGCGCTCCCCAATCCAACTTCTTAATGGTCTATCTTGCTAGCCTAGGTAGACCGACTAGTTAATATAATTTCTATGTCTATCCTTGTACTAAAGGCAGGTAAGTAGTGAACCTTCTGCACTCGTGGCTGCGTGGCGCGGGGCGTGCGTGAACGTGGTGCGTGTACGCGACGTGACGCGACGCCGGCCTGCGACTGCGTGACGTCAGCATACGTGCAGATTTGCTTAGGAAAACGGCTCGTTTATTGCCTGTATTTGCCTACGTTGCTCTGTACTGGCAATGTTAGCGTTGTCCCTCGTTTTGTTATTTGGGGACCGTTTATCTGGATTTTATTTTGCTTGAAGAGCTAACTGCTTTCTTCACTATTCTGGCGATAAACTCTACGTACCTATTGCAGTTATCGTTCAGCTTTTAGGTTATAAAAGTCGATGCATTATAAGCATCATAGAACCCAATTTTTAGGTATGTTTATTATAAAAAAGTGACTACCTACCACCGACTATAAATAGCTGTGTATTTGGAATAGTGGATGGATCCTTTAATGTTCTAAATGTTATGCAGTGTCACTTTGAGAACATCGCTGCTACAGTTTTTAGTCTACAATACTCAAAATATAAAGGCCATAACTATTTACAAGACGATGAATGACTGAAAGCACAACATTATGTGGCATAGGTACCTATACCTATACTCTCTGTTCTCAAAGAGACACCGTAACAACCAAAACGTAAAAATAAAATCCCTGAGGATCTAATTGAGGCCAGATACGGTTCCTCGAGTCGCTATCTCGTTCAAATGAAAAGCTTAACAAGAATGCTCGCAGGTAGAACGCTTACGAGTAACGCGATAAGACGTGATGCAATTAGGGCGCCTACGAATTGGCAATTTGCCGCGACAAGCCAATTGACGCGCGTTCCGCCGCTTATTTGATTCGACGAGTGTCGCGCGACACGCCGCGACACGCCGCGACACGCCGCGAGCCGCCTCGTGTGCCACGAGTGTGTTTCTTGCAGAAATACTTAGTATCTCATTGGCTATGTACAATTCCAAACGTGTACACAATACTAAGTGGCTGAAATTATACACAACACAGATTGAGGACGATGGATTACTACGAAACTTTCAGACTAAGAAACTAGGCACAAGAAAAGACTGCAATTAACTACAGATCATACAAAAGTATGTTTATAAGGTTGTTAGAAAGTTGTGATAAAGCAGTTTAGGTTATCAACAAATAATAAATTACCTGAATAAAACTGTCGAACCGCTACGAATTACATGAAACAAATAAAAAAATAATAATTAAAACAGAAGAATAGGAGAAATAATAAACATAGAAAATACAGGCCAGGACATCTACATATATAACATGCCACACGAAATATAAAGCGTCATTCATCACATTAAACCAATAACATAAGCATACTGATATATAGATAAAAGTGACATCCGAGAACGACTGCAGAGTTAGAATAAAATCGCTTGCTTTTCGTGTTCCTAACAAACTGTGTGCTAACTTGGGATTGTAAACAGATCTCAGGAAAGCGCGGCGAGGTCACGGATATTCCGTTACGGCACTAAACCTCACCTAACGCCGGCCGGGCACAATGCGCGACAACCGAGCCTCGCGAGCCTCGCGAACTTGTCGTGAGGAGTGCGTGCACAGCTATCGCATTACGCGTCCTTGTTCCCGCGCAGGTGTTAACAAAAATAGAGCAAGTGTGCACGGAGCCGGCCGCACAATGCGCGCCCAGCCACGGCTCTGAGCAGATATTATGATCTTGACGCGATCGCTTTGCTCTTATTCCTACCGTTTTCGTCAACCAGTTCTGTTTGCTTGTTTTATAATCTGAGGGTCGGTTTTAAGGACGTGTGTGATGTGTTGCTTGTGTTCGGAGGTAGGTATTTTAAGTTTTTTTTTTAGGTAAGCTTTCTGCAAGAGATGAAGTTATACTTTAGAATAAAATGCCGAGTCTGCAGCTCATAGTTCTTATAAATGATGATAAGTGAATTTATATACAGTAAGTGAACTGCCTGCAATGGAATTAAGCAGTTTGAGTCTGCATCCTCATTTTGTGTTACTCTAATTATTTTCTTTTTCTTGAATTATTTGGGGTAATTTCTAGGCATATGTACCATCTTTCACACAATATCCACCGCTCATTTCACATGTCTTTCATTTCCCAAATGAGACGCGAATTTGTACCTAAAACACAAACCGACTGAAGTTGTATTTTGTTGGTTAAAATTGTGATGTAGAGTACCAATTGAGCTACACTGGAACACACCGCTCGTTTCATAGAATGAGTCCATCTATATTCATAAATTGGGTACGTCTACATTAAGTGGTAAGATGAATCGTTTTTGTTCATATAGGTACTGCAGTTTCCTGTCAATCTAACAAGAGAAAAAAGAATTTACCAAAATGTATCGCAAAGCCTTGCAAAACTTAAAGGTTAAAAATTGAGATAACATTGAAGCATGCTCGTAGAAGTGTGAAGTAATTAACCGTCAAAGTTGGCACGGCTGAGCCAGCAGGCCGAGCCCGGCCGGCCGGCAGGCGGCAGGCGGCAGGCGGCGGGCGGTAATGAGCAGGCACTCAGCTCAGGACAGTAGCCATTATAATTGCTAATGGGCCTCTCTTCACTTTGATATTTCGGAGGACGCACACAAAACGTATTCCCAACCGATACGATCCATATTACCAAGCAGTAAAGTCTATTTTCCCGCGGCCTAGGTGTCTTCGACAAAGTAAGTCATTATGCGATCAGTGGCCTTTAAAGAGGTGGGGGGAGATCTAATCGTAAAATATTATTGTCGCCTTTATAGGAAATGGATTCGTAGCGCCCGTGTTGTTGTTACAAGTCCTCGCCTTGAGCTTGTTGTGTTTACTACCTATATCCACGTGTAAGTTGTTTTTGGTATTTGCATTTCTAAAAAAAATGGCACCTTCCGAGAGTTTTAGCTATGATATTTGATGGGAGAATAAATGCTATTAGTTTCTTTTTGACTTAGCTATCTATGTTAGGACATTCTCTCTTCATTTTCTTTATATCTTTTGGAGATTGGAATCAGCAACTACAAAATTTAAAACTATTCGACTGAGGGTAAATAGTAGCTCAAACGCCAATAGCATCAAGTAGATGATATCGGCCACATCGGTGACCGCAGACCACGCGACCTGCCCGCTGGATACCATACCGGACTATGAAAACAAGCCAATAACCAAGTACCGGTTACAGTGTCCGGTCAGACCACGCCCCTGCCCCCCACCTCCCCCTCCGCCCTCCACGGGAGGGAAGGGGGCCTGAGAGGAGCCGTCATATTAGCTTTTAGTTTGTAACTTTACGTTGTTGAGAGCATGTATTGCCTTGCTTAGCTTTGGTGTAGAGAACTTGTAGTGAATAGTTATTACTGGAATTAGAGATGGTACCAGTGATCATTTATAAAATTAATGCTTAAATTTATTGAAACCAAATTCAACTTTGCATGGTACATTTATATCGACATGGAGTTTTAGGTACCTACAAAATCTCGTCTACAAAATATGTTAAATAAATATCCATATTTTTTTTCTGTGAAAAATTCACCTAGAAGATTTCTCTAAAGCAGCGGTAGAGAACCAGCCAAGTTGCAATAAGCACACGTCGTTGTAAATAATATCGTGTTCCTAAAAAAAATGCCACAAGAACAATTCCAGTCATGTTCACCCTCAAAACAATAAACATGTAACACTTAACGAGAGCCCGTCTTGGGAGACCCTGAGAGTGAGAGAGTGGGAGAGTGGGCATTAAAATGGTGTAATTGAGCGGGAGTGTGCGATGAGTCGTCCGCGGCCTTTTAAATTATTCCTCTCGGCTGCGCGCTATGTAATTGTATCGGCTTGTTGACACCCTGTACCTATGCCTTATGTATCTATGTACCCACGCACAAAATATTCATTCCGAGGGTTTTTGCTATGAAATTGGTGCACTGAAAGTGTATCAATGTGACTTTTTCTCAAATGATGAATGTCCAAAAATACTTAATCTGTATGAAATAAATTATTATTATAATCGTTTATTTATTTATATACATATTAATTATTATTATAATAATTATTTACTAGTGGTGTTATCTAAAACTATGATTTTACTGACTAATATTATAAATGTATAAGTAATTTTGTGCGTTACGCTTTCATGATAAATTAATGACGTTTGGATGAAATATTGTTCGGAGCTAGAGGTCTGGAGATGTAGTTCTTTCGGAACGCGGATGAAACCGCGGGAAAAGCTAGTTGTGATAAACTACTGGATTAACCCGAACCTACAAAGTGTTGTCAGGAATTTTCATGTGAAAGTTCTGACTAACAGTCCGGATGCTGGATTTTTGCACTGTTGACGGTAGTACACATCATATACCTATGGTGCCTGCATGTCTGCTTACCCGTCGATAATATCAGACATGATGTTTTATGTTCAATAATAGATACTACTGCGCTGCCCTTAAAAATCTCAGCAATACAAACAAAGAGGTTTCCGTAGCGACGCTAGCTGACTCCACACAAAACTATTTACTTAACAAATTGGACTGTGTACCAAGATATCCTTACATCATTACCAGGGGTGGTTCAACAATATCGTTTTCAAAAAATTGCGGAAAGTGGCGCGTAACGAGCCTCGGGGGATGCTGGCCGAAATGATTCCGCGCCATCCCCTCTCCGCGTTACGTTTCACTTGTTAGGCGACAAATTATTTGTATTAACGCCTAATGCGTTTAAGTTATCAATTTTTAGGTTAGGAGGCGACAACTTGGCTGTTTATTTTGAGATTGGGTTATTAATTTAGGGGTCATAAATGAAAATAAAATGAAAATTGAATGTTATTCCTTGCTTTTAAAAAAAATATGGCTTTCTCGTTTTGTGGACATGAACAGATTATATAACAGTGATTATTAAGAAAGGAGAATACCGGAGAACAAACTGATGGACGTAAGGATTGCATAAGATATTATGATTGTGCAGGGTGTGAATCACCATGACGATTGGAAGTAATAAAGATATGTATGTTATGTGTACGAAAGTTCGAACTTTGTAATACCGACATTTCAATTTTCGAAAAACAGGGAAGACAGAAAATACCCAAACATTTCAAAAAAAATCTCTGTAGATGTAGATATGTATATAATAAATATGACAATGAATAGTTACTGGGCATGTTTAGCTACAGCTTCAGAGTATTAAGGCGGTTTTTTTATTTAGAAAAAGCTGTTATTCCAAATATCGGTCAAGTTAATCAGCCATGTTACTTCATACTATGACGTCACCAGCACACACAGGTGGCACACACGTAAATCTCTCCCTAATAACACAGTAATTGTTGAAACAATAGAATATAATTGAATTTCGGCCATTCGGTTTCGTAAACTCGTTAAGACATAATATTTGCTCAAACGTGCACTAATTGAGCATTGTGCCAGCAATTGGTTATAAATATTCTCCAATTAATATATTCACATGTGTGATGTGCGTAATAAAGTGTTTGCTGAAGACAATGCTAGCAATTAAGACGTTACCGAGGTAATGTTGTGAGCGAGTGTGAGGCTTGTCCTCTGTCCTCTGAGCGCGGTTTAATGAACTTATTGTAATGAGCAACCGTGCTGGCTTACTGACGACACGTGTTTACCAAGTATATATAGGCCAGTAGTACCTGTAGATTGTAGAACCAATTTATATTACTATCACAAAGCCTTCCTTGCATTAATTGCAGAGTAAGAAGCCAATATTGTCATTTTGCTTTCTTCTTCCATCATTATGAACGGAATTATTTTTTTCGAATTACGGTGAACATGCCAGTCTGCAGGCTACTGCCAGCACTTGCTTGAGGCAATTAATGGCATTTTAATTATACAATACATAGATATATATACGATACGATACATACCAAGTAGTAAACTGATCTACCTACACTGCAAGCGATTAAAACTTACAGATTCAGATGATGTGTTAATTTGTATAGTATTTTTTGCAAGGGCAGCTCTTGAGCCTCAGTGTTATATTCACAGTTCGAACAAATTATTGAACTTTTCCGACTGGATTTTTCAGTAGCAGCTGAGTTAGTTTTTTATGGCTACTGGCTCGGCCCGGACTATATGTACGAGTATGGGATTTACGCGTATTTGGTAAAATGTGTGCACTACTGAGATAAATAGGTACCTACCTATACCCCTGCGTAATTCTTCGGCAAGCATAATAGGCTATATCTAATAGTAAGATTGTTGTTAATGTCTTGTATTAAATACACCATTTTTGAGAAGGAAAGCCAACCGTGTCACACACGTGATGTCCCACGGAGGGACACAATGCAACCGGACACCGACACAATTAGCGCCACTCTCGCGTGTTTGAGCAACACTTGTGTCATGCTCTACAGACACCGCAGACATTTGCTTAGAGACATTGCGAATTGATTCATTAGTGTAATCCTAGGTGGGGGCTTGAAGAGATGTTAGTCGCTTGGGTCATGCTATTGCAAATAAACTTAGGTAAGTAGGTATATTTATTTCGAATCACTCTGAATACTCATTTAAGTTTATCTTCCATGCCACTGACGAAAAATTTCATGTCCAACGACACATTTTGTTTTTACTTTTGTCTTTAAAAATTAACAGTAGGAATGAGTGAGATATGAATTGTTGTTTACTACCAAGTTATTTCGGTAACACTCTAACTTATCCAGAACCAAAAGAACAGCTCAGTTATTTCCAAACAAGTTGCTACACCGCACCCGCTCACGTATCCAAACGCGGCGGATTCCTCTCGCCTGCACCGCAGCAACCCGACACGCTTCGTTACGAGAAAGAAAGTGGCAAGTGGCCGACACCGCACTTTAATATACTGCCTGTTATTACAACTTGTCGCCACTTAATGTGACTAAACACTGCGGCTCTTCTGACACTCGATACTTACCACTACCAACTAAACACCTACACCCTGTCATGCAATATTGGTCTTTATGCTGTGAGCATTGAAGTGATCCGGCACGCAGGCGTTATGTTGGTGATGAAGTGTTGTATCCACAGTCGCAGCTCGTCTCAGTTTGACAGAAACAAAAAATAATTTCCTCAATGTTGGTGCTTGTAACGTTTAGTACAAATGTTTTGGTGTAACGTAGACGGCGCGGCTGTGGCCGGCGCGGCGACTGTCAACACGCGCTTGTCAACATCTCACAGATTTACATGGAGATTATTGTGACGGGACTTTTGAAGAAACTTAATTAGTTTCTGAGTAAGAATTGCCTACTTTACAAAAGGGGATATTATGTTTCAACTTTTAAGTTAAATAAAGGAAATAACAATCTAGACAGACAGAGTTTTAGATTTGTTAAACTAAGTCAAAGTTTAAGGAACTGAAATACAAAGCTGTGCGGTTTTTTAACAAAATTCAATATTCACCTATCATGACACACAAGACACAAGCTCACTTTGTACGCACCGTTTGTTGGCTCCGTATACCATTGTACTGAAACAGCTACGAGCCCCAAGCTAGATGAATACCCGAGAACGTCAAGCACTAAGTCCTACGAGGTGGACGGCCATCCTTGCGACCAATGAGGTCACAGCCTCATTACACTCGTGACTTTAATTCGGCACACACAAAACAATAGACCCCTAATTTTCAAATTAAAAATGTCTGCCGCTAAACAATAGCGCCAAAGCGGGCATCGCAGCGCCAGGGCGCGCCGCTGCAATTGTTTTAGAAAACAATAAAACTTGCCGCCATGATGGAAATGTCAAAATCCACTCGCGGATTCCGCCCCGTGGCGTTCCAAATATGAAATTCCCGCACAGAAATGGCGGCGGAGGCAATTTTTACAAATGGCTGCCGGCGGGAGCCAGGTTTGTTTTCTGTGACGCTTTTCATGCGTTGGGGTTGCGACACACGGCACGCCGCACACCGCCGCTCGCACGCACTCGCCACCGCAACTCTGTGGTTGGGGAATGAAAAAAGACGAACCTCATCACACGTCGTTACCTGTCACCTAGCTACTTGTTACCAACGTAGCAGTCTAATCCACTTCATCGATACAAGTTTGGATAGCGGAAGATATCCATTTTCATTTGTCACAACTCTTGACGTCAATTAATCTCCTCCAGTCATCTTGACCTTCGTTATATTAATTAATTCGATCCCCAACTTATATCTTTATCAGGGAAACTGATTTGCATTAAACAGAATATTTTCTAAAACCTCACGTTCTAAGCGAATTTGTCATTCAGTAACAAGAGTGAAGTATGTCCTTTAAGAGCTAATGAAGGCTACACTTTAGCCTAATATAAATAGAGTTGAATTTCCGAATGCTAATGGATAGGTGTATGATTTGTGGTATTGGCTGGGTCGAGCGGCTGCGCGGTGACGTTTGGCGTTTGCCGGATTCATTACTGAGACAAAGGCAGGGGGTGAGGTGCACGGGTGTGTTAGAGGGGGGCCCACACGAGGGACCCCCTTCCCCGCGCGCTGCAGCCCCGCCACACAGCCACTTTCCTAAATCACCGGCGAATGTATTGTTCCCCATAGTTTCAGCGACGCCTCTAATTTATAGGTACTAATCGTCGAGCCACTCTGTTAATCAAAATACTTCGGAGATCATTTTTCACGGGCTGTTCATTATAACGTGCTTGGTCTCCGCATTACAATGAGCTCAGGATCAACAACTTTATAATGTTATGCTCATCTAAGCAATTACAAAGACTGTCTTGTTGGTCTAGTGGTGACTGCCTCGTTGGTCTTATGGTAGCACAACCCGAATGCTGTAAATTTTTGATTCACAGACAGAAATCGCTTTGTGGATTTTGGAAAATGTCATAAAGCAGCCTGGAATTAGGAAGTCTCTTGAAATGCCTAGAAGGGCACATCAAGCCGTCGTCACCAACTGCTACTTATCTTGATAGGTATGTAGATGTGTCCGACCGTCAGGCGTATTTCAGAAAATTCTTACACTTTGATGCTTTGTTAGGTTGGTAAACCTGCAGCCCACATAAGGATATGACAGGTAGTCAACGTCTTAGTTTAAGTAATACGCTTATTTAGGCTGCATTTATTTCACACTAGCTTCTGCCAGCGACTTCGTCCGCGTGGAATAGTGGTGCTCCGCTCCTATTAGTCTTAGCGTGATGATATATAGCCTATAGCCTTCCTCGATAAATGGACTATCTAACACTGAAAGAATTATTTAAATCGGACCAGCAGTTCCTGAGATTAGCGCGTTTAATCAAAATGACAACATTTTCCTTCACTGCTCTGCTCCTATTGATTGTAGCGTGATGAAAAGTATACTATAACCATCTCAGGAGTATGACAAATAATTGTACCAAGTTTCGTTAAAATCCGTCGAGCAGTTTTTGTTTCTATAGAGTTTATACAGACAGACAGACCGACAGACAGACAGACAGACAAAAATTTTACTGATTGCATTTTTGGCATCAGTATCGATCCCTAATCACCCCCTGATAGTTATTTTGGAAATATATTTCATGTACAGAATTGACCTCTCTACAGATTTATTATAAGTATAGATAGATTACATTAGATCAGGTACTTGTTAAAAGTTAATTAAAAAACTAAAGAGCACAGGACTCATATTTTCTTTCAAAACTAATGACAAATAACAGTGTTGAGGTATGATACTTGTTGCAATACCTGTAAACGATTCCGACGAATTCAGAACCGCCACCTTTTTGAAGTTTGTTAAGTACGCCTAAATATCTATAGATTTAAAGATAGTTAGCCTAACAAGATTGCCAATGGTGTGTAAGTATTTCATCGGTCACTCACTAGCTGTATTTTAGGTTATCTTTCTAAGATCGTTTAAATACAATATTTAGACCGGATTACTTCACTGTAATTAAAAAAATAAAATATACATATTTCTTCATAGTGTAAGTAATAGATATGTAGTACTCTTCTGTCAGTCGCAACTTTTTCAATTTAATTTATTAATATAACCCATTTATTTATATTTTATTTCTATCTCTTTAAGCTTGGATTAAGGATTTATTGATTATTCTACTAATAGTCTAAGAAACTATCTATCAGTTTTTTTTAACTTCCTCCGATAATACAATGTTTTAATATCAATTAAAAATACTTACAACTTTATAAAATTAACATATTTGTAAGCATATAACGCCGTAGCAAAATGCATAGGTGAGGTACATCTTTCTTGCCATCCAAAGCTATAAAACAAACGTAATCTGTGTGCGTTCCGTGCATCGCAAGCAAATCTTAATAGAATGAGCGGAGACAGAGCTGCGACTCACCGGTGAGATGGGGCTGCGAGCCGGGGCTGTACGGCGACTTGATTTGCGGGAACCCTGCAACAATTACATTCATTAATTAAGCTACAAACAACTCCCGCTAGGAATTCCAATTTAAAAGTGCTCGCAGCCTCAGATTCAGCTGGTACGGCCACGGTGCCACTCGCTTTACTGGTTATTACATTGCGGGGAGTAAATTGCCAATTACTGGATTGGTTTGTTTTATAATTATAATTGTGTCGAGACGTATTCAGGACAGGATAGTCCGCCAGTGTCAGCACTATCTACTATTTGTAAACCATGATCTATTCCAATATTATTGTACTTGAACATACTCTTGTGTACTAATCAACACCATATGTACTGCAATGACCAATCTGATTCGCTGACTGCCTATTAGGTTTCATGAAAGTTAAAAGGGCTTGTGGTATTCAGTCCCACGCGTGTGTCATTTATTTTGTTCCCAAAACTTACATACGTAAGTAAATAAAATCTTCATAAAATTAACGAATCCCTCATTGTATCTAAAGATTTAGAAAATTTCTAAGGAAATTACTGGATCAATTAGACAAGTTTATACTATTAAAATTTTGTGCGTCATCTTTCCCATTTCATGTCATCAAATTATTTGAAAAACTTAAGCACTGCTTTGCAACCCATGCACAGAATGTTCTAAATTTCGTACATTGTAAAAGAATGATGAATAAATAAGATTAAGATCAAACTGACACACAACATATTGACTTGACTGATCTAACTAAGAAGAAGTATTCTAATAATACGATCACTAAGCTAAATACTTCCACCACAATGGCCGAAACTAATTGCTGGCAACCGATTGATGCTAAATCGTTGTGAAATCGTCTTACGTTTCAATATTTACAGTGGAACAATGCCGAATAGTTGGTACACTATTGGGTTACCGAGTACACGCAAAAACTGTGCTGCCGAGCAACACACGGACAATCGTTTGAGATCCGCAGCATAGACAATGTGCGCGTAACTTGAAGACAGCTCTATTGAACACGAGGAGTGGCGCACGCGCACTCAGGGATGCCACCGATATATTCAAAAACTATAAACAAAATATAGGTACCTACCTACTTATTTATTTTGAAATACTATTTTACATTTCATCAAATATTGTTTTCAAGTCTTTATTCAGATGGAACAGTTTGCTTGTACATGGGTAGGTATTCAAATTGGTGTGTCAAAAATAGAACTGATTGAGTTAGAAGATTGATAGAGATACAAAAACCATTTCGAAATTTAGTAGAGAAAGGTAATTCCAGATGCTGATCACCAACAGGCCTTAGATCTCCTCTTCCTCTACCACTACACAAGTCATTTAAAAAGTTTTACTTTAATTTCGAATATGATCATTCAATTTAAATATAACATTCCCACATCCGCCTGCCAGCCCTAGCCACTTCAAACGGCTGTCAGTTACCTGATTGTCGTACAAATTTAACAATATTAAGAGAAAAAACGCAACAAAAGGCGAGTTAAATACTTCCTCAATTATGTTAGGTGTAAGATAAATAAAGGAGAGTGCACACTGCACGGTGACCGCATTGTGGCGCGAACAATGCTGATAGCTTCGTGCACCTCCCAGCTGTGTGCTCTTGGGTTAGGTCAGCGACGGACGACGGCATTAGCAAGTCACCTGAACGTCTTGCCCCGTAAACACTTATGTTTCACTTCATAAGAAAGTAGCAAAACAGCAGATCCTACCAGACTTAGCATTTATGTGTTTATTGTATGTGCAAAATACAGTAAGCAAGTAAGTAATTTATTTGTCTTACATTTTATACCTAGGACTTCCAATTCCAAATGCGAAAGTGATTCTGTCTGTCTGATACACTTTTCTGTGCAAAGCAAAAACCACTAAACTGACTAAGATAAAATGTTTATTATGAAGATAGATTGAAACCTGGGGAAGAACATAGTTTTAATTAGAGTGCATGTAGTAGGTAGTTTCCTCAGGATGCGAGTGAGGTCAACGGGAAACAGTTAGCAAAATAACTAATAATTGAATTGAATAACATATAAAAAAATAAAAAATAATTGAATTGAAAAGATTGCATCCTGAAATAAATCTATAGCGAAAGGACAATCGACTTTATGGTATGACTCCGGCACATGTTATTAAATTATATATCTCTTTAGTACTTATAACTTTGTTATAAACCAATTGACTTAAATATTAAAAGTACCTATCTCGACTTTCGAAAGCGGATCATTACCACTTGAACACGTTGTTGACATCGCCTGCTCGAGTGCTCATGCGCAGATAGTCCCTATTGTCTTAATCTCTAATAAAAAAGTGTTTGCGGAGGATGACACGCGCGCGACTTGAGTCAACAGCGTGTTTATTGTGACGAGCACGATATTGCCCCACTTGGTGACACGCTGGCGACACATTACGGTGCTCTTGCGCAGGCCCTTATGTCTTTCGTGAAGAGGATAGAAAAAAACGATCAAATTACCCATCTCATATAAACAATTATAAAATTTGAAAAATATACCAAGCAGTAAACTTACATAACTTGTTTATTTACAGTTAAGAATATGACAAAACATTCGATCAAACTATTTATAATAATGAAGTATAAAATTATAATGAATAAAATTTCAATAAAGTTTAATAGTAACAAGGAGATCTCCACATACAACCACCAATTATACATCAAACATAATCTTCTATACTTATAATAAATCTGTAGAGAGGTCAATTCTGTACATGAAATATATTTCCAAAATAACTATCAGGGGGTGATTAGGGATCGATACTGATGCCAAAAATGCAATCAGTAAATTTTTTGTCTGTCTGTCTGTCTGTCTGTCTGTCAGTCTGTCTGTCTGTATAAACTCTATAGAAACAAAAACTACTCGACGGATTTTAACGAAACTTGGTACAATTATTTGTCATACTCCTGAGATGGTTATATTATACTTTTCATCACGCTACAATCAATAGGAGCAGAGCAGTGAAGGGAAATGTTGTCATTTTGTTTAAACGCGCTAATCTCAGGAACCGCTGGTCCGATTTAAATAATTATTTCAGTGTTAGATAGTCTATTTATCGAGGAAGGCTATATGCTATATATCATCACGCTAAGACCAATAGGAGCGAAGCACCACTATTACACGCGGACGAAGTCGCTGGCAGAAGCTAGTTAAACATAAAAATGTTTACTCACAATAGGCTCAACTAATAGCATCAATAAGTACGCCTCGCCGTCAATAGAGCGCCATTGTCGATTCGTATCAAATTCCTTTCGTTTAATTAATACAAATGTTAGGGATTTAATTGAGTCTCAGCCCCACTCGAGTCAATCAGCCGGCCTGACAGCGCGTCAACTAAGACTCGGCTTGTAGTAATGAGTCATCATGATTATCTTATTTCTATCGACACTCCTCAGCTGTCAGCTATTTTGTTGGCCGTATAATTGTTGTATTTACTGGCTTGCTTTCAAAAAAAGTTCAGCTTGTGATAATATGTTTTAAATATATTTAAAAACAATAGTTTGCTGAAATTAGCTGCCATTATTATGGCTTTATTTCATAGTTGAACATTAAGGGATAGTAAAATGGTTTGTGTTGTTTTCTTTATTAGTCTTATATGACAGCAACAAAGATCCCAAAATACAGCTTAGCTTTAAGCTTACTTTGTCAATATTCGGGCTATAACTACATCGGAGAACTCACCCTGTAATAAAATTAGCCGCAGCATCCCACAGATTGTTCGTGTAAACTGCTTATAATGTATATTAATTTGCCGTTAACCCGTGTCACAATTCATTAGCGCGCGCTCGAGCGGCCGCCATCTTGGTTTAAACGTCACATTACGATTCCGGACACGTTCGCTTGTTCCGCGCAGTTGTTGTACTCGGTGTGCACTAGGCTCTGCTGTAACGTGCTCGCTTGCTGATTTATCAGATGCTTCTGAGATTTTTTTGTAAGCTGTTGATAGATCGATATTCTTTTTATTTGTTATGATTTTGGTAGCAGTGATTTCCATTTCTAAATCTCCGGAGTTGCATTATGCCGTGGACTTCATAACTGAGGCCACTTCAGCAATCTGTTTTTGCTCTTTATCTAGTAATAGCTACAACACAACGATTCAATAGTCAGACATGTAGGTATTCTACTAATATTATAATTCCGAAAGTTTGTGAGAATGTATGTATGAATGTAGGTAGGTATCCTATGTGCCTGTAACTTTTTCACGCCAAAACTGCCTAATGGATTTGGATGAAATTTGAAACATACGTGGTTTATAAACTGGATTAACACATAGGATACTTTAAATCCGAGTGCACGGAATAGTTACCTCAGGATGCGTTTGAAAGTCATGTGGAACTGCGAGAGACAGTTATAAAAAGTAAATTTCACTCTAAAGTTCATGTTCACTTCTCATTAAAAAAGGAAATCATCCAAGGAAGTTCTAACAATGGGTTTTTGAACGAGCAATAAACTTGATAGCGGATAGGAGTTGTAAACGATTAGCATTCCGGCCGCATTACTGAACTATATGACGCCAATAAATTAATATCCAATCGACTCGAGGGTTACTTAATTGAGCTCGGCTGTCACACTAAACTTGTAATCCTGCAAGAATGTTCTGCACACCACTGTGCAAGAAGCGACCAGTATAGCAGGCACTTGGGCTTAACATGGAATTACCCCGCGCTGGCCGCCGCTGGTACCGTGCGGGGGAGGCGGCGCGGGCCACGCTGGCCTGGCGGTCACAGTGCCGTCTAATGCGCGGAGCTATTTCAATTACCGCGGCGGGCAGGCCGCGTGCCCTCCGCAATTCGTCGGCTAATCCGCTAACAAAAGAGCTCTTATAATTTGAGATGCAAGCTAAGTCCGTGGTTTAAGGTAATTGAAATTTTATTGCAATTGTTTTGGTGGACGCGCCCCTTCATGGAGTAATAACGACCAAATGTTGTCAATAACGGCGAGCAACTCGTAGTAGGTACTTACGCTAAGTTATTATGATATCATTATGATATCCTATATAATATTATCGATCTTGATACGGTCCTCTTTTGACAATTTAATTTAAGTAAATCTAAGCTTAAACTTACAAGCAAAAGAAACTACTCATATTATTCAAAACGATTCGTCAAACAATTAAGGACTCGATAAAGAAATAATAATTCCTTATATTTTTCTTAACTTGAATCAATAACAATGGGAACTTCTAAAGCTAACGGTCAATTAGCCGCCACTCCACATTTCCCTCCCGGCCCATTGAATACGACAGGTATAAAGAAAATAAAGCCAAACTAATTGAGCGGCGTTAACGGCACAATAATATCGTGTTGTAACAACAACAGTTGCACATTAGCGGCGCGGGCGCAGGCGCAGGCGCAGGCGCCTACACAAACACGCGCTTCCGCGACTCCGGCGCAAAAACTTGTCAAGTGGAACTTGTATCATTATGTACTACACATTATTGTGTTATTTTGGGAACAAAAATATCCCCCGGTTGTAGGGCTCGTACTGAAATAATAATGACCAGGGAATTTTGACGCTTTAATGAGGGCGTGAGAAATTATTATTAATTCACGGTTTATTTTATGTTTTAGTTCTGGACCGTGTGAATGAAATAACTTTTAAAAGCGTAAGCAAATAATTCACAATAATATTTCTTTTTACACCTTTTATTTCAAACTCAATATATAGTTAATAATATAACACACAGATCACACTGATATTATTTTTAAAAGGTAGTGTCTTGCACGCACGCCTCGGTGAGAATGCCTGTGCACATGGTTGTCCTCCCACCTCCATTCTCACCGGAAGTGCATTAACGCGCCAAAAGAAATAACAAACATCTTTATTATAGTAATTATTTCAAAAATCACAGAATCATAGAAAAATATTTAAAAACTATTAATTGTAATAAATTAAGTTAATATTAATGCTAATAAAATAAATTTCAAAAATAGGAAGTCAAACACGAGATCAATACACAGTCCACAGATAACATATTGCTATGGCCGTTACAAATAAATATTGTGTATAATAAATATTAATATACCTAACAGCTCGGCCTTCCTGTATATCGCGAGTCCCCGCGCGATTATATAATACATTCATCCAATTATTTAAACCAAACATAAAATAACACATGTAAACGGTATGAGCATAACAATTATTAATATATATATATTTTTTTTTATTTACAATTGACTTCACTTTAATTAACAGAATTATCTATTTTAATCATCGGTATTACAATCATCTACATCTGAATAATCAATCACATTTTTATTACTTTCCTCATTATTATTTAAGTGTTGATTACTTCTTAAAGTGTTGCTGTCGTCATCAGAGTCATCAAAATTCCGATCAAAACTCATCCAAGGCTGTATCTTATCTATTGCTACAACACCCTCATAACGACGGCCACACTTACGTGTTAATGGTGTATCTTCTACAATGAATCGGTCATGCTGGAGCACCTTTACTATACGGTATGGACCTTGAAACTTAACCACTAACTTTTGTGACTGGCCATCATGTGGAACTTGCCTTTCGATTCGAACTAAGTCACCGACTTTGTATATTTTACTTGGTTTCCTATTTTTATTAAACCTATCACTATCCTTCTGTTGTTGGATTCCCATACGATTAGTAGCTTCATTCCTAACAGTCTCTAATTCATCTGGTGACATTACATTAATGGTGTCGTTAATAACAGTGTTTAATATACCCTGAGATCTATGGTTAAGATTAAATCCAAACAGGAGCTCCGATGGTGATTTCTGAGTTGTTTTGTGTATGGTGGTATTTAACCCTATTTGGATATCGCTTATATGCTCATCCCAACTCTTCTCATCCATACCATGATTAGAGGTGGCTAAAGCTTGTGTTATGGTTCTATTAAACCGCTCCACCTGACCGTTTGCCCTTGGCGTCGCGACCGCATTAAGAATGTGCTTAATACCGTATTCTGTGACGAAACCTTGAAAGGTCTTACTTGTAAAGCTAGTACCTCTATCAGTGATGAGGCGGGTAGGTACACCAAAGAAGCTCATGTGATTTACCATTACTTTGATAGTGGTGGTTGTTTTAGTATTTTTAACAGGGGTAATGTTAATAAACTTTGTGAAGCTATCAATGATTACTAGAAGATAACAGTTACCGGCCTTACTTCTAATGAACGGACCCAGGTGGTCAGCGTGAATGGTGTGGAATGGAATATTTACTTTTTCAATAGGATGTAACTCACCCTCCCGCTTTCCACCTGGAGCTTTATGATGGGCACACTCTAAGCATGCTAAAACGTATTTTTTTACAAAGCGTCTCATACGTCTAAACCAATAAAGTTTTTTTATACGTTCTAACGTTTTTTCGTAACCATAGTGGCCTACATCGTCATGGTTTCGCTTAACAATTTGCCAGCGTGCCCCCCTTGGTACTACCCACTTTAATTCTATCCCTACTACTCGGTAGACACGACCATTCTTTAGTTTAAAATTTTTGTGTATATCAACGACATTTTCTGTTTCGGGATCGCTAAGAATACTCTTAATCCTACAAATTTCTTCATCCGCAGATTGCACAGTGGTAATCCAATCTTGTTCAGAATCAACTGTCAATATATCCAAGACATGAGTCTCTGTCAAGTCCATGTCTACCGGATTGCGGCTTAGTGCATCAACATGCGACATTTTCGCTCCTGGTCTATACTCAATCACACAGTCATACTCTGTTAACTGGATCCACCACCGCGCAATTCGCGGCACAAGATCTCTTTTGGTAAGAGTTGTTCTTAGGGCGTTACAGTCCGTTTGAATGACGAATGGTATTCCGACTAAATAAACCCTAAACCTACTAAGAGACGCAACGACAGCAAGGGTTTCAAGCTCAAAAGAATGATACTTTTGCTCTTCCGCAGTTGTTTTACGACTGAAATACGACACGGGTTGCAAAATGCCGTCGGGATTACGTTGGAGTAAGATACCAGCTAGACCATACTTGCTGGCATCTGTGTGGAGTTGAGTTTCGGCTGTGGGGTCATATAAGGCTAGTAAAGGTCGCTTAGATAGGTTATCCTTAATTTCTAAGAATGATTTTTGCTGAGCGTCACCCCAATCCCATTTCTTATCCTTTTTTAAAAGATCTGACAAAGGGGCAGCTAGTACAGCATAGTTTTTCATAAACCTCCTAAAGAAACCGGACAATCCTAGAAACTGTCGTAACTCATGTTGGTCTTTAGGTGTAGGGAATTTAGATACTGCCTCAGACTTCTTAGAGCCCGGTCGGATGCCATTTGAACTCACTTCAAAACCGAGAAAGTCAATATTATTCAAGAAAAAATGACATTTATTCATTTTTAAGGTAAGTCCTCCCTTTCTCAACAGATCTAATACTTCCCCAAGTCTATCCATTCCTTCATCGAAATTTTTACATGGTATCAAAATGTCATCCATGTAAACTAAAGCATATTTAATTTTGGCCTCCGAAAGTATTTTATTCATTGTCCTCTGAAAAACTGAGGGTGCGTTGACAAGTCCGAATGGCATCCTCAAGAATTCAAACTGACCATCCGGAGTGACGAAAGCAGTTTTAGATCGTGAGCTTTCACTCAGTGGGATTTGGTAGTACCCGGATGCCAGATCTAGCGATATAAACAAGGTGTTGCCAGCCAAAAGATCCAACTGGTCTTCAATACGCGGTAAAGGAAAGTGGTCTTTTTTTGTTTTACGATTTAATGCACGATAATCGACGCATAATCTCTTTTCGCCAGTTTTCTTTTTTACCAAAACTATAGGACTGGCGTATGGGGAAGAAGATTCTTTAACTATATTACTGTCAATCATTTCTTGGACCATGTCTCTTACTAAACATCTTTCCGAATAGGACATGCGGTATGGCCTATAAGCTATGGGTTCGGTATCGTCAAGTTCTATCGTCATTTCAGTAGCATTAGTATACCCCAAGTCTGTTAAACCACTGGAAAAACAATCTTTATAGTCTGATAACAAGCATTGGAGCCTTAAACGTTGTTCACTGGTTAAATCAGGATTACAGTTTAATGTGTCGTCTATCTCTGTCTGACTTATGGTGACTGCACTTACGTCTGCTGTTGAATGAATTTGGGCAGCCCTAGTTAAGAGGAAATCTTTTTCTAATGTTATGGTGTTATGTGAAATATTATGAACGAGTAAAGCTGAATAGTTGTTCACTATGCTATATTCGCCTGGTAAAAGATAGTATTCTTTACCCTCAGGACCTCGAACTGAACCATCAACGTAAACTGGATTATCGACTATGGCCTTACAATAAACTGGCACAGCTAGCAAACTATTTACAGGAATAGTGACTATATTACGAGTAAAGAGCGGAACCTTTTGATTCAGTTGAATTTTCTTAAACACAATTTTGTCGGGTAACTTAGTTATTACTATATGTGGTTTCTCAGTAAACGAGTGCCCTAACAATACTGGTGACTTTAAAACATAATCCTCTACCACATAAATATCTACTAGTTCCTTAATGTTTTGAACTTCAATTGTGGTTACTATCAGGCCTAAAGGTTTAATGAATTTCGCGCCAATTCCCCTTAACGTAGGTAATTCGACATCATTAACTAAATTTAAATTTAATAGTTTTGCCTCACTCTCCCTCATTAGGGTACATTGACTGCCCAAATCTAAATGACATTCGAACGTCATATCGTTAACTTTGATGTTCATGAAGTACTTATTATTAGACTTTTCAGCCACGCTAAGCTCCAATACCTGTTTTTCAGTCTTATCTCCCGACCCGTCTTTGTTAATCGTCTGTTCATTCTGTTTTTTTCTGTAGCAATTTGACGACTGATGCCCTATCCTATCACAATTTGAACACTTTACCAAAGGCAAGGAACACTTGTAACTTGGATGTCCTATTTGATTACAGTTAAAACATCTTATGCTGGAATTGCTACCGGTGTTTCCAAGATTGTTTGGTTTATTATTGGGATTACTAATTTTGTCGAACTTATTTCTTTTAATGTCATTGTTTTCTCTACTGTTACCTACTTTGACTGACCTAAAATACTTTAAAACTTGTTCTGGTTCAGCAAATTGTGCTGCTTGAGCTCCTACTTTAACTGCGCGATCATCTACCCCATGAAGCAGACAGTCTACTGCTTGCCTACCATTTATCTTACATCGGTTTAAAAGGTTTATTTTTGCATAGTAATAATGCTCCAACGAATCACCATATCGTACTCTTTTGTTAAGCATGTCCATAAGAAGTTCGGCATAATCTTCTCGACAAGGGAAAGACTCAAGAAGTTTTTTCTTCCATTCTGTCCAAGTATGCAACAACGTGGGAAGACCTTGGTACCATGACTTTGCGACACCACATAATTTCGGTAACGAATAGTGAATTATCTCTTTTTCTTCCCAGCCATATATCTCAGCGCACTCTTCGACTTTATTAATCCAAGTTAACATTGTCTGTTCTTTAGTCATGGGATCAAAATCAGGGATCACGTTGTTGTAAGTCAGTTTAGGTTTATCCGAACTCCTTACGTCCCTAATAATAGTTAAAAATTTGTTCAATATATCATTAGTATCCTTAGAATATTTTCCACGTTTAGGTTTAATGAGGCTTTTGCTTGACTGACCTGTCGACTCCGACGAGCTGCTACTGGAATATCTGCGTCTTCGCTTAGATCTTCGTCTGCGTCCTTTGGATATTCTTTCCCCGCTCTCATCTGATTCTTCTGATGATGTTGTTCCCATTCTCCTTCTACGCTTTTCCTTCCGCAGCGTACTTCCTCGCGATGTTCCTGGAAATGACCCTTGACCTCGGGTATCTATCACCTTTGACCCTTGACCTCGGGCAGTAATCCCTTGACCTCGGGTATTTATCACCTTTAGCCCTTGACCTCGAGCAGTAATCCCTTGACCTCGGGAATCATCAACATGGTACCCTTCACCTCGGGAACCATCAACGTTGTACCCTTTACCTCGGGTTGTATCTCCTTGCCCTTTACCTCGAGCATTATTCATTGAAATCCCTTCACCTCGGGTATCATCACTAGACCCTTCATTTCGGGTGTCTTCCATGGCTCTAAAACTCAAGACAAAAAATTGACAGCTTAGTAACTGGCGTGATCATATCTACTAAACGAGGGAACACTTCATAACCAGTCTAACACATTGCTAAAGTTTATTAGCTAATTATTAAATTAATTAATTAGACAATCTGTTAATAATAAAACAATTGTTATACCCTTTTTATCAATTTAAAAATGTGTTTAGTGATTAGTCATAATCATTCACTTTATTAACGTTAATTTAAAACGTTAATTAATGTTAACCTCATTATAATCAACGTTGTGAATATACATAATTTATTCACATAATTCCGGTAAGAACTAATTTTACTATATATGGCGACGAATGATATTATTAGACATACAGTTATATATTGTAATCTTAACTAGTAGAATATTTTACTTCTACCGTTATAAAATATCGCAAACAAAAAAAAACACCACGAAATGGGGGAGAAAAAAAAATATGTTTTTATAAATCGCATCAGACTTATAAATGTGCACTCTACTTACATTATATGTGAGCGTGTAGGGAAATTTTGTTTATCCCTTTCGGTATCCCACTTCTGAACTAAAAGCGTAAGCAAATAATTCACAATAATATTTCTTTTTACACCTTTTATTTCAAACTCAATATATAGTTAATAATATAACACACAGATCACACTGATATTATTTTTAAAAGGTAGTGTCTTGCACGCACGCCTCGGTGAGAATGCCTGTGCACATGGTTGTCCTCCCACCTCCATTCTCACCGGAAGTGCATTAACGCGCCAAAAGAAATAACAAACATCTTTATTATAGTAATTATTTCAAAAATCACAGAATCATAGAAAAATATTTAAAAACTATTAATTGTAATAAATTAAGTTAATATTAATGCTAATAAAATAAATTTCAAAAATAGGAAGTCAAACACGAGATCAATACACAGTCCACAGATAACATATTGCTATGGCCGTTACAAATAAATATTGTGTATAATAAATATTAATATACCTAACACTTTGTTTTGTTAAGTGTACTTTGGAGCTTGTTACCAAGAGGTAATTCTACTCAGTCATAAGAATGGTCAAGGAAGTGTCCTCGGCCTTCGACCATTCGGCCAAGTAATTCACAATCACATTCACTGAAACTCCTGTGCCGTTACAGACATGAATATGGTCTCACTGAATTAGTATACGTTGAGACCTTGAGGGATCAAGTTAATGCCATTATCGAGTATTTCCATGTAACTACTTCATATTTCTACAAATCTTATTTTGTGAGGCATAAAAAACAAGTTGTCTTTTATTCTCAATATCGAAAAGGAATGCACTTCCTCTCTCACCATGTCTAGATGGCGCTATGTACACAATAGCCACGTAAAAAACCCAAAGAATCCTATTTAAATAACAAAACACATTGAAAGTGCCACAATAGCACATCGCGCGTACAATAACGTGGCGCGTCTGTCATCTTGCCTTTGTGACAGAGGTGGGTCGCTTGTCACAATATTGTGGGTCGCCAGGACCCGGCTGTGGTGACACGGGGTTACAATGCGCCCGGCGTCAGCGTAAGGGTTAAGGTAGCCGTAACCGTTGCAAGCACCGGCTGCCCCGCCTACTGCACAACATGTAATTTTATAATTATCAACATTATGTTACTATGCATGAATGTGTGTATATTTTGAATATGACGTCACGTGGAGTCTATGTATGGTATACATATATAATTTTATGCATGTACGACGTGATCGATATTTTCCATAGTAATTTTAAATGTACGTGAAATATTGTAAAGCATTACCTACCCTATTCCCTTACAATATTTAAGTTTTTCGAACCAACATTATTTTAGGCATAGAATTGTGATCAATATCTAATTGGAATGGAGTTGGACTTACTCTACGTAACCATAAAATAACCCAAGTTCCAGATTCATATTTTACCTACTACAGATTATATTTATAACTAGTGGCCCGCCCCGGCTTCGCACGGGTAGGCAGTCTTTGTTTTTTAACCGACTTCAAAACACATGGTTCTGTATTTGACCCGTATGTATGTGTTTTTATGTCCGCGATTATCTCAAAAACTACTTAACCGAATTGACAGGAGTTTTCGTTCTTCAAAAGCATAGTCAAGTCAGTTTCTTCTGTTTTTTTAGTACAATACATAATATAGTATATTGGGATCTGATGAAGTTCTTCGGAGATAGCCAATGGAACTCTTCAATTACTAATAGTAAAGGAACAGCAATTACTGCGATCGTATGCCAGTGATTGGTTTCACTATTCTATAACATAACATCACACCACTAAGCTTTAAAGGAGAAAGCAGGGGTATAGAGTTCACCCTTATTCAAGATAATGAACATTTGTCTAGACATTAGGACATTGTTATTTATTAAAATTACAAACTACTGCACTCAAAAGCGAACTGAAAAACATTTTTGCAAAAATAGAACTGGCTTGGAAAATAATTCTTTCTGGTCGTTCCCTCAATGCTGAGGATCGTGACTGTATGTCACTCTTCTCCACTCGGTCCGGTTCTGCGCCATATGTACCGCTCCCTGTATCTGGCCACCAGTCACCTCTTTGAGTTGGTCCACCCATCTAGCTGGCGCTCTTCCTCTAGCGCGCTTCCCCTCCATATGTCCGAGAATGAATGTTTCTCCAGGCTGTGCAATGGGGATCGCATTATGTGCCCAAAGAAACTCCGGATCCTTTCCTGGCACGTAGTTAGCAGGCGCTTGGTGACCTTCAGCTCTTCGAGGACGGAGACATTGGTTCTCATAGCTGTCCAAGGAATGCGTAGCAGCTTTCTCCAGCACCACATTTCAAAGGCATGGATCTTTTTGCGTTCCTTTTTCCTGAGACACCAAGTCTCCACCCCGTACAGGAAGATAGAGAAGACCAACGTACGAACCAAACGCATCTTAGTTACTCGGCGAATATTACGGTCTTTCCAGATTTTATCGAGGCTAGTCATGGCACTTTTAGAAAATAATACAAATTGAAAAATAACTAATACATCGCTCCAGAAGTCGGTGTCTCCATTAGGTATTGTGTTGTGTATTTTCGTTCTATTTTCGCAAAAAGTTTTTTTTTTATTGGAATGGAAAATCATCTCCCGACTCTTCCCGTTGTGGGCGGAGCGGGGGTAAGTGTCAGACTGACTTAAATCGATCCATTATGTTCTCTTCTTCGCTCTTTATTTTCTTAGGTCGCGGTAGCTCTTTCGAACAGCGCCACCAGGCACTTTCCTGGGGTGGGCCCCGTCAACTATGCTAACATCTCATTGAGGCATGCGTGGAATTCAAACGCGCCGTCTACGCGGGCCTAATTCTTACCGGACGGCTAGCCACTTATTGCTTAAAGTCTGCAGGCCCGGGCCTGCAGTGGCCTGGAGTCGATCCCTGGCTCCAAATTCTGATGGCTTGGCTGGGGCGTGAGGTTTGTCTCTCCGTCACGCATCCCGCTATCTCCTTCTCTACCATGACTGTTTCGCATAAGGAAGCGACTGCTTCCTATTCCCACTCGCTTTGGACCATGGTTTGAACCAGGGCCGAACGTGAGAGGTCACCCAAGCGGGGCAAATCACCACTGTATGCTCCACTGTATGATCCTCACAGTGTCGACACCCCGACGTTAAGGAACAGGACAGGAACCTCCCAAAATATCCGTTTCCGGTGAGAACCAGCGTCAGGCGTAGGCATAGGATCTGCGGTAGGGCAAGACGCCGTGGCGCCTTCCTAGCCACTCCTCAAAGAGGAGATTTATCGCCACAATTGTGATGTGCCATGCACTGGGCGTACGGGTAATCTTGATGATTAGGAAAAGCTGGAGAACGGTGAATTATATCCGAATGTATGTTTTATTGTTATATCTATAAGACATCGCGTGCCAACATATTCGCTAACAGTTAGGTGTAATACAAACGATCCTTACTCAGGTCCATCCGAATACATTTAAATGTTTGGCCTTACGATCTGTTAATTAGCAAAGGGAATTCTAGATTCTTAATTTCTGAAGTGTGGAATAGAATGAATTCAATGCAAAGAGGATTTTTTTTTTGGCATTTAATTATTCCACTGTTATGTATGAAAAGAGGTAATTTTTATACATAGAATGCATGAGCAAAATGAGCATTAATCACCATGCTTACTAAAGTGGAATAACATCTACATATGATGACTTGAAAGCGCTTACTTTTAACAAATTCGTAACTTAATTCTTGAAGCCGCTAATGTGAAAGATATTATGTGATATTAACTAAAAGAAAAAGAAAATTATGTATACACCAAACTCAAAAAAAAAACAAAAATATGTGGGATTCGAACTCGATGTAACCGATTCGCATGATCATTAACACAGCCCCTCCGCTGCAGTGCTCGTTGACATTGCAGGTAAAATTGACGTTCTAATACAACGTATTTTCAATTTTAATTACTGCTTATCTGCTTTAGAAACGGGCGTGATGATTTTCATGTCAAAGATTGTAATGATAGCGAAAATGCATAATTATAAAAACTTGTTAGGTCATCCCATTACAAACTTATTTCAATGCCTCACTGCTGATTCCCCATAATAATTAGCGTGATGATTTGTAGCCTAAAGCTCGACCCGATTCATAACAAACATTTTTGATGAATTTCAAGTAAAAGTGTTCAGACGTTTTCGCGTAAAGTTAAAACATATTTTTATTCTTACAAACTTAAAATTTGTTTTTTTTACCCTAGGGCTAAAATATTGAAAAACTGTGAAATACGTGTTTAATTATTTTCATTTTACAGTGTTTCTACAAAATTTGAGTTTAATTGAATCAAAAATAAAACTTACTCCATACAAACTTTCAACCCTATTTTAATATAGTTAGGGTTGGAATTTTCAAAAATCCTTTCTTATTACTTGTCTAGGCAATAAAAGGCACCTCCTGTCCAAATTTCAGTACTCTAGGTCCAGCCGTTTCGGCTCCGCGTTGATGAGTCAGTCATTCAGTGTATGAGGTTATCATTTTATATAATAGTATAGATAACCTATAATTTTGGTATTTTCGAAGTAAACGCATCGCAAATATTTTTCCGAGTGGCTTTAAATAAATAATTTAACTAAAACAATGTAGGTAGCCGCCAAACGCAGTTAAACTGAACGAAATTAATCAATTAACTGATTTGTAATTAGTGCCGCCGATTGTATCTGTTCAATTATTATAAAACAAGCGAAAGCGGATAATTTATCGGGACCATTGGAGGGCACAGCCCTTGTTTCTACCAAAATCATTGACTCAATACAATACGCAACTGACAATCTAAAACCAACTCAATCTTAATAAGTATAGAGCTCAATTTGTTTCTGTGAGTGATGAAAAAATAATAAGACATGTACACAATGAAATTAAGATCTTATTATGTAGGGGCTATGGTTTTGTTTTGCTTGATTAGATGCCGGGGAAGAAGCCGCGGGCGGTGCGAGCGGTAGTGATGGCACAAATCGTACTTATCGCAAATGTTCATTTGATATACAAAAAAAATGTTTTTGTTAAATCTAGCTCGCTCTAAATTGTGGAGTTTAGATAATATAAAAAAATAATCTACAAGATTACATAGGAATCAAGTAATTTTAAAAATATCCATTATTAATTATTATGGTGTTCTGTCTATTTGATTTTGCATTTGCAAGAGAAAAGATCTTATGTTTTATTGAAAACATGAAACAACGCCGGTGACTAATTATCTCGCGACGTTCAACTTCGCAGTGCTAATTAATTTCTCGCCAGTTATCCCCACCATCGTGAAACTTGTATGCATTCCATTTTATGTTGGAAGCCTAATTTAAAATTATCAAAACTGAAAAGTATGGAATTCTTCCGCATTTTCGCCACAAGCTGCAATAACTAACATTTCGATAAAGTTAAGGGTAACATTAAGAACATCACTAGGCTGTAGGGGGGTCGAGCAGTTAATAGCAGGCAGTTAGCGACCTTTGTACGACGTGTGAAGTGAGCACTAGTACACGCGACGGAACAGCCATCACCAGCGCGCGCTGACCCGCCGCGCCTCCCCGGCCGGGCGCGCAGCACGCCACAGCGGGGCAGTGGCACGGACCTACGCAGCTCATGCGTTACTGGACACAAGTCAATACTGACATAAGCCCAGGTTACGGTGACCCCCGCTCCTGGTGTGAATGTAAGAGCGAATAAGTTGATAGGCGACGCTTCGGGGCTCAGCTTGTAATGGACGTGGAGACGTATAGTTGCCGCCAGCGAGCCCCAGGCGAATATCGCAGAAGCTTGTTCGCTGTTTTTTTACATGATCAACTAATTTTGTTCGGTTACGAAGATTCGAATTGTTTTATTTTTGGTGCTAGTTCGTTGTTTAGATTTAATTACTGCGAAATATCGACTTAATTGCTTAATTGAATTTGTGGCCTGTATACACCTCTGCAGCTGTCGAGTAATCACACCCGGTCAGTAATATACCTGATCAGTACTGCATGTCTAATTCGAGAAAATCTCCTAAGTTGTATCCAATCCAAGGTCTAGTAAAGAACTAAGAACGCCGCCAAACTCCAATAGTAAGCAACCCAGATAATCTAAACTATATTTGGAATGTTACGTAACACTGCGCTATGTGTAGACGTCCCCAGTCGACATGATCTGGCCACTAACTCAGCATTAGACAAACTAGATGTACGACTAAACTTGCCAAGTATGCAGACTTGTGAGACGCCGTGAGGAACTGGAGTGAGGGGGCGAGGGGCTGAGGGGGGATGTTATCACGAGCCTAGAGAAAACGATAAAAAAACCAATTGGCATTCACGCCGTCAGCGAGTTTTGATGTCCTCGTAAACACACACACACACTGGCACAGTGTTTGTTGTACAGCGGGAACACACACACTACACCTCCTTTAGGTGCTCGGCTGTGGCGATCAATTCTACTGAAAGCCATTTATATACTACCTCGGTGTAGGTACAATTTGATTAGGAACAAAAAGAAATCCTTGAATGTTAAACTTTGACGACACGTAATAAATAAGGAACACTTCGATACCTATCTACTCCATATAATATGTGCCATAGGTGCCGTTCGTGTATTGTGATGATTTAATGAAGATTTAAAGATTTCAGATTAAAGATTTAAACTTTAAATTAGTTGATGTTTTGGTATCTCACTTTATCAAAGCAACAATAGGTGCGTTAGAAGCAATATCCGCGAACACAGATCACCGGGCAAACGTGACGATATTAGCCAGATGCCACCGCTCCAGCGCCCTGATCGCATTCCTGACCAGCCTGTCCCGACAGTTAACTAGCAATTGACAGCCAATGCGACCCACTAACTGGTGACCCATTTTACTTCGCAATTAATTAGCTGCGCCGGTACTAGGTGGCATTCAGTCAGCGAGATATATGTTGAGGAAATTAATAAGAAAATTATCACATACGTATCTTCATAGACCTTGTCTTGTTTCAAGGTTTTAATAAAGTGCCTGTAAAATAATTTATTACTCTACTCCAATAACTCAAAGTAATTATGTTTATACCAGAACTCTAAACTCATGGGTAGCTCATGTTGCTTCATGGTCGTAGCTAGCTCGTATCTTCTCTGTATGAGAAAAGGCCTTCGCCCCGCAGGACAATAAACAGGCTTTTGATATACACCAATAGATACTAACACAAAATATTTATTCTGAAATTCCCCTTTCAAATAATACTTTTTTCGTATAATTTTCCTCGTCTTAATGACATCGTTTCCTAGATGTTTGTGCGGTGGGATTGTGTGGCAGTTAATCAATTAGCGGTTGTCAGTGAGGGCCTCATTAAACGCCGCCTCATTGCCTCCGCGCGCCTCTGAAGAAATGCCAACCCATACAAAGACGGAGAGAAGCGATCCCATCCCGCGGCACACCGGGGACCAGCTTATTGAAACGATCATGTCTTCATAGTTAATGGATTTATTCGAGACTAAATTTGCCTATTGCCTGCATTATCAATATTCCTATTCGATGATTTTGGGCATGTTTTCGATGGACGCGTAGGCAGATAATAGGGCGAGCCTAATGTTACAATTGGGAAATTTTGGTTGCAAGCTGCTACTGGGAAATCACTGATTAAAGAACCCAATACCTAACATTTAGCTCGACCTAGGAATTGAACAAAGAATTTGATGCTAATGGTAGAAACCCTATATACCAATGAGGCAGTCTTAGCAGAAAAATAAATAGGTATGATTAATGAAGCCTCAATGCCCATAATATAGTCGGTACGTAGATAATATAGGTGAGCTCCAACAAATGAAGTGTGTCCCGGTGTAGCCCGGGCCGAGCTATATCTGTAGCTGGCTGGGCTCGGCAGAATCGTTTGTAATTAATTAACAATAAGCGCAGCGCCGCGCCGCCGCCGCGGGCGCTTCCGAGCCGGACGCCGCGCCACCGCAGCCGAGCCGCAGCCGCGCCGCATCACTAACGCTAATAGAGCCAGGCTTCGCTTCAACTCGCTAAACAGAAATTCGACCCTATTTCATAAACTGATGTTTTCAACAACTCGTAGGACTAGATCTAAGGAACGGAAGATGTAGGCGCTGAGCACTGATATATTTTAGATTTGATAGAGGACCCCAAACCAGAACAACAGACATGTTGTCAACAGCACTTATTTATTGACATAATTAAAGTAACCAGTGATAACCTGTCTAATACTAACAGTCTATCTAGTCTAGTCTCTCTGCAGCTGCGGTCGAGCACTAGGTCACGTAGTGCTGGTACCACGCCGGTACTGTATTGTACCAAAACTAACAGATAAACCCGAAATTAACTTAATAAATTATTTATTAAGTTATTTTCGAAATTAACTAAGCAAATCTTTAAAAGTTTGCCTGTTTTCGTAAATTATCTATTATCTTGTTGGAAACTCTTGTCACTCATACTGCTTGAAACAAATATACAGTACACGTGTAACTTTCCTAGATGTTTCTACTTTGGAGTAAATAATAATATAAGCAACTAATAGTAAGTTTGCTCTTGTTAGAACTTCCAAAAATTGAAAATCTTGGTGTTAGTTGTACCCTTTTAAACAGAACGGTGCCAGTAGAGCGAGCAGTACGAGTTAATAACCCAAACAGCAGTTGAGTTAATACAACACGCTGGAGGTGCACGAGATATTTGGAACATTTCAATGAAGCAATTTAACCCTCGCGCCGCTCTCGTAAACAAAAGCGCATTCCTGGGCGATGGCTCCGCTCAAACGCCCGCTCCACGTATTGTCCGCAAAACCTGCTAAATGCTAATCCCGGAACATTCGACCCCGGCTCGACCCCCCCACTTCAGCCGGCACCCCGCTATCGTCGTAACGCCCCGCTGGGCTCAATTCTAATGGAGTTTTTTAAGAAACGCAGAATAATCGTTGCGAGAAGAAAATTAAGCCATCTTGGGTTAAAAAGTCCAAAAGTGGAGTGTGTCGGGAGGACGTCACCGGGGTGAGGCAGGGCCGCGCGGGCGGGGGCGGCAGGGGGTGAGCTATAGATTTTTCGGGGTGCGTTTTGTCGTCGCGTGAAAACAAGCGTTTAGATGATACTGTTGCTACAATTACTGAGTAATGTGATACCACAGCGGACCGCGAGCACACAGCCACACGTGCAGGGCAGCTACTTACTACTTCTGTGAGGATTGTGTCGTTAGAACAATGATTGAAAACATTAGCTATCGGTATCCGTATTTAAGTATCGCAGGAACCTTACATGAGGTCAATTAAACGCAATAAGAAAGAAAGAAAGAAAGAATAGTTTAAGAAAATAATACTAGTTGGCATTTAACACAACAAATTGAGAGAGAATAGTCTATCAAGTACAAACGAGATTAGCTCTCAGGTAAACAGCACTCATCATAAAACAATCGCGAGAACGACGGAATTAATATCAGCCATTAATAAATAAATAACGACTATAACAAATTCATTAGGCGCTGCTCGCTCATAGCATTTCCATAATAACATGATAGTGTGCGGCGCTAAATAACTCATTGTAAATAACAGCCCAGTTTATATTCAGCCGGGGGGGCATTATCATAATCGGCCCTTGCTTTGCGAGCCTCGCGGGCGGGAACGAGACGCAGCATACGCGCCGACGACAGTCCGAAAGGGATAGAGCACGGCTATTTGGTTTCAGCTGAAATATGAGCGAGATGTTAGGTTTTTATTGGAGTTTTCAATGTGTAATGGGGGTACGGCAATAAAGGCATATTCGGCACTCATTGATGTGTGCCAGCCAGCTCGTGGACCAGTGTGCGGGGGACGGAAGTGTGACGTAATTGGTACCGAACTGAAAGATGCTTGCAACCTATTAAATTACAATAATTATATGTAATAACAAATATTAAGATTAATTCGTATAATGTATACAATAAAATAAGTCTGAAAACAAATTAAATGCCACATGAAGTATAGGTATATTTTGTATAAAAATGTGTTGTCTTTTCAAGCTGCAACATTACAATTTTAAATGGGAGCAGTAAAGCCTCCTGCCGGCGGATGGAACGGCTTATGTTAATTGAGTACTAACTTACATTAACTTGTGTTTCACTAAAGTTGATTTAATTTCGTTTACGAGCCGGATGCGATAAACGAGTTCTGAAGTTTTATTTGTAGATATTAAAAATTTGTAGCTTCCGTTTATTTTTTTGTAAATTCGATAATGTTCTGATTCATCGACAGTTGCTTTCTGTCGGTATATATATAAAAAAAGTAGCAGTAAATATTTAAAAAATCTAAAATTAATTGACTAACAGTTTGGTACCGGGCGCCAGGCCCCGCATATCTCCGCGCCGCGGCGTCACTCGCGCGGTTAGTGTGTAAGTTTATTCTTAATTCCGTACAAAGTGTTCAGCGACACTTTACTCTAAAAAGTAATACGCGCGGGAAATCTCGCACCTCTGAGAGGTCGAGTGTCCTCTATTATTGTTACGCTCATAACACACTAAACCAAACCCTATTACTTAAGCACTAAGGCCTAAATTAAGCTGACATGTTGATAGTTTCGTTTTCAGGCTAATTAGAGGCGAGGGAGGCAGTAGCGGTGACTAAATAAATTTGAACCCTAACGCCCACCACTAGAATATAAATTGGTGTTCACGCCTGACTTATTGTTGGTTTGTTAACTGCCAGCGAAAACTTAATACGTTTGTTGGTTTTTTTGTTGCAAAAATATTTTTTAGTTTTTTTAAATATTTATAAAATGATACTTTTACTCAAATACGGTAGACGATATCCACTGAATTTGAGTAGACATGACTATACAACATGTAGTTTGTAATCCATAAACTGAGCACATCACACTATTCACAGATAACCGTCAGTTATCTAGAATAATATTATATTAACTAAAACGTAACTAAAAAGTTTCACACTAAATGAATTTATTATATTTTTGTATCATATTGAATTCGCCTACGCCGCGCTACACTTCGCTACGAGACGGCTACGGCCTACGCTGCGTAGTAATACAATACTTCGCTACAATTATTATTATTTATCTTTGGAAGTAACAACTAGACATTTGTCTTTTTTTGGATAATTTATATATTTACTTAGGTAACGTATAGTATTGGCAGGCACAGCTGGGTGAAGCTGCTAGTTGTGTGAAACTAGCTATTAGAGTCGCGCGGCGCCGCTCTTTGTGCCGAGGTGTCGGGCCGAACACTCTCCACACCCTCGCACGCACACACGTGCACTGCCACGTACGTACACACAGGACGCGCGTGTGGGTGTAGGTGGCGCAGCTTTGTTCATCAAATACTAATTGTTGTTGTATCTTTGATTAGTTGATGTGTAGTGTACATACATGTACCTACGCTAGTACCTACATGTACCTAAAACCTCATTGTAACTACATTCGGAAGTCATCGAGAGGAATATATGAACGTGCTTGCTGTTTGGTAGCGACAGCGTATTGTTGGTTGGTTTATTCTATTGATGTATTTTTAACCGACTTTCAAAAAAGGCGGAGTCGATTCAATTGATTTTTTTTTCAAGTCGAACGAAAAAAAAACTGCGAGTAGGTAGTTTTTAAGGCATTAAGATGCCAAAGAGAATGATACAATTTAATCTTGTATAAGATTTTCCTATACAGTGTTCTAATAACATTTATGGGTATATGACAAGTCAGGATCAGCTGTCTATAATTAGTGTCACTTAGCTGCAGTAGGTTTATATGTAATTAAAGGTGGATGGATGGAATTTCTAACTCTTTTCAAATGAGTAGGCAGATTCTACTATCATTGCGTTTTGTTTCATGCTATATATAATTAACGACATAGATATAAGCTAGATATGTACATAACATCACATCACGCTCTTTTCCCGCAAGGTATAAGCAGAGGTGCCTTGTACTCGTAGTACACCTACATATCGAAATGTATGTTACGGCCTATTGCCATAAAAGAAATCCATTGCTAACTCTGAGATAATATTAAGAACACCTAAGAAATCTAATAGATCATCTATGAATTATCTAATTACAAATGTAATGTAATACATGTACATATAAAGATTGTTATTCTGATTTCTTCACTAACATTGTAAATGCGAAAGTGAGTTTGTTTGTTTGTTACGCTTTCGTGGTGAAACGGCTAAACCGATTTGGATGAAATTTGGTACGGAGATAGAAGGGACGCAGGAAACCACGGGAAATAGCTAGTTGTAATTAAACGACACGTTGGTAAAGACATGGTGCGGCACATGTCGCGCGAGTGGCGGCGAGGCGGCACTTGTAGTGTGCCGCCGCGCCGAACCGCGGTCGCGTACACGCAAGATATCATCTAAAATAATGTCAGCCTATGCCGTCCACTTCTGAATGTAAGACTGTCTCAAAGAGCGCCGAACATACTGGCCTTATTCGAAAATTAAAACACAGAATACAAAACAGTACTATGCTGTGTGAATAATGTAGGTGTTTGGGTACTTGGTTTGCAATCAAGCATTTAATAAAACAACAGAACCTAAGCATATCGTTAGGGAAAAGTAATATGTCATGTGTTACAAAAATCGCCATCATCGCCCCTGGTCCCGCTGCCCGCTGTCACCGACACCACACCCCAACAAACTGGTTGTAGAGAAGGGTTAGCGCACACACACACGCGCACCGCAGCGAAACTCATTATGTGAGGCGCGCGTGTGTGCGTGCACTGGTTATGCGAACCAATAACCGACAACCCTTTCGGGTTAGGAGTGTTCACCACCGCCCGATATACCAGGCTACTGGACGGAATTACCGTGTTTGGCCAGCTTATTATAGTAGCCGTACTCATTAAAACATTGTGGATAAGCGCATTACATTACAAGTAAAGAAATAGCTATTATTTCTGGCTTTTGCTTGCGACTACGTCTGCGTGGTTGACGATTGGAGTCCAGATACTAGCTATATCATACGTGCGAATCCACATTATAAACTATGTGTGTTCTAAATCTATACTTATAATAAATCTGTAGAGAGGTCAATTCTGTACATGAAATATATTTCCAAAATAACTATCAGGGGGTGATTAGGGATCGATACTGATGCCAAAAATGCAATCAGTAAAATTTTTGTCTGTCTGTCCGTCTGTCTGTCTGTCTGTCTGTCTGTCTGTCTGTCTGTCTGTCTGTATAAACTCTATAGAAACAAAAACTACTCGACGGATTTTAACGAAACTTGGTACAATTATTTGTCATACTCCTGAGATGGTTATAGTATACTTTTCATCACGCTACAATCAATAGGAGCAGAGCAGTGAAGGGAAATGTTGTAATTTTGTTTAAACGCGCTAATCTCAGGAACCGCTGGTCCGATTTGAAAAATTCTTTCAGTGTTAGATAGTCCATTTATTGAGGAAGGCTATAGGCCATATATCATCACGCTAAGACCAATAGGAGCGGAGCACCACTATTCCACGCGGACGAAGTCGCTGGCAGAAGCTAGTTTCGAATAAATCCAGTCAGTATTTTAACCTTAAAATAGTAACAAACATTCATTTACAATATGAATAGGATGCTACACAGGAGCTACGGCATAGTAGTAGATATTGGAGTTAGCGATATCTGTGAAAAAGAAAATGATGTTTACTTGGATTCGTTGCTTTGGCATTATCGGTTGTAATCATTATATTAGATACCAAGTATTTGTTAGAATAACATCAACGCTTATAAGTAACACAAAGCTAACGTGAAATCACATTAGAAGCTTTATAGGTTGAGCTATGTGGCGCGATCCTTAACGAGCGCATCAGTCAGTGTGCAGCGCACCGGCGTGGGGGTCCGCGGGCTCGCTAATATAACGTGCTAATGTGCTCGTCTAATTTGTAGCCGGCCGCGATCGATACGGAACCAGACAACATATGACCCACATCGCGCTTCACGGAACACACACAATTTGCGGAACTGTTACTAATGTTATGAAAATAGTTGGAGATTATATAAAATTCTACCTGATTATTCTTAAATATGTCTCATGCTTAGTAAAAACTGCCTAATTGCATTTGTCGTGAGCATATAATTAGCCTTAATAATTATTTTGGTTATAAATAGGTACCTTATTTTTATTCAATCGGACGAACAATTTTCTCGTTAGCATAGTAATATCAGTCATACATATTATTTATGAATTTAAAAAATTTGGAACACTTATATTCTACTAAAAAGTTCTACAATTCAAAGCGTCTTCTCAAAGTAAACAACGGCTTCTCGTATTACAGCGAGCTGTCACTTCTGCACCATTCACGAGTACCCACAACACGGCGCGTCACTCGAGACCTTAAATCAATCACCAGAAAAGGTGGCGAATGACCACTAATTTAGTGAATACCTCATTCTGATCCAGTGGGCCTTTATCACACATCTCGGTTCACAAAGAGGCTTTATCTTGGCCTCTTTGTGTCCCACAAAGGCCTATTCTGGGAGGTGTGAGTCGAACCACTCGCCTCCTTTCAACCACTATTTGTAAGCCAGGTTCGTTTTTTTGGCGAGGTGTTGGATTGTGCCGGGTTCAATCCAGCCTCGGTTAAGTCTAACACGCTCTTTGTCACTCCTAAGTAGGTGTGTGAATTTCTTTTGTGCGCTAAGTGGATGTACCGAGATGTGTTGTCTGCTCGCCTCGAGGTTCGCGCTCAGTATTCACTGATTTCATTATTGTGGACGTCGCTATCGAATGTTTTGAGTTTGTATCTTGTTGGTTATCACGAATGATACTTGGTATTTTGCTTGAGTGTAAAACAGTCGTTTCATTTACCTACTCCAAGGAATATTAAGCCTACTCTGAAACGTCTAACAATACTTTTGTTTGCAAAATGTTTAGTATCGGCACAAATGAGTGTGCTACTCCTGCTATTTTATTGCTTTAGCCTCAAATCATCATAGTCAATTTCTAAACGCAAAAAACCAGGCAATATGGTCACTGCAGTAGTAGTAGAGACTAAATATTATAGTGTAGAGTATATTTAGATTATAGTATAGTGTAGAACCTCTATTCTAGCACTGAATATACGTGAGCGTAAGTTAGGCCACTAAATTGGCGCGGTACTAATTGTCATTCGAGATTAACTCATGATAGATTAGTATTGTTACAAGTGATTATCCACAGCTACAGTCAGGCATAGCAAAGCCCAGACTTCACCAGAGCATGTCGAAGCTTAGCCGAAAAGATTTAATAAACTTTTGATATTCAGATTGTAAGAGGAGATACATAAACTTAAATGATTCAAGTAGAAGTAAAGTGGGTCATTTGTTTATTACTTATTATGTAATATTAATTTATTTTTCTTAATCTGTAATTGAAGGAAATAAACCAAAATATTAAAATTAAAGGGTTACAAAGCAACGTTCATGGTATCTAAACATTAGAATAGCTTACAAAAGTTTTGTTTTTAAATAAATTAAATTGCAATCAATACTATACACGAATAAATGATAATACAATCCTATAACTACGCACAAATAAATCGCGACTCAATCAGACTGAGTGCGGGTAATAAATAGGCCTAATCGATAAGTCAAACCTGAGAATACTAACATTACGTATATTATATTAGTATTTCTTATAAGATCTACAACTAATAAAGACTGCTATATAATATTAGGTATGAGATATGAACTTTTAAGCAACGTAATAACAAAATATGAAAGTTAATCATAGCTTTCAATAAACCACTAACTGGGAAAGGCAAGTTGTCTGCGCGCGCGCTTATAGATCCGCCTTATACTTAGTCAGTAAACTGTACGAAGTTCAATATTTTTTTTTATAGCTAGTTGATTTTTTGTACCTACTAATAACAAATCTGCAACACTAATGCTGTTCATTTCTTTTAGTTCGTTGGAGTTAGGCACCTACTGTATTGCTGAAAATAGGCGACTCGGGAAAATTATGTGATAGATCGTTTTTACTTTTATTAAATTTTCGGATATTTTTAAATCCTATTACGAAAGCTATAAAGAGCTACAAGAAACGATGGATGGATTGTGTGAAGGTTGATATGATTAGAATGAATGTTACTAGCGAGATGACGGCAGATAGAAGAGTATGGAAGAAGAAAACATGCTGCGCCGACCCCAAATAAAATTGGGATAAGGGCAGGAGGATGATGATGATGATGATAAAGAGCTGTAAGATGTCACTGCATCTGAAGTCTACTTATGTGAAGCTGCAGGCACTTGAGGGTAATCGCTTGGTGCTTATAACGGTAAGCCGATAATGAAGTGGTCGGCGCGCGCGCATCCCGGCGGCCGCCACACTATTGTGCGCCCGGGTGTTGTCTTAGCCCAGGGCTGTGCACGTGTGACACTCACTCCTGCCTTCTTCTATATAGTTAAATATATGTGTTGCTGGGGAGTTTGTTGCGCCACTTCTTCTTCCCAGCAATAACACATAGGAGGTGGTGAAGGGAGGGCTGTACCTACTTGTAAATTTAACGTTCAAAAAGTGCTCATGTTTTGCCTAGTTTTTAATATTCATTCGTTTAATCAATCATATATGTTCATTCCATTCTTAGTAACCTAGGACCGTCATCAAATTGAAACAGAATAGGTGCAAATACAAAGTACCTACTGCAATTTAACAAATAGAAGTTACAAATAGTAAAATATGTTTCTACTAAATTAATTTGATTATACAGCTTATATTTACTAGCGAATTTAATTAATCAATTGAACTTTTTAATCAGACTGCATTGAGCATAGGTATGAAAATAATTAATAGACAGAAAATTATATGACAAAAAATTACAAAGTGTGAAAACTAGCTATTTCCCACACTAGCTGTTTCTCCCACGTCTTGAAGGAAGTATTTCGCGCACCCGGTTAAAAAGTAGTCTATGTCCTTTTTCAAGCTCTAGACTATCTGTGTACCAAATGTCATTTAAATCGGTTCAGTAGTTTTGGCGTGAACGCGCGACAGACAGATAGAGCTACTTTTGCATTTATAATATTAGTAAAGATTGTCTATAACCGTCTCTATGGTCTTATCACTATCTCTCCAAAAAATACATTAAAAACTTTTCATCTGTTTTACAGTGAAATCGTTACAAACAAACATTATTAATATAAGTTAGGACATATCTATCTATAAAAGCTAAAGTTCCTACCTCTTTATATTCTGCGCTCGGTACAATACTTTAGCCAGTAGCTAGTTTAGATGACCTAAACATTTAGTTTAGGTCATCTAAACTGTGGTCTAAAGTCATTGCACTCATTATTGTAGTTTTACGCTGTCCTGGCGATTGTCCCTTGCCACTCCTTAAAATGTATCATCGGATTATAGTATTTTTCTGTTATTTTTGTCATAAATTCTGTTTTAGTTTAGCGGCAATCCGTTTATAAGAATAGAGTAACCACGGTCTATAAGGCCGGAAAAGCTGATTAAATATTATTACATAGTTACGATGACATTACGATTATCTTCCTTCACCTTGTATCAAGGTGTTCCTCCAACTGAATTAACCCAATTTGCATTAATTTGCCTATTCATAAACTGATTTGCAATATATTAACGACACGAGTACCTAGTTGTTACTCACGATCACACAAAAACTATTATTTGATAACTTTAGATAACTGTACTTTTATTAGAAAATTATTTCAAATTGACAGCCAATTTCCTGTACGCACAAAGTCGTTATAATTTACATTGTAATATTGTCTGACTAACTACTAACTCAGCATTGACTGACTAACACCTACTCATTATATCGATTCGGTATCATTACCTCGGTATAGTAAGTAACGGTACAATAAAGGATATCTTACAAAATATACATCAAACACATTAGCATTGAGCATCTTAGAAAACTACAGACCTTTGTTAGTAATAGGTGAGCATCTATCTAATAAGGAAGTTATTTTGATAAAAGTATAAAATGATTCTTTAGGTGTGTTATTTTCTCATAATGTTAATGTTTTTATCTCTCATACGTAAATCAATTAGTATTGGGTTATTAATATTTTATTACTAATTGAATTAATATCTAAACATAATTAGATAATATAATGAGTATAATATAAGCTACGAGCAGTCCGATGTGATGTCATATGTAATAGCGTTGTGTCGCGCGCCGACGGCAAACCACAGACAAGGATTTCTATCTTACAAAAAGCTTTTTATTTACAATCAGTTTATTAAATTCATCATTAGTAGTAACTGCTTATTTATATCTGTCTACTACAGGTCTGCGTTATGTTGTTTCAACTTTCAAAACTTTTGAGACTGACAAGTCTCAGATATTAACATCTCCGAAATATAAAAATGCATTTATTTAGGGTAGGCGATAACAGCTGCACAGTAGCATTTTGTCTTCACATAACTTATTTATAATTTCATTACGTACCAATTCAATAGATACGTATAAGATCGGTCAGTTTATTACCCAATCATTGCCTCGCCTCCTCAATACAGAGCATCTAATGGAACCACATTTGAGATGAGCGCTAATATTTCGCAGATGCTAGTGTACCGTGGTGAAATATACCAAACCAGAGTCTGGCAGCCGCTCACACAGGCGGTAACCGGAGCCGGCGGCACGTCAAAGCACTCGGTATTGTACGCTAATTAACAAATAAGACAAAACGCTAATTAAACGCTGAGGTACAATACGAGCCGCGCTAAATGCGCGACTGAGCGGCGCGGGCCTAGGGCTGCGGGTACACTGCACGTGCACCGACGGCGCGACTAACTTCTCAGTCTAGTGCACGAATGCTAATCTTAAGTTATAAACGTTTAGAGAAAATTATTACCATAAGCTGTTGCTGAAGAACTAAGAATTGATTCATTGTCATACTTTCCTTTTATGATAACATAGATGACGGACGGTGTGAGATAGAGAACTCATACATACCTACTATTAGACAAATATATTAATGTTCTAATAGATATCTGAGTGCTTACAATGATGAGTGACTACTTGAAGGTTTACTTTCATTTGTCACAACGTCTAGCCGCTTGCCTGAAGAGTAAGTTGTGTACTGTTTCACAGCTCCTTTTTGGCTACCTACTGCCAAAAACTGAGGGACAAGTTCTGACACTCTTCGAGGGCAGCCAGAGTGGTGTCGAGGACTTAGATGTCAAACAAGTCAAGTGGCAGTGGTAGAGCTGAGCAGTAGACTCACCAGGCGGAGGGTGCAGTAGCGGGGGCCCGGGCAGGAAGGCGGCCGCGACCGCCGCCTGCGCGTTGAAGGCGGCGGCGTACGCCACCCGGCTGGCCATGGACGCGGGCAGCGGGAACTGCGGCGTGTAGGCGGCGCGCGGCTCGCGGCTCTCCGACAGGTTGAGCACGCGGTCATTGTCCCGGCTCTCGAAGTAGCGCTCGCGGCTCTCGCGGCTGTCCGACAGCCCCAGCAGCTCCTGGATCGCGAACGGCGACCGCTGCGGCGCACGCGGCGCGCTCGCGTTCGCGCTCATCGCTTGCATCTTGCGCTCAGCGGCTCTCGCTGTATACCCTCCGCTTTACTTTTACATTACTGGGTTTTGCTATCGTGCATTTGATTTTCTTATGATTTATTTTTAAGTTATCACAATTACTTAGGTCGTGTTTCCAGTATTAGGTATGCTTAGTTCTAAAATTTTCTTCTAAAACGCACTTTCTTAAAGTTTGTTAACACTTCCGAACTCTATTAAATATTTGTCTACATAAAATTAGGCCTAACTATTAGGCTATAAATTTCAGAATTAAGAAAAAAAAATATTTTGAGGTTTCCAAGGTGAAGGAAAATTCGCGAAAAATATCGTTTTGGTCGAAGTAAGTCGCGACACGAGCGCTCGCCGCGGCGTCTGCTGCGCTTCTGTGCGCGGCGCCGCCCGTCCACAAGTAAAAACGAGAAAACCCCCCCTGGCTCACCGGCGGCGGCTCACTGCCGACACATCCTATCCACCACCCTTCGCGCGCCGCGTACGACCTTACTCTCCTCAGCTGTAACCGACGCAGCGCGGCCCGGAGCGCCGTAAGCGCCGCCGGTGTGCACGCACATACGCCCTGTGGCGCCGAGCGCGGCAGCCCCCCAGCCCGCGCGGGCGGAGCCTACTAATAGCCAATACGGATATTTTGTTACCGCACTGTATTGGCCAGATTTCTTCGCGGAGACACGCCTACTCAACGGCCTGCCACCTGAAATGGAACTTTACCGCCAGCAGTTAAATACTAAAGTGTATTGTAGTGCGGTGGTTGATTTAATTTTGATTAATTGTAAGAAATGAATAGGCGCGGGCGGGAGCGGAGCAGGGAGCGGAGCGGGGAGCGGAGCGGCCGCAGTTCCGCTCGGTGGTGGTGAAAGGGCTGCGTGTGCTCACAATGCTGCATGATCAATCATTGGTCGTTGGCTGCGACTGCACTGAGTGCTGAGGCCGGCTCCTGCACGCCGCGCACACAATGACGCGCCGTGCCTACTGCACCACACTACTACACACACACGCATCTCGTTAATCATTACAAAATCAATATCGTTAGTGTCTCGTACTATTTACTAATTATTATTTTTTTATAAAACTCGACTTGTTCAACTTTTGAGCAATCATATTCATATTCATATATTTATTTGCATTCCACAATGTTACAAAAGATGTTACAGAGGCTTAAAACTAAGTGCGATCATGGACCCTGTTAGGGCACAGCAAAATTAGCCATTACACAGTTATCTAATTATTTATTATATACCTATATCCATTGTTTTACAGTGATTGTTTAATTTTCAATTAGGTACCATCATAGTAGGTATTACCTAGTTTAATTAAGTAGGTAGGTGTCTAACTTAATGCATTAAATTACATTTTAAAAATTTAATATTTATACAGTTACACTGCTGTGTTTAATTATCGATAGATGGCGCAACAAGCGTCAAAGTCCCAACAACTTGTAAACTTTTGAAATAGTTTTTACTACAAATTATTGATCAAATTCAGTTGTTAAGGTAGTTGATAACCTACTTGCTTTATTTTACTACATTCAGCTATGATAACAAATAAATTTCCAAGTGCATAATATGCTATTTCCTAGTCTAGATACAAGCTATGCCATGCTTACAACGGTTAGATCCATGGTGTTCAGTTTTCTTCTAACTTACTAATACTTATTGAGTAACAAAAATCTAAACGTTTGTTTTACAAATAGTTATATTAAGTAAATGTGATAAAATAAATATAATAATAATCTAAGTAGAGAGAAGGTAGATGATCGTTATCTTTTGAATTATTTCAAGATTTAACATTGTTTGGTAAGAGTTTACCTAAAGATAAAAGATGATTTATTAAGAGTGAAGATGCAATATGAAATAAAAAAATAATTATTATGTATTAGACAAAGTAGAAAGCCCTCCCACTCATTGTGGATAACAAAAGAACACAAGCAACTAAAGAATAATGTTAATTAATAACCAATGTTATATGAAGCAAAACTCAGTATTTAATGATTCAGTACTTCATTAATGAGTGACTCTCAAACTTTGCACCCCTAGAAGTAAATAATAATTACTTAAGAAGAAAATATAAAGTACCAGAGATCGGAACATCAAACGAAAATAGTTTCTTGTAACAGAAAGCAATGATAAACCATGATATTATCTATTTTTATCGAATTTGAGCAATTCTAGAGAGTTTGATTGAATTGTACTGACAGTAACTTATTGATGTTAATTTTTTTTTTTAACAAAATAGATGTTATCTAGATACAACTGCAACTAATCGCCTACATTAATTTAATACCCCATATGCAATAAATCATTCGAAAATTATCCGTAGTCAAACGAAATACTTGCAAATAGAGGTTATCAAAGAAATCCAGGATGTGCTTAGCTTGTTCAAAATATCTTCATTTTACTATGACTACATTTTTCTATGACAAATATTATTAAAACCAAGTAAAAATAATCTTTTTAATTGAAATATTGAGCCCAGAGTGGTATAAATTCGACAGTGACAGTGCACTTATTTACCCTATATAGGGTAACCTAACCTATATAGGGTAAATAACCTATATAGGGTAAGTAAGTTACCTATAAATGTTAGTTTTTTGCACTCTTTACCACCTATTAACTTAAACGTCGCGTTTTTCTATAGGTACGTGTTAGGTATATTATTATTAATGTCTGCTCATAAATGTATGTGCAAGAATATTTTTTTTAAGTCATTAATGGGATCTTTCATAGCAAAGAACCTAATTACGTACTGAAAAACGTTGTTTTTATCGCCAACCTTAAAAAATCTAACATGGATTGTCTTAAAATTCCTTTACCTAGGTAATTTTACATAGTAGGTGTCCACTAGCTCAGCTTTGATCTTCACATGAGAGTTTTCAGCCTCATATCACTATGAAGCTACTTCTACCACTGATAATCATTCCACACCCACAGTGAATTATTAACAATTATATCGCACACAGTAGTAACCGATATGATGATGTTGTTATTTCCCATGACGTGAATGGTTACCAATTATTGCCGTCGGCTATTTTTACCCGACTATAGCGCAGCAAAAAGAAGGGTTATAATTTCGTTATTTACAGTACATCAATATTATATTTAGTTAAGAGGTGATTAAAGTGGACTGCTATTTAGATAAAAAAAGATATTTTCACAACATTCAGCTATTTATTGCCTCACTGCTGGGCCCATTCGACATCTAGGTACTCATATAAAGTACGTACTAGTAATACCTAATCACCTCTATTAGGTACATGGATAAGCAATTTCAGACGTTTCTTGTTCAGGTTTCCTCACAATATTTTCATTGAGGGTTAAAGTTAATCACGTCATAGATGAACTTAGAAGTTTAATTTCAACTTGGACAATGTCGCACCGCACGCAATACCAGATTTAGAACTCTTATTTACCAGGTCGAGAAGCGATCTCGTTAACCTCCAAGACATCACAACATGCAGTTATATGGTAGCGAATATTACCCACATGATCCACGGTCTGCTCAATAGTTGTACTCATGATGGTGATGTCAGGCCCCCAGCCAATGAAAACTTGATTACATAATGACTATGTAATAAGTAAGGTTACTCTGACTGACTCTCACAGTTCGCTTTGTTAAAATATTCAGTGTACATATAGAAGTACTGTTATAATTAGAAGTACCTGTTATGATTCAACATTACCTGCACACAAAGGCTGGAATTAACCCGCCTATGATTAAATGGCTACAGGTACAGATGGCTACCACACTAATCTGTTTGGTATTAAGTTATTGAAAGCAGTCAAGTTCGAGTTCATAGACAGTTATTAGTTAAACCTAAAACCACACTAGCTGAAAGGTATTTTTTGTGATTGGAACACAATGCTACAGACAGAGCGTGAAGGTGTGTTCTCACGCGCGGTGTCCGGCGGGAGAGCGGCGGAGCGGCTCGGCTTACGCGCACAATGCCGCGCCCGCGCACGTCAGGCCCCGCCTTTGTGTTGTGACAAGCGGGTCGCGGCCGTGACGCGTTCACACGACGCCTTTATCTTTTTGCAGTAATTCTAAGTTGAAGACGTTTTGTGTGTTCTATGGCTTTGTGGGCAAATATTGTTGGCGTGGTGCCGGTGTCTATTACTGACGATGTGATGCCTGTCTGTGGGCCTGCTCGTCACGTGTACGCAGTGGGCTGTGCTGTGCTAGTGGCGCGAGTGCGGGTACGATATTCTATGGATGAGAAGTTAATATAAGAATGGCTGAAGGCCTCTTATGGACTACCATTAGCGCAACGTAAATATTTAAATTATCGATAGCAGGGCAACTTATGAACTTTATAGATATAGTAAATCTTGAAATATTTTTTTTCGGAACAACCGCGGCGACACTTGTACTTATATTTTTATTTAAAAATTACCTAAATCACTGGTGTAATTATTAATTGTTGATTGAAGATGAACACTAGTGCTGCTTACTTGAGTGCTTACATAACCTGATGTTGTTAATTACCAGCACTGTACGTACGAATTCAGAAGCTGTGTCATTATCTAACCTAGTTAGGTTAGACAGAATGTCTTAATACAGGCCATGTGCATAACTATGCGCATAAGCACTAGAGGCATGCGTAGCTTTTGGAGAACTAGATCTCCGTTTGTAGGAACTGGTCTAAAGAAATAACCCACGAGACGTATATGTGCCAAAGCACAACTGTGCAGGTAATCATAGGCGCATGTGACAGTTCACTGTTCTAGCTGAGATGGCAACGTGTCGTAGTTTTCCATGAAAGAACATAAAAACATCTTTCACCTTAATAAATGCCAGAGCTTTCTCTTAATAATAGTTTGTGTAATGACTAATTATTCACTAAATTGCTTTCGCATGCGAACTGCGGAGTCACTACACTGATTACAATAGATCTTTTGTAATTATAATTAAAGATATTTTATTTACTGAAAACTAAAATTATGTAACAAATATATTATGGAGTTATTTTAAATAACAACAAAAGGAAATGTTTAAATAACTGGTTTAAGGCTGTTTCGTGAAGTCCAAAAGAGATTATTTGGAAATTCAATCAATCAATTTTGGGTTCCCAATCTGGTCATAATTGAGCAAATAGTTAAGGAGAAAGACATGATACAGGTAGCTAAAACTAAGTCTGAGTAAGTTCGAAATCAAAATTCAAAACTCAGTTCTCGACACAAGATAAGCACTTATTAAAAGTCTAAATAACGTAATTAAAAAATCTTTCTAAGTACTTGTTGGAAAGAATAAATGGTGCAACAAACTCCCCAGCAGAACTAATGTTTGTTTAATCACTTAAAGTTTGAAAACAGGCATTTTTCTACATAGTTTAATAGGGAAATATTATATTGGTATCAAACATAACTGAATTATGCACATCGGCCTAGCCTTTTCCCAGCGATTTTGGGGTCGGCTTCCAGTCGAACCAGATGCAGCTGAGTACCAATGTTTTACATGGAGCGACTGCTTAGCTGACCTTAGCCCAGTTACCGAGCAATACATTTCCCTTGGTAATACTGGTTGGCAACTCTCTAGCTTCTGACTACCGGTAATGACTATCAAAGATCTAAAACTCATAGTCGGGGAACCAACGGTGTTAAACCGTTTTAACCAACGGTTTAACGTGTTTTCCGATGCACGGTGAAGTCTCTGTAGTACATAGATGGTCACCCATCCACGGACCAATCGCAGCAAGCGCTGTTTAACCTTGATCGATCGATCCATTCGGCCGTTACTTAGCCACGAGCTGATACATAATGGAAGTCCAAGGCACGGTGAGGTTTATTACCCGAAGCCCTGATTTCACGTCAGATATTGCTACACACACAAAGCAGCCCACACATGATATTTTTCAACCAGTATCATCAAAGTTTAGTATCAATTACCCATTTACTATCAAGTAGACCAGTAGAAAGTAGGTACCAGCTCACACTCAGATTCCTGCTATCGGCTACAGCCTAACAATCCTTAATGTCAGAGCGCCTAGTGTCCTAGTTACAAAAACATTCATTGTTATCATTCATGTTTTTATACATAAATAATGAGTAGGTTTGTGATTTTCATAATGAGGTATTCATTATCACTCATGGGTAGTGAATCTCAAGCAATGTAAGGTAAGTGCATTATGATGTGGAGGGATGATCATCTATCTATACTTATAATAAATCTGTAGAGAGGTCAATTCTGTACATGAAATATATTTCCAAAATAACTATCAGGGGGTGATTAGGGATCGATACTGATGCCAAAAATGCAATCAGTAAAATTTTTGTCTGTCTGTCTGTCTGTCTGTCTGTCTGTCTGTCTGTCTGTCTGTCTGTATAAACTCTATAGAAACAAAAACTACTCGACGGATTTAAACAAAACTTGGTACAATTATTTGTCATACTCCTGAGCTGGTTATAGTATACTTTTCATCACGCTACAATCAATAGGAGCAGAGCAGTGAAGGGAAATGTTGTCATTTTGTTTAAACGCGCTAATCTCAGGAACCGCTGGTCCGATTTGAAAAATTCTTTCAGTGTTAGATAGTCCATTTATCGAGGAAGGCTATGGGCTATATATCATCACGCTAAGTCATACAGGAGCGGAGCTCCACGCGGACGAAGTCGCTGGCAGAAGCTAGTGAAGAATATGTTACAATTCAAAATTTGAAAATCGTTTATTCAAATTAGGCTGAAAGTCAGCACTTTTTGAACGTCAAATTTACAAAAGACAGCCCTCAAAATGCTCTTCCTTTACCACTTCCTATGTGTTTTAGGGTGGAAGAAGAAGTGGCGCAACAAACTCACCAGCAACACAATGTCTGTCTGTAATGATGTGGTTTCAAGATTTAAAGTTACGAAATTTAAAAAAAAAACCTTTAGCTCAGGTTTTTACTACTAGTTTATACCTATAGGCAGGGCAAGGAAACGATTGATGGGTTGATTAGAGACACATTTTTTTTTGTTCATATGTAGGTATCTGACGTTTTGACATCGCTTCAGCGGCCAACTGACGGACCATTTGATTTCTGGATTATTCAAAATTTGGTTTAACAAGAAAATATTTTTGCTGGTCGTATGCTTTTTCGGAGATACTTAGAAAAATATGGTGTTAGGAGTGTTTTTGTTTATTAGAAAATAATTGTACTTTTTGGATGTAATATCCGTCACACTATTTTTTTTTAATAAAATTGAACGCCTCAATCGTTTATGTGCTACGGTGGTAGGTGGAGTAGGCAATTTAAAAAAAAACTCAAAGGTTTTATTCAGAGGGGTGGTTGAAGTTCAACTATGATTTGTGGCTACACTATTAGTGTAGGCTGATACCTTGATAGTAGTCGTAACAATCCCATTTCAGACGCCATCAGATAGATTTGAGAAAACTCTGACACAAGGAAGTAGGCGTTCTGTGAAGCGTAAACGCATCACCCGCGGTAGATTCAATAAACTAACTAATAAAGTAAGAGCATAGGTGCAAGTATCACACCTATAAACATTAGATATTTATGAAGTAGTGAGGGCAGAGTGACATAAAAAGTCTAATACCAGACTAAACAACTTTCCAAATTACTCAATTACCTGTAACGGTTGTTACATTTTTCTATAAGGACTCCTAGATAAAAATCTGATAAAAACACACGCCTAACTAATGTAGCTTAGTGTAAGACACCGATTTCTAGACCGCTTTACTAGCGTTAGGTACAGTGAATGCATTTTTTTCTTTTCAAGGGTTTTGTTGTCAGTTTTTTTACTGGTGACAAACGTCTCTAGAATCATGTACTACTTTGTCTTTCAACTGCGGTTTCCCTTTCAGCAGGAATAATAATGCTTATTTTACAATCCTATTCAAAATTCTAACGTCTTGAGAAATAAATAAAAATTGTAACAGAAAACATTTATGTTATTTACAACACGGTCAGCAGTGATTTGCTGAAAAAATAGTTTACTAACGACTTGACTATCAATTATAGAAATGTTTCGATTACTTCGTCGTTACTCGAAAGATCCAAATAAAATTATATTTTCTACATGAGTCGAAAAAGTCTTGTATGTTCATTGACAACAATACAGCCTATTTTTTAGCCTGCATTGTTGTACTCAAAAACATAAGTTTTTATAATAATACATGACACAATAACTTGGTCGTGTTAACAAAGGTTTGTGGCTAAACTGAAGTCGAGTTTACCTTGTTGAGCTTACGTTATGATCATGATTCTACTACTTCCTCTAAGGTTTTCATATGTTCTATATATTATTGTAATGACGCCTTATATATCCAAAACAGATCTACGCGCAATGTCCATTGATCCAGATCATTGAGACTGTTACAGACTACGAGAAGTTTACTTGTCTCCATGCCCAAACACAGGCTCGCTAACAACACGTTAGACAAGCTAATATTTTAATAGGACAAGCTATTTATTTATGTATATTTATAAACAACGAAAAATATGTTTTAAATGTACCTATGACAAATTATATATGTATATAATGTACACGGGTTTTTAAATTGAAAATTCAATGTTTGTAGTACAATTACTATTGTACCGAAGCCTTAAAAGTGGCATTTTGAAGTAAGATAAGTATATCTTAATTTAAGTAGTTCGTGTTCTAAAGAATTGTTTCATTGTGTATAGGCTGGATACAAATGCTAAATGCTCTACCTTATACCTACGTACTTAGGATCCAGGCTTCGGCTACGCTCCACTCCTAGTGATTCAATCCAAATAGCTAATGTAACAACTGCAGTGTTCTACTCCAGTGTTCATTTATATCGCTATATATTTTTAGCTAGCTTGTAGTCAAATTGTTTTGATGCTTATACATTTTAATGAGCATATTTTAGAAATAAATTAACAATAAACTTATTTGCTTCCAACTGAAAGTCAGAATTTACTGTTTGTGTTTGTATATATATGTTAATTTTTTTCAAATGTCAGATGGATAAACTATTATTTGAAACAGTTATTTTTAATGGTATCTGAGCATGCGGAGGTGGCAGCCCTAGTGTAGTGACGTGCACGTCGTAGGGCCACCACAAATTCGCGCAACACTACTTTTTATTGAGTGTCGCGGGCGCGGGCGGGGGTGAGGGCCCGGGGGTGGCGCCACCTGCCGGAGGGTGCATAATTGCGCACCCATTGCACCTCTATGCAACCTATGAGCCCCACCAAACTCAGTTATAGGCATTTTGCGACGCGTATCGTTTTGTGTCGACAGCGCGACGTTTTATTTTTGCCAGATATTTGAAACTGTGTGAACGAGTTGGCTTTTCGCAGCACGCCTCCGCCGCTGTATTGGGAGGCTTTACTTCAATACGCGTTGTTCTCTCATTTCTCTTGTTCTGATTCCGTCAGTTTTACGAATGCATAATTAAATGGGCCTGTAAACGTTTAATTTCAGCTTAAGGGAACTACAATGCCTACATAATATCATTTCTGATTATTTACCTGTAATCAGAAATAATTTCAGCAAGTCTCCACAGATAGATACATTAAGCACTACTTAATTTATAAGCACATCATTATAAATTTAATGAATTGCTGATATTGTGAAAAATTTAATAAATCATTAATAAAAATATGCATTCACTCTATAGCTGTGCATGTTTATACTCCAATAGAGCAGAGACTGACTTAAAATAATGTTGAGTAACGACGAGAATTATTTGTGATATTAATATTGGAGCCGGATAATGATAGGCTTTAATTTATTAAGGCTGTGCTCCACCGGCAGTGACACCGCGTGTGTACTATACCGATACAGCGGTATATAGGTGTTGTGTAAACGCATTAGAGTCGGTGCGGGCGCGGCGGCGGCGCGAGCCTATGTGCTCTCCATTATACGGAATACTAATGACAGAGGGCGGTTGATTAAAAAACCTAAGTTGCGGGGCGTGGCAACCCTACCGCCACCCGCCGCCCAACTAGCCAGGGCTGTCACCCGACAATTCATTAATATAATTAGGGCTATATTTTTACATCTAGATTAAAAAAATTATATCCAAAAATCAAAATAATATAGAAACATAGGTGCCTACATACTGACGTTGATTTAAATACGCATCCTAAAAAAAAAAGTCTGTTCTCTGTCTGTCTGTCTGGCCTTTTAACTTTTAGGCTTTTAAACAGATTGAGATGATAATTAGTATGTAGATAGGCTTATGCCTGAGAAGGACATATAATAGTTTTTATCCGGAAGCCTGAAGTAGTTCCCGCGGGGTGCGAGTGAAACCGCGGAGAAACAGCTAGTAGGTACCTTAATAATATTAATTATGTGTGTTCAGCGAGTATTAGTCGATCTTTATGCTTTAACATCGAGTTTTTCTCAAATAGAGACGTATGTTCTCTGGTTTTTTGTGAAAAAATATGAATAGACATATTCATTCATAACATTCATTCATTCATAACAGACATATTTGCCAGTGGTGGCAAGCGCGGCTGTCGACTGGCGCGGACGAACTGATGATGATATTTTCCATACAAAAAAGAGACCTACACACTAGGTCTCTAGGCCTAATGGGATTTACACATTATATCATATATAAGTTACATTAAACTATACAGAGTTACTGTTTAAAAGGACATACCTAAGCGGTATCAAAGTTTCAAGTTATTTGGGAAAGCAGGAGTGGTGATTTAATCTTGGTATCTATTCTCTACATTTTACGGTTTTTAGACATTTTTTTTTTTCTCAACATTTTACATTAAGAATCTAAAAATCTAGCAAATTAATAGAGACTTTGGTAAGAAGCCTACTTCTTACACCAGTAACATTAGATCTCCATCTCCATCTCTTACTAAACAGAAACAAATGCGATACAATAAAATGCATTGGGTATAATATAATTTTCTAATTTTGTAGATATTAGTGAGCACTTAACCAATGTTATGCTGAAAGTATATTAGTGTTTGTCTGTCTGTTAATTATTTACGTTTATATATCAATTTTTACATTATTGAATTTCAGACATGGTAAAAGCAAGCCTGAAGGAAAAATCTTTTTTTTTAAATACCTACTTTATATCCTATACTCAAAATATATGAAGCAGTTTGAATCAACTTAGTGCTCGTATGTCGATGCCTTTGATGTTACTGTCTGTAATTTAATAGTTAAATCATGTTTATTTTTAACCGACTTCCAAAAAGGAGGCGGTTCTCAATTCGACAGTTTTATTTTATTCTTTTTTCTGTAGGTGTATGTTACCCCATGTCTTCGCCGAATGTAGCATTTTGAAGATTCTTACTCGATTTGAAAAACGTATTTACTTAGTTGAGTAGTCTTTTAATGAAGTAAACCTATTAAAATACCGGTCAGAGGTTAGTTAGGTATATATCGTCCCCGTAGGTGGAAAATTAAATAAGTCCGATTTTGGCGATTTTGACTTTTCCCTATTTTCAAAACACCTAAAACATGCCGCATATTTGAGCCTAACAGGCATTTTCGTATCTTATTCCGTTCCAAAATTATAGCCATTTTTGTCGGATAGATGGAATAATAAATATCTTCAGACAAACACTATTTTTTTTAAGGAAAAATAAATAACTCAGTAAATAAATCAATAACTGTGGTCAATGATAAGTTGAATATCAAATAAATTAAATAACATGAGTTGCTGAATTTTTCCTCAACTTAAAAATTCTTTCACAAAACTAACTAAGTTCTAGGAAAACTAAATAACTCTATTTATTTAATTCTGCTATTCAGAATTGTGATTATAACGTACCTAATTTATAAATACTTGATGTTATCTATTTCTTCTACAACTAGATAATGATTAATTATAAGATGCTAGGCAAATAAAATTAAATAAATTAAGTTGTTTATAATTGCCATAAAACGAAATGCACCTGAGGAAAGTTATCATTATTTTTTTAAGAGAATTTGGCGATATATTTTCAGTACCATCTAGGCAATGACTGATCGAGAACAACGGCGACGACGGAGAACGCGGGGGTGAGCGCGTGCGGTTTGATGCATCGCATCATCATCATCATCAGTGGCCTTTAACATCTACGAAAGATGATTCAAACAGCAGCCGTGTCAGGTTATTTGGCTTTGGCACTTGCGCTGATGGCTAAGAAGGCCTATACGAGAGCGACAACGCCGGTCGCAACGTCCACGGGCCTTCGATGGACCCTCCCACTGTCGAGAGTGACCCCTGGCGTCCGCGTTTACGTCTATCTGCTTGGACTTATAACCGGTCACTGCCACACCCCGTGTTGTTTTCCACTCAGCAAAGCTGTAGCCTACTGTACTTCACCCAAGTGACCTGTCCACGGATGCTGCATCACCTGGGACGCAATTAAGATAGTGCAGGCTTTCCCAAGACCTACACCACTCTCTCGGCGTCACCGACTGGCCCCACAGGAACGACAAGTCGTTACGTGCGGAGTCGGATTCGCTGCAGGTGCTTTCGGCTCCACCAACACCGGGTTTATTTCGAGTTGACCGTCTCTGTGAGGGAAAGGTTTGGATATTGGAAGGGATGGGGGAATAAGGGATACTAAAGTCACGGAAAAGACAGGATTGTGACTCTAGCAGCTCGAGCAGTACGGGGTCGCACACCCGTAGTGGCTTTAGTCAGTTAACGGAAAGATAACTGAAGAGTCCACCCTCTGTCGTGCGTTTTACTGTGTGATACGTGACCTTCAATTGCATTGACGTCAGAGTGACCAATGATGGATTCGCGAGGTTTATTCAGCGACTCAAAAATCGTTCTTGCATGGCTAAACACTGAGCTAACAAAACCTCAAGCTTATGTATCGAACAGAGTAAGTGTAATTCGTCAAAATACCGCTGGAAGCAGTTGGCAATATGTCAATACACATGACAATCCTGCTGATCTCATTAGCCGAGGCGTCAACCCGAAAGAGCTGAGTAGCTGCAACATTTGGTGGAACGGCCCAAAGTTTCTGCAAAACAGTGAGTACGAGTTCCTGCTTACAGCTCACCTGCTAATTCACTCTCTGTGGAGCCCTGCTTAGCTCCTTCCAGCAACTTGGTATGCCAAAACCCCAATCCGCTTGACTATGTGTTCAAGCGCTTGTATAATTACTCTAACATAAATAAAATAGTTAGGCTATAGCATATCAGGCTAGCATTCATATTGCGATTTTTAAACAACATTAACAAATATAATACAAAAATAAATACAAACTATTTGCAAAGTTCTGAGTTAGATAATGCATTAATGTCAATAATTAAACATGAACAAAATACATATTTTAAATCTGAAATTAAAGCAATAAGCAATAACAACAGCTTGAAAGGGAATCTGGCTGAGTTGCATCCCTTTCTTGACAATCGGGGTCTATTGCGCGTTGGTGGCAAACTGCATTATGCTGATATAGCTTATTCACAAAAACATCCTGTCATACTGCCCAGAGGCTCTTCAATTACTAGCTTGCTTATAAGGTGTGAACATGAAAGGCTACTGCACGCAGGGCCTAAGCTTTGACTCTCGCATCTTAATCAAAGGTTTTGGATTGTCAATGGCTTATTAGAAGTTAAGAAAGTAACTTACAAATGTATTGTATGTTTCAGACAAAAGGTCTTAGCAGCCAAGCAACTTGGGCTCCTTGCCGGCTGCACGTGTAACAGCTACCAGCCGCCCATTTGAGAATGTCGGCGTGGATTTCGCTGGGCCAATTGATGTGAAACTCTCTCGCGTAAGACGATCTTTAATTGGGAAAGGGTATATCTGTGTATTCGTATGTTTCGCGACAAAAGCCGTTCACTTAGAACTCGCATCAGATTTGACCACGGAAACCTTCCTTGCGTGCTTGAGGAGATTTATCTCCAGACGAGGTTTGCCCACCGAAATTCACTGCGACAATGCAAGTATATTCAAATGTGCAAGGAGTCAATTAGTCGAGCTCTACAAGCTGCAAGCTTCTCAGAGCCACCAAATGCAGGTTCATTTACCGCCGAGCGTGGGATACAGTTTCACTTTATACCATGTTACTCACCTACATTTGGTGGGCTCTGGAAGGCGGCAGTTAAAAGCACAAAGTTTCACTTAAAAATAATATTACAAAAAACTATTCTAACTTATGAACAACTTAATACTGTTTTAACTGAAATCGAAGCAGTGCTTACTTCTCCGCCACTCTTACCTTTATCTTTGAACTCCGATGATTATTGTTATTTGACACCTGGTCACTTTATTATAGGTAGTGCTTTGTCAACGTATCCTCAAGGAAATGAATGTAACATTCCACGAAATAGACTTAAGTTTTGGCAACTATGTAATTCTTTAAAAAATCCTTTTGGAAAGTGTGGTATCAATGTTATTTAAATTTATTACAAAACAGACCTAAATGGAAATATGCTAATTGTAATGTAAAATTAAATAGTTTAGTAATTTTAAAGGAAGATAATCTTCCAATAATGTCATGGCCAATGGCTAGGGTTGTGAAATTATTTGATGGTCATGATAACAAGGTTAGGGCTGTAGAAGTAAGAACTCCTAATCATAAAACCCATGTACGGAGTATTCATAAAATATGTGTCTTACCCATAGATGATAATGAATAAATTTATGTGTTTTGATTTGATACAAACTTATATTTTTTAGTTCTAATACTTATTATTAGTTTTGCTCACTACTAAGTATGTCTTTTGTAATTAGGTCTCTGATTTTAGAGCCATAATGTTATTTTTTGAGTTCAAAAATTATTTTTTGTTTTGATTTGAAAGAATACTTTAAGTTAACTTGTTTTCACTTGTTATAATTGGTATAATTTTGTTTATTTTTTTAAGTTTGTAGCAAGATAAGTATCTAATTACAATACACTTTTTCTGATTTTTATTGTACTTTTCTATTTCTTCCTTACTGTGACTTTATTAATATCATAATACAGCTTTTATTTTATATGAGACCAATAATAGTTAAAAAAATATCAAAGTAATAATAACGTACAAAGCTACTAAATTGTACATTTAAAAATATTTCGAGTTTGATAAATTCAATAACTGCATTTATTTAACCAAATTTTACTCTACCAAATGTATTTAGCTCGTAGGAAAACTAAATAAATAGCCGAAATAAGTAGCTAATTGTAGTTACGTTATAAATAACAGTTGTGGCAAAATTAAACAACTTGGTTTTTTATGTGTTATTGAGTTATAGTTAAAGATAGAGTTCAGTTTGTTAAAACATAATGTAAAAGGTAATCAGATCCACAATATATAAAATTACCGACAGTAAAATTGTCTCACATTTTTTAACAAATGTACATTAACTGAAAAAAAACCACTAAATCGCGTTTATCTCGAAACTACAAAATCAGAGTTATTTAATTTTCCAACTACGGGGACGATATATATATTAAAATAACGGCCAGACGTATGTAGATATCTATCTGATTTTACTTAGATGAATTGGAAAAAGTATTTATTGAAAAAACATAATTATTGCAAAAAAGTGGTGTGCAGTAGGTACACCACTTTGTGAGTATAAGAATTTATGCTGATATATGTAATTATTATCTGTACTCAATACTTATACAGAGATAATAAAAAACAAAAAATAATATTATTATTTTTAAATACAACTGTCCTGTCAAAACGCTATAGAAGCCTAATCCACCCAACAGTAACCAAGAGTGTCTCCAGGCTAACTGTAGTGTTCATTTTGCCACTGATTTTTAGGACAATGTTTTGACCCCTTTTCAGTACAATTGCCAATGATTGGCTGTGACCTTTGAAATGTTCTACTTGCTATATCCCGCCGCGTTTGTAACACGTTCGCTCAATGGAGTTGTTCTGGGGCTTCTACTACGAGGTGTTTTTACTATCACTGTTCAGCAGTGAGAGTGAGACGGAGCTAGAAACTAGGCAAAGTAGGTACGTCCCTTTCTCGCAATAGAATTATTATTGCTTTGTTACATGGTGACAGGACTCCTGTTCAGTTCATGTCTAGCAATATTTACCATGAGCCAGACCACAGGTTGGTATGGAAGCTGGCTGCTCGGGGTGTGCCAGGAATATGACGCGAAATGTCATCTTCTGCCTAGCCTTTACCCAACTATGTATGTTAAAGTTGACTTCCAGTCGAAATGGATGCAGCCTCAGCTGCTGCTGCTGCAAAACACTGATACTCATATCAGTGTTTTACATATATAGTGCGGCTGATAGCAACAGGCTCGCCCTCTGTTACAACAACAAAATGGCCGGTTTATTGTCCTACTGCTGCAAAGGCCTCTTCTCACAGATAAGGTGATCATCACGCTTACTTATAGTGCACACACTTTTTTCCAGGTCCAAGTTTCCCCATGATATTTTACGTCACTGTTATGCAATGGCGTCCAAGATGATCTTTAAAAGGATATACCTCTACTTACCTATAACTTTCGAAAAAGTCACATTGGTACTTACTAGGTTTCGAACCCACACTCACGTGCTTGAGAGGTTACAATGCATTTAGATGCACAAAAAAATCTAAATCTATTGTGGTGTTTCTTAACTTCCGAGCTAGCACTACTACAATCTCTTACTTAGCACTTAAAATCAACCCGTCCCTTAGATACCTATACCTCACACCTTAATAATAACTAATTCTCCTTTTTTAGAATTCTTACTAAAAACGTGGCCAAGATCATCCACCAGCAACTTGCTTTGAAGTACAAACTTGTGGATCTTGGTAGGTATGCGCCCGACCCAGTTCTCTAAAATGACCATGTGACGTTGTACTGGGGTGGGTCGATCATCACTGACAGGACTATTGTAGCCAATAAATATGATATAGTGGTGATAGACCGATTAGCGCACCGCACTATGATTGTTGATATCACCGTTCCGCATGATGAGAATCTCATGAAAGCTGAGAAAGAGAAACAAATCAAGTATCTCAACTTGGCGCACGAGGTTGTTGACATATGGAATGTGGACTCTGCTGTCTTTGTGCCAGTAGCAGTAATGGCCAATGGACTATAAACCAAGAACCTCGATCAATATCTTAGGAGGCTCTCGTTAGGCAGCAGGATTAATACGGCTCGTTTGGGGCTTTCGGTCTCCATCGTAAATATATTGAGTTGAAACCTAAACAGCTAGTAGAAGGCTATGATTGATGTTACAGCTTAAGTCGCCTTAAATAAAAGAAGTAGGTAGTATATATACTGTATTGTTACCGATTGAGTCAGTGGGTACCTATCAGTTACACACGAAACTACTTTGTAACTGATTAGGTATGTTGTTCACCTAAATATACAGAGTCTAACTCCACCAACAGAAATTACTCGTCCATCGCCATAAAACATTATTTAAAACTAAAATGAGTAACCTCTTGGCCAGCAAGTGTTACTACATATAGTACTGAAGAATTCCTTGAAGATAGTTTGCCACGATTGTATATACTTACCAACTTTTATTATATTTTTTTTTATATTATAGTATTTTAATCCAATTAAATGATTTATGATAATGAATGTAATGAATTTGACAAATAATTAGTTTAAGTTTATTAATGGACTGTGCTGTGTTCTGTTCATATGCCTCAATTGGTAGATTTTGGTGAAACATATTTTATTTAAGACCTTAGTTTATTTGTTTCTTAGTGTATTTGTGTCCATTACATTTTGGACAAATAAATGATTAATGATTTATGATCGTCTGTCGCCGTTACAAAAAAAATACTCGTAACTAACAAACGTAAGAAAATAAAGTCAGAATAATGTTAATGTGGTTTTTATAGGTAATGATGAAAAAGATAAGAATGTTTCCTGCATTTTAAAATTATATTTTACATAAGCATAATCATTTATCCTGCTTAAAATCCCGGTAAATGAAGTTTTTAAATATTGTAAAGCTGAAGAGAAGTGAGATTAGGGCCAACAATTTGAATGTACACAGACTTTCGAGAATCTATTACCTCAGGTTTAGTACCTAGGTACTATATAAAGTTGCAAAAGAGACCAACATCTATAGTCAAGTACCTACGCTATCAGATAATAATCTAAATTTCGATTTCAGTTTTAATACTTCTGAACGGGAATCAACTAACAAATAGAAGTTATAGTCCATTTCAGATTTGGAATATCTTGATTATAAATCATCTGGCAGATAAATTAATGCGTTACTTTTCTAGGGGGTGGTTAAGATTTACTGTAGAGAAATACGATCGCTTTCAGATTCGTTACGTTCGTTCGTTCGTTCAGAAAAACACACTAAAGTTACCTATACCCAAGTCGAGAACAATGTTATTTAGACAATGTACCAAAGCGACTCTTGTAGCTATCTGAGCTTCGTTTACACTGAACAGTAGGCTATGTGAGTTAAATTCGTAGGTATGATGTACAGAACATGATTAAGAATCAACCACTAAGTACTTAAGTTAGAATGAACCAATCAAATTGTTTCAAATGTGTGCTCAAAACTAGATGATCTAGTTTAGTTCTTAGTGTTGGTGTAAATCTTAAGTTTCCGAATAGAGAAAGCTTAATTCAGAGAGCCCTATTCGACGAGATGGGTACTAGGTTGTAGGACTATTATAGAGTAGACTATGTTAATGCGAGTTACTTACTTATGCAGGTAGGTAAATATGATTGTGTCTGAGTATTTACTAAAATACCTAGGTTTTTTCCAAACTGCAAGCACAGCATAGGTACTTGCTACAAGCTTTAGCTTTTCATTTTCATTATTTATATTTCTAGTTGCAATTTCACAGAAATTCTATGTGCTACAAAAAGTGTTAGTTTTAAAAATGAGTACTAGGTACTTGCCAATCATTTAAGAATCTTGGATACTTAAATCTAATTAATCAAATGAGAATATAACAAAACTATATCCTAGGAAATTATCAGGATATTTCATTTTACATCGCGCTAAATATTTTGTACAAATACTGTGTATGATGAGTATTGAATGGTTAATAACTAATTAACTGAAAATTAATTGACTTACCTGTTGATGGCGATTTATATTGCCAATAAAACTAGAATCAGCTAGTGGCGATCCATGCCCGGCGTCACGTTACATGACCACTAGTAAACAACCGATAAATCACGCGCCGCCATTACAACTGTGCGCTAATAAATTGTAAAACAATACTCACGTCCCGGCGGCCATATTAGCGCGGTGGAACATCAAACCAGGCTATTGTTTCGCCGCGGCCAATAATTAGGAGGTGCGGAGCGCTCGGCCAATCAGCGGCGCGCGAGCCGACCGCGCGCTCTCCATTGGCTCGGACAGCACGCCAAATTGAACATTAACCCATCTAAAACCCACGCTAATTAAATTGATTGGGCATCGAACGCCGAGCGCCGTCGAAGTTCTGCCGAGCGTCAGCCGAGCGCGAGCCGAGCCCCGCCGACGGCCGCAGACCGTTACTTCGTTACGATACAATGCGCTCTAATTTGTAATAAGAAGCCTTTCACGCGGAAGGGGGTTTAGATTTTTAACTAAACGTCGAGGGATGTTACATAATGTTTAAATTACGCATTCAAAATCATTTGGAGTCGCTTGTGTAAATTGTCACAAAGCCATTCATTGATCATTAGTTACTTTGTAATTGGTTCGTAATTAAGATGAAATCAACTTTACATCACCTTATTATTGTCCATTGTATCCAGTAACTAAAAATGCTCATCTGTGATAATTTGTAGTTAGGTATTATTGAATATTTTTTTTTTTTTATTTTGTTTTATAGTTAATTAATTACGTATTACCCTTTTGGATACAACTATAACATTATAGACGCATAATTGTGAACTTTAACCTTTGTGTCATGGATTCTACCCATCTGACTCTATTTAACTGAAGATGTCCATGATGTGAGGTGTTTTCGGCGGTAACTACTTACAATGATCACACACCGGAGTGGTTGCCGCCATCATCATACGAGCCACGTGTTCACAACACGTTAGCGTCACTACAGAGCGCGCTCGCCGACGGAGCCGACGGCACTAAGTAACCTTCGACATAGTTTCGTAAACAGTCTGCAGAGTAAAGTTCTACGTAATTTACCTAAAACTTACTCTCGACAATTCAAGTAGATCTAGGTAGATATGTATCTACTTCTTATTTTGGGGATCGGCCGTCAACTATTGTAGCTCTTGCCTTGTGTAAGACTAGTTTTGTAAGCTCTACCAACATCCTGAAGTTCTGACAAATCCTTGATATCATGTAAATACTCAAAAAGCACTCAGTCTCCTATTACGTACTAAATTCCTAACTTAGTTCTCAGAAAACAATACTCACATGAAGCCACCTTTACACAATATTTTTGAATCTTGTCTGAATACTATGCAGGGCTGGTGGTAACCTGTAACATAGGGCTAACCTCCCACACACACTAAACACTAAATAAATATACATACTTAGGTATAATTCTTATACAAATTTTAAGTTAAGTTATAAGTAGGTATAATTCTTATACAAATTTTAAGTTAAGTTATAAGTAGGTATTATTTACAGAACAGAAAAATAAACACTTTAGTTTCTGAAGATAAACGTGAGTAGTATTTGTGGCCTGTGTATCCAGCTGAGCCTTGACATGTCGGAGGTAAACTTTACCAAGCTCCCAGAAACGGACGCCCTACGTATCCGAGTAATTTTATTTTACCAGGTACGTGAATCTGATGACTATAACACTGATTTTTGCAAAAAAAGTAATTCAAAATTTAATTTTATTGCGATGACTTCATATAGAAAATCCTTTTAAAGCTGAGACTGACTGTACATTGGGTGGGTACATATTGGTGCTGATACAACTATCTCGCTGTACAGCAGTAGCCTGTACAGCGAGATAGTTGTATCAGTTATAGCCGGCACCTGGCGTCTGTTACCTATGAACCGACGGCGATGGGCATTTATGCCTTTATAATATTACTCAGATTCAGATTAATAATTAATTTACCGGAGATCTCCATTGCGCAATACCCTGTTTATTCATCTAAACATGTACATAATAAAGTCTTGTGTGATTAAAATGTATTTATTAATATACTCCAGAGACAGAAAGAGAACAACTGAAATAAAACAACTGTTTGTTACAATCTATAGAATGTACAAGCAGATCGATACAACAAAGCTTCCGAAGAAATTACCTCGAAAAGAATTCCAATGTTTTTATGTTATAAGATTAATCTTGTTTTATATGTCATAAGTGTTACAAATTCCTATGTTTTAAAAATACATTATTAATTATTATTTATCTATTTCACTAATGACTTTAATGATGTCCATAGTTTTGCATTTTTTTCCTCCGAGTATTTATCCTACATTATTTGTCATAGTTTTTTTCGTTAAGTACCTACCTAGGTATAATGAGACATTATAAGTAACATGAAATAATAAATATAATTTACAATTTTCAATATCTATTCAAACTATAGGTACCTACTTGATTAATGTTCAACTAATTTACGATGAGACTCGATAAATAAACGTTATGATCTAGGTATGCGAGACCTACAAAACTCTTCATTAGTTACAGAAAACATATATCGTGGTAACATACCTATATTTACAAACACGCATTTATAATAGATACATATTTATCTGAAAAATAATTGCAGAAGCTTATTTTGTACATCAATTGGGTTAGCTCCGTGACGTTTAGGGGTCGATATAAAACTAAAAGCTTAAGAAAAAGCCTTCCTTGAAAAATATTCATTTAAATAGCTAACGAAAACCGCATCCAAATTGGTAATTTGTACGAACATTCTCCATTCCAATTCATTTCTACATAGGTACATACCTACAAACATATAGGTCGAATACAGAACCTACTTTTTATGAAGTCGGTTAAAAAGATATACATGCTAGAGATATACTATGAAAAATACTTCATCACATGTTATTCCTCTTCAAATCCTCGTATCACTATAAATATTTTGAACCATAGAGTAGGTAGGTACTTCCTAGATAAGTAGTCTCCAGGATCCTCATAATTAGTAGGAGTATATACCTAATTGGTTTGACATTCAATAACTCACTGTGACCATGTTGAGCAACGACACTCCTTCTCAAAACAGTTAATTACTTAGGAATACTTGATTATTCCTGACTTCTCTATTTCAGGCATGGACTGTGTTTCACAAGCTGCTAAAATAAAGTGGAGTATTTTATTAAGCAGGCTTTGGAGAAGGAAACCTGAAGATGAAGCTTAGTGGCGTACCATGAGGGGCCAGTTCAGCAGTGGACATGCATGAGCTGATGAACTAGATTCTAGTAGGTGCCTACCTATATAATTGTATACTTCATAATTATAGAAAAGGAAATATAATATGCCATTTCCTTATATTTCCTTCCCTATTTTCTTTAAACCAATCAAATAGGGACAGACATTTACTATATAAGTATGAAAGTTTGAATAGAAATGATCCGAAGAATTATAATATTTTATACTATAATAGGTTATGTCTTTACTATGCACCAAATATAGCAGTGAGTAGCTGGAGGTACGTTATTAGTTTGCAAACTAAACACGAAAAGAAAATTCAATATTGAAAAGATAGAAATTTCTTTCATCATTGTATTTCTCCTCTATTCACATCTCGCCACATGTTTTATAAATAGCTATTTCAACGCACTTGATGAGGTTACAAGAGTACTAAGTTTGAAACTATTTCTAGTTACTCTTTGTTCCTCACCCTGTATAATGCCCGGATAAAGAGAACTCACTGAATTTATAACGAACTTCTGGTCAAATTTTACCAGCTTTTATTTTCAGGCAATCAGAGTCCTTGTACTAAACCGCCATGCAAATATACGCTAGCAACTATTTTAAGACAGTTTAATGAATTATTAAATTTTTTGTAGTGGGAAACAAACCAGAAAAAAACGTCTAGGTATTTATTTTATATTGTTCAGATTGTCAGTCTATCTCTCTACGTAGCATGTTCAGCGATCAGTACCTACTTAACTACTTGATTTGTTGGGCAGACAGTGTAGGTAACTGTAGGTACTTGTCGATCGATGTAACATTCCTATATAGAGGACTGGCTAGTTGGCGATCAGCTCGGAAGACTTGACTCATATTTATACACATTTAGGTATATTCTTACTTCATAACATTACCAATCTTATTTGTTGCTGTATAAACTTTTTATATAACTTTTATCTATTTTATCACATCTGAACTTGCTTGTTTGCTTTTATGATAATTGGGTATTTGACCACTACATGAACTGAAAAACTCTTAGGACTTTACAACAAATTAGTAATTCATAACTTAATCTTCAGATATTGTGAAATATTGATGTGCACTCGCACCTTTTTTTTTTTTTTTTTTTCGGGGGGAAATCCTCATGGACGAACCCGGCCTGGGGAGGCCGGGAACAGTGCCGGACTCTTACCGGCTAAAACCACCCCGGTGTCGCTTCTCGCACGTGGGCGCGGGACCGCGGGAATCCAGATTCGTCCGCAGCCCCGCACTGGTGCCGGCCCGTCCTGCCGGGCCTCGTCTCCTGCACGGGGTAGTGAGGTGTCCTACCCCGTGCATCGCCTCGGGGGCGCGCGTGGACACAGACGCGCGCCGCCGGCTCGGGTCCTATCATGGGGGGCGGGGACTTCCCCAAGTCCGTCGCCCCTGGACCCGTTTATGGGGGGCGGAAGAGGGCGTTGTCCGCGCTCCTCCGGCGCCCGGTGTGCCTGCTGCGGGCGGGGTCGAGAGTGGAAATCTCCCTTTCCCGCTCCGCAGCTTCCTTCTGCGACATCACGTCCTCGCAGAAGGACACCACCGCGTCCCACGACTCTGCGCTGCCGACCATACTCCGCACAACGGCCGGCAGCGACAGATCGCCTCCTACTTCAGAAGTGAGGGCACGGCGCTGCTCCTCCCAAGCCACACACTCTTGGAGCGTGTGTTGCGCCGTGTCCTCCCCACAATGGACGCAGTGGTGGCACCGAGCGTCCATGTGCACTCGCACCTCTCATAACTGTCAATACGTCAACTTACGAAGCAATCACAACATCGAATAGTACCCTATACCTAAGTAATTCTAGACACAACTTAGCAAATAAGACTTGACTTTTGACTTTGATTTCAAAAAACAATTCTTTAAATAAAATGTCAATTAATTATTTTTTGATGAGCATCGAAATTGTATTTCTAAAATTTAATTTACTTCGACAGAAATAACCCAAAAAATGACACCGAAGAGACAGCATCACAATTATCTGATACAAGATGTTAGCTAGGTATGCAGATGCCGCGCAATAAGTTCAATAAGCAGGATCGCGCGCGAGGCGGCGCGGCGCGGCCCGGAGCGGTGCGGCGCGGCGCGGTGCGGCGCGGCGCGGTGCGGCGCGGCGCGGTGCGGCGACGTAATGCTCATTACCGCGTCACTAACGAGCGACCGCGCGCCGATACCCTCAATCACAACAACAGGCTGATGCTACAAACAATCACAATGCCGCGATTGTTTTGTAAGACACGGATTTAGAGCTGTGTTCTTATCTAATGGCCGCTCCTAACACCATATTATTCTTGAGAGAATTTGCTGAAACTGGATAGTATGGCCTACTGGTAGTATGGCCGGTGGAAGATTTTCACAACTTACAATGATATTCAGTGTAAGGTTAACTATTTTTTTCCTAAATAACTCTACCACTAATTAACACATTCTGGTCGACAACTACTAACTACACCGAACTTATAAATATTTTGGACCTCAAATGAAAATAACATGGTTCACACAAGATGATCTCAGTCACCTAACAACAAGTCCTTTAAAAATTAAAATGAAATCGGTTCAAATCTAGAAAATTTAAACATCCTGTATTCGAATTCAGCATGAAAATTATCGGCAATACATTATGATATAAAATAATTTGTCGTCGGGTGTCGGGCGTCGGGCGCGGTCGAACGTCACGATGTCACGCACGGGCCCCGCGCGGCCCGCGGCGCCCCAGGGCTGCCTCTAATGATGCCGTAATCACCCTACTTTGTATCTGCGTGATCCGCTGTCACGCCAAGCGCCCAAATAAACTTATTCACTGACGCGACTGTCAGACAACGCGCTAATTATTAGTTGTTAGTTTAGTCAAAGTTCACTCACAACTGTTCTTGAGTGTTTTGATGAATAATTATCGATTGCTGATATTGACCAGGCTGTCTCCATCATTATGGACCACATCCAGAGATGTAAATTGGATCTCTAACTTACGGCACCAACAGTGTCAAGCACGAATCGTTTACCCATTGGTGTAGCCGTAAATAGTAGGTACATTTAAAAAAACAGGCGCTTTGGCGATTTAAATATGCATAGGCATCTGCTAGTTGGACAAGTACACATTTTATTTTTATATGATCCATGCATTGGCTATAGGGAAGCATCGGCCATATACCTACTCATATTTGAGAAGATATAGATAATATATCGTATTCGACATAGTACCTACCTACTTGTAACTGTGTGATCAATGAATGGGGAATCAGAAATCCTACAAGTTAAATAACCTACGCTCGAATTAATAAGCTGTGCAGTGTCCGGCGCAGCCCTGTATCGATGACGAAGAATTAGTTTTTACAGCAGTTAGCGGCGAGCGAGTCAATCGCGGGCGGCGGTGCCGGTGTCAACTTATAACGAGTTTGGACAAGTTGCTAATGAGAGTCCTCCACCTCTCCCCTCCCCCCAACCCCACGCCCCGGCCGCACTTTGTGCCCCCACTAATTGTTACTACAACCGATTTTAAGCCTGAAAATGGAACGTTAAAGGAAGAATGAAAAGTTACGATCATTTAATTTTGTTCTGCGGTGATCGGAAATTCTATCTGTCTATTGTTATAAATTACGTGGGATTGGAGAGAAGTATCTTTGAGTCACCAACAAAGTTAAATGAGTAAAGTGTGATGAACTCTTTGGTTTTAAAAACGACTACAACGTGACGAACTGAATAGTACTACTGTCTTAGTAAATAGGTTTATTTACTCGTCATACATTTCATATTCACTTGAGCCCAGAGCATAATAACCTATAAGGGTATGTGCAGGGCAACTTTTAGCTTTAAGTTTTACAAATGCCGAAAACTATCAGTGTCTCATCATGTGTTGACCTAGCCATGCTACTCAAGCGTCAAGCCGACTGCTGCGCTTGCCTGTCTAGTGAGTTTATCTCAAGGAGCACACGCTCATTGAGCATAGAACTAGCTGACATCGCACACACTGACAAGTGTAAATCAATGTTACGACTCTTACAGAAACGCCCATAACGCGTTATGGTAATCGCAGAAAGATCACATAGTGAAACTGGTATCGTGTGTATCTATGCTAATATAATAAAGCTGAAGAGATTGTTTGTTTGAACGCGCTAATCTCAGGAACTACTGGTACGATTTGAAAAATTATTTCAGTGTTCGATAGCCCATTTGTTGAGGAAGGCTATAGACTATATATCATCACGCTAAAACTAATAGGAGCAGAGCACCGCTATTCCACGCGGACGAAGTCGCGGGCAGAAGCTAGTTATGTTATATGACCACAACAAATTGTAGAAATGAAAAAAAAAAGCAATGGTCATAATGCATTGTACAAGCGTCATCCTCATCGACCTATTTATCTATCCCACTCTTGAATAAAGGCCTTTCCTAATACAGAGAAGGCATGAACATTGATCACCACGCTTGCTCAAGGCGGATTGGCAGTATCAGATTTTTCAGTCCAGTTTTCGTCACGATTTTTTCCTTCACGTTAATCAGTGGTGTCTAAGATACACTTAGAAAGTACATATGACTTTTTTGTCCTGTTGGTAGTTGGTTAGTCCAGGTTTTGAATCCGCAAACTCGTACATGAGACGCAGGGGCCCCACACACACATGGTCACAAGCGCGTACATCGAGCAAGCAGAGCATCTAGGCAGCAGCTGTCTCGCGCTAGCTTGATGTTCTTATCTTGCTGTTGTAATATTGCTGCTACAATCCATTAATTTTAAGACATATTATATGTACAACTTATACTCAGTGAGTATTTTATAGTACTTACATTATAAATATATTTACTAGTCTGTGGCTCTGCTGGCAGGCACCGCCGTGCATCATCGTAACCTAATCTAGGCAGTCAGCAATTAAGTTTGAATCAAGGTGAGCTGTCGTGCGCTACTCGTACTATTGTAACCACTCAGCGAGGAGACACAGTCATTGCAACTATAACAACGAATCGCAACTGTAACTGAGTAAACGTATTGAGATATACCTATCATAATACCTATTTCACTAAATTAAATTGGCTATTATAATTAGTCAACATTTTTACAGAATTCTTATCCAGATTTATTGAAGTGTAGTGTTTCGCTACCTGGAAATGAGAGTCTGGTTTGAGTGGCACTAAATCACGGAAGAAAAGAAACATTTAAAAAGTTTGTTTGATGAGATTGTGAGAATACCAATCGCAAATCGCTACTACACGTTGTACACAGTCAGTCATGCTCTTCCCACTCTTCGCACTCAGGAGGTACAGTAAATGTTAAATGGTGTATCACACAGCAATGTAATTAAAATGTAATAAAGCAATGTAATTAAAATAAGCAATGTAATAAAAACATTGTCTGAAACACATTATGTTATTTCAATGTTTAAAAAAAACTAACTCAATCAAAAGCAATATTATTTTCTACTCATCTACAATTCAAAACTCGTAGATTATAAATGTTCAAGATAAATTCCTTCAGTAGTGGTTACCTACTTAGCTAACTATTAGATCAATTGGTGGTGTACCTACCTAGTAATCTCAAGTTATCATCTATATTCTTGCTGCTGCCTCAGTTGTTAACTATGACTGAGTGCATGTTAGCGCCGAGCTCACAGCTTGTCATGCAACCTAACTTGAAGTGAAACAAGATGACTTCTGTGTAAGTACCTAAGTACGCCAAGTTGCCTGCTATCTTCCTGTTTAGTATATTTAGCTGTATCTAGAGTTGGTGTGTCCATAGGAAGGTGTAACTTATGCCAGACTTGTACCTAGAGGTAAGTTATTTTAAAGTTCCTCACCATAATGTAAGGAATACAAATCTGCTATTAATAATGCTATTAATTATTTATGCCGAATGTGTTTTTTTCTAGTTCATTCCTAATAGCGGTGGTATTTGCGTAGTTTATATTATGTATTACCACGAAGGCATAACTACTTTAAGCAAATACAACAAATAGTTAAATTTCGAAACTGTTGATTATAACCTTGTTGTAAATAATTAACGAAATATCTTTAATTTTCCTTCTTCTTCTTCTTCTTACACAGTGAAGGCAGATGGACAAGATCCTGTCGGAGCAATGATTCTTGGCGGACCCCCTGACCACCGAAGCTGTCCATCTTGTCGTACGTCACAGTCATAATAAAAACCAGGGAGAAAGGGGACAATGTTCACAATAGGTATTGTAGTATAGACGTAGGTATTGTATATTGATAATGCAAAATATCTCTTGACATTTTTGTGTACAAATAAATTGACTGATTTTGATTAACGCTAGTTACAACCTAATAATATAATTGTTAAACTAGTATTTAATTTTGTAATGTTCTGAAATAAAATAACTGGTGAGCAGACGTTGTTATTAACTTTCGCTTCGTGTGTGTGAGACAACACGTTTGTCCTGCGGTGAGGTATAGGTACCTGTTACAAATCGATAATAAAATGAGTAGTTATTATAAAATACACGCTGTTTGTTTCACGATATTGGTTTCAGCAGCATATTGCTATCCACATGCGCTTTATAGTCACAAATCGCGTTCGTATCGACCTCGCCGACGAGGTTTGTCGCGACGACCTTGTCCATGCCCTCCCGACCCTAGCTCGACGAGCCGGCCCGCGAGCTGAGCTAATAGCTTTAAAATTCCCGATTATAATAATCATATATATTCTGATCCAGCCTGTCCTTCGCTGTCTTCCCCCAGCGACGCCCTAAGCCGAGGCCCGTACCTCACTAGGGGGTGCCCCTTAGAATGTAGTCGCTTAGTTTTGTAAGTTAAGCCCTGGCTGGAGGCCCTAAATTCATTTAAGGCACTTCACAGGCAAGCCCGGATAAGCAGTCGACAACCTTCTAAAAAAACGCTTTATACTTAATGTCACACATCACACTTGCTGGATCTTTGTACCTATTGCTACTGATGCATATTCTCGTTTTTTTTTTCTTTTTTTTTGTCATGAGAAATAAGACCACCATCATTAGGTATAATATGCGGTTATTTGATGTTATGCTTCGCTACCAATACTTACCAAAATTGAAAATAATGATGATTATTAAGATTATAGTGATGAAGACACAGGAAGAATATAATTACTTTCTTATTCGATATTTTTTTTAATTTAAATAAAAGGTTTTTTTGTACTTTTTCGACAATATAATTTCCAATCACTTAGCCGATGAATACTAGTTCCAAAAATCTTCAATCGGGTTCCGCCCGCATCTCATGGCAAAGGTGCGACATCAAAAGCAATCCAAATCAATTCGCGATTGACATGGAGTGCCCCGAGGAGCACCCTTCGGCCCAGTGGCTTTTACTTATCCACCATCCACTTATACCCCTTGCCACGTAATCCCGCTTCTTTTGCTGACGGTACAGCGACAAGATGGCGCCGTATTTACCTCCCCCCGCGCCGTCGGCACCAGACCCTCTATGTAAACATCGAAATAAAAATGCGCCATTACTATTTGCATTCATATCTAAAGAAAACATACATGCTAAATATTGCGAGCGAAAAATATACTTAACACCGTACATTCTAAATTCAACCCAACGTACACGCAGTAAGGTATAATATCCATTCCTCTCGTCTGTAGTACTCATAAAATTCAATGCACAAAGTATTTGAATGCGTATTCCCCATCCCTCTTCAGCTGGTAGAGTGAGTGCAGTCGTCTCGCTCTCACAGTAAGTAAAAGGTGGGATGATTGAGACGGTAACTGCCAACTGCCACTGGTCCCATTATACACCTCGAGAATAGTAAACACGGCCGGGCTGACCGCAGCCGTGTCGATAAACTGTACAGCATTATGTCGATGACACTCGCACTAAGTTGTGCCTGGCCTTGTTACGAAATCTGTAAATATTTAAACGGCTATAAGTCGAGTCATAGGAGTACCGGTAGATAGTTTCTGATTCAGAATGATTCCAATTACTTTGTCTAACACTCAAAAATTTATTACGACTGCTTAATAATATTTAGTAATTACTTTAGAAGTTTTTATAATTTAAATGGGATATAAAAAAGACTTGACTTTTCAGAAATAGCTATTATAACTTGAGCCTAAATTCATTCACCGATAATGTTTGCTTCATTCGTATCGACCGACGCACGACATCGACAATCGCGGTGCATCACTATTCCCCGGAGCGCTCGCTCACCCAACCATAACTAATAGTCGTGAATAAATCGCCGCGCGGCACAAAGCCCAGTTTTTTCCCGCGCAGCGCCCACCAATGACAGCGCGCGATGCGAACGCCCTCCACCAATCAGCGCTCGCGACGCGCCAAAGAAACTCAACATTATGCTCGGCTCAGTTCACCACTCGTGTTTTCACTTCAGCCTCCGGCTTTGGGTCGCGGTTTCTTTTTACAAGAGAAAATGCTTACCACGCATTGTAATATACACCTTGTCACCCCGCAATAGAGCCTGTTATGTCGATAGCGTGGTGGTGCACAGATCGTAAGCACGCAGCACTGGGAAGGGTGGTAGTAATTGTGATTGCGATTGCAAATGGCGGCGGCGACGAGGGAACACGCACGGTTAATCAAATCAGAAAATTGCTCGGAAGTGATTTTTATTAGATCCAAACGAGGAGTTGCTTCATTGCCTACAACTGCACACTAAGTACCGACACTACACTACCAGAGTAAACCTCCTACACTCCTACAAGATTCGAAATCATCATCAAAATTCACCAATACTTATGGCATTACTACTCGTACTGTCTTAGATTCTCATCTTGCTCGAGTAAAGTCTAGATCATCCATCTATCCATTTGTAAACAACATTACTTCCTGTTATCAATTTATCAATTCATACAAATATTTAATAATTCACCTAAAGGCTATTTCATTGTCTTTACAAAGAAAGAACATTTCTTTAACAGTACCTATAGGTATAGCTTATTCTGATAACAGTACCTACATAAAGATGGTGCTCAGACTGGTGCTCTAGCTAAACAAGAGCACTGCTAATTTTTTAACCACAATTTTGAGTATAATTCTCCATAATATTTCCATTACCCATATAACACGATGATTCTACCAAAAGGTACCTAAATATTTACCACCAAAAAATTTTTTTACAATAGAAGTGCTTTCATCAAAATATTATGCCCATCAGCCGTCATTTGTAGTGTTGTCGGTAACTTGATATTGAGATAAACTGAATAGGTGCACAAAATTGTAATGTTTTGACGCGAACTCATCGCCACTCATTGTAACTCAATAAAATGGTGCTCAGTCGTCGCCCAAACAACACACCGTGATGCCATCAAAGACATCTCATTCACTAATATTTTGTCAATTGTGTCGATCTGTCCGACAACAGAGGATGGAGATCACAACAGTTTTTGCTCGCCGGACTACAATGGACATCTCGAGCTCCGATGTTGTCACATTATCGCGTACATTTTGAATGTGTCGCACAAAAAGGCTCATTGTGTCAAATTTCACAACAAATAGAACGATGTGCCGCGCACCGGCCGGCGGCGTGAGTCGGCACTCTCCCACAACAGACACGAGGTACCTGCAGCTGCGGACACACTGACCGACACATCTCTAATTGTATTAATGTCGGAACACTCGGCATTGTGCGAGCGCCATTGTGCCGGCTGATTGCTGTGACAGCTCTCTAATTGACAGGTGTCGACCGCGACACCGCGATAACACTCAGTAGTGAATAGTTTGCTGCAAAAAATAGCACTTTATCGCTTGAATGGAGTCTTGAAGAAATGCTTTCTAAGGCAGTCGCTTTTTTATATAGTATAATTATATAATTATAGAGTATAACATTATTTAATATTTACAGTTGCTCTTATTAACTCGTTACAATAAATAAAAGTTAAACAACTTTTAATTTTTTTAACGACATTTCCTAAGGGTTAAACCTTTCAAGTCTACGAAAACATCGCAAAGGATTAATGATCAATGACGGCACCGCTATAGATTTGCTCCTTGAGCTTATTTTTTTCAACGACAAGAGCCCGTACGACCGACACCGGTAACCCGACGCCGCGCGATCGCTGTTTTGTTTTGACTGATCGACGATCGATCTGTTGAGAGATTGAGTCCTCATTCAATGTCTTTGATCACTTTTTTTGTATCCTGCCAATATTTGTTTGTTTTGTTTTGCTGATATTTGAGAAAGTCTTTATTATTTGTTGTACAAACAGACAACTTTCTCTCTTTTCACAGTAGACAAAGCTTTATAATGCGTATTATATTACTGTTAATCGTGTTGACAAGGATGCTGGAACAAAACACAGCGTCGTAGCAGCGTAGCACTTCGTAGGCGCGTGCTACGAAACTCGTAACCCTTTCCTGAGTTCTACAAACATAGAAACGTCGTGACGCGTATGTTAGTTTAACTGAATTGTTAATACGTATAGTAAATATTTATCTGTTGATTATTCATAACTAGACTATTATTTAATAACAAAGCATCTCGCAACACAAAGCAGAATATGAAATACGTTTTATACATACATAAACCGTTTGCGATGTATGATTAGCAAAACAACAATGATATCGAACAAAGCCATATACATATTAGTGGTTAATTCACTGCTGACATTCGAATGTGAACGAGTCGTCAGTCGAGGCGGTATGTTAAGCAGCACAATAGTCGCGCTCGTGTGCTCGCCGGAGAGTATTCAATACATTTCGATATTATTACCGGCAGTATGTGCTACACTCAAGGTGCAACAAAGCGCAGTACGTGACGCCGATATTATTAAAATGCTTATCACGCCGACTGTTGGCAGCCATTATGTAAATAGCAAAATATAATAATTTGTTTCTCCATTGTGGGAACACAAAGCATGTCACACAACACCGCGGTGCGTGTGTGTGCGTGCGTGTGTGTGTGCGTGCGTACGTGCGTGCGAGCGCCTCCCCCGCAGGAACAGCTCCTCGCTAACGACGTGTCAGATTCCACGATAATGTCCATTAAATAAATAAAAAGCAATTTCATTCAGTAGTGCTGTTTGTGTTGACGGCGACAATTATGTCGTTCAGTTATTTAATGTTACGTCTGTTAGCGGCTTATCACTGATCAGTGTCGGCGATCATTACGTGAAGTGAACACTAACGACGTCATCAATTACTGCTTCACACAAAGTACTACTTTTAAGAATGTCTTCGCATCGCATGTTGTTTCAGCCTCCTTCGTAGCCAGATTACAATATAGGGTCTCGTGCGTGTTACTGGTGACTCCTGAGCATTCACATAACTTCGTAATGTTAGTAGGCATATGTATATTCATAAAACAAAATTACCAAGACTTCATTTCAAAATGAATTAGTAAATTAGAGAAAGATTCCATTTTGTGACTTTCTATTGCTTGTCAAAATTACGTCAAAATCTATTACCACGAAGCTTAGCTACGGGTATAACCGAAGACCACGCCTCAAAGAGGTACTAGACACAATAAGAAATGTAAGACTCGTTTTAACTTGGCTACATAACTAGATAATACAGTGGCACCTACCAGTTGTCGTTCAAAATGTTGCAAAACGTGTTCAATAGAACATTGATGAAATTGTGGTGTTTTGTTTATACACCACAATACATAGGCACAGTAACACCGAGTATATTTGAACTCTATTCATAGCAATCAAAACGTAGACTAGGCACACATTTTCAATCAAATTGATTGTCAATCAATGTTAAATGTAAAGAGTGTTTGTGACCGAGGCGGCGCGCAGTAGCCGGCGGCACTGGGCGACGTAATGCAATTCTTCGCGGCGACAGATTGCCAATCAGCGCCCTGATTGATACCTTACACGCGCGACTGTACCTGAGCAGTACCCACATTCTATTATATGTGTATTTGTATGCACGTATGGAACATTTTTTACAGCACGTCTAGAACTATTCTATAAAGTTATTTTCTTGGTTTGCCATACTCCAAAGGATAATTGCCTGAAATCAAAATATTCCAAATTCTATTTGATCTTACCTATATAATTGACTGAATTTTACATATAGTTACTGAGAATTATTGTGACTCGAAATAGCATCAAAGTACGAAGGTAATCCCTCTGCTTTGTGTTCGTAAGACAGAAAAGTAAAACCTTCCTCATGTCTAGAGATGACTTATACGACTGTCAAGTTATCATCAAATTTCTTCTTAAGTACAACCGTAAGTTATTTTGAGAGCAAGATGAAAAGGGAATCCTTATTATCTATAATGATGAAAGAATGCGGAATTGTATAAAAAATATTTGTAAACATTTTATCACAAAACTCCAGCGTAGCCACTGTTGTCTCACGACGCTAAAACTAAACCCAACATCGATTGAGAGGCAATAAGTCGTTGTGCGGACCACGCAATGTAAGTGACAGTGAAGGGTAGGAGTGTCGCCGCAGATTGCCAATAATCTGTTTGATTACGTTACGAGGTCGCCGCGGCCCCTCGCAGGCCCTCTCGGTCCCTCGCGCGAGGAGTACCGCTCACAACAGCTCCCTGCTCGCAATTCGTTAAACTTCGTTATTTCATCAGACTGTCGTAAACATGTCCAATCAGCTGCTGTCACACGTGTCTCCCCGGCTGATGGGTTTATTTGATGCTGTCGAGTTGTAGCGTCATCAAGATTCCGTTAAATTTTAGAAAAAATATTCTTAATATCCGAAATGGCGTGAACCATTGAACATTGAGAAAAATTAAAGACGTGCGAGTTTTCCCCTGCCAACCGCTGAGGAGCACATAGGTTATTATAAGTAACAAGCCGTTTCTCGAGGTTTCACCCACGTCTCGAGGGTGCTACTTCACGCTCCCGAATAAAAAGTAAAACTAAGTATAACCCTCAAAAGGTCCCAGCGAAATTGATTCAGCTGTTTTACCATGAAAGCGTAACAAACTCACATTCGCGTTAAGTCACGTTATTTCATCGCTTGGTTTTTGCAGCACACTGTTACTGTGATGATGACATATAAAGCTAGTTTTGAGGGCATTGTAGATCACCCCGGCCAAGTACCTCTATAATCAGAATCTTTGAATAGTCTGTTCAACCTTATTTATAACTGAGCACTTTGAAGGAAATTTATTCCAATATCAGCACTTGAACTAAACATAGATTTTCGCGAAACATGCAAGCCATCACTTTCTTACATTATATGAGTGTATGTATCAGCACCCCACTATCATCTCCCTAAGAAAGTTGCAGAGCAATCCTGTTACTTGCCCCAGCGTTACATAAGCTATATACTTGCTGACGGCTGAACAAGAGCATGTACCAGCCGCTCGCCCCTAGCGCGCAGTCAGCAGGCTGCTGGCTGAGCGGGCGCGGCGCGGCCACGCGTGACGAATGACAGATGAGATGACGCGCGCTGTACGCTTCGCTGGACTATTGCATTACGCGGGTGAATGCCAAGCGGGGGTTGCTGAAGAATCGTGGCCACAACGAGCAAATAATTCTGAAACTTTTACGTAATCCACATTTTTCAGAAATTGGTAGAATGTAACCGAAAAATTAGAACAAATTATCATTTATTCTAGTGCATACACCGTGACACGAGTTATATGAGGCGTTTTGTTAGTTCGCTTATCTTAAAACATCCTCTTGTCTCACTGACGCGAAGTGACGCGAACAAGTAGATCATTAAATGGCAACCCTATCTTTTGTAACTTTAAAGTCTTCAAACAAAAGCTAGACTTTAAATCTAAATCGTTTTCCACTTACAAACTGGCTCAATAAAGGCCGCTGTTCGAAGAAGGCACGTCACAAGGTGCGATTAAAGAAGTGCCCTCTATCCTCTCTAACGGGTCTTCGAGAGGGGTGTAGTGGAGGGCGCCGGGGGAGGAGGTGCACGGTTACGTGGAGGGTGCTTCGTGTGAGCACTCTTTAGAAAATCGCAAATCGCCTGAAGTCCGCGCCGCCCGCCGCCGCCCGCGGCGCTCCACACGTACATATGTTATTGGTTTACAATATGATAACTGGTGCATGTTTTGAAGAATGACGTCACTTTGTACGTAGTCGAGTGTACGATGGGCTAATACTTTGTGCAATTCAAAAGGGATGGAGTAACAAGTGAAGCTCCGCAGAGGAGTCTGATTAAACCACCTCATAACAGTGTTAGGTTTATATCGTATCCTGCTGCAATTTGTGGTTTTAATGAAATTTTCATACATTTAATGTTACAATTAGTGAAATTTTTAAGTCATATATCCTACTAATATTATAAACGTGAATAAGAATGTATGGATGTACGTTTGTTACTCTTTCACGCAAAAACTACTGAACGGGATGTATGTGAAACCGCGGAAAACAGATAGTATTTACGATATTCCTGTCTCTATGCATTTTGCTAATATTTTGAAGCGCTAAGGTACTTTGTTACTGTGGTGGAATGGTTGTGAGTTTTATTTATATCATCTTAAACGTATCACTTAAAACTTGCATAGAATATTATGTAACAATCTAAAACTAATTTAAAAACAGATAGTGAACACAACATTTAAAAAAATCTCAACATTGTCAAGAATTCTAATTGTAAGATGTTGTGTCTGGTGTGTGGCGGACAGTCGCACGCGGTCCATTAGGTGGCGGCCACTGTCAACTCTTTAAGTGTCGCCACTTGTGTAGGGGGGGCGGCGGTGCCAGAGGAGGGGGGAATAGCTTCTACTGCTCCAGGAATCATTGGCATTTATTTCACTGTTGTACCTCTATACGGTTACTCTAAATACTTGTGAGTATAGGACGATATTAGTTAATGGCACAGTTGAACAATCATATTATTTTTACCCACGACGAAACGAAGAAGGTATATGCGTTTGCCTAAGAGGTTGTATGTTTGTTTATTTGTTTATGACTACCTACATATTATAAAACAAACCTCCACTACCTACCTGTTCTTTTTATTCTTATACAATTTGACTCCATCCAAAGGTTGTCTGTAAGAAATTGCATTTCGCGATAAGACCGCCTATTGTACTGCTGCATATTTGTTTGTCCTATATTGTTTGTCCTATTGGTGTACAATAAAGAATATTCTATCTATCTCCACCGCATCTGTCTGTTTATTCACTATAAACTTCATGCGGTTTTTACCAGAAGAAAGAGTGATTCATGAGAATGGTTTCAGTATATAATTTATCAAGGTTTTGTGTGTTGTTTGAATTACCTATAACGATAATTGTTGGAAGTGTCGGAAAAGATCAAGCCGCCTGGGAGCTTTTATCGAAAACGCTGAGCTGAAGAAATCCTACGACAGACATATAAGCAATTATTCTCCACTACTTGTGCGAAGCCGGGGCGGGTCGCTAGTGTATTTATATGTGTGTGTTTGTCTGTTAACATTTTCCTCAAAAACCAATAACCCGATTTTGATGCGGTTTTTCTTATCATTTTAATGGTGTGATGAGGTGACAATATCCATGGATCTACGTTAAATTTTAATACTAAATATGATACGGTACATTCCTGTAAGATTTCTTAAAATCTTAGAAACTCCCTGTCACTGTCATAGACGTAGCTCCTGAATTATATTCTAGTATACAACTTTAGATAATTGTGAAAAATCCTAAGTACTAACAAACTGGATAAATTCCGTGGTATTTTATGGAACCCAAAGCTTCTCACGACGGTATGCCTCACGTATGTGTCATACAAACATAAGCACATAAAGGTATTACATACATAAAATAGTGACAGCCTCACCACCGCCCAGATTAGGGCAACTTCATAGCAAACTATCAACTATATAGGATTGTATAACATTTTATATCTGATCAGAACCCTGTATTCATAAAAATAAATCTTTTTATGAATTCAACAAATTTCTTTATCTCTTACAATACTCACACTAAGATGCTACCGCATATCTATTAATAAAATGTGTAACAATAAAACTCTAAAGTTAAAAGGACAATGAACTTATCGGCGTCTAGTCACTACTGTCAGCACGTCACAACATATGTATACGCCACAGTTGTATTGTGTCATACAATGTGGCAGTTTGGATGCGCGGGCGACGCTTGTCACACGACACCTTTGTTTGTGGGGACTGTCGCGGACAGCGGGCGGGACTAGCGAGTAGCGACTCATGTCACTGTATTGTTGCTATATTTAGGTTTGTATGGACGAAAACTGAAGTTTTTCTTATTATTTTTCTGAAGAGAAATAATATATATACAGGCAAGTCAAGTAGAGAAAGCGACGCGTATTTTAGTGATAACTACACAGTTCGTGTCTTGATTTAGACTTGATTATATAATGTGCTTTTTTGGTAGCGAGGCTGCCTACTATGCGTGCCTCGGTCACTTAAGTAGGTACAGTTTTCTGTACTATAAAATATGCATATAGTGTGATTTAAGATGGGTAGTATCGTTGTTAGTAAAGTCACTAAGCTACAGTTAAATCGGTATAACAATATTATTGAAGATTACTGATGAGTAACAGTTAGATGGAACAACAACTTGCCGCTAAACAGACACTGAATTTAATCAGTTTTAATTCTTTGATTTTGCATATTATTATTTATCTGTTATTTTCAATAATCATAATAGAAGTATTAAATAACATGCAAGTGTTCCCCAAAGGAATATACTGAGTGTAGCTATAATGTGTCCACATTTGACCAGTTGTAATGAAATACCTGAACTCGTACTGTAATACGGTGTATAGGGGCAAGACTAGTGCCAGCAACCGGACACACGTCGAAGCTGCGGGCTGCTACTGACGACTTTTTCATAAAGTATCTCAATAACACTTCACCTGATCCGGGAAGTGAACCCAGGACCTAGTCCTCAGTGGTCGCTCATGCAATCATAAAAATACACAAAGAACCAACAAAGCCATTATTATTATGATAGGCAACAAAAGAAGTCATTATTATAAGATTTAAGTGGAAAAATACAAGTATAGCTAGCAGCTACACCGGCGGCCGCAGGAGTACTCCAGCTTTGTGAGAAGGTGATTAATGAGCGAGGTCGCCGTAACGATGGCGGCTGAGTGCCGCCGGGTGGCGCCGGACACCCGCCGCAGCTCCGCCGAGTGCCGCCTACACTGCGGGACACGCAAACGTGCCTACCATGACAAACTGACAACTTCACCTTTCCATATTAACTATGTCATTTTAATATTGCCATTTCTATTGTAGTCCCTCTCACTTGGGGGTTAGAGAGCCTGCTTCACAGGTACAAGTATACGGGTTCAGAACTTGGCAACTACCAAAGTGACTTAAGTCGTTTATTCGGTTTTAACTATATGTTGGAGTCTTTTCACTAATAAGACTTTAAAAATTGACAGCCCGAAAACGCCAATCCGCTTTTTACAAGCGTGGCAATCAATGGTTATGCGGTACTCTGATGATTACTATTTCATTGCTTGCATGTCAGATGGTACAATGGGTATTAAAAATTGTATTGTATAATTACCTTAATGTTATATATCCACATTCGCAAAATACAAATGATTGTCCGATTAATATTATTTGTCAACTTGTCATTATTAAGCGTTAGTTATTAAGGGTTTCAAAATTACCAGGGTACGAAAATTACCATCAGTTTACTGGTGATAAAATTATTCATCTTATCGTGTGGGCTTCAGGTTTTTAGGGTTCCGTAGTCCGACAAGGAACCCTTATAGTTTCGCTCTGTCCGTCTGTCTGTCTGTCTGTCTGTCCGCGGCATAGCTCCGTGGTTTTTGTTATTAGAAAGCTGAAATTTGGTAATTTGGTATTGATCACGCCGAAAAAGTGGTAAAATAAAATTTTGAAAAATATTTTTTTTTAGGGTAGCTCCCAAACATGTAAAGTAGTGATGATTTTTTTTTTCTCGCGTACCCCTTCGTGTGGGGTATCGTTAGATAGGTTTTTCAAAAATATTATGGGTGTGTCAAGACCATTTTTCAGTTAAGCGAGCCATTTGCGAAATATCTAGATTTTAAGTGAAATTTTTTGTTCGATACGAGTTACCCCCCCCCCCCTCTAACTTTTGAATGGCTGTACCTAGAAATGTGAAAAAAATCAAAGACGTAGCACATGTAATGAACTTACAAGGAAAACTATCACGGCTAAGTAGGCTTAACCGGTTACAGAGTTATAGTCGACTAACTGAGACCTACTACGGAACCCTACTGCGCGTGGCCCGACACGCACTTGGCCGGTTTTTATTAACTTAACAAACCCTAGTGTCAGAGTTTTCTCAAATCCGCCTTACAGCCTCTGATATGGAATTGTAACAACAACTGCCAGCTATCAAGATAGCAGTCGGGGACGATGGCTTAGGGCACCTCAAGCACCTTACCTCCCAGGCATGGGGGTATTACACTACCAACTTCCTGACTTCAGGCTACTTTGTGAAATTTTCGAAAATCCCCAAAGCGATTTTGGTCCGACCCGGGAATCGAACCCGAGACCCCGTTTACAGCAGTTACATTATGAGACCCATAGACCAACGAGGTATGACAAAACTAAAGTTGTGGTAATTATTATGCTCATGAAGAAAGCTTGATTTCCCTGTAACGTTTCCTCTGTCCCGAAGCACTCGCCGCCCCCTCCCGCGCCCCCGCCCGCGCCCGCCGGCTGGTGGTAGCGTCCACAAAGCGGTATTGTCCTGAGATTGGAGTGGATCAGTGTCGTGTGATGTTTTCTCATTTATTTCCATATTACTTTGTCGGAGTCGCGCTCGGCAGCTCGGCGACTCGGCGGCTAACGAGCGCCACATCAAACGCCCGCCATTTTCATTGAAATGAGAGGTTTCTTTGAAAATTGGACGCCGTTATTATGCCCTTGTATAATTTATGTGCTTTTTATGTACTCTCCGGCGTTAAGGTGAGTACAGCTTTATTTTTATATTACATTTTGGCTCATATACCTAAACTGTTCTGTGTTTTGATGTTTCGATACATTGATTTGTCTTTCTAGTAATACTCAGTTATTACTAGTTCCAGTCATTCGATCGTCATACATAATAATAAGGATGTGAGGACAACCACAGTTCCTGATAGCTGTGACGTCATCAGATCGTGCGTTGATGTCTTTTGTTCTCCGCTACAAACAATGCCACTATGACATTGCTCGTAATTAAATTATCACTATTCATAATTAACTATATAAGATGATTGACTCTATCATGATGTGATGCACGATAGTCAACCATTTAATAGTATAAATTAGCAAACCATTGTTTATTTTTAATTACTGTGGTAGCTACTGGCTTGTTCATAGCGCCGCACCGCTGCGTGCCCTGCTCATGCTCACCAATAGTTTGATTGTTAAAATCTAACATTTGAAGTACATATTTTACGAATACATAACAGTCGTGTCCAATGTATCATCCACTTTATACAAATGTAAATAAGTCTCGGTGGTGGCCGAGGAGGGCGCGCGGGGGGCGCGGGCGCCGGGTGCGGGGGTGCGGGGGTGCGGGGAGGGGGCGGGTTTGTTGTGCCATCAGCACAAATCACTTGAATAACTTGAGGAATACGTGATAAGTTAGCGCCAAGTTACGAAGCGCCGCGGAAGACGACCGCCGCGCTTATGAATATAAACGATGTCATCACACATCGCCGCGCTTATGCTAGCTGTGCCGAGCTATTGAGAGTCATGTATTTATTCATTTACTGATATGTATTTATTCTGATTTTTTATTATGTTACACAACACGCGTGCGTCACCAGCGTGTCCACATCGGCTTCATGGAATGATTACTACTCATCATCCAAAAAACTAGTTCCACACAACAACGAATATAACGAATTACACTTGCGATAGGCTGCCAATGTATTTGAAATCTATTTCAAAATCAAATAAACATAACAAGATGCCTGTATCCCCCGAGAGGTCAGGCAACATTGTTAAACTCCTGACTCCAGACAAATTCCGGTTCGAAAAGTCGAGAGCACTTCGTGAGCGTTCGGAATCAAATTAATTTTATCATATCTGCCACCGTACATTTAAACTAATGTGACTGATATGAATAGGCGATCCTTGGTTCAGTTACCTGGTTGGTTCGCCTTCAGTTTTAGTGTCTTGTTATAATAGCAGTCCGGATTACGTGGTCTTGCAGGAGTGATGACGATGGGCTCGCCACACCGTGTACTCTAATATATTAGTGACTGTACACCCATCTACACCGTTATTCGTCCCGCCGGGAATACGAGCGTGATGTCATGCTAAGTGATTCTGTATATCACTCATTGTGATGTACCAGATCAGCGCCGCGCGGCTGTCCGCCCCACCGCTACTACTCCCTCAGGGTTAACTAAAACAAAACATGGCTCGCAGCAGCGGCCGGGACAATCTCTTAGCTGCCATTACTATATTACGTCTCCCCTCGGCCGCTGTCGTCACACTGGGTGTATACAAACTATTCTCACTAATGTCATTGTCGCCGGTGATGACGCAGGGGGTGCGGTGGAGGGCAGGGGGGTGTCTCATTACCGGGAGGACATCGTTACGGGCCGGAACTGCGTCGTTAGCTATAGACAAAGCCTGCCTGCTATGTACCCGGCCATTTTTGTGACGCCCAGCGCGGGAGCCGGGCGCTGCCGCCCGACCTATGTGCCTATGTGCTATGTTGATAAGTTTAAATACATAATACATATAAGTAACTGAATGAGCGAGGTCCTGCCGGATACTATATTTAGGTGATTTTCACAATTCCAGCCGATTGATCAAACTACTCTTCAAAAACCTCGAAATTTTGGTTTAAATTATTTTAGACTTCGAGCCGGATGCGACATGGTCTGCTATAGCATTTTCAGGATTTACTCCTGTGAGTGACGGAGAAGCCTCAGCCCCACACCTGCTGGACTACCTTGAAGTCTTAGATCCAGTTGTTGGAGGTGTAAGTTATGACTGCTGTACATAAGGTATAAATAAATAGGTTTCATCACAACTAATATCTCGTGAAGACATGTGTGTTGTTTTAATATATTCGAAGGCAAAAACCGAGCGTTTTCTTCATAAAAAAAACTTTTATATATTAATTAATTATTTAATATATTTTTCACTTTATCTTATGTATATTAAAATTATTTATTCGGCTAAGTTATTTGTGGGGCTCTCCTGCGCTATGTTCGTATGAAGGCGGCTCGACAGCTCGTTCGTTAGCGAATGCGTCCCGTAATGAGCGTTTTGTACCAAATGTAAAATATACCGAATGTAAAAATATATCAAATGCACTATCAAGTAATGCCGCGCCTCCGGCCGCGCGCGCCTGCCGGGGCGCGTTCGCCGGCGACACGACATCGCCAAACAGATGTTACATGAAAATATATTCAACACAAACAAACGACAAATTATCATCGTCATCTGCCTAGCCGTTTTCCAACCAGTATTTTACATTGAGACTTGCTGACTTTTCACTACCTTTTATGGGAATTTTAATAAGTATCAACGTATTGCTATTTTTTGTACAAACATAATTATATTGTATAATATGCATATTTCTCAAACGTAATGTATTTATACTATAGGTAGTGTGTATTCATATTTTTTTTCTGAAATTATCATGTATTTTTACTAACTTGTTCGACTAGTATTCGCTATCGAAACCGTCCCCGCCTGGCGTCAGCAAGCGTCATCAAGATAATGAGCACAGCAATCACCGTCTCACACACACACATACACAAACGTGGCACACACACGCATGCATGCACCACTTGTTATGTGAACATAACTCTATGTACTTATTATTAGTGAGAAGTCGACGTGGAACCTACGTCATAATAATTATGTGTTACCGACAGCAGGCAGCACGCGCGAGGGGCGCAAATGTACTGGAACTGTACTCACGGACAGAAATAGTTTTTGTAATTTAGTATTGCGCGTGTTATTCTACAAGAGCAGACAGTGCTTGAGCTGCTATTTCAAGTTTACCCGATAACTTGAAACAGAGTAACTGACACCTTCTACGATAAGAAATAATTGATACGTGGACGCCTAGGTAGTGAGTGGTGACAGTCAGATAGACTGTCTCTCGAAGCGGAGTAACCGCCTGCAGGACATAGTGGCCTCCAAGGCACCACGAGGGTACCACTCAGTGACATTTGAGAGAAGCTTGCTATGTCATACGTGGCACTTGTGGTTTACATAGTAAAAGCCACCCGCGAACTCACAGTAGGGTTTACCTGTAGTTGTCAAGTTTTGAATCTAGCTTCGTGATTGAATAATTCCTTAAACTTGGAGAATTCCCGATATTTTTCTATACTTCACTATAATGATGTAGTCCTGACATGTTTTTTTATGGATTAAAATATTTTTCATTGCAATTTGATGTAGATTTCAAAGAGAGATTGTAAAACAGCAGTGAAACGGTATTTAATGACGTGGTAATTGGGTACCTAGTATTTTGAATGGCACTGTCAGCTAAGGTCACTCATTACATAATTTTAGAAATGATATTTGAAAATTATTTGATTTCTAAAACACTACTGGTTGGAAAGTTACCCTGCGCGGACCGCCGGCTGGAGTGCACACATACTACTACGCTTATTCATACCCTCTCCATGGGATTATCTAACTACTATGCGGATATACAAGTAAAACATTACAGCCCATCGCATTGTGAGCAGCTTCTAGTCGTCGGCATTAAATCGTGATTATTTTAGTAAAAAAATCTAATTTGGATTGATACATGCGGTCATTGAGGGTAACCACATATACCGTTTTCGAGAGATATTGGACGATAAACATCGGCAAATAATAGCCTTTGTCTATGTGTCTGTGTGTGTAGAGGCAGCTCGCTGATACGAGTCATTACTGTGAGTGCCCCACCTACACTAACTGAGCACGCACTTACCCTGCGCGGTCTCGCGGCACAGCTAGCGGCAGACGCGACGACTAGCTGCGGTGGGTTGATGCCTACCCACGTGACTCTCTCTTCCTCTCTAGCTATAAGTTAAAAGCGGCTGAACATTGTTTACAATACTTACCAAACAATTTCTGAATTTGAACATCAATGAAAACTATTTGTCGTGAGACTGAATTTCTATCCACATTAAAATTACTGTTACTGTAAAAAATGCTGTCTTTATTCAGCTTAGCGCGTGTTATGAATTTAACACGCAAGTGACTTAGGCGCGGGTAGTGCTGACGGTTATCGTGCTTACATATAACTTAATGTCGCGATAAGTAAGTCTATACAAATGTGTCCGTCTGTCCTGTCTGCAGCGAGCTCGTGCTCTATGTAGCCCGCAGCGCTCCACTACCAATTACCGTAAAAGCCTTTCTTAATAGTTACCCACAGCAGATCAATGCGTCTGCTCACAATTGACGATATACCGCCACATTACTGAGATCAAACCACACACACGTACGTCTCAACTGATAGCTTTGTGAACGACTTTCTCTTATTTATTTGTTGTTAGATGTTTATTTTGAACATTACGAAAGTTTACTTATTCCCCTGTAATGTTTCAGCAAAGTGAGCTTCACGCTTATTTCTATAACTTGAATATTACGGAAATATGTTTTTATTTACTTAGTGATCAATAGTTTCGTTTGTTTGCTTGTACTATTACCTATAATCTTAGTTTACACATACATACATAGACAAGTTGATTTCGTTACAAACTGTAAATACAATCCGTTCTACGCTCCTGTGTGTGGTACTTCATTAGAATAGTATAATTAAAATCATTTTTTTATAGTGTACACTCAGAAAAATACATTGATTGTATAATTTTTCTAGAACTTCTATTTAAATGCATATTTGTGTAAATGACTCAGTGCAACTTAAGCATTAGAAATTGGAAACCTATTTCTTTAGTTACTTGTGAACCGACACAATAATATGTATACCAACAATTTCGATTTGTAGATGCCATTTAACTTGATCAACTCAACATCCGCCAAGCTTACTTTAATATTAATCCATATACATTAGGTGTACATCACAATTTTAAAATAATATTTATCTTGCAATCAAAATGGATTGTTTGCTACGAAACGCTACGAAATCCCGTAGCGCTCGTAGCGTAGCATAGTGGCAATAGTGACACACTTCGTTTCCTCAAACCCGCAAAGTTCTTCCAATTTCAATTATTTCAAGCTACGTTTTCTGTCTGTATATCTCTCTAATTTACAGATTTTAAAGAGCTGTATATCTATAGCTGTTATTAAATAAATCACAGATGTTAACTGTTATTGGAACGACACACGATCCAAGAAGATACTCTAAAATGTAGACAAATTGTAATGTTGGTAAAAGTATACAATACTAGAGGGTGAAGGGGTCGCCGTCGGTAACGAGCCGAACGTCTGCGCATTATTCATGCTGCTGCGCGACAATTTGTTTGCTTTACATATCGCGCCGCGCTCGGCATCACTCTGCCAACTGCCTGTCTGGCTGCTGCGTTGTATAGCACATACTATGCACTCGTCGTAACAATAGCTTACTAGACAAGTAAGCCATCACCACTTCAAGACTCAGTTTTGATGGTGAACACTAATTATTCATGTTCCGATTAATCAACTTTCCGCTGGTTTGCAAAAGTGTTTCTGGTGTATTCCATTCTAATCTTTCGTGGTGGTAAAATTTAATGTAAATATTATATCCGTAAACCCACAGATCGTATGCGCTTACTTGCTTCCTGAGGTTGTCTCTCATCGCGCAGCCATTAGCCGACGAAGAGAAAGAAACCCATTAAAAGATGGAAGAAGAAGTATACGAGAGATATGGTCAGACTAAGACTACAAAGATCCATTTTAATTGTACACTGTACTGAGACTTCAATGCCAGGCTTAATGTCTGTTAAAGCAATCTTGTTAGCAACTTAATAAGATGTAATAAACTCGCAACAATCAGACTGCGATACAGCACTAACGGCCGTGTCCACAAGCGGCGGGTCAACCGTGGCTTCTAACGGCAAAAAACGTGATTACAGATATAATTCTAGTAATGTACTAATATTATAAATGCGAAAGTTTGTGAGGATGTCTGTACGTAAGGTTGTAACACTCACACGCAATAACCATTCATGGGTTTACATGAAATTTGGTACACACATAGTTAATAACCTGAATTAACAGCGAAGTAGTTCCTTCATCATACAGGTCGAGGGAAACATCATCATTTAATATATTCACGTTTTCCGATGGGTAACGCAGATTGTATTCTGTTCGCGTGAGTCATAATGTTATTTATAAATAACCTAATATACCGATCAGGCATCAGCTACATAATAGTCGGCGGCACAAGATGGCGGGAGACGCGAATTATCACATTATACGTCGAACAAGGAGCCCTAATTCTGTGAGTGAGGGCAGGGCTGCCGCGCACTCGCGTCGCGCCGGAGACCCTGTTGTGCTTACATTGGGGACCGTAAATAAACATAAGGAGTCATATTTCATGTCAATTTGAAAAATGTTTCATGTATCAGGTGGCTTACTCTATAGAGACAATATGGTGAAAATACTCGCAGATGAGCTGTACAACTAAATTGCAGAAATCAAAACAAGAGAATTAAAATAATCAGTTTTTTTCTCGCTTTTTAGGAAATCATTAATTTGCAAAATGATTGGATCGAAGGTCGATCATGACCTTTGATAAATGATGTGCCTTCTATCATTTTGTTTACTTTATAACTTGTAAGAAGAACTCCAGATATACTTATTCTATACTTTAAATAACGGAAGACACTGCGCAGCTCCCTGCACAAATATCACATTTTTTACAAATAAAAGTAAAATAACGCTAACTCTATAAGAGTCATCCCTGTCACAGAAGTTAACAAGATCGGAAGCAATTTTCGCTAGTGACAGCCCTAACGGTTGGAAACAAGTCAAAAATATGAAATCACTTTCCGTTATCTCTACGACGTTACAATAAGGCTCGTTTTCGTTTGTTCGCGGCGCGGCGAGGCTGTTCGATGAAAGCCAAGATGATTGCATTTGACGAGATTACGGCAGATTATACGGAGAGACGGGAGGGCGCCAGTGTCGCGGGACTCATCTCATTACATGGGAGGCTCACTCACATAAGAACTTGTCAATGGATACTTGACGCTGTGACGAGCTGCGCCCGCCACGGAGGCAGGAACATGTTGTTGGTCGTCTTATTTATATTAAGTAATACAGCCACGGTAACAGGAGCAGGTTACTCAGCTTACGACGATGCTCAGCTTATGATGTTGTTCCAGGGATACACTACAACGACTACTATAATAGTAGTCGTTGTAGTGCATCGGTGGTTACTATTTCAATGTAATTTCTATTGAGTACCTCGTGGAGTCGTAAATCATTTTCAGTATAATTTGCCTTCCATCTAGTCTTTCTTGATATTTTATTTTATGTAGACCATTTGCCTACTGATGAACCTAAAATAAAAACGATTAATTTTATCGGTTAGAGTGCGTATATTTGTAAATATAGGTTGTTTGCATTGCTATGCATTTCTAATTGAATGAGATATTTGAAATGTTTTGTAATCTAATGACAATTCAATGGCGAATGGATGGTCTTCCTTTACTACCACCTAATCCAACTGACACATAAAATGCACATAGTGGCATGTATAAATAAGCTGTATCAGATCTTATGCCTTATTGCGTCAAAAAACAAAGATCATCAGTCATCAGCCACAGCCGTGACGCGCGGCACACGAGGGCGCCGCCTCCACAGCCCGCGCCGCGGACACATCCCGCGCGCCTGCAGACGACGAGGCTCCTCCCAGACGCGCTGTACCGACAGAAACTAAAGAACATGCGGTTTTATACCACATAACATTTATTTAAACTGCACACAACAAAAGTTCTGTTAGACTGTCTACTGTTACTGTACAATAGCTAGATTTAATTTCACAAAGTAATTGTGTAGGCGTGATCTATGCAATATTTTGTTCACATGGCCATGAGTATAATTTTGGTGAATGCGTTTAATTTGGCATCATTTCATGAATTAATTAATTAATAAATCTTTTCAAATTCAATACCATTTAACACATTCATAATTTCATAAAATAAATGCAATGATGTACCCTAAACAAAATGCCTCGAAATAAAAAAAAACTTCACAAATCAGCAAACATTTGAAATAGCACTTATTACACACGCCCGGCAAGCTCTGCGGATGCTAGCTAAATAGTACGATCAATATAAGCCTTTGAAAATGCATTTTTTTATTTTGTTATTAAATATTTAAAGGTAACTCGTTATCAGCAGCTGCACAAATGAGAAGGTACCATTTGGTACATACGGTTGTTTGACATGTTTTGAGCTATGACATATACATATAACAAAAGACTTATTGTACTAAAGAATGTGCATACTACATAGGCAGGGCGTTATGTAGCACTCCTCAAATGGCATACAATCCCCCGCACACGCAGTTAAAACAATGTGCTTATGTGCGATGTAATGAAGTGGTGTGAATGCGAGCCCTCCAGTGCGTGGGCGTGCTGCCGCGGTCGCGGTGTGTTCACTCACCGGTCCTCGTTCACTCACTCGCCGGTCGCCGCGTGTAATGACATGCCTTCACTTATGTACGCGGCTACATTATGTGGGCGCGAGTTCTTATATTGTTTGTGCCTGACAGTTTCATATAAAGAAAGGAATAATTTAAAGTATACGGCGATATGGATGACAACTGTTTTTTGTATATGTACTTACTGCGAAAAAATACGGTACGTAAGTACATATTCATATGACTGTGATAGAAGATAACACTTCAGGTGACATAGAAGTTTACAACTATCGCTATAATATAGAAGCTCTCTAGGACTAAATTTAAGTTATTAATTATCAAGACAATACGATTGCTTGGTTGTAACAGAAATTGGCGCTTCTGAACAAAAAATGTCTTAGGTCTGTCCGTATTACAGAAGCTGAGTCAAGACTTCAATTCAACCAATCTATGCTCAAGATATACTTGAGCAGTGTTCTGTAATATCAACTTAAGGCCTAATAAATCATTACTAATATATAAATCCGAATATAACTCTGTCCGTTACGCCTTAATCTGTGGGAACGGCTAAGCCGATTTTTATAAAATTTCGTGTGGAGATTGATTAAAATCCGAGAAAGTATATAGAATACTTTTCATCCGAATGCGTGCAGTAGTTCCCCAGAATACGGGTACCGCAGGAAACAGCTGGTAACAAAAAGATTATACTTTTAGTTGTAAGTGACGGATATAGCAGAGAGCGTCGCTACCTGATGATACAACAACTACGATACCACAACTACAATCCTATTTGTTTAGTAGCTTAGCAACTTGCAAGCTCAGCTAAATAACCCGCTATAAACGACACAATCACAACAACAGCGACTGTTGTCGATGTACTAACTCAGTTACTGCAGGTTCCGGTCAAAACAATCTGAAGACGACATTTGTACAATTCAATTCAATTCAATCGGTTAAAAGCCATAACATTATTTCTAATCGCTTGGTAATCGCTGTTCATTCGGTAGGTCTCTTAAAATAACGGTATCGTCTTCAGAATTCTTTCACTATGAATAAAATTTGACTGACGAATATTAATATTATATCCTCATATCCTTACTTAGTAATAAAACTACAAAAATAACTCTGTCTGTTAAGCTTTCAAAGTAAAATAACTCAACTGGTTTACATGAAACTTGGTATGTAGATAAATGGGATAGCGACTGTGTAAAGTTCCCTTGGAACGCGAGAGTAACCACCTAGTATTTTATTAGTTTCACCGCCTCGTTGGTCAAGTGATCGAAAACGCGACTACTAAGTAGGTGGGTACTGCAAAGGGTTGTTGTGAATTTTGAACCAGAAGTTTGTCACTTTGGCGCGCCCCCAACACGGGAGTACAGCACAACTGGCGACACGTGGACGTATGGGCACCTATGCCAGTGTGCCTCACCCTCTGCGGAGTGAGCCGTGAAGTTGAGCGTACTTCTGTACAAGTCACAGTTCGTGAGTCACACACACTCTGTAACATCTGAGTACGCGCTTGTGGTCAGCAACGCGCGCCGTCGCCAGGGCGCCGCGGAAACAAAACTACTACGGGAAAACGGCTGAGGCGATTTAATATAAATTTGATGTAGAGATAGATGGGGCCTTGGAGTCGCGGATGGTGCGGGAGGAACCGGGAAACGACTATGAATAAAACTACTTCGATCATTTGTTCGTATTCGTTCCACTCGTCATATTGCTGAATGTTCGTCACGACAGCGTGCAGTTATAATTTTACAATATTGATTAACTTTATTTGGTAAACAATCATGAATGAATGAATGTCTATGTTGCACAAAAGTCCTTTAGTGAAAGTAAATCCCTACCTAAGATATGTATTATAGCTATCCGCGGGGCTTGAAAGATAAATAACAGTAGCTAGCAAGTACGTCTGCCCCTGTCACAATTCCTACTCGCTTCAGGATCTTTATTTTATCGAGTAGGTAAATGAGATGAGTTACATTACATTACCTAATGTCACTGTGCGGTATTGACACCTGAAGACCACTTCAAACTAAGTTGGGAACAGATTAGACGCTCAATGAATTTATATTGGACGTGTGAGAACGAGCGAAGTCCTCCGTCGCTGTGTCAACTCTTCCTAGCTATGATAGCGGGTGCAAAGTTCAATCTTCTCTTTATTTCACAACGAACCATCATAAAATACCACCATTATTATTCTTCTGATTAGAAGCTATTTTAGACATGATCGCTAAGGTACCTACGTAAACTTGATGCTACCTTATCCTTACTTGCTTAGGTACTTATAATATGAATGCGAAGGTGAGTTTGTTTGTTTGTTACGCTTTCAGGGCTGAACCTAAGAGGCTGAATTTGGATTTAATTGGGAACGGAGATTGATGAGACCTTTTTATCCGTGCGTTGTTTAATCTGGTGTCTTTTCCAGTTTAAAGATTTTGTACTTGTTTGAATTTTAATTTTAAGGCATACGTTGCGCCTTAGACGGACTTGCGTCCGAAACAAATCTAAAATGAATCAACACAAGTCCCCGGGTGGCAACAGTATCGCCATTCAAAGAATAAGACACAAACAGGTACCTGTGAGTACTTGCGTACCCACCGCACAGTTAGTAGGATCTGGATCCGATTAACTGTGCGGTGGACTGCAATGCGAACTTAAGTACCTAACTAACGTTTCCCAAGTAGAATCATTACATAATACAGCAAATTTTATTAACATAATAATGAATTCTACTCAGGATAGGCATATCTTAGATAAGATATATATTGTACCTGACTTTACGTAACATCCTGGAATGACCAAGGTGTAGTTGTATTGTTTCGGTAATTTTTGAGACACTTGTATCAGGGGACCAGCTTGTTGCCAGCAACCGGGCTCGAACCCTGGTCACGGGTAGCTAAGAACACGTTCCACGAGGAAAGTGTAGTAACCCTGAACAACCCGAGAAGCGATTCTTAGACCTCTTGCTCAGCAGTTGTGGTTATCACCACTAAACATATCACAGACACTTATATATCTGATCATGTATATTCAGATCACTTGTAATTATTACATTTGTTATACCTTACGAGGCTGGCTTGGCGCAATAGCGTAAAAAGCCTCAACAAATAAATGATTAAAAAAAAAAAAGTAGACTATAATGTTTATGATACTGAAAACTACATATATGTAAGTACAAATAAGCAATTTTGTGCTAGGTTCATTATAATCTGCATTATAAGCAATATTTTTGATATTTCAAATATTTAGTCACCCTAATTGCAACAATACCGAAATGCTTTTAGAATGAAGCATAAAGTAATACGAGAGCTGCCTAAAATGATATTGAAATGAGAACAGTACGAGTACATAGGTACTTGCGGAGAGTACATAGTAAGCAAGATTAAAAGCAGCCCACTGCTGTGCGAGGGCCGCGGACTACGCGATATTATAATCCAAAGAGCCCGCATTACCGCCGGGAGGCACCACCCTACGCGCGCTCTCCCTCTCGCACCTGCGGCTCCAGCTCGGCCCGTCCCGCTCGCACCACGTGCAAAAAGAAATCATTTATAGCAAGAAAGGTGTAGTATATCATTAACTTAAATAATTATGTAGGCGAACTCGCGGGGGCTCGGCAGTCGCCGAAGTCCTGAGCCGCGTTTACGTTACCTGTGCCGCGGCGACTGCACGTGGATGTAACGCAAACGCGCGCGTTCGACTTGTTGCAGGCTTGCGGGGTACGGCCGCGTGGATAGTTTCATGATTACAGTTTCGTATAATGGAGTGCGGAGTGGAGTGACTCCGCGGCTTTAATCATTGGGGAAATATTCCGCGGCTGCGACTTAAAGCGCGAATTATTATTTTTCTCGCGTCTGCGGAACTACTTGACTATTACATAACGAAACGCGATAAGTACATGACAATTAAAATTAATGTACGCCGCTCGAGCACTTGCAGCGTGAAATGTCATACTGTTGGATGAAATCCTACCTGCAATTATTTTATAGAGATTGCAATTAAAGCTGGTGTAATGTATGTTTAGTACAATTGTACAATACAAAGGTATATCATACTAAAAACCTTACCTACCCTTTCTTCTCTGTAGTGGTGGAACAGAGACTGTCCTCAGGTAACACATGTATCGCAATGTCCGTCGTGACAGTAAGGGTGACCAGTGTCCACAGCAGGCTCGGTCACAGCTGGTCGGTGCGTATAAGGCTTATATACGACGTTACATAATGAACTTAGTTGGATCTAAAATCCCGAGAGATCAATTGATACATAGATAAAACATTTATTCAGCACAAACAAGACACAGGTTATTTACAATATGAGAACAAAAGAGAACAAAAAAAAAGTGAGTACAAAAGATTTTTACAACATAAAATTACCAAATAAAAAAAAATAACACTTTACAACATAAGGACAAAAAAAAAACAAAAATAAAACAAACGATAAGAACATATAAATTTATAAAGTGGCAAATTTGACGGTAGTACGGCAGAAAATAAAAATAAAATTACGGTGTGGTGCAGTGTGTCTTAAGTTTGCACTGAATGGGAGTCCAGCTCAGCATGTGTCAGGTATTATACCTGACGCTGGTATTCTGCTGGATCCCAGCAATGACGTACGGACGTCGAGTAGACAAATTATATTAAATATTAAGGCGCAGTAGTGCTCAGTGCTTTGTGCTATTATAACAAGGTGGGTGTAAAAAAAAAGTGTTCGATGTTTTATTGTGTATTTTGTTTAAATATTAACAGTTAAGGGTGAGTAATATGTATTTTGTGTCTCTGTGGAAGCTTACATAGTTTTTTATTATTCTTTTTTATTTCAGATTACTGATGACGAGTGAACCAAACTACCAACGGAGCTCACCATCACGGCAGGTACCTGCTATCCCTATATTATGGAATTGCAAGGCGTTATTACTCTAAAATTTAAAGATACGACGCTAAAGTAACTTTATTTCAAAGAAAAGTTTATGATTAAGTTAAGTCACAGAAACCGTGCTTCGTTCTCAGAAATCGTGTTAAGTTGCTTGCTGATCCTGACATATACTTACCGCTGTGACTGCACGTTAGTATGTGTGACTTGTCTTAAATAATTAACAGTATTAATTTGGAGGGCCGTGCGCCAATTTTCACAACAGTGCGTCTATTCTATTTCCACAGAAGCTATCGAGACTTGAAACAGGTAATCATAATAGCTATATCCAATATTTAACAGACACCCAATGCGTATGTATTGTTGCAAATTTAGGTTTATATATAATATGTAGAACTTTGAACCGAACCGGACGCTGCCTGCTACAACAACAGGCGGCAATAAAGGTAACGACATTAAATTTATTTGCGAAAGATATGGCGTATTAGTGGTTCCGTTGGTTATCATTATGCTGAATGATCACGACTTACCCACAGCAGTACAGTAGCGCTCGTTATGGCAGGAAGTTAAAATGCTACATATAACATGAAAACTATGGTCTGCAGCTAGGCTTGTACGCCTCTACATTACTTTAATTACAAGTACAAAATACTAGATCTAGGGGCTGCTACACACTTTATGTGTCTAGTATACACTGACTACATAAATAATAATAATCTCCAGTACAATTTCGGTGACGGCGGCCAATCTCAATGTAGACTAGCCAGGTACACAGGAGATATTAGAGTGTAAAGTGCTTGCGCTGATACAGGTGCACTCTATTGTCCCTCACTCTCATAGTTACTTGAATTATTGAATTCAATGAAGATCGAATTCATTTAATTCCCGATTACTTCGAGCTTGAGAAAAAAGATATAGGTGATTCACTCTTAATCAGATCTGTTAGATAATGAGCAGCATTTTAAGTATCTGCTAGTGGCTTGTATGCAGCTGTGTTATGTTGTCGTGCGAGCTACGTGCAAACTTGTTCGTAGATTCAATTTAGACAATTAACCAGCATATTGACTGAGTGTCATCAACGAGGGTCTCACCTACCTCCACCTCCCTCCTGCTCCGCGGCCGCCAAGCCCTCGCCCCCTCGGCCCCTGAATTACCATATCAAGAAACTGTCGATCAAGCGACCCTCCGACTACGACTACCGATTGCTGTTATTGTTAATTTTAATACCTATAGTATAGGATCTTACCGTTATAAGAAAGAAGTAAAACATTTTACTGTAGGTATATAAATGAAGTACCTACTGTGAATATGCACGACTATAAATATGATAAGTTATTAAGCATAATACACACAGTTTTGCTGCTAAAACAGTAATAAAACGTTCAAAAATATTCCAAGCTAAAGTTTATTCTTCTCCATCATTGCTATTTACTGGTTGACACCAGCATCGCCTCGTGGGTCCAGTGGAGAACCAGGTTCAGGCACTACCTGTCTGGCATAATGGTGAACTGAACGTATCTAACCCTAACACCGACCACGGTATAACACCGCCAACTGCTCCGGGCAGCTTTGTGAAATTTTAAAAACCCACAACCCAGATATCGAACCCGAGCTCCGTTCACAGCAGTCACGTTTTGCGACCACTAGACCAACAAGCCAATCAAATTAGCGTTTCGAAGGAGAATGGGCAAAATGTTTGCAGGTTAGTCTACCCCTCCTCTAGAAAACACTTGGGTACAACATTTGGGTCTAACATTCTTAACATTAATAGAAATAACTTTCGGAGATAGAACACATTTTTAACTGACTTCAAAAAAAGGAGGAGGTTCTCAATTCGACTGGTTTTTTTACCTCAGATCTTTCGGCTGGGTGGGTGATTTTGATGATTCTTTTTATTTAAAAGCTGGTGTTTCCCATGTGATCCCACAAAAATTTTACTACGCCGCGTACTAAGATGATTTCGTGATTTACGTCTATTGCAACCTTTCAAAAGTGGTCTAGAAACCCACGGATAAGCGAAAAAAACTTTTTATAAAAAAAAAAGTCTTCCGAAAACACTGAAAACATGAAAGACCAACGAGACACCAACTTCTAGACAAACGTTTAAATAGTTTTAAGTACAGTTTTTGGAAGTCAGTTTTTTTTTAAGTTTTATTTAAAGTAATAATTTACATTTAATTTCTTCTCTTTCGCGCAAAAACGACTAAATTCATTTGGATAAAATCTAATGCGTATATAGTTTACTGCTTTCCGCCCGCGTATACATTTTTTTGTACCCCTTGGGTTACATTATTTAAGTTTTAGTAGGGGTCCTTAATTATTTCCGAAAATAAATATAGCCTATGACACTTCGTAAAGATGTAGCTTTATAACGGTGAAGGATCTTTTTAAAATCGATGCTGTAGTTTTTGAGTTAAAACCCTACAAACAAACAAATCTTTCCTGTTTATAATATTAGTTTAGATGGATTAACACATCGAATACTGGTCCATCCGGTGCGGGAAGTGGTACCCTTAGGCTGCAGGTGAAACCGCGGGGAACAAGCTATAAAATGGATCAAATTAATATTTTGCGAAATATTTATTTTTATTTTTACACTACAGAATTTTTGTAGGAATCCTATTGATGTGTGTATTTACAGTTTGTAGTTTTAAGTTTCCATGTCTACCCCACGTTTCAATCTACCTCTATACCAAATTATATCAAATCGGTTCAGCCGGTTATGCGTGACAGACAGAATCGCAGAGTAGTTTTCGCATTTACAATAGGTACCTATTAGTAAAGATTTAAAATGTTTTTACAAATATTGATAACATATCAATCAATCAAAACAAAAACACATTGAAGTTAGCTCATTGTTTTATCACTTTGTAGTCGACGACTCACCGGACTGACACGACACGTTCAAACGGAAAATCTCCTTTCAACTAAATAAATTATTACAATGATCAGGTAGCTACAATAATTGTGTGTACGTCTTTCCTTGTCACTTGTCTGTTCACTGTAGAAGAACACAGTTCATATTTTATTTTAGTTTAATCATCATCATCGTCTTCAACCGTATATTACAGTTAGGCAAACGAAATTAGCGCACGGGTATTGTAACATCATCATCTGCCTTTTGCCTGTGCCTAACTATCTAACCTAACCAGATGCAGAATACTAGCACCATTACACATGGAGCGACTGCCTTTTTGACCGCACCCAATTACTGGGAAGCGCGGTGCTCCTTTGAAAGCCTGCATGTCAAATTTTCTGGCTTCTAAATATCCGAAAGGAACGGGGCTGTCAGTGTAATTTTTCGCTTTTTGGTTATCAATTATGGACTCATAACACTTTTAATTCTATAAATATCAGAATGTCATTTATACGTGCAAAGGGAATTAATTAAAATTTATTAAAGATAATTGGGTAGTGGACACCAATAACAAATAATTCCATGACACTACCTTACTATCTATTATTTCGTAGCGTTTCATTGCATTTTCTGAGAACATTTACCATAATAATGTAAATATTTTTTATACCATCAGAAAGTAGAGATTTCAACGAACAAAAAGCCCACCGACTTATTAAAAAAAAGTAATATTTTGACGCGAGAATTTTCGATTGAAAATTAGGGTGCTTTTTCGATATGAAGTCAAAATAAGGGTGAAAAATAACTATTTTAAATCAAATAAATTACAGTTTATTTGGGACATAAAAAGGTAAGTTTTCACCAAATTTCGTGGAAAAAAATAATTATTATAAAAGATTTTTATCTTTTATAATAATAAAATAAAAAAAAAAAATAAAAAACCAAAAACTTGGTTATTTGAATTTTTCACATAAATTTTGGGGTTATGTGAAAAAAGTGTTAATACAAAAGTTGTAGATCTTTTATTACATACAACTTTGCCATTCAATTTTTTTCGATAGGACTTGTAGTTTTGCCGGAAATTGAGATAAACAGTTTTTTTACCTTTAACCCGCCCTCCCCCCACTTAATTTATTTTTCCTATCATTTTTATTATATTCTCCTTCTTTACCTATAGGTTTCATCTTAATAATTACTTTTTTTTGTTTTTAAAAAATATCGGCACTGGTCTAGTAGGTGTAAACTATAATTGGATTGATAAGATATTCAATTAGTATGCAATCAGCGGCGACACTCGTACAGACACACAAACGACACATACAAGAACGATACGATTCAAATTGAGCACCTTCTGGCTATTATGGTTCTGTACACAAAGATCGCTAACTACTAACTCTATTCGTACGCCCATCATTCTTTTAAATCGCCATAAAAAAAAATGTTATCTGAAACTTACCTCCGACAAACGTTTCTCTGCTACATGAGTTGTTCAACGACAGAAGCACTAACAGAACGATTAATTCTTGAGTGAATCCACGACAGAATCTTTCACCAATCAAAGATTCGTTGACAAAGCTTATGTAGGCATGGTTTGATACTACTAGTGACTTAATCTGAAGATTATGCATACATTTATAAATGACTAGTGGCCCGCCCCGGCTTCGCACGGGTAGGTAGTCTTTGTTTTTTAACCGATTTCAAAAAAGGTGGTTCTGTATTTTACCGGTATGCATGTGTTTGTATATCCCCGATTTTCTCAAAAACCACTGATCTGAATTGGATGAGAGTTGTCGTTCTTCAAATGCATAGTTTTCAAGAAAGGTTTAAGTACAATATATATTATTGGGATCTGTTGAATTTCTTCGTCAATAACCAATGGAACTCTTCAATTACTAATAGCAAAGGAACCACGATTGCTGCGATCGTATGCCTGTGATTGTTTTCACTGTTCTATAACATAACAACACACATCTATGCTTTAAAGGAGAAAACAGACATATAGAGTTCACCCTTATTAAAGGTGATGAACATTTGTCTAGACATTAGGATATTGTAATTTATCTAAATTACAAACTGAGCCACTAAAAAGAGAACTGAAAAACTTTTTTTCAAAAAACAACTGGCTTGGAACACAATACAAATTTAAAAATAACTAATAGACATCATTCTAGAAGTCGGTTTCTCCAATTAGGTATTGTGTATTTGCATTCTATTTTTGCAAAAAAAAAAAACTTTTAGGAATGAAAAATCATGTCCCGAGTCTTCCCGCTGATTAGGCCCGTCCTAATCCTTACCGGACGGTTAGCTACTTATTGCTCAAGGTCTGCAGGCCGGACCTACAGTGGCCTGGAGTCGATTCCTGGCTCTAAATGTTGATGACGTGGCTGGGGCGTGAGATTTGTCTCTCCCTCACGCAACCCGCTATCTCCTTTTCCAGCATGACTGGTTAGCATTAGAAGGTTACTGTTTCCTATTCCCACTCTCTTTGGACCATGGTTTGAACCAGGGCCGAAAGTGAGAGATCGCCTTACGCCCAAGTGGGGCAGACCTCCACCGTATGTTCCACCGTGACCTCCAGGTGATCCTCACAGTGTCGACACCCCGACATTTCCACTCGCTTGATTCGATCCAGGAACCTCCCAAAATAACCGTGTCCAGTGAGAACCTGCGTCAGGCATAGGCATTGGATCTGCGGTAAGTCAAGATGCCGTGGTGCCTCCTTAGCCACTCCGCGAAGAGAGGATTTAACGCCACAACAATCCCCACGCAGGTTCATCCGTGGCCTTATGATTTGTTTATTAGCAAAGGGAATTCTAGATTCTTAATTTCTGAAGTGTGGAATAGAATGAATTCAATGGAAAGCGCAATTTTTTTTAGTTTATAATTATCCCGCTCTTATGTATGAAAAGAGGCCCTTTTCATACATGGAACGCATGGGCATTAATCACCATGGAATAACATCTACACATTATGACTTGAAAGCGCTTACTTTTAACAAATTCGTAACTTAATTCTTGAAGCCGTTAAGGTGAAAGATATTATAATGTGATATCAACCAAAAAAAAAAAAGTAAATACCAATCTCAAAAAAAGAACAAAAATATGTGGGATTTGAACTCGATGTAACCGATTCGCATGATCATGAATACAGCCCCTCCACTACAGCGCTCCTTGACATTTTAGGTAAAATTGACATTCTAATACAGCGTGTTTTCAATTTGAATTACTGCTTATCTTCTTTACAAACGGGCGTGATGATTTTCATGTCAAAGATAATAGCGAAAATGCATTTAGGTAATTATAAAAACTTGATAGGTCATCCCATTACAAACTTATTTCAATACCTCACTGCTCATTCCCCATAATATTTAGTGTGATGATTTGTAGCCAAAAACTTGAACCGATTCATAACAAACGTCTTTGGTGAATTTCAAGTAAAACTGTTCAGACCTTTTGGCGTAAAGCTAAAACAGATTTTTTTTCTTACAAACTTAAAATCATAATTTTTCACCCTAGGGCTAAAATCTTGAAAAACTGTGAAACACGTGTTTAATTATTTTCATGTTAGAGTGTCCCTACAAAATTTGAGTTTAATCGAATAAGAAATAAAACTTACTCCATACAAACTTTCAACCCTATTTTAATATACTTAGGGTCGGAATTTCCAAAAATCCTTTCTTATTACTTGTCTAGGACATAAAAGGTACCTCCTGTCCAAATTTCATTACTCTAGGTCCAGCCATTTCGGCTCCGCGTTGATGAGTCAGTCATTCAGTGTATGAGGTTGTCATTTTATATAATAGTATAGATAATATATTACATAGACAAATTAACGCCCAAAAGTATAATAAAACTTCATGCTAGATGTTACAGCAAGCTAGGCTCGAGCTAAAACCTCATTCGATTCCGTTGTAGTAGCTTAAATAAATTGGAAAAGAACGTTTTAGTGTGAGCACTGTGCCCGCGTTAAACTTGACCCAACAGGGGTCATTTTAAAGACAACATTTATGTAACAAAAAAATGGTTCTTTGGTTTCACGTATTTAGTGTATGAGCTTTCTTAGTAAAATAAAAAATATAATCGACAAAAAGGGCAATGCAAGCACTTTTATACCGCCTAAAAGCCTTTAATAGTTAACACAAAATTAAGGGGTGGGTATTCGAAAATAACAAGGCTTATTATTATTTGGAAACATATCCAGATGGTTATTTTAAACAATAAAAATAATTACACTAAAAACATTCAATATTTAGACATTATAGTAAATATTATTCATTCAATCATTGACTTATAATCAATGGTATTAATATCAATTATCATTGCATTCGGGATGTGGCGTGCTGTGTGGTTAGCATGACTAGGAGCGGCTGTCGGTCGCTAACAACCATGGATGGATGTTAGACTACTGGCTTTTCCCCGCGGTATAGATAATCGACTACCTAACAATAATAATGAATGCGCGACATTACATGATAGACACGCCTCAAGTCTGTCGGTGAAACCTACTTAAAACTTTCTTGGATATTTTCGTTCTATTATTTTTAGTGTACTGGGGGGTTAGACAAGTGGCAAAACGCTAACGCTAACGCTAACGCTCAATGTATGGGAATGACATTCGTTTACGACTAGCTATATGTCATTCCCATACATTGAGCGTTAGCGTTAGCGTTAGCGTTTTGCCACTTGTCTAACCCCCCTGATATAATTTGTCGTCTCGTGTCATGCAATTTCTGACTACTAACTCAAACTATACGTGCTTTTAGTTTAATACTAGCTGCTCCCCGCAACGTCGCTAGCGTTATACAAATTCAAGTACTTTTTATTTTATTGCGCGGAACTTTAAGTCTTTTACTATAATAATTTATTTTTGATATAAATAAGTACCGTATATATAATATAAAGTTGTTATGTTATTTTGACATTACAAGCTCTTCAATTTTATTTATTAGTTTAAGGAGATGGATATAAACAATAGGAACTTATTTTACTAGTACAGTATGTAACAATTTTAAATGTTTTTTTATGGTAAATCATCAACTCACTCCTCCTACTAGGGCTGAGCTCTGAGAAGAAGTGTCAGGTTCTTACTGACTAACACCCATCCATGTTCCTTCCTCCGCCCTTAGCGTTCCAGGGTGGTGGTAACTCTTTAGAACAATCCCGCAGCCCATTAAAGTTGTCTGTTGGGCTTCTGCGTGTTGGCTTCGGCCCCATGTTTGCCTCTCAAAGGTTCGGAACTCTGTGGCCCCGTGTATCACACATATTTTTGCTATTCTCGCTAAGTTTTTTTTTTATTTTCCGCCACATTTCGAAACAGTAAATTAAAACCTACCAGCTAATTTGTTTCTATCAGCCTTATTTAACACAGCTACTATGTGCTCTACGTGACTACAGTGACTATAGTGGTGTCTACGCCAGACGATCCACGTGTTTTTATTTTGTTTATACCCAATGTTTTAAAATTATACATTATCGGTAACAGATGCTCACAACACTTTGAAGCGCAACTGTGTAATTGAGACAGTCGGGGTGTCAACACTGTTTGTCATAATTGAGTCGCTAGATTGAGACAAGTCGAGTGGAAACAGAAGTTCTCTAAAGTTCAGAAACCTCGCAATCTAGAGAGAACTAGTTTGCTGGTCATTATTTTCGCCTAATTAATGTAAGCAACAATACGAATTACCGCAATTAATGGATTTATCCCAATTGACCACCTGCTCAACGGCCAACTTTGTTATCTAGCCTATCTCAAAAGCCTATACCCTCAATTTCAGGTCTCAACATGCACATCAACTTCTTGCCAAATCGAAATTGACAACAGTTTTGTGGAAATTGCAAATAAATTCCCGTCTCTTAGTACCGAAGTTCGTGAACGGGCGCTGTCAGTTGAGGCTGGTCTTCTCTAAATTGCCAAGAATTAGCATATAAGAATTGTTAAATATTAACATTTACATCGTTCTCACATAAAAAAAAACATTATTGATGTATATACGAACATTATAATGAACATTATATAGATGGCGCTGTGTGAAATTGTCCAAAGATATTTATTTATTATTTATTATTTATTTATTGTAGATCTGAACACTACACTACACTGTTCATTTCTAGAAAACTACTGAACCGATATTGATGAAACTTGCACTGTTTACCAAGTTGAAGTAAATGTGAGCCAAAGACAAGAACGACTTACAGCTACACTTCGGAATGGGACTATTATTTTTATTAAAATCCGACTTCCAAAAACACTTAAAAGGGAAAAATAAATTTATTTCACATGTCGACCAAGACATCGCTCTAGAAGTCGGAGTCTTGTAAGTTACTGTTGTTTGTATTTTGTCACAGACTTCTTGTTTTTTTTTGTTGTATTTTTTTTTATTTCTAGCTTTTCAGTGTCTCGATCTTATTATCTTATCAGTATTTATTTCAGGTTTAGGAACCTGAAAAAGTGGTGCACACCACTTTTTTTAGGTTGCAATAAACATTAATCACGAAATCATCTTAGTAGGTGGCGTATGCGCAGATAGAGATAAACCTTTATTTTTTAAATATTTAGAGAACGACTAAACCGATGTTTATAATATTTATATGGGACCACCTCTGAAGTATGAATTGGCATAGGTCTCGGAGAGATGTTGAAGCTATGCGAGGAGTATGCTGAAACACATGGCCTACTGTATAATGCTCAAAAGAGTGAATACATGGTCTTCAAGGCCGTCGGTAGATGTCCCAACCATTCACATAATATTACCTTGAATGGCATAAGCGTAAATCGTGTTGAGAAATTTAAATACCTGGGGCATTACATTACTGAGGGCCTTGAAGACAATGCAGACATAGAGAGGGAGTGCAGGTCTCTAGCGGTCAGAGGTAACATGCTGGCTCGCAGATTCTACAGGTGCTCTGACGAAGTTAAGATAACTCTTTTTAAAGCTTATTGTCAGAACATGTACACTGGGACTCTGTGGACCAGTCACACCAAAAGATCGCTGGATAACCTGCGCATCCAGTATAATAACGTCTTCAGGATGATGTTGGGGCTGCCTCGCTTCTGTAGTGCGTCAGGGATGTTTGCGCTTTATCGTACTGACGGCTTTCATGCCGTCTTGCGCAAGAAGACGGTATCCCTGATCTACAGGGTGCGTGGTAGCCGCAATGAAATCCTGAAGACGATAGCAAACAGGATCTCATCCTTACTATGAAGATCTTTAGTTAAGAGGGTGATTTAATATTCTTTTTATTTATTTTTTCTATTTCTTTTATATGGACTGTAAAAGGTTGTCTGAAATAAACAATATTTTATTTTATTTTATTTATTTATATGTTAGTCTCTGTGGGCATCAGGCTAATGTTGGGTCTACCGCGCTTCTGCAGCACATCAGGGATTTTTGCGGAAACAGGTACACCTGATTTTAACTCGCTTTTATATTCGCGAATAGCATCTCTGATGCGGCGAGGCTCCAAGAGTCTACTAGCCATTGTAGCCACCAGGTTGGACAGCCCAATAACGTGGCACTGGATGACGTCTCATGCGACATCATTTAAATTTGTTATTTTTTTGTTTGAGTCAAGAAGTTGGTGGTGTTATCCCCCGTGCCTGGAAGGATACACTAACCCGTCTTCTCCGACTGCTATCTTTATAGCAGTTTATTATATTTCCGTCAGGTGGATTTTTTAGAAACTCTTGACTTGTTACGTTAGTAAGCCCTGGGCTCTCACGATAAGAAGAATACAGGGATAATCGCTGGTTGTATGTCAACATTACATTTTATTAAAAGCCGTACTTCTTCTGCGTGATGACTTCGGTCCCATGTTCGCCTCCTAAAGGAATCTGTCCTAAGCATTAGAAAACTCATACTATACTATAGGTACTAACTAGGTATTTGACTATACTAAAATATATTCCATACTTGTAAAATCAAATTCATTAAAATCATCAAATCATTACCAGTGTATTTAGTTCGAATTGAAATTCAGTAAAGCAAGCGGTAACGACTCCGAGAAGTGAGTGGCCCGGTTGTACCTACATAGGTTCAAACCCAAGCACACTTGTTCTATATGTATAACTATTTACTTTGAAGCCCCCGACCCGCAGCACTGCGAGGACCAGCTGTACCTACCCTGCCAGCGGCGTGGTCACCAGCTGCACACAGCAGCTCTGACGACCAGCGAGCAGAACATTACACGCGGATGACGTAGCTACGTTTCAACCAATCAACTCAGCGTATCCCAATCCAAAGCAGTGGGCTTTACATACGTGTCTCCCAAGCCACTGCTTTACATACGTGTCTCCCAAGTGGCGCCACAATACCTGGCTGTCCTCGTCCACTCCATCACACCTTCGTCGTCGGTCCATTTAGTGAGAAGCGTGCTGCGCTTGCCGATACGCAGTCACTACCTACATAGTTAGCAAGTGGTAGTCCACTGCCACTTTAACTTAGCTACATCATCGATGACTGCAGTTCTTTTCCCAACTAGTTAATAAACTCTATAACTAAATAATTAACTAGTTTTCTATTTAGTGTTGTATCTCAGAAATGAAAGCTCAAAAATTTTGGTTCAGCATGACCTTTTATCTAATTTGGTCACAACAAACCAGACAATCATGCAAATCGGCTCGTAGGCACCTAAATGGAACTCTAAAGGACTTCATTAGGCGTAAAAATGTGTCGCAGCCGTCGGAGGCAGCGAGCGGGCACGGGCAGCGCGCTGCGTGCGCGAATTATGCAATTTCATTTCAATTTGCGACCGCAAAGACTCGGCGTGGAAGGCGCGGGCTGCGGGGTGCGGAGAGGGGCGGCGCGGGGGCCGGGGGGCGCGGTAGGGTGACACGGGAGGTGGCTATTAAGGCGGCTGCACACACGACGCGTCGCACTTTTCTCGCCACCCTCCGCGAGGCTCCGCGCGACATTACACCCTAGCACCACTACTTAGAATCGAATCGGCCACGAGGGCGTGTTGATTAAATTATTTCTCCATTATTTGATTCGCCACCTCTTTCAATATGGCGGCAAAAAAATAACTTGACGTAGGGAGCGCCACAATAACATGCTCTCACCCACCAGACGGAGAAAGGATTAATTAGCGAAAAGTCAATTGTGGCTAAGTAGGTAGGTACGCGCCACAACTGCATTCGCGCAATGCCGAGAATACGACCATGGGAATCTTTCATACCCTTTAAAAAACACATCATACCTGTTAACTCTACCAAGTCTGTATATTTTAGAAAGCGCTAAATTCTTAAAATTGCCCCCGGAACTATTTGCAAAGGCTCATGAAGTTTCCAAAAGTAACAGAATTAGAAATAGACTAGTCTTGCCTAAGACAACACTATATTGTAAGAGTCTCTATGCAATGTGTGCTCGAATATTTAATGCTGTAACTGAGTGTATTATAATCTTACCACTACATTATATGAAGTGTCTTAAGGTATGGTTAAAATATCTTCTACACAGTAGCCAAATTATGTAACAAAACGTTGATTAATTTCTAGCAACACGTAATGATTGAAGTTAATATTATATTTAATAAATTGTAAAAACATAATTACTTCTTTAACAGGCTTATTTGTTTATATTAAAAATTACACAACTTGACTTTATGTTTAACCTAAATATCACTGTACAAACTGACTAAACATAAATGTTTGCGTGTATAATTTACTAGTTTTAAAACCAAAACTGTAGTAACACTACGTTTTTTTATCTTCTTAATTTGTATGATTTTTTACGATATCAATACATAGATATAACAATAATTTATTACAATATACATATTAACTTCAATCATTACGTAAAACTACTTAGGCTAAAGATTTAAAACTATTACCTACTACGTCATGAATGCTAAAACATTAAATATAAAATAATTGTATTGACTTTTTGACTATTTAAGAGTCGTCAATTCCGGTAATGGTAATGAGCAATGTCTTCAGTGCTCTTTTAAACTTAATTAGTAGTAGTTCTCTTTAAGTAAATCGTTAAAATTTTGGATTATCGTGCAGTTAGAATTCCTTTTATACAGGACTAGCTTTACGTCCGCGGCTTCGCCCGCGTGGGCATTTTTCTTACACTTTGGGTTACTTTATTCAAGTTTTAGTAGGGATCCCTAGTTATTTCTAGAAATAAATATAGCCTATGTTACTCGTGGATAACGTAGCTTTCGAATGCTGAAAGAATTTTTTAAATCGGTCCAGTAGTTTTTGAGCCTATTCATTACAAACAAACAAAGTATTCCTCTTTATAATATTAGTGTAGATAATTCACGTCATGGAAATCGCCAATTTATTCGGGTCTAAAGTCAAAAGTCATTTATTTTACTTCCCGCAGACCACGAAATAAAGTACTTATAAAAAGTCACATTAGTTGCACGGTTCCAAATAGTGGTTCCCATGGAGAGGAACCGGCAAGAAACTCCATGGATACTCTTTTCAAAACTTGTGATTACAATAGTTTTCTGAGAAAATTATACTACATATTCTGTAATATGCTATTAAGGAATACAATACAATAAAATGAATTTTATATTGAATTGTGAAGAACTATCGTAGACCTAATATAATCTTGGTCGCCGGGCAAGCCACATGTACAGAGATGGACTAAAGCCACACATCCTTGTCATCAGTATAGTCTTTAATTTTATAGTAGGCGGACTCTTCCAATAAGGGTAGATTTGACAAAATTTTTGATTTTTTTATCGGTAAGTTCAGTTACTTTTACATATTTAGGTACCTACCTAGCTTGTTGTAAAAGCGAACACAATTCCCCAGAAAAGATTTATTAGATTTGTTCAATCGAAATTTCATATTACGGATGTCACTTTTTACTATTTATCGTTGCAAGTAGTCTTTAGACATTCACTTTCTTGCAATACAAATGCCCATTGATGTCAAGGTAATGAATTTCCCCATAGCAGAATTCCATGCCTTAGAACTGATCCCTCATATCCATGATGCGCTAATATCGCTGCCCTATCGAGAGAAAGAGGTAGTAGACATACCTACCGGTGTAATAAATAATTGCAAATATAAATATCTGACTACGTATACATACATACATACCTACATATTCTTGATGAGACGTTCGAAATTGTTACCTGTGACCGTTCGTATGTAGGTGTGTTAGTACAAAATTGTATGCCCCCAACTCTTCAACCTTAAGCCATCTGGATAATTGGAATCCCACTAGCTAAGTATACCTAAACAAATAGGATGTTTGTGAATTTAAATGTTAATGAACCCCACCTTAACTGCTGGCAGGGATTCCTTCCTTTAATACTCAAGCAGACAGTCTAATTGAGTACCCCTGAAATAAATACGATACTACAATACTTGCGTTTTCATGACAAAGTAATTGACATACAACCCGCGTTCTTGATGGGCTTCAAGTCACTATTAGTTATGATGAATACAAACATACCAGCGACAACGTGTACGAGCCGGTGCCGCGGCGAGACTGTGTCCGGCCGACGGCAGCTCGTCACTCTTGCGTCTAGGAGACGAACACGAGCTGGACAAGCGTCATGCTGAGACTGACAACGACACGATAGTGAGATTATGCAGGTCTCTATGAAACAAACCACAGCATTACACATCTTACAAATACTAAGGCCTTCTGCTGAGCCTTTCGTTTTTTAAAGATTTTCTTTCACTTTTGATTACCTATCCATCCCAAAGTTATACATAAATAATAATAATAATCAATATTAAGTCGAGGTCTAAGCCACTTCCTAAGCCCTCGGGCCTTGTTTTGAATTATTATATTTACAACTAGGTTTCCGCCAGCGGCTTCGCCCGCGATATTTTAGCCAATAGATACAAAAACTTGTCAAATTATATACTAAAATCTTCCTCTTGAATCATCGCACCAAAATCCGTTGCAAAGTTAAAGATCTAAGCATACATAGGGACAGACAGCGGGAAGTGACTTTGTTTTATACATAGTGATGGTTAATTGTTACGTGCAGCTATTCTAAAATAAATATTTGATCGATATAGGTAGAAGACTTAAATATAATTTAAATAGATAAATTAGTAGTCGCCCAGTTAGAGAACCTCAGCTATATTTCATTTATTTTTATGATATGTCGATATTACCTGTAGCAAAATGTTTGCTGTGCACTCCATCTCCACATAAACTTTAACTACGCCCAATTGCAGCGCCCCAACTAGCGCAACTGCTTACGAGAGTTAGGGTCAATTTATACTAGCACAGAGTCGAAACGCATCGAAGCGTCAAATTCTTTACAACTAAAGCGAAGCCGCACGAATGCGCGTGTATAAATTGACCTTTATGCATATTGCCCTGTTTGACAAATAAACTGATTGCATTTTCGAGTCTGGCCTGTCTGAATCCGCTAGTCACAAATATGTGGGTAGGTATGTTCAATGCATTTGTTCAATAAAGGCATACCTACTGATTTCTTATTCTTGTTCGTTGAAAACAGAAATAGGAACGACAATAGTAAATAATACAATAAGTCATGAGATATCCAAAACATTGAGCTAGGTATAATCCACTAATAGTTCCACTAAACGTTGTATTATCCCAATAAAAGAAAGTGACAGGCAGCGGGCATCAGCGAACAATCGAGCCGCCACACTCTGCGGTGAATGGCGCGGAAGAGGCGCGGGAGAGGCGCGGGCGGGGGCCTGTTTGGACAGCGGCACAATAGCGGCGGATACGAACGCGAAAACGAACCATTATAAGCGCGATAAAGGAACTTAAACATCTTTAAAAGCATTGAGTTGAGGTGTCGCGTCCCACCGCGCCCTAATGACGTAAATCGAGCCCGCACTCTTTTGTTTTGTTTCCGATAACCGTCGCAATCCGCTCCTTATTGGGTTACCGCCTTTAATCATTGACGCGCCGAGCTCTGTAACCGAGCTGTGCCCCTAACGACGCGCAATCAATACGCGCCCGCTCCCGCGCCCGCGCCGCTCTCACGCGATTGTGTAATCAATACTCCTTTGATTCAACCAAATAAAAAATATTAAGTAGTAATTGAATCCTACTCTGACAGCACAAACTAGATATCTTGCCTGCCTACTGACGGGTCGTTCGACAGGATAAATGAGAGCGGCTGAACGGTTTCTACTGATGTCACGTAAGAATAGGCACTGTGCTGTGCAGGTATAACATTTTATAAGTAGTCTCTATTGACCTGAGCTGGAAATTGACATTAGGTAAATTACTAATTAAGACTATCTAGTATTTAATCCTGGATATATATGGGTAGATATTATGTAGGTATATCAGCTGTTTCCCACGGTCTCACCCGCATCCTAAGCGAATTACTTGGCGTACCCGGATAAAAAATCCTATGTGTTAATCCAGGTCATAAACTACGAACCTATGTACCAAATTTTATCCAAATCCGTTCAATGGTTTTTCCGGGAAAGAGTAGCGCACCTCCAGGCATCCATACTCACAAACTTTCGCAATTATAATATTAGTAGGATTTTAGAAAAAACCTACATTTGTTTGATAACATGCACATGAGATAGACATTATTACGATAGGTACTAGGATTAAAAACAAACTAGCTCTACCACAGTTTAGATTATCTAAAGTACATTCATCTGTCATGGGATACTGTGTTAAATGTTATAATATAATACGGATAACATTCTAGAGCTTAATGAGAAAAAATAAAACTCACTAACACTCAACTAGAAAATTACATTCGAATTAATCATGCCTGAAAACATGCTGGTCCTGCTCCATAAGACTACCTTGTCGATATCAAATTGATTGCCAATATTAAAATCATAAATAAAATTAATAATTTATTCGTCTTTACTTTAAAACTAGCTTTCCGCCAGTGGCTTTGCAGCGTGGGCTATACGAATTCTAATTAAAAACCCCAGTTTCATACAAACTTTACCCCCTTTAGGGGTAAAATTACATTTACAATATTTTATTTTTGTTTCAAACTAAACGCATTTTTTATTCTTTTTTGTAAAAATATTTAAAAATGGAAATTATTTGTTAAAAGAGGAATAAACGAAATAATAATAACCATAGCCACCGGTAGCTTGGACCCTGTCCCCAACATCAGTGGATCCCCATTTTTAGGGTTCCGTAGTCTGACAAGGAATTTTCGCCATGTCCGTCTGTCTGTCTGTCTGTCCGCGGCATAGCTCCGAGGTTCTTGTTACTAGGAAGCTGAAATTTATTATGGATATGTATATTGATGACGCCGAGAAAGTAGTAAAAAATAATTTTGGATAATATTTTTTTAGGGTAGCACATGTAATGAACTTACAAGGAAAACTATCACGGCTAAGTAGGCTTAACCGGTTACAGAGTCATAGTCGACTAACTAAGACCTACTGCGCGTGACCCGACACGCACTTGGCCGGTTTTTTATATTTTTAAATGTTTTTTTTTTATAATCAAAATTTAAAAAAATATAAAATATGTGTAGTAAATACTAATAAATACAATTATATCTAGTAACAAGTGACTCATATAGGGGTTAGTAGCAGTGCCGGTTTTACCCCCATCAGCGCCCTGAGCGAGATTTTTGCGGCGCCCCCTAACTGCAATTTAAACCCATACACTAGCGCACCGAGGGTTCCAACATTTGGAAAGAATCGGCGTCGGCGTGATCAATACTGGGAAAGTTTTTAACCAGTGCGCATTTTTTTTGGTGGTTCGGTATCAGTAATTGAACACATTTCTATGTTTAGTAAGTAAAAGTAAGTAAGTAAGTAAAACGTAAGTAAAACATGGGCATAATCTTTTCGTAATAGCACTACACTGCCTAAGCATGCAAGAGCGAGCTCACAAGTACAATACGACTCAGCTGATATCTACACACAAGCCGACCGGCGAGTTTTAAACAAATTAAGTTCTTAAATGAATATTTTGCGCAAACGATAACTTTTTTTAAGTACTTAGACCTAATAAACTGAAAAATACGTGTTTGTTAAAAAGTGTTGAAGTTTATTTAGACAAAATTTGCGCACTGGTTAAAAAAATCTTGTATACATATCCATACCAAATTTCAGCTTTCTTGTACTAAAGAACGCTTAGCTATACCGTGGACAGACAGATAGACAGAAGGTCATGGCGAAACTTTAAGCGGGGTGTCCATTATAAATACCAAAAATAGTTCCCTGACTTTTCCCTGACCATTCTACCACATTTCCCTGATCCAATATTGTCGTCTTATGGAAAATATTATATTATTTTGTTTTTAACCAGAGTGTATACTTTGGACTATTTATGTTAAAAATTTAGACCATGTGCATAGGTAGGAAAAGATATATTATCTGTTTTTAGAGTTATAAACCATAAACAGTAAGCTAAGAGATCATCAGAGCAATATGAGTAAGAGCGCGAGCGAAGCGAGCGCGAATTTTTTTTTAGGAATATGAGCATCAATATTCTTAGGAATCATATTTGTATTTCATGACTCTTACATTTCCCTGAAAATCCGTGACCACCTATTGCGTCCCTGATTTTCCAAATAGTGGACACCCCGATTTTAAAAAGTTTTTCTAGTCGCCTACGGAACACTAAAAACTATAAATAATCAGGTGAGAAAATATCAGAGGAATAAGAGTTAGAGCGCGAGCGAAGCGAGCGCGAAATTTTTTAAGTAATAGGTATGAGCAACATAACGTCGGCGTCAGTGCAGGACCTTCTAAATGCAAAAAAAAACATGTTTTACAGTAGACAATAAAAACTTTTCTAAAAGCGATGTGATCAAATTAAACAACTTTTTTCAAAAAAAATTTTTTTTGCATTTAGAAGGTCCTGCACTGACGCCGACGATAATAATCCTTACTAATATTATAAATGCGAAAGTAACTATGTCTGCCTGTTTGTCGCGTTTTCACGCCAAAACTACTGAACCGGTTTAAATGAAATTTGGTACACAGATAGTCTAGAGCCTGAGAAAGGACATAGTCTACTTTTTACCCGGGTGCGCGAAGGGTGTGGTGACTCGGGATGTGGGTAAAACAGCTAGTAACAATATTATAATAATTGAATGCTTCGTTTTTAGGGGCCCCGTGACAATGGCGCCCCGAGTGCCCTTATGGTAAAGACGATACTGGAGGGGCACCAACAAGCCCATTCTCATTTGCCGAAAAATTGACGACAGTTTTTTTCTTGTCAACTTTTGCATTCTAATGTCAATAACGCAGAAAAACCCGAAATTGATAGACATTTGATAAAAAATTCAAGAAAACTTTTGCTAAGCAAACTATATGTATGAGGGTAAGTAGGCCTCAAAGAGTGAGAGGATATAAAAAGGGCGCCTGCGGCGCCCCTTCAGATCCGGCGCCCTGGGCGGTTGCCCCACCTCGCCCTACCCTAACGCCGCTACTGGTTAGTAGCAGTACAATATTTACTTATTGAATATGTTAATAATATAAAAAACCGGCCAAGTGCGAGTCGGACCCGCGCACTGAGGGTTCCGACCTTTGGAAAGAATATTATACGCCATAATGTCGCAATTATCTTTTTTTCCGAACGCATAATTAAGTTTGTTTTATGCAGATTACTTCAAAACTGCGATACTCAGAATCATAGTTTTATTTTTTTTGTAATATTTAGGTTAATGACTAGTAATCCTAATTATTTCACATTTTTCCCTTCTCAGACTTGGGAGATTAGGGAGATGGAACGATCTTTTTTTGTGCAGAAAATATATTAGAATTGCAAATCAATACCTTTCATATGATCCCCACATGACCTAGTAACTATATTTTGATATTTAAAACCATGCGTTCAATCAGTTTTAAAAGTTCTTAACAAATAGGTATTCATTAGGTGTAAAAACCTACCTACAAAAATAAAAACACAATTGGATTGTTTTTATACGCCTCATGTAACTTTCGGGATAATCGCTTTGCGACTTGTGATGTGAAAACCAAATTAGATCTTATTGTTGCAAGGATTAAATTGGCATCGGTATCAGAGTAGGCGTCGGTATCAATATTGGCGTCAGTATCAGTCCTGACGTCGGTATCAGTTTAGGCGTCGGCATCGGTATCAGTCTAGGCGTCGGCGTCGGCGGCGTTAAATAAAGACTTAATGTTATCCTAGGATATATTTTATGATTAATTATAGCTTAAGTTTTGACATAAACTTAGCTCTTTTGTAGTGACACCCGTTCAAATTAACAGACATAGAAAGACAGAGCCGCATATCTAAAAATTAAAAAAAAAGTCAATTACTATATTTCTTTACTCAAATTTCGAAATGTGCAGACACGTCAATTTTATTATATGCTCTATATATTATATTTTATAGTTTATATTATATGCTATATAATATATATATATATATTATATAATTTATTATTGGCATGGCAGGCCCATTTTCGCACCCCGGCGCCCTATATGATTAAGACAGCCCTGCTAATTTTGAATCATGTGGAACAATACCCATTGCCATCTTAGAGCCCAGTGAGTTTACCGGAACTTTAAGCTGCTTATCATTTAGGTACGACTCTATTGAGCCGAGCAATGAATTTTTAATGCTCCAGTTTAAGCGTGATTTACGCAATCGAACGCTCTTGAGCGGTCGCAAAATGTTCCAATCGAATCCGTGGACAGGCTTGGTCACCATGGTCTTTCCTGCATCAAGAGGGTAGATCGAATAGCACGGCACGCCAGCAATAATTACATCATCCGCATCCGCCGTGCTCTTGTCACCGCGTTGGTGCGTTGCGATCCAACGTGGCAACGTAGCCAGCATTTTAGACATGATTCCCGTTAACAGCGATGCGGATGAATATTTTGATGCCTATTTTTTTAAGTTTGTTATTATTCTTTTTTTTTATTGTAAATATGGTTAAGAATGTAAATAAATTATAAAAAAAACCGGCCAAGTGCGAGTCGGACTCGCGCACCGAGGGTTCCGACCATTGCAAAGAAAAAATACGCAATAAAGTCGCAATTATCTTGTTTTTTTCCGACCGCATAATTAAGTTTGTTTGTAGAGGAAAATTGCTGATTACTTAAAAACTACCTGCTAGATCTCGTTCAAACCAATTTTCAATGGAAGTTTGCATAGTAATCTACATCATATATTTTTTTTAGTTTTATCATTCTTTTATTTTAGAAGTTACAGGGGGGGGGACACACATTTTACCACTTTGGAAGTGCCTCTCGCGCAAACTATCCAGTTTAGAAAAAAATGATATTAGAAACCTCAATATCATTTTTAAAGACCTATCCATAGATACCCCACACGTATGGGTTTGATGAAAAAAAAATTTTTGAGTTTCAGTTCTAAGTATGGGGACCCCCAAAATTTATTGCTTTTTTTCTATTTTTGTGTCAAAATCTTAAAGCGGTTCACAAAATACATCTACTTACCAAATTTCAACAGTTTAGTTCTTATAGTTTCGGAAAAAAATGACTGTGACATACGGACGGACAGACAGACAGACAGACAGACAGACAGACAGACAGACATGACGAATCTATAAGGGTTCCGTTTTTGCCATTTGGCTACGGAACCCTAAAAAATGGTAAAAGGCTTCGAGCCATAAAGTTCCAAAAGCTTTTTCTTGTTTTTGCGTATACCCGGGTCGCCCAGACACTAAATAATAATTTAGAATTAAAGGGGTAGTTTTTAGTGGAAATGCGACATTAATTTGTTCCAGTCCGAACTTCGAATCACCTCATATAGTCCGACATGGCTATTTATGAACGTGGCTTACAGGGGAACTAACGCTAGCCACCATCTTGAAATTTAATGTAATTTTTAGTGATAATGATACCAATTAATGGAAATTTCCATTTTTTAAAGTAAATTATGACATGATAAATAGCAGTTTATTAATTGATCATTTAAGTTCAATAATAATCTTAAATTGGAAACAATAAAATGCAATATTTAAACATTTAACACGCATCTGGATGTTGGTAGGTGGCTGGCAAGCCAAAACCCTTCTGATTATTAAGTAGTCACCGCGATCGATGGATATCTACAACACCAGAGGCATCGCAGATCATCATTGTACTTTCTAAACTATTTCAAGCACAAAATCTAGTCTTATTGAATAGCGCTATATTTTTACTAATAGTTGGGTAAGAATTTTCCCTTGGCCGGTATCACCAAAATGACATTTCAAGATGGTGGCTAGCGTTAGTTCACCTGACAGCCACGTTCATAAATAGCCATGTCGGACTATAGAATAGGTTGTCGTCATTAGTGACGTTTTATCTACTGTCACACCGATCGTAGTCATGTGGATAAATGCAAAAATGATTTTAGGAGTTGTGGAACGCATCCGTAAACTGAACTGTCAAGTGTTCATCTTGACACGTGTCAACGATATGCATGTCAATGTCAAACTCATAAGGTGATTTTGTCAATTTATAATTTTATACCTCCTAACCTAATAGGTAAATCTTAAGTTTGTTTGAGAAATATCTTGCACCAGTAGAATAAATTAATAAAATGATGAATCTGTTACTCAACAAGTTGAATCCATCGCATTTATCACGCGGGTTCCACACCACTGCTTGCATGAATGAAGTGCGCCTACTGAGTCGCCTGAGAGTGGTCGATAACTCGGAAATCGGCAAGAGAGCCATGGCTGAAGGCAAGCCTCCTAAAGTTATCTGCGTTTATAATAAGAAACGTACGTAAACCCCAGGTTCACTTAACTCAAAATAATTTTGTAACCAAAAGAATTAAATTTAAAACTACTGAAGTCAATTAAGATTCTTTAATATTTATTGCTCAAGTAGGTTACAAATAATATTATACATATTTACATTAAACTTTAATTTATAACAGCTAAAAAATGTCAATGAAATAAATGTGGAAATGCTGCCAGCTCTTTGGGTACTCTCCCAATTGGCTGCGATGAAGACAATTTTTTTAACGCTCTTTAGTAGTTGAGTTTTTCATATTTTCAGAACATGTAAATGCAATATATATATCCTGACACATACGTCCCATGCACAACTGCACAAGTTTTAAGCTGATAAATACACTTGGCATATTTTAAAAGTTATAATGTATGTGTAAATATTAAAAACAAAACTAAATTAATGTGGTTCAGCCAACATGTGGTCACCCCTAATTTTAAGAATTTTATTTTTAGGCATCATAGTAGACAGGAATCTTAACTGAAGAGCACATGCAGCGTGACTAGCCTAAGGATTCACACTTCCACATATCACATCGCACCCCTGGTACAACACTTCACGAATTCGTCACTTATACAAAAAGCCTTTTTTCCAGGAGAAGTATTTTAAACTTTAGTACCTTATAAGTTGAGTACACTTACCGGTTAGGTGATATGGATAGGTTATATTCTGACGTGTTCTTTTAACATTAGGCATATACATTAGGCAGAATATACACCTTTACACCAAAAAAAGTGATGTGCACAGTATAAATACGAGAAACAAGCACAAACTGTGTGTACCTATTCACAGACTTCACAAGGTTCATGGGTCATTTATGGGGCTAGGTATACGCTTTTATAATAAACTTCCTTTATCTTTGTTAGAATTGCCATTTAACACATTTAAATTAAAAGTCAAATCTATCCTTTCCCAGAAGGCATATTACACCATTACAGATTATTTGAATGATAAAAGTAGTTGGTCGCTATGTTGAACGCAAGACAGCTTCATGAAGTTATCGTTATATTGACATTATTTTTATTATAATTATTGTTGTTGTTTATATTATGACATAGTACTTGCATTAATTGTTTCATAATGATTGTATTGCAATTATGTTTTGTGGCTTACTAGTGACTACAGCAGTAATTAGTTACTATTTTTGTTTGACTAGCAGCAAGTACGTCATGCTCCCCTAGCTGGTATGGCTTGCGGTAGCGTCGGGGATCGGGTTGCCCCCTTCCCTCAAAAATGGCGAAGGAGGTGATGGCTGGTCCTCACATTATACTCGTGAACGGGTGCTGCTTGCGGTGCCTGGTCGTCTTGCTGATACATTTGTTTTTGTTATAATAGTTCCTTATTTATTATTTATTAGCCTTACTGGAAAAGAAATACCGTAGTCCGAGTTTACCATGGTCGTGTTGTACATTTACAGTTACAACAAAATCTGCACATGTAGGTGGGTACGCCCTTTATTGTAACAAATGGAGGCTATAGATTAATTTATTTTTACATTTTACAATTAAATATTTCCTAATACTAGTTAAATGCTTGAGTATTTACTTGTTATAGGTATAAAGGTGTCTGCTAGCCAACATGTGGCAAAATTATTTACTACTAAAATTATTATGTTAAATATGATAACTACCTATTTTTTTTTTAAATTAATATTGTATAAACGGTTCTTCACCACTTCTTCCCAGCAAAAACACATAGGAAGTGGTGAAGGGCGGGCGTTTTGGTGGCTGTCTTTTGTAAATTTGACGTTCAAAAAGTGCTGATTTTCAGCCTAATTTGAATAAATGACTTTTGAATTTTAACTTATGACATTATCACATTAGTGCAGAGGTACTTTAGGCAACCTGTGAGATACTTAGCTCATTTTTAATAATTTTACATAAGTGACAGTGTTGCACCAGGGATGCGACATGCTTAATTATAAACTGACCAAACTAAAAAAAATATTTTGTGCCAATGATCACTTTCTTTACAAAGTGTTTTATAACTGAACAAAAAATAAATCATATTAATAGTGGAAATATTATTGTAGAAATAGTTTATGAACCGATTATTAATATAAAAATGAGATTTTGGAGAAATATTGTTCAAAATTATGCTTTTTTTAGGTGTTAAAAAGCAGTATCTTTATCAGAAAGAGCCTTTGCCCAGCCTTGGGACAAATAGGCTGATGTAGAGATGTGCAGGTTCTACACAAATCTTTGAAATATGAACCCTTAACCACCCCACCATATTGTACTATAAGCAATGCTAATGTATTTTAATTTATATATAATGTATGTTAATTTCTACCTTTTTACAATTTCAGATGTGGGTTATATTGGTGACAGAGTATTAGTAGCAATCAAGGGCCAAAAGAAGAAAGGCATCCTAGTGGGAATGAAACAGAAACAAGATGTAAAAGTGCCCAAGTTCGACAGTAACAATGTAGTGCTAATAGACGACAATGGAACTCCACTGGGCAATCGCATCCATGTACCTATCCCCACCATACTGAGGACCATACTCAAAGAAAAAACACACTCTAAGGGTGCAGACTACACTAAGTTATTAGCGATAGCAACGAGATTTGTATAGTTACTACTTTAATGATGTAGGTATATCGTAATTATTTGTAGGTAATAATAATGTATTGATAATTCCAATTCTATTTATTTTTTTAAATTGGGGGTATTGATGACACTTCCACTTAAGGCGAGGCCAAGCGACAGTCCTGTTGTAAGACGAGTCGCGTATTTTGAGTAGGTAATTTATGTTCAACTGAAAAATGAAACCGGTTAAGTCCAGACGGATGGATGTAACTTTTACTCAGTCGCTGTCCAACGTTTGCATGGGGTGCTTGTGTCGTGCTATGTCGACTCTCGCGCATTCTGTAACTAACTAATGACCGAAGCAAACGCTTGCTTCGGTCTCCTCCCTCACCCCGAGCGCAATTCGGTTGAAATAATGTGCGTTACTCAGCAGACAACTCATTTTGCGAACCCTACTGCGCGTGGACAAGCACTTGGCCGGTTTTTTTATATAAAGTCGGGTAAAAAAAGGATAGGCAGATGATAAAGAAAACAAGATCATTGAAATTTGAAAATTTAATAAACTTATGTTCAGTTTCATTTAGAGTAGACTTACTTAAGACACGCTACCTACCGATGGAGATGAGCAGACGACACGACATCAACATTTACAGTGTTACTCATAGTGATGTTCCTAGTTAGTGACAGCGGCGGGCGGCGAGCACAGCGGGTGGGCGTCACTGTGCCGTCAGTCGCGCAGCCGCACGGCAGAGCATCCTGACGTGTCGTGTCGATTACATTACACCTGCATGTTATTGCGTCAGTAATATTCAAGAGATCGCCACGAAACGTCACGACGTCGAGCGGCCGTGTGCAGCGCGCCGCTGCGCCTACATAAGGCTTTAGAATTCGTACCTACATTGCTAATGTAACATTCAACTTGATAAGCTAACACACCTAAGCACATTACACTTGTCTGTAGAATCACAAAATACAAACACTATAAACAAGGCAGATCGCGTGCTGACAGCCGCGCGAGTGCTCGGGCCCCTAGCCGCGAGCAGCCGCGCGGCCGGCGCCCGCGCGTCTAGTCGCCGCTCGCTAACGAGTAGGTAATCATATCGTCTGTATAATAATGCACAACAGCTGTGACTAGATATTAAGATTCACGTGCGATCACTGCTACTAAGGTATCATGAGGTGCCGCCGACGACTCGGTAACATGTAAAACGATTAATTATCTAATTAAACAACACACGCCTATAAGAACTATGCTAAATAATTAAAATTTTCATGATAGATATCTATGTATATTTCGACTGACCAGACAGTCAGTTTGGATTAACGAACAAACATTCCTAGGTACATACAATATATTACAAAGACCGGTATATAACACAATAAAGTTATTCGAATACATAAATATTTGTACATTCACTGTTCGTGGGACCGAGCTAGGCTGGTACAGGGAACACTGGCACATGAAGGACAAGTTCGGCACACGGGTACGGGTGTCACTTGAGGGCGGCGAGGACCTGTGGGAGGATGGGAGGGTACTTGAGCACTGGGAGGGAGAGGCCGAGGACTGCCAGAGGTGCCGCCTGCGACAACAACTATTTACTTAAATATATACGTATTACCTATTTCAAAAAAGATGCGCATGCTGTGTGCACCTTGTTCGCGAAACACGTCGTGTGCGGCTTGTGTCGGACTGTTAGTGTCGGTGTGTCGTGAACAAGCGAGACAGGCATGGCAGGCAGCGGGCGAGGCGGGAAGCCTAGCGCACGCTCATTGCTCTCGACTCTTACTACAGATACGTGTAAACAGCTAATGTCATAAAACTTTACTTGTATACAATTCGGATAAGGCGATAAGATCAGTGTATATAATTAGTACACGACGATTATTACGTGAGATGCATATCCACTGCAACTGTTGCTTACTGCTCACATAAAACAAAAATATGGAGTAGTCCAGTTGACATTATTTGCTGATTGATTCAAATATATTTGCTGGCTATAATTTTAGCTGACCAATTACATTTTTCTGTACACAAAATACGAATATTTTGCTACCATTTAAATGATAGCCTTTTTAATTCTATCAGCTTCAAAGCTTTATTAAACAACTTTCGATCATAAATTAATAATCCAACCAAAGATTATCACATATAATTATTGTAAGCATTAGTTATCAGTGGATAGCAATCTCTTGTGGTTTGAACATTATGAAACTATAGAGCGGATTAAATCTTAACGTTAAAATATCGTGTGCACTCGTGGCTCGAGCAGCACCCCGTGACGTCACACGTCACGACACGCTCATTTAATCACACAATAATTATGCACACTGCTTGTGTACTCACTCTGCTGACTGTAGCAATTATCCGATGACAGTGAATAAAAAAATACTTGATGTGGTTAAATAGCAAAATCTCAAAATATTTAACCAAAAAGCTAACATGTTTTTTTTTTATAATATTTACTGCTTACTCACAGGTTTTACAGGGTTATTGTTAATCTGTCGGTAATCCGTTAAAGGGTTATACCCAAAGGGAAGGTCAGTAGAAGAAAGTCTTGCCTTAACCGCTGGTTCGCGTGCGGGTAGTGCGGGTTCGAAACCCGGCAACTACCAATGTTGCTTTTCTAAAGTCACGCACTATAATATGTATATCTTGATACCACTGACTGAAACAAAACGTGAAGGCAAAAATTGCATGCATGCTTATGCCTAGTCTATATGAGGTTTATGCCCAGCAGTGCTACAATATACTTATAGGCTAATGATAATAATGGCGATGAATGTATCTTTATGGCTGTTTTACCTATGCGGCGTCATCCATTTAAGTTTAAAAAACGCCCCCTAACGGATTGCCGACGTATTACCAAGAACCTTGTCCATAGCCCAGCAGCGCCCGAGTGGCACCGCGCTGCGGGTGCTGTGTGACGTCACGGGCTCGTCCGCGCACTACTGCTAAGCTATGCCCGTTTAGCTTACAGCACTCTCCAGTAAAACCACAGCCAGCTGTGAATCCTCTACCCAACCACCGTGTGATGGACTCGCGAACTAAGTCCAAATAAAATACTAAATAACAAAATAAACTAAAATTACTGCAACAAAAAACTACAATAAAAAATCTACGTCCGATTCGACTACGATTAAGATCGTCTGATGATGTATAACTATAATATAATGTATGTATATCTTAAAGTTAAATAGAATTTTAAAATGTATTACGATAGATCTAGCGCGAGTGAGTCGCGCCGCTTGCCCCCGCCCGCGGGCCCGCTCGCGCCCGGCACGGCGCGGGTGCATTATCGGGGCTATAATTAACTCCAGCCAACTCGTTAACATTACGACCGCGTCCTTCGATAATTATGCGATTAATATTTATTAATAGCAAATACTATCCACATTGCAAACAAAACAATTGAACCCTCTTCACAGTTAAGGGCGGATTCGACCAAACTGGAATAAATTTTATTCTCGGCGTAGATCTCTTATTATTTGAGAATAAATCAATTTCACGTTTAACCAACGACAATTCGAGGAATAATGATTCTATTCGGGAATAATCACTATACCACCATTTTGCGTGGAATAAGAAGTTTATTCAAGGAATAATAAAATGGCGCCCTATTGACTAATGCTGTCATTTTAATTCACTGACATTTTAATTTTATTTTTTTTAATTTATTTAAAGGGCTTTGTCGCTTGGCAGTTACTTTTCTACGCTATAATACGACAAATTAGAGTTGACATGAGTAATGCTACTGCACCCTCCCGTTTGTAGAGCAATTTTTTTTGGCCGCGTATTACATTCGTTCACATTCACTTCGCTATTCGTGAGTAGCTTATCCAAGTAAAGCTATACGCCAGATTGCATGGAAAAACGACTAATGCTTTACTCGAGAATAAAATCGTGGTATATATTATTTTTCGCGTAGTTATTCTTGTATAAATTCAGGTTTGGTCGAATCTACCCTAAGTCATTCATTTGTGAGTAGACGCGTCCAGCTATGTATGACGTGACTAGATTGTATAACAATTTGACGAGAAGAAATGAGACGTGGGGAACTGTGTCACCGCATGTGTGACGACGAAAAACCTATAATTGTAAAATGAAAATCGCTATATTCGCCCAATGATGTTAATGCACCCAACGCGATGTCGACAGCGCAGTTCAGTCGCTACGTCCGCGTATGTCTTACGTACGTTAGTCTCCGTAGCAACTGTGTGTGACGTCACGCGGGGGGGGGGAGGCGCGACCGACTCGCAATTTAAATAGTGTTCTAGCTAGAGCGGAGAGGGAGAGGCGAGCGGCGCGTGACGTCACGCCGCCTACACGTCAACCACCATCTTCTTGTGTATGTCAGTGTTGCCCACCACGTTGCAGAACTCCTCGAACGATATCTTGCCGTCCTCGTCCTTGTCTGCGAACAGGATGGTCTTATCCACGATCTGCTGCAGCTGCGTGTCCTTGAGATTGTTGCCCACCATCATCTTCAGCACCTGCGGTTATAAAGTTGCGCGTTACAATGGTGGCGAACTGTTCACTGTCAACTGTTTGAACGTTCACATCAGCGGAAGAATACTTCACACCCTCTCTCCCTCCGTACGTCGACCAGCCACAAATTCAGAGGCGCCGAGCAGAGAGCCGCATCCCTCGCGCGACGCGATCTGGGAGCAGCGGCCGACACGCAACACATTTCACTAAACTAATAAAAACTATGCAGTAGACAGTACTGGTACCTGGAATAATTCCCCGTTGGAGATGAACCCGTCGTTGTCCATGTCGTAGATGCGGAAGGCGAACCTTAGCTTGGACAACTTGTCGCCCTTGACGCTGAACTGCGACACGCCCTGGATGAACTCCTTGAAGTCCACCTACAACACAGCACTGGTCAGCGCGGCGGCACTGGCGGCACACTCGCCGTCCGTGTACGTCCAGCCGCAGCCGCGTCTAAAGCGGCTCGTCAAAATGGAAATTGCCACAGATTTCACAAATCAAGGGACTTTACATCACATACATACGGATAACTATTTCTTTTGTTTTAATAATTCTAAGTTGGTCAACATCATCCCATTTCGGTATTATAATAACTCATTGTCAATAAATGACAATGAGTTTCTGATAAATAGTCAATAGCAGTATAGATTTGTACCAGGTTGATAAATGATCGCAATAAATGATTGCAAGCCTTATTGCCAATAAGGCTGCTCGTCATGGTAGCTGTTATCTGGCGCTATGTATCTGCTAATGTAGGTACACTTCAGCCCGACCTAACGGGGAAACCGACATTATGTTAAACTTATCGATTATTATCATTTGTAAATCAAATCGCCTAACCCGTGAAAGTACATGTTCGCGATTCTATGAATCTATTATGTGTCGAGTAGACCCACGATGTTAGGGATCACAAACTCCATCAATAGCTCGCTCGCATCTCACCAAGTCTAACCTACCTACATAAATATTGAGCTTGACTCATGGCTGACACGCAGGCGCATTCGTGTGCGCAGATGATAATGTTTTCCGAGCAAATTATCCTCCTTTGTTAGTGTAACTAAGTCCACCAACCGTTCAATGAATAGCTAAAAGGTGAAACCGTCCAGTTCAGGTAACGATGTCACAGTACTCACATGATCAATATGCGTATGTATTTCTCTGCTGAATGCAAATTTGAGAGCTCGAGATGTGATCAGACAATTTCAAATTGTGAAAATTATGTGTAACAGTTGAGTGCGAGCGACATTGTTCACATTTGGATAGTTAAAATTAATGTCCGTTTGGATTGAGGAGCCATTTTTTATTTTTCCACGAAACTTTACCCAGATTTAGTAGGTCCTGAGAAAATTTTGTAGGCCAAATCCTGGAATTTGTAGTAAAATATAAAAAAAGTCATATCAATGTAAAGGTGGCTCCTCAATCTAAACATTTGAACTGAGGAGCCACCTCGTAACTCCGAAAGTATTGAAGGTACATTTATGATTTTTTTGTATCATTTATTTAATTTTTTTTTGTAGGCTCTCTATTAAATTACTACAATTTAATAGAGAGCCTACAAAAAAAATTAAATTTAAAATTGGATTTTGTAGGGCTAATATAAAAAAAGATACAATACTTTTATTGTGGCTCCTCAATCCATACATAAGACCTATAATTTTACACGAAACTAATCGACGGATTTATACAAAACTTAAGTATCATTTAGTAGTAGTTGAGTTTGAATTTGTATTAAAGTAACAAAACAGTAGGACTGACAGTTTTAAAGAATTTAAGAATTTTAACTGGCTCCTCAATCCAAACGCTTCGCGTATAAATAATTGACTGTAGCTACCTGAGGTCACAACGGAATCGGATAAAAACTACGCCAATATTTAGTAGAAATTTCTACTAAATATTGGCGTACAAATCAACACTGTACATATTCGGTATCCGAAAATACAAGCTTTTTTCAATATTCCTTATGAACTCGCTATTAAGGGTGACCATGCTATGTGTAAACGAAAGTAGGACTACTTGTTTTAGAAAATTGATTCAATTTATTCTACCCAAACAAACTGATCTTCTGTACTTGATTGAAAATAACTCGACAGGCGACAACGCTTGCCGCGAGTGCCACGACGAAGTAGCCTCTGCCGTTCACAACTTGCCGTTCGTCTGTAAGAACCCTAAGACAAAAGTTGTGCATGCACAAGTTTGAGCGATGACAAATTTTTGCGCACTCTTTGTATGAAAGGGCTTAATCTAAGGATCTATAGCTAGATCATTGACTTTAACGGCCATTTTCAATATCCTATCTATACATACTTTGTGACTTTTATGTCAAAATTCTATCTCTAGTAAGGAAATCTTCGGATAGATAGGATATTGAAAATGGCCATAAATCTATTAATTGCTGACACATGTCATGTCATGTGGTCATGTGACGGGAAATAACCCCTTATCTCTATTTTTAACCGACTTCAAAAAGGAGGAGGTTCTCAATTCGATTGGTTTTTGTTTTTTTTTTCATATACAAATTTATAGTAGGTACCTGTACCTATACCTACCAGGAGTCAAGCGTCGCTGTCGACAGATTTATGTATTTAACCGTCTTCAAGTTTACCTTTTCTCTAACCATTCATCGAGAACAAAGCAGGCAATGGCAGAGAGCTGTAGGACACGCGCAAGGTGTGGCTGTGAAAAGTCTGAGCGCTTACCTCTCCGTTTCCATCGGCGTCGAATATGTCGATGACGCGCTGCACGAGCGGGTTCTGCTGCAGCTCGGGCAGCGACATGAACTCGTCGATGGACAGCGCACCCGAGTTGTCCAGGTCCAGCTTGCGGAACCGCTTGCCCAGGCGCCGGATCTCGTCGGCGTCGACTGTGACACACCAACACTTTCAGCGGAACGACCGGCAGGCCCAAGCGGCAGGCCCGCTGGCTACCTCTACGTACACTGCTCATCACCGCGTACTATCTCAGGCTGTGTCGCTAGGACCCTGTCTAAATCTAACGTTAAGCATTCTCTGTGACGCCTGTGTTACGTCGGTACAATTACAATGCACTAGCTAGACTATCATTCTCAAAACACCCAGATTTAATATTCAACCATTCATTACGCAGCCAACGTTCCAATAGCATACCTACCTGTCAGGTTACGGCTGCGGGAACAAAATGCTCTCAACGGCCTAAACTCACGTTTGGGCAGATGAAAGCACGAGTTCATAATCCGAATCTCACCCTCACACATGTAGTACCTCTATATCGAGATAACGAGACTAATAATACACTATCTATACTAAAATCGATTATTAGTCGCCGAGGCGCGGCCATATTTGACCTCGCCCTGCAGGTACTCTAGGCAAATCAAACGTGTAGCGTTTAAGGCATGCAACGCAACACGATTATGAAACAGATGCAATTACAAAATTATCATCTTCTACACATACCATTCAATAATTAGCCATATCATAAGTATTGGAAATGTCATAGCACGAACACCTACACATTTACTACGTACAATTGTAAGACTTCCAACATAAAACATTAACTGGGTAGGTTACCTACTCATAAATGTACATCACTTTGAAACTGATCATCCAATATATCTACATAGAATTCATTAAACCTACCGCCCACACTCTCTATCTGTGTGATGCCACTTGACAGGCTCTTTGCAGGATATCGTTTGTTTTGGGAATAGATAGAATATTGTAACGGTGTGTCCGACTCCTGCCCTATCGCATCGCGCGTCATCTTATAACATGCACACATTTACAATAACAAGGGGCGAAGAAAACGCCCGACCGACGCGCGATGGTCGCCGAGACCGCTCTCACTGTCTGTCAACCACAAAATCTCAACCGTTACAGGTAGCTACACCGCCATAATCATAGTAACGCTATTATTAAGGTGTCAATGTGTGTACTGGCAGGTACAGGAACATCAACAATGCAAATAACAATTACGTGAGCGCACACTCAATTTCTTAGGGTTCCGATCCGACTAAAAATGGTAAAAAGGAACCCTTACGGTTTCACTTTTAGGAACTACTAATGATATCGATTTGAAAAAGTTATAAAGTCCATACGTATCGCAAGTTAAAATTGGTGAAAAATATTGCTTACGGAAAAGTGGGGGTTTAAAATTTCAAAGTATAGTAAGTTTCAAAGTAGGTCGTTTGGGGTATGAAAGGGCTTGGCCCTTGGCTTTGTGTGTAAAAGCACAAAAACTGAAATTGGGTTTGATAGACAGCAATCTAAGTATTATGGAAAAATAAAACTATGATTTTCAGTTTTGAAGTACAGCAATTTTCCTTCACGAACAAACTGAATTATGCGGTAGTAAAAAGCAAGATAATTGCGACTTTATTGCGTATAATATCCTTCCGAGGATCGAAACCATCGGTGCGCCAGTCCGATTCGCACTTAGCCGGTTCTTATTTAAACTTATTTTATACAACTTTGTTGTTACTTGCATAGTTCTAGTCTATAAATAAATAAATAACATTGGTAACTGTTTTTGCATTTACTCGTTTAAATGGTATGTTTAAAGTACCTAATGCAGTATCTACTTCTTGCAGTAAATTTATATACCTACCTAAAACGTACATCGAATTCGTTCGTCGGCAACCAGGTGTAGTCACAGTTGTATAACAAACACACGGTGTGTCGCGCCGAGGTCACAGTGCACTAGTAAAGCGATGTACACATTGTATTTACATGACAACTATTTAGTAATGTGTGCCGTTACTCTGTGAATACCGTTATATTGTAAACAGTAGGTACCTATATTGTAAACAGTACATATATTGTCACCGTAAGACTGTGAGTATGTCATTCATATCATTGGTTTCGTGCAAGTAAAATATAAGCTGACAAAAACTGTGAATTGTACCAACTGTTTAGTCCAGTCAGCCGGCATAATCATTTGCAAAATGTCGTCTTACACTAATTGTAGGTTTGCGTATTCGTGCGAATGTGAGTGGCATTAGAATATTACCTATTCATTTTCGTTAGCTTATAATCATCCCGTGTGAAACTGTGAACTTTTTACATACCTGCGACTCCTGCGAGGAGCATATTTTTTTTTTGTTTTTGGTTTGACTGGAAGCCGACCCCAACATACCTAGTTGAGAAAAGGCTCATCATCATCTAGCCTAGCATGATGAGGATGAGGAACGTAATTCTTAGTAGGAACATAACTCTCAGCTCTACCCTAACTTTTTACTAATATGACATTTTGTCCTTGACAATCCAGGATAGGTTAACTTAACTTTTCCTGACCTCCTATTACTTCCCTGAATTTTCTATGACTTTCCCTGATTTTCCAGATAGTGGACACTTTTTTTTTCGCATGGGAAATCATCAAATGACCCCTCCCGCCGTGGGTGGGGCGGGAGGGAGTGTCAGACTCTTGCTGACTAAAACCCATCCATGTTCTTTCCTCAGCCCTTTGTATTCCGGGGGCGCGGTATCTCTAAGGATCTCTTGAAAATGGTGGCAAATTTAAAAATCTTAGTTACAATAATTTTTTACACGGAAAGTATGCCGCATACATATGATTAAATAGTTTTTTGTTTAGGTATATTAATATTTTTATGTGTGTGTTTTTTATTTGCTGCTTTCTAAAAGGATTTGGGCTACACAAATAACAAATTAATACAGGGGAATTCCCCACAAGCGACTAGAAGTTAAATACGGAAATTTCTCTGTATTTTACAAAATGAGTTGCTATATATAAATAATTGTTGCAACCTATTTTATTTAGATTCCAAAGGTGGAATTTTTTTTCGCGAGGTCAATAAGGTTTGCTTATTAGGCATTGCCCCGCATAGGCCCGGTAGGTCATGTAATCATCAAAAAAAGTATGGTCTTTATTTTTGAGAAAATTGTACATGAACAATAAATGATTATAATTAATAACACATTATAGCCGAATATTATGACAAGTATAGGTACAAAAGTAAATATATTTCAAAAATAATCGATTACGTAGGTATGCGTATCCATAAAAGCAAATCAACCCAACTAAGAGAACGTACTACGTGACCTATTTTTTAAGACTTTTTTTAACCCCTCCCTCCCCTCGGTGACCAATCGTAGTACATGCCAAGACCCCTCGTCCCTAATGTTTTTAAGTAATATTGACAAGTATGATTTTTATTGATCATTTCGCAGGCAGAAAGTGTAACAAATGAAAATAATTTGACTAATATTTGTTTTTACGAATATGGCGTTTATTGCATAAGACTGCATGCATGCTTATAAAAAAATACTAGAAGGTATATTAAACATTACGAGGAAGAAAAACTTATTTATGAATATGGGTAAAAAAGCGCAAAATTTATTTCGGCGAAATCGACTACGTAACAAAAATTTGTATTTTGAAGACCTACCTCCCCCCCCTAAACGCGTCACGTAGTATGGGTACGTTCCCTAAGCCGAAAAGACGTTACGACTGAACGATCTGCCACCAAATCGACAATCAGGGACAGACATTTTCGTTCACAATTTTACGGTTTGACACGGAACAATTATAAGTTACCGACATTAAGCTATTATTACTACGAAGTAATAATAGCTCAATGGTTACCGAAAATTTATTTGTTCACAATTTTTTGTGACGTCGTACTTATGGTGATCAATATAATTTACTATATTTCGGACGATTAACATCTAACACGTTAGATTATAAACTAACGGTATCTAGTCTTACGGTGATATACACCACCGCACAACCCGTCAACACAACCCGGCGACTGTTTCGACTTCTTCGGCGACCTCATAAATGATAAGAAAATTCTATTAAATAAGGTCGCCGGCGCTTTAAGGTACCTGCTAGTACTTGTCCTTTTCAACATCGTTTGAAAATGGTTTTATACTCAAGAGCTAGCACCCGAAGATGGATTCGCAAAGTGCCATGTCGGCAGTCCTCGTGTCTGTGTGACACTGACAACGCCCACACAAGGCACGATTCCGGCGAGCGGGAGTTGTCTCCCAGAACACACAACATTGACTAGTACAAGCCACGAACAATGCCAGCACATTTTATGACAATGCATACAGAGTAAACTGAGCGTTAAATCGCTAATAGTTTAGCAATCTGCGACCAAGCAATAGACAAAAGGTCGCTGAACACGTAGCGAAGCGAAGCAGGCCGTTGGCCAGGTGTACATGTAGCGAGGCAGGCTGCACAGTGACTGGTAGTTTGAGCGGGCGATTTCGCTCTCGTCCTTTCGAAACTCGATTGTGTGCTGTTCAACTTGCCTTGCTACATGTATTACAGGCCTCATCGATTTTTTTCATCCACAAGTCACTAAGTAGAAAATGATTGATTTTATTGCAGTATAAGTATCAGAATGAGTAATTTATTGATTAAATTTAAATATAGCTGGACAATGGACTGTGACTTGTGGAAGTGATTATGTACATGTCTGACCTCTCTCCTGCTTACATCAAGTCCTTGCACCTGAGTGGTGCTGAGTAGCATTCTAACATCCAGAGCTCAAAAATATCTAACTAGAGGCTGGCTGTGACGCGGATGCACTAACAAAACATAACTATGGATCTCACGTAGAAACTCATCCAGAACAATTTTTAACATAATTGCTTTACATTACAGTGATAGAACATTACGCAAAATAAACAGCACATTTCAGTTTAATATTATATTCTTTACTCATAGGAAGCTGAAAAAGATATAAATAATAAATATAAAATATAAATTGTGGAGCAAAATATAATATAATGAAAAGGATTTTTTAAAATATTTATTAGACTTTAATCTTAACTTATTTATAACTGGATCATTCTACAAAAAAAAATGCTACTACAAAGTGGACTGTAAAAAGCCTTGAAACAATTCAGTTGACAGTGAATGTTCAGGCCAGAGGACCGTGGTCTGTGTCAGTGGCTCCATTCAACTTCCAATCAATAAAACACAAAAATTGTTCTGGACGCTAAAGTGTGTGCGTGCGGTACTCTAACATGTAGATGAACATCGGAGGCGAGTGACACTACGACACTCACAGTTCTCCACCTTAAAATCAATGCAGTTTACACGCGCTGAAAACAAACCTCTTGTTATGCTTTATTTGCACACCCTACATGGTAGTGGTACAGTAGTCAGGACACTAGTGGTCCCCTTGCTGGCAGGGTGAGCACATGTTATGTGGTGTTAGCCACACAGACATATTAGTATACATAGAAAGCATCTCATCCATTACTATGATTCTGGTGGAACGGATCATAATATAAGTACTTGTAGTTATTATATGATTTTATATTCAAATAGATTGTTATTGTCAAATAATATTTCAGCTACTTATAAATATCTCTAAAACACTTGAGGCAAGAACTAAGCAGTTAATAATGTATCATAGTGTTAAATGAAAATATAAAGTTTAGAACCAGAAAGAAGATATCACAGAAATACAGCAGGTGCAATACTCACAGTTTGAACATAGTTCCATGGGAATAGAATTCTCGTTACCCTGGAAGATAAAATATAGGCACTGGGTTACTGCCTTGCTAGATTTTTCTATTAACACGCTCTTACAAACTTAGGACCAAAACAAGTTTTCAAAGTGATAAATATTTATTATTAATGAGAGTATCCCAAGTGTTGGCCAGTCAAGCTCCCGCTTAGGCTTAGGCATGCATGCACCGGTCGGTCTCATTCTCGACAACTGGAGGGCCTCCGTCCGTCCCAACAACTTCTACCTATCGTCTTCTCAACGTTACGCACGCTTCATAAAATTACATGTACTAACCATTTTGCTGGTACTTAAATAAGCTCTGTATTATTATCGAACAACAAACCGATAATACTATCGAAATCTTTCACAAATTAGAATCAGTCGCAAATGAAATCTCACTACACCTTCACACCATCGATCTAAATAAACGCACAGATAATAAATGTTTTATTTTATATATAAACTGTATTAGACAGCGAGCACAGCAGAATAAGTATAGCTTGGCAAAAAAGAGTAGAGTAGAAATGAATAGGGGCGCCACTTTACCGTTCGTGTGGCAACCCGCTGCGACCGTATAGCGTACCAGCCTATCGTCTTGATACTAAGCTGTATTTTACTATGTACTTTGATTTATGATTAATTAAAATCACTAAGTATTATAAAATGTAATAACAATGTATTCACGTCATGTAACTGAATACAAATTACTTATGCACTAATAATGTAAGCACTCCTGTGTTTACAACATTTTTTTGGGTATAAAAAGAGACTTATGAATATAGCATTATTATAATGGATTCCAATAAATATTCCTCTAAATATTCCACGCCCTCCACATCCATGTCTTGGAGCTATTCATCATTCAGATGAGTTTGTGGCTAGAGCTAGCCACATCAATCACACTCAGATTCAAAGGCACTGCGCTATCATGTTGTTGTTTTTTTTTTTTTTTTTTTTTTATGGCAAACGAGTCTTTTCCGACTACCTGCCAATGTCAAGTGAACACGGAAGGGACTTTTCGGTTTTCCGTGTCCGTTGTTAGTAACTGGAAAGGGACAGACACATTTTGTTAGTAATCAAGTGTTAAAGCTACAAACATAATATACACATGTAAGAAAGTTATTTTAGACTGGACACAAATAGAGAAGAAATAAATAAAAACCAAGATGAACCAGACTAACTAAGCAGGATTAGGGTAAAGGGATAAGGAGTTATAATCTAATGTTGTTTTCATTAATAAACTGACATAACATTCCTACGATCTTTGGAGAGAAGTGGGTTAGAAGAGATCGAAAATTAATGGGAAGGGGAATTTTGAATTTAGGTAATTTACTATACAAATCAAACGAATTACGGTTTTTAGGGCAAGAAAAGAATATATGGTCCAGTGATCCCTCATCAAGTCCGCACTCGCAGATAGAATTGTCTCGGATGCGAATCTTGTGAAGGAACACTGGGCTACAACAATGACCTAACCTTAATCTGCTTATAGTAGACAGGGTTTTTTTACTAATTTTTTGGAACCTTGAAAACCATGGTTTTAGTTGTATGTCCTCCTGAGTACTGGCATAGACAAAACCCTTAGCACTAGATATTTCCTTCCAGTCTCTGTCCCATAGACACGCCATCTTTGATTTGGCGCTATTAGTCAGATCGTAAGGTTGGATTATATAATGCTTCGTGTCAACAATACCCGAGGTTACAAATTTAGCAAGGGAATCGGCACACTCATTGCCCGGAATTCCTACGTGGCTGGGTATCCAGACCAGGACTACTTTACTGTTCTTACTATGAAGATTAAACAAAAGGTTTCTAATTTTGATAATATTTTCATTGAGGAGCCCCCCGCCTAGCGGATTTTTCATAATGGCTTGGATGCTGCTACGGGAGTCAGAGAAAATAGCCGAATTTTTAATATTGTGAGACTCTATGAATTGTATGGCTTCTAGAATCGCAATACATTCCCCCGTGAAAACGGAAGATTCCGGAGGACACTGGAACTGAATTGCGATTCGAGAGTTTTGGTAATACACCGCTACACCCGTTTTTCCTGATGTTGTAATTTTTGAAGCGTCTGTATAAAAGTAGTGCCAGCCGTCCCAGTGATGTTGAATTGCACGGGAAAAAATTGCTTTAGCATCTTGAGATGTTTTGGAGATTCCCAGTCCCAAAACTACATCAGGCTTATAATGTATAATTTCGAACCTGGATGAGTATACCGGTAGAGATGGAAACCGAGAAACTGGAGCATGGAGGTTGATTAGTTCTCTGTACCTACTGATCAAAGGTGGACATGTTTTATTGTGCCAGTAAGTACTATTCATATTAAAATTTTGATTTAGTCCTTCTAGGATGGGGATTAGAGGATGGGATGATATGGGAAAAACTTTGGATAGGAATCGATCAGCCAAATACTGTCTTCTGAGTTTAAGGGGAGGGTCTGCACATTCCGCTTGTAGGGCTTTTACCGGAGAGGATTTCATTGCACCAATTATTATCCTAAGGCATCTTGCTTGAATGGAGTCCAGTTTATAAAGGGCTGTCTTATTGCAAGGCTCAAGGACAAAGCTACAGTAGTCCATTACACTTCTAATTAATGCGTTATATACCATTTTCAGAGTAAAAGGATGAGCCCCCCACCAGACGCCTGCCAGGGTCTTAAGGATGGAGATTCGTTTTTCACATTTTTTAACAATGTGGTTGATGTGGTCTACACCAGAAAGCTTGGAATCTAGTGTGACACCAAGAAACCTAGCCTTGGAGCTGATGGATATAGGTTGGTTCTCTATACATATGCTAACTTGGGGTATAGAACGTTTACGGGTGAAGACAACTGCCATACTTTTAGGAACGCTAAGGGATAAACCATGTTTGAGAAGCCATTGGTTTAGGGAATTAAGGGAAATATTGAGGGATTGGGTAGAATCAGGGATGGATAAGCCACAGACATAGAGTGCAATATCATCTGCATACTGTAGGATTTTACAATTATAGTTGAGACAAGTGTGTAAGTCAGCTGTATAAATATTGAAAAGAATGGGGCTTAGCACCGAGCCCTGTGGTAGGCCTCTCCATACAGTTCTCTGGTCAGAGCTTAGCTTATGTGTCCTCAGTTGTAATGGGCGTGATGTAAGCATGTTATTAATCAGTTGTGTGATCTTTCCAGGGATCCTCAGCTCATGCATTTTTTGCCTGAGGACTGAAAGAAGGACACAATCATATGCAGATGAAACATCAAGGAAAGCAGCGACAACTGCCTCACCCTTACTGAAAGCCAGCCTTACATCTGAGTACAAGATACTAACGCTGTCAGCAGTGCCAAGCCCCTTTCTGAAGCCAAATTGTGATTTGGGAAGGAGTTGTCTATTTTCAACTATCCACTCCAGTCGATTTTTAATAAGATGTTCCAACAGTTTGAGTAGTATGGATGATAAAGCAATAGGTCTGTAGCTGTTGTGGTCCTCAGGATTCTTACCAGGCTTCAATATGGGAATGATGACTTGGACTTTCCACTCAGGAGGAACATAACCGGAGTTAAGACAGAAATTGGCCAAATCCAGGAAGTATTGGTGGCATTTTTCGTTGGCTTTAGATAAGAATGAGTAAGTGTAAATACGAGAAAAGATAAATAAGAGTAAATACGAGCCCTCTCATAAATTCATAATACTCCTTTTCTATTTTGTTAACATGCTGGCATGAATTCTTTTGAACTCTTACTCGGTTATAGATTGAAATGCACAGGTGCTTCCTACAAAGATAAAAAAAATGATTAAACCTCTATCAATATTAAACGTAAAAAGTTTACGGTACCTATCTATTTTGTTTTTGTGATTTTTAAATGCTAGTTATAACAAGTATTATATTATCTTGTGATCACACTCATAGATAAAGTTATATAGAAATCGAATTTACATATTGCAGAGTATCAAGACTCAAGCCACTCAAGTATCAATAGTAATCTAGTCGCGCTATACCAAAGTGTCAAAGCCAAAACGTAAACATAACCTATATGCTCGATGTTTATTGTTCAAAATTTCACTTATTTCGTATTCAAGCAATTCAAAACAAAATAGAGATCATAAATTAACACTTGATACAACTAAATACAACAAAACAAACTCTTACATACCTGTCATTATGGCGGTACTTTGGTAAATATCGTCGAGATCGGAAAGAAGAGTTTAAGCCTCTTGTTCGACCAGATATCGCCAATAAACATTATAAATTGTTTCCTTGCTAGTACTCCGAATGGTTTTATTTATTATAACGTGGTTTTATTAACGTTTTGATGGTCGAAATAAAAAAATAAGTAACTCGCGAACTTTGTTTACATCGAACGACACAGAACGACATTAATTGCCAGGGGCTGCCAGCAATAAAAAAAATTAGTTCCGTTTCTAGACTTTTTTGCCAAGCTGTAACTTATTATTTCGTTTATTTATTTATACACATATTAATTGCATTTTTAAATATTAAACAAAATATAAAAAAAAAAAACATAAAAAATAAATAAAAATAATAATATTTAACTTTATTATTATTAATACTGAACCTCAGCTTATATGTGTGGTAATATACTGTTAGTATAAGTGGTTATTTAATAAATAAAATATTTGAGCTCCCTTATTAAACTGTACTACAGTAAGGTACCTTCCTCTTATTACGCTTCCCTTGTTTAGGGTTTAGGAACCCAGATTTAGTACCCATAGTAACACTTTTTAATAAGAACTCTCTTCATTTTTTTTTGACCTCTTGCAGGGTGCTTCTAACAGCATTCGACCTGCTTAACCGGAAAATGTGGCGAGGTCCTAATTTAATTAATTAAATTAAGGCCTCCAGTCAAGACTCAAAAGTAAGTGACAGCGCGCTAAGGGCTCCCGCTAGCAGAGATGCCAGATCGTCCCAAAAGGGACGATTTTTGTCCGTTTAGACATGTTTACGTCCCTTCGATGTCCGGTCATATATTCCGTCCTTTTTTCGTCCCTTTTCAAAAAGCCACTACATTAATTTACTTTCTTATTACAAAAATAACAAAACGCTGTTTTAAAAATTACAACAATGCGTAAAACTTGTAAACATGAAACGCACGGTGTGAATGCAACCACAGATTACATACACTACAGATGTGATAGTTTTCACTTTTTGCTTAGTTTCCAAATGGTCCGTTTAGGCACTGCAGTCGCAATCTTGAGATGACAGTTTTAACTATATAAACGTAATCTGAATATGTGGCATTATTGATATAATCTATCTAGCTAGTCCCTAGTTGTCCTCCCCAGTGACGCCCTAAGCCGTGGTTCGTTTCCCACATTAAATTAGGAATATCTCTGCTTAGCAAAACCTACAGAACCTCTCGCCAGATGTTATTGCTTGCAAAATCACAGCAAATCTTTTGATTAGCTCTTCATCCAGCCCGGTAATAGCTGCAGTTTTATTGGGAAATTAAAAAAAAAAATGTTGTTTTCCGTTTTTGGTATTTTGGTTGTACGAAAAGTATTAAAACTCATTTTTTGTTCCTAAATATCGAGCTAATAGTTGTTTAAGTATGGGTGTACTATATACCTCTGCCTACTCCTTCGGGGATATAGGGGTGATGCTATTTTATGTTACGACTTTTTCCTCAACTTCGAGGATTTCAAAAAAAATCGGCAGCGATAACCATAAACCAGAGATGCCAAAAAAACATAAATAATTAGTACTATAACTACCTGTAAGGATATTACGGTTTTTCTTGCCGCTTAAGAGATAATTAGATTTTTAGGGTTCCGTAGTCCGACAAGGAACCCTTATAGTTTCGCCATGTCCGTCTGTCTGTCTGTCCGCGGCATAGCTCCGAGGTTCTTGTTACCAGGAAGCTGAAATTTGATATGGATATGTATATTGATCACGCCGAGAAAGTGGTAAAATATTTTTTTTTTTAATATTTTTTTTGATGGTAGCTCCCAAACACGTAAAGTGGGGATGAATTTTTTTTTTCTCGCAAACCCCTTTCTGTGGGGTATCGTTAGATAGGTCTTTCAAAAATATTATGGGTGTGTGAAGACCATTTTTTGGTTAAGCGAGCTATTAGCGAAATATCTAGCTTTTCAGTGCAAATTTTTGTTCGATACGAGCATCCCCCCCCTCTAACTTTTGAATGGCTATACCTAGAAATGTGAAAAAATTCACAGACGTAGCACATGTAATGAACTTACAAGGAAAACGGTCACGGATCACGGTTAAGTAGGCTTAACCGGTTACAGAGTTATAGTCGACTAACTAAGACTTACTACGGAACCCTACTGCGCGTGGCCCGACACGCACTTGGCCGGTTTTCTATATTCTAACAACTAATAGAAGCAATATCCAGCAAAAAATCTAGCACAAACTTGCAAATTGAAATCTCTACGTCTATGAAAGCCGATTTTCAGCCCACCGTGTGTCGTTTGTTTTACTATTTGCAAATGCAAGCGTGAAAAGACTTTACAGTAAACCGAAAAAGATCAAGATGGAAAGCGGAACCCGCCTCAACACCAATACTTTAGTATCATTCAATCGTAAATTCGTAACAAATTAGTATTTCTCCAGCCGTCCTTTTTGTCCAAAAATCGTCCTATATCAGGTAGTGAATCGTCCGAAAGTCGACGAAGGTACTGGCAACACTGCCCGCTAGTGGGGAACGAACCTCGGCTTAGGGCGTCACTGGGGAGGACAACTAGGGACTAGCTGGATCATAACAATATTATTATTAGGGGACTTTTTATGCTACTGGCTCAGCGCGCGGGCTGGCTCATCGAGCAAGGGTCGGGGGAAAAGAACTCTCTGTAAGACATAGGTACTCTTTATAAGGTAGCGACAGTAGATTGATTGACATTGACTGTCGTAGACTGCCCAGCTGCCTGTCTGTAATGTCAATGTCAAAGTCCCCCGCTCCCCGCTTTCTTCCCCGCATACCTTCTCTTTAAGAAGTTTCAACCATGGCGGCCGGGGTAGGTTATCACTAATCGTGAAAAATCTGGATAATCAAAACATTATTATGTTAGTTACCTTCAAAGAAATACAATTCAGTACCATATTAATGTGCGATATCTTTATTTTTATAGGTACTTTACACCTATCCAGAAAACTTCCGTGCTTACAAGGCGTTGATCGCCGCACAGTACTCCGGAGCCGATGTGAAAGTGGCTCCTAACTTTGTGTTCGGTGAAACTAACAAGTCAGCTGAATTCTTGAAAAAATTCCCAGCGGGAAAAGTGAGTGCTATTCTGATGATATTGGTGATCATTGCCGGTGGAATCTGCGTTCATATTTTGTGAGGGTGACGTGTTAATTTCGTGTTTCGTTGTAGGTGCCAGCTTACGAAAGCGCTGACGGAAAGGTTCTGCTCTCTGAGAGCAATGCCATCGCCTACTATGGTAAGTTTGCGCCATCAAATGATGTAATTCATCTCAAACAGCTGCTCGATTATAACCTACAAGTTGTTGTGCAGTCTGGATTCCTCGGAAGAATATCAGTTGTGTGGGCAAATGGCCGAATAGTAATAATTCAATTTAATTGATTGGTACACATGCTATGGTGGCAGCGAAACACCAAAATGTCTGTGAGAACTTGAGAAGCTTATGTATTCACAGAACGGTTAGGACTTGGGGTACCTACTGTTCAAGTTCTAGATATGTAATAATTGCATTTTATCTGTGGGTGACTGTGAGTTGGCTTCCTTTTCGTCTAAACCTCATAACAATATCATCATCTGCCTGCTCTTATCCCGATTATGTCGGCGCAGCATGTCTTCTTCCATACTTCTCTATCTGACGTCTTCTCGCTAGTAACATCCTTTCAAGCCATATCATCATTCACACAATCCATTCATGGTTTCTTTGGTCTTCCTCTACCTCTATAGCCATCCACATTCATGCTTGTTCCTCATTCCTCTGCATAACATGCCATGCACTGTGACAAAGTTAATATACCTCATTACAATAGTTTTAATCATTTGGTACTTGACACATACTCTGTTTGTTTCTACTTCCTTTTTTTATTCCATATTTTTTAATAATGATAATTTTGGTTTGTTCTGACATATAATATCTGAAATTTTGTGCTTTATCTACCAGAAAATACATATTGAGGGGTAACGGGCTATTTGGTTTAAGCGAAATTTTTTGGTGATATTGAGTTATATATATATTTGGAATCAGCAAAAAGCCCCTTGATATTAAGATTTGAAAAGTCCAGTGGTTTCTACTCCATTCAAGCTCTGTTAAACAAATAATTTTCCATCTATGAATTTAATAATGTAATTGCCTTCCATTGAAAATGCATAAAGTAAAAATAAATAATGTAGTCATTCGTATTTCCATTTACAGTATCAAATGAGGCGCTGCGCGGTACAGACCCGGCCACACAGGCACGTATCTGGCAGTGGGCCAGCTGGGCGGACAGCGAGCTGCTGCCTGCCTCTTGCGCATGGGTGTTCCCCTACCTCGGCATCATGCCATTCAACAAACAGGTGCACAATATAATAACTCACATAGTGATCAATGTCAAGTTTAAGTCACGCCGGTATCAGTGGAGGCGGAGGGATGACGCACACAATATGTTGCAGAGCGTGGAGCGCGCGAAGCAGGACCTGCTGGCGGCGCTGAAGCTGCTGGACGCGCACCTGCTCACGCGCACCTTCCTCGTCACCGAGCGCGTCACGCTGGCCGACATCGTCGTGTTCTGCACGCTCATCCACGCCTTCCAGCACGTGCTGGAGCCCGGGCTGCGCGCGCAGCTGCCGGGCGCGGCGCGCTGGTGGAGCACGCTGGCCGCGCAGCCGGCGGTCGCCCGCGTGCTGGGCGCGCCGCGCCTGTGCGCCGCCGCGCCGCAGCCCGCCGCGCCGCTGCGCAAGCCGGCTGAGCGAGCGCCCGCTAAGGTACGTCATTCATAAAGAACATTTACTCATATGATAATTGATCAATTGTGTCTGAAAAAGTCGAACCACCTAGGACTTTTCATCTACCACGCTACCCGATCCAGTTGTTTACACCGCTGTCGATCCACTGACGATGTCGCGAGAGAGGACTAGTTTTATTGAATTTCATTACAGATTTATAATATTCCATATTGGAATACCTTTCATAAAATATTTATGCATACAGATGCAGTTTTAATCACTTGAATTTAAGGAAAGGAATAAAAAATAGACCTTAAGATAATCCTGGGCGTTTTGCGAAACGCAACTCGAGCGCACGAAACTTTCATTCCTTGGACGGCGTTTATACGCTCAATCTGGCGTCAGTAAAGTCCATGATTGATGTCAGAATCACGGGAAACTGACTGTATACGCACAGACTGATGGATTGATGGTCCAGAATGATGGTTATCTAAATATTTTAATAATTTTTGTCAGTCTGGTGAGACTGACGCTTGACAAGCTTTTTTAGGGTTCCATAGTCTGACAAGGAACCCTTATAGATTCGCCATGTCCGTCTGTCTGTCTGTCCGCGGCATCGCTCCGAGGTTCTTGTTACTAGAAAGCTGAAATTTGGTACCTACGGATATGTATATTGATCACGCCGAGAAAGTGGTTAAATAATTTTTTTTTCAACACGTAAAGTGGGGATGCAAATTTTTTTCTCGCGTACCCCTTCGTGTGGCGTAGGTATAGGTGTGTTGTGTTAAGACCATTTTTCGCTTAAGTGAGCCATTGGCGAAATATTTAGCTATAAGTGCAAATTTTTGTTCGATACGAGCATCCCCCCTCTAACTTTTGAATGGCTGTCACTAGAAATGTAAAAAATCACAGACTTAGCACATGTAATGAATTTACAAGGAAAACTGTCACGGCTAAGTAGGCTCCACCGGTTTCAGAGTTATAGTCGACTAAGACCTACTACCCTAACCCCTAACCTAAGAACCCTACTGCGTGTGGCCCGACACGCACTTGGCCGGTTTTTTCTAATTAAAATCCATACCTAACGCAAATGCGTGCTACCGCGTAGAAGTTTTCGGTTGGACTGATCGTCAGTCTGACTTACCATCTAATACCACCTGTCAATCCATCATTCAGCCATCAGTATATACGGGATCACTGTCACAGACTGAACTGACGCCAGAATGAGCATATAAACGCCGTCTTATAAAGTATATGTTACAAATTTTCGAGCACTTGTGTGAATTTGGTTTTGGAATTCTGGGAATTTCAAACGGTTTTGTATATGTTTCAAAGAGGAAATAATTTTCACAGCTGTTATTGAAACAATGGGCAGTCATTTCATCATTCGGTGGTTAGTAAAATACTCTGACGGATTTAATATGTGTGTGGGAAAGCCCTAAATACATGCAAAGTTGCAGGCCAAATGCTTAGTGTCTTATAAGAAATAGGTTTTTTTAGTCTGATTTGATCCAATACTCATTTGACAAAAAAAACTCTACTGCTTTACATATTTGTGTAGATGTAAACTTTGTTCTAGACTTCAAACAAAATAAATCTGCTTTTACTTCCAGGACTCTGGTGACAAGAAGAAGGACAAAAAAAGCGAAAAGAAGGAACAGGCTAAGAAGAAAGAGAAGGAGGAGGCGCCAGAGCTGGCTGACGAGCTCGACGAGAAGCCCAAGGAGTCCAAGGACCCTTTCGACTCCATGCCTAAGGGGTGACTGTCCCGCAAACGCCTGGCACATCACAGCCTCCCTGCACGCTTCATATCCAGCTCATGACCTTGATTTTAACATTGCAGAACTTTCAACATGGATGATTTCAAGCGTTGCTACTCTAATGAGGATGAAGCCAAGTCCATCCCATACTTCTGGGAGAAGTTCGACCCTGAGAACTACTCCATCTGGTATGCCGAGTACAAGTACCCTGAGGAGCTTGCTAAAGTATTCATGAGCTGCAACCTTATCACTGGTATGTACTAATGAAATTCAAACCTATACAAGTCAACTTTCCCTTCATCCAACTTTAAAAATGAACCATTTTGATACACAAACGAAATTGGTCGAGGATGCGACATTTTTCGTGTTTGAGGTGATATTTTGCCTTAATTTTAATAGTTAGTCAGATTATAATGTTGCTTCCAACAAATTTTGGAAAAATGTGTAATTTTTCATAAAATGTACCTCAACTTAAAATGATCTGTATACTTATAGTTTTATTTAATTTGATCAAGTTTGCAACCCTTTCAAATTTAAAATGGTTCGGTAAGGTGTAACGCGCGTGTCGTGACAGGCATGTTCCAGCGGCTGGACAAGATGCGCAAGCAGGCCTTCGCGTCCGTGTGCCTGTTCGGCGGCGACAACGACTCCAGCATCTCCGGCGTGTGGGTGTGGCGCGGCCAGCAGCTCGCCTTCCCGCTGTCGCCCGACTGGCAGATCGACTACGAGTCGTACGCCTGGCGCAAGCTGGAGCCGGCCGCGCCCGACACGCGGCGGCTGGTGCAGGACTACTTCTCGTGGAGCGGCGCGGACGCGCAGGGCCGCAAGTTCAACCAGGGCAAGATCTTCAAGTGATCGCCGCCTCGCGCTTATCATATTGTATAAAGTACTTGCATTTATTTTGTATCACGCCGCCGTGTCTGCTCGACCGAAGACTCATGTTTGCGTAAGCCTAAGCGGACACTTGAAATAAATTGTTTTTTATTTATGCAAGTGTGTTTTATCTTCCACTAGCTGGTCCTTTTTCGTGAATTTTTATGCTATTCGATGTAAATTTTTATGGGCTTCTACTAAATACGTACTGTGGCACGTATCCTCCTCTGATGAGCCAGTATTAGTTCCGACCTGAGACCCGTGAATTGAGCCAACTTAGGTATGATATTTATCCCGTTTGGAACTGTAGGGAAATTTAGGAAGGGGAAATTAAAGGCAGTTAATGGAAAGCAAAATTCATATTTTTACGTCTCAGACTTTTGCCTAACTGATAGTTTTTAACATTAGGTATTACATACATTTCTTACATATTATTGCGTTAATGAAATCAACTAACGTTACGATAGTCTCTAAAGTAGCGGATGCAGCCGCGTAGGCGCACAAGTGAAGCGGCACAGCAGCTGCAGCCGCCGACCGAACCAAACTTACGAGTGATAACATCGACACGCGTTCAGTGCTTGCAGGCATCGGGAGCACTGCGCAGTGCACTTGCAGCCCCGTGGTACCGCAAGTCTAGTTGCAAGTTTGTGTTATACATTCTCTTAAAGACCCAAAAGCTCAATTGGCAAGAAACATTTTCAAAAACGACCAAGGTTAGTGGCCGGGTGACCGCGGGAATGACCGGGATATGTTTTATATCGAGCGACATCTGGTCAGCGTCACCGTGTACACAGTTCCAATTAATGTACTACTGGGAGGACCTGGCTTCACTAAAGCATACATACTACACAGATCACAAGCTTATTGGTCCATTTTGTGTTGAACTTAGTGCGCAACTTATCGCGTAACCAAAGGACAAACCTACAATCTAAGTATTTCAGTTGCCTCCGCTAGCCTGCTGTGTGCTGTGCCACAGAACATGCATACTTTATAACGGCTATTGGTAAACTAACTTTAATGTTTTGTAAATGTGCATGTCTTCTGTTTTTTTATGATTTTTTACAAAAAGGTTTTATAGTTATTACAAACGTAAGACAACAATAATTATCGTAGTTGGTATCATCAAAGGTAATGTTTCATCCATCAAGAATTTCGTAAATATTTTGATATGAAATGAGTCTTCGTACTATCACTTATCAATTCTATACATAAGTCAAGAATCACCCAAGAGGTAAGTACCTATATGATGTACATATGCATGTAGATAGGTATATAACAGACAGAAAAACATTGTGAAGATAGGTATTTAAAATAATTATGGCTATTACGGCTTACTGATACGACAATGATTAGGTTAACATCGTGTTTATCACGGAAGTCTGCCTGCCTCCGGCGGTAGTCATAACTTATTTATAGCTTGGTTTTAGCTAAGTGAGCTTTTTGGTATTAAAGCAACTAAAGCTGACACATAGGTACTACATATTACTGTATTACATATATACCTACTGCGTGTTGTCCAGGTAAAGCTAACTCAGCCCTAACTGGACAACACGTGTGAGGCGTAGGCGTACCTCACTTGCTCTGGACTACCCCAATATCTAATATTTGTTGGAATTGAAGTATAATTAATTAATATTAACATGACATTTAGCTGAATAAACGCACGTGGACGCAAATAATCAAAATACCTACGATCTAATTGACGTGATGCCTCACAACACATCTACCAGCCTCTCCTATGAAAAGAATATTAACAATTTTAAATATTTAAATTCTAAATAAGTTGCACGTGTTCTGATAGCTCGCTCTATGCCATGGGCATGAGAGCGATGACTTGGTTAAAATGATGCGATGTGACTGAAAGCAATGGCCGGGATAAAATATATTAACACGCCTGTAAGATCCTACGCAGACCTATCATTTTAACCAAGTTTTTCGTAGGCACTTAAGTCATTAAGGTTTGTGACCATAATACAAATTATATCTATATAAGTAGGTACTTATTTCTTAACTGAAAATTACACTTTGATCTTAGCTTAAGCCTTTGAATTTGTAGCCGGACTTGGTTTGAGCTGAGTGCGTGATCCCGGCGCTGCTGGCGCGACACTCGCCTCCCACGCTCGGCCACGCCCGGCGCGCGCAGGCACTTGCTCGAGTCTAACATGTCATCATTGAACGTTAAACATATGACTATCGTACCGTTAAATTCACTATGTACACTTGGTGGTACAACAATTCAATAAACATCAAAAATGCAAAGATCAACGGTAGCTAATAGGAGAGATATAAACGACGCTATAAATATACATATATATCTAATGAACCGGGTAAATTTACATCTCAAAAATGATAACATCTCCTTCCAGTCAATAGAGAATATAATTTATAAAACGTTAAAGTCGTTGAGTGCGTTCGGTAGCGCCGGCGCGGCGTGTCAGTGCGACCGCGACTCCTGAAACATAAAGCGTGGCTGAGTGCGGCGTGCGGGCGAGCGGCGGCACACTACGGCGGACTGGCGGCGGGCGTTACCGGCTCGGCGAGCGGCCCGGCGCGCAGCTCCAGCTCGGCCGGGAAGGGCGCCGTCTGCACGCGCAGCTGCACGCGCGCCGCCGGCTCGCCCTCCGGCGACGGGCTGCGCACACAATACGCGTGTATGGATGACATATACGATACGACGATGGGTAGTAATACCACCAACTTTCTGACTCCGAGCTGCTTTGTGATTTTTTTCAAATTCCATAAAGAGACACGTCGTTCTAACATTTTTTCCTAACTCAGTAACGTGGTTTTGGAAGGTGGTTAACGTGGTTTATGTGTTATTTAGTCAGATTTCCATGTATATGCCATGGATATCTAGGGCTTACTGTAGATTTAGATGAAAGCGCGAGCGAAGCGAACGCGATTATTTTTTATCTTGATTACTATAGGGTCTTTTTTTCAATAATAGAATATCAGAAACAGAATGTGAAAATAACTAAGAAAATGCATTTTTTTTTAACATGATAATTATATTTTTTCATAAATTGTAACAAAAGTAGAATCTAAAAAGAAACAAGAATATGTAATTGAAAGCGCGAGCGCGAATTTTTCTTAGCAAGAAAATAGAATATTATAGGTAATAAATAATATTTGTTTTTCACCAAGAATTTCAGCGTTTCCCTGACTGTTGACTACTCTCGATGCTTCCTCTAACCAACTCTTGCTTCCGTGACTTTCCCTGATTTTCCAGAAAGTGGGCAACCTGATTATATTATCTGCATGCACGAATTCCTTAGAACCTTCACACCACTTATATCACAATGGGCGTAAGTCAATTCTTCTAGGTACACGCAGACACTTATAAACCGTTAGTTTTTAATATACACTTCTCATCAAAAAAATCGAAACACCTCGCAGTTTATGATTTGATAAGGATTATCAGAAAAATGTGTATATTTAGGAATAAATGTAAAATGTCATTTAATAGTGAGTAGTATGAGGTTTTTAAATCCTAATGTTATTGTTCTAAATTCAAATTAAATTTTCATAGATTTCGTATTTTGTATAATGAGTAATTTTTACCCTGTATGGAATATGAAGGAAATGGGTAAAACAACACGCGTAAATGAAAAAAAAAATTAAGAAACGTTTATTTAATAACTTGTATTCCCTCCGCGAGCTCTTATTACTGCTTCCATACGGTTCTTCATCGATCGGATGAGAGTCACGATCACATGTTGTGGTATATTATCCCATTCCTCTTGGATTGCATTTTGCAGCTGGCTAAGTGTTTCTGGGGCTGGATCTCTTGCTCGAATTCGTCTCTTTAATTCATCCCATAGATGTTCAATGGGATTCATGTCCGGGCTTCTTGCTGGCCATACCATAATGGAGATACCGACTTCGGTAAGATAATCTCGTACGACGCCCGCGGTGTGAGCTCTAGCATTGTCGTGCATGAATATGAAGTCGTTGCCAATAAAATGTGCATAGGGCATCACATGAGGTTCAAGACACTGTTCGATGTACCGATGAGAGTTTAGTGCAGACAGCCGTGGCCCAGACACAAAGGCAAGTTCTGTCTTACCGTCGGCGCTGATTCCTCCCCAAACCGTCCACGAACCGCCACCATAGCTGACCTTTTCTTCAATGCAGCATTGTGCAAAGCGTTCTCCATCTCTTCTGTAGACCTTGTTCCTTCCGTCGTTACCATACAGCATAATTTTACACTCATCAGAAAACAGTTCTTTGCTCCACTGAAGGTATGACCAAGTTAGGTGCTCGCGTGCAAAGTTAAGGCGCGCTCTTCGATGGTCTGCAGTTAATTTCGGCCCATTCGCTGGCTTATGCGGTGCCAATCCGCGTTCCTTCAACCTTCTTCTTATTGTAGAGTCACTTACAGCTACTCTTCGTACAACGCGAAGCTGCTGCTGCAGTTGAAAAGCGTTAAGGCGTCGATTTCGTAAAGAAGTTGTTACAATAAATCGATCATCTCGCTCAGAAGTGACCCGATTCCTGCCAGATCCTGAACGGCGCGTGAACGAACCAGTCTCCCGATAGCGTTTGTAGACTCTATGAACAGATGATAAGCTTAGATGCAATCTTGCAGCCACAACACGCTGACTAAGTCCAGAATCCAGCAATGCCACCACTTGGGCGGCTTCTGCGGGCGAAGTATCCATATGTTTTAGAAAAAAAAGTTTTTTCAGACGTCCCAAAGTCACAGTAAATGAAATAAGAAACAAAAAGTTTAAAGACAAGCGCTAATTTTTAGTTTTTAAACGAGAAACGTACTCCAACCCTAAATACACATTTGTCTCAAAACAGTGATTAATTTCATTTTAGGATAAACAAATGAAATTCTAATTTCGAATTTTGATTTTTTTTCTTCTTACTGTAATGACCAAACTGCCAGCTACACAATAATGTTTTTTTTTTCATGGAATTAATTCTCTTTTGTAAAAAATTAGGACAAAAACAATAAAAACGAAAGTGTTTCGATTTTTTTGATGAGAAGTGTATATTTATAAAACTAAATAACCAACATAATCCCATCCAAAAAATAATACCGGTTAACTGTGTTACTGAGTTTTAACCCCGAACACGAATTACTTTTATAGAACTTGTGCGTTTACAGTATGATTTTATGTGTTGTATTTTCACCCATTAAATAATACTTTACCTACCGACTGTCTGACGTAGATTGTCTTAATCGAAAAGGTAACCTTTAACGTTTTGTGACATAAGTAGTGAATGAGTTGACGAACGTAATGAAACATACAAACATGGGGAATGCACCGAGCGGTAGGTAGGTATACGGTCAGAGGCGGCCTTAGGGGGTGGCGAGCGGGGCAGTCGCCGGGGCCTCGCTCTTGCAGGGGTCTCCTATCGAGAAGAACCGGGAAGAAACTCCATGGATCTCTTTTAAAATTGATTGTTCTTATTACAATTAGTTGGTTACTTGAGGATTATGTAGATCAGTGTGTTTATACAAAAAATAATACTGAAAGAGCAAAGTAAAGAGCAAGAGAGCAAGCCTGATTGATTGCCATATCAGCAAGAAGCTGTCCCGACTGAAGGCACCCGTTCACGAGTATGACGAGCGCATCAGGCTCACTTAGCTCAACCATATTGAAGGGAACTTAACGACCCGATACACATCGCCACCTTCAGCAGGACACTTGAGTGAGCATGACAGACTCTATTACCAGACAACAGACATTATAAAAACAAAAGTTATCATTAGAAGACAAGACATTAATGGTTACATGATACTCATATTTTACATATTTTTTATTTTGAAGCTAAATGAGTGGAAAAAAGAAGCAAAATGTTTTCAGTACGTAGATAGCAAAAATAACAATAGGTAAGTATGTACCTTACGGAATACTTATAACTCGAACTACTTATGAGAGTTTCATATTAGATAAATTATCGTTTTTGGTTGGATTGGAACTCTAAAAATGCTGTTATAATCGAAATATTTTCCAGGCGATAGCTGGAAGCATTATATGACACTATAGGTAGGTATACCTGTGGGAGTGTCGCAATGAGAATGTGGAATAGTGACGCGGGTACCTGACGCGCAGCGCCTGCAAGTCGTCCGGCAGTAGCGGCAGCTCGTCCTCGCGCGCGTGCGCGTGGCACTCGCAGCGGCACTGCTCCGGCTCCACGTAGCTGAACACCACGCCCGCGCCCCCCGCCGCCCCCGCTCCGCCGGCGCCCTCCGCCACACCGGCGCCACTCGCCGCCGCTGCTGGCAGCGTCTGAATGCGCTTCGGCTGTTTCCGTCGTTCTGGCACCTCTTCGAAGTCGATCCATTCGGTTTTAGGGCGCGAGTCGAGACCTGATTAGTAAAAACAGCGTATTTTTTTAATCAGTTAGCATAGCTATGGAACAAAAGAAACCACTGGTGTCTAAATCTCCCGACTCTAGGCCCCAGACCTAGTTTCCGTCATTGTGGCTAACCGAATACCATGTACCTACGTATGCAGAGATTGAGAGGACTGCACTTACTGTCGCTTCCACTGCGGGTGCGTGGGCGGTCGGGGCGGCGCGCGGGCGGCGCGGCCGTGCTGGGGCGGCGCGGCAGGTGGATGCGCAGCTTGTCGGGCGGCGCGCCGGGCGGGGCGGGGCGCGGGGCGGGCGGGGCAGGGCGCGGCGCGGGCGGGGCGGGACGCGGGGACGGCGCGGCCCCGGGCGGCGGGGCGGCGGCGAGTGGCTGCGAGGCGCGCGGACGCGACACGCCCGACACCAGCACACCGCCGCGCTCACGCACCGGCACCATGGGCAGCGCCACCGAGCGCTCCTGCGGCAGCGTAGTGGGCACGTAGGGCAACTCCTCCTCGAACGACTGCTGCACCACGAGCCCACGCTTCTCCACCTCGTCACCGGCCAGGGGCGGCGCAGACTCCGAACTGGGTTCCGACTCGGATGAGTCCCGCACGGGCTCCTGCGGGGACGCGGGGCTGGCCGTGGCAGTCGTGCCGCACTTTCGCGCGTCTCGCTCGGCTGGGCTGGCGGTGGTAGAGGTCCCGTCGCGAGTCATCGTCTTCGCTTCGTCACCGTCGACAAAGCTCGGGAAGGAACCTGATATCTCACTATTCACGCTGGGAGTCTTGGTGATGCTGAATTGCGTGCTGAACACCTGTTCACGGCTGCCGACGTGAGTTGTAAATACGAGTCTCTCTTTGCGTCGTCGTCGACTATCGTCATTGGTCGACGCAGACTCGATTCGCTCCAAGTCTGCAGATGGTATGATAACGACATCTTCTTTGTCTCGGGGTGTCACAGCAGCCGTAACAGTTGGCACTTCGACAGAGCCAACGCTTTTTGTTTCCACCACGTTTGGCGTGATTTCATCTGGTGGTGATGACAATTTAACCGGTAAACTTGGCAAACGATCTTCGGACGGCCGTTCCGTGGGTGAGCGAAGTGGTATTATAATGCTCCCGTCAGGAAGAATAGTTCGATGAACTGGTTTTTGAGAGATGGGTGGCGCAAACTCGCGGTCGGACATGGGCCGAGATTGCGGAGCTGAAGCTGGGCGCAGCTGTGTGGTGACTGGTTCCCGATGTGTCGTTACCTCCACCGTAGTCTTGTTGGTGTCTGGTACACGACGCGCACCACTCGAGCCAGGCCGCTCGTCTGGTGGCGTTCGCAATGGGATGTGAATGATCCCATCTTTGGTTTCTTCATAGTATTTGAGTTTATCGCCGCGCCGGTTGCGTTCCACAGGCTGTGCTGGGACAGCTACGATCTGCCGCTGAGGCTGAACTACTGGAGATCCTTCGCGTGAACTCGGCGAAGGAGAAGCGACGCTTTTACGTGGTGTCCGGAACAGTGATAATACAGAGCCTCTTATCTTTCCAGCAGAAGTGGGGGTTGCAGAACGGTCGCGGCTTTTGCTGCGCGACCGACCCTCTGTGAGGCTTCTTTTGCGTCTCAGTGCGTCTGAGGGCGAGTCGGGTGACGCAATAGTCTCACGGGACTTGAACAGTGAGCAAAAGGATGATTTTCGCGAGACTGGTACTCCGGCGGGGGAGGGAGTACGGCTGTCACGCGGCTGGCGGCGGGAGCTCGGCGATGGTGGAGCAGGCGGCTCAACACGACCCAGCAGCTCGGTGGGCCGCACGGCTCGAGGGCCGCGGCCCGCCAGCTCCAAGCTCTCAGGCTTGCGCGCCGTGTCCCCACTCGGCGTTGCATCCGCCTCCAGCGCACTCGTCCGTCTGCCTTCATCCTCTTCTGCTTCATAATCATCGTCGGGCTTAAGTTTAATTCTGATAATGTTTTTCGAACGATTAACGCTCTTATATACTTCGGGTTCGGACGGTTCTCGACGTACACGAGGTCGCGCCCGCCTTTCTTGAGCTCGTGCACGATTTTGTGTTTCCTTTTGAAGTTTGTCATCGTCGGGTATAGGAGTCAGTACTGGAGTGGGAGCTGATGCTAGAGCAGGAGCGAGTGCGGGAGTAGGAGCTAAATCTGAGGTAAGAGTCAGTACTGGAGCAGGAGCCGGTACTGGGGCAGGCGCGGGCACGTGAATAGGCGCAGTCGGAGGCGCAGGCGAGGGTACGGAGTCGGCAGAAGCAGGCGCAGGCAGCGGGGAGGGGGGCGGCGCGCGGGCGGCGGCGCGCTCCACGGTAGCCTCGGTGCGCACCTCGCGCCGGTCCCGCGCGTCCACGGGTGGCGCCGCTCCTGGCGGTGACGCCGCACTCATCTTTGCGATTTCTAGAAGGCGCTCCTCCACGGCGGCTGCGCATATCTCTGGGTCGGTCTCGATCGGCTTCGGCCCGCAAAACGACGTCTCCAGTAGCATTCTGTGCGGTGAGGGAGATCGCGAGATCCCCGATACTACTGAGAGACGACCGACTGATTGCCGGCTTTGATGACTAAAAGCTGAGATTGCAGAGTGTGCAGAGCACTGTGAGCCGACGCTGGATAGTCGGCTAGTGCGCCCGGACACCGCCAGAAGTGCTGCCTCCGAGCCTTGGCTGTCCTTGCGTGAGTGGCGGCGCGAGGCAGGTTGCGGAGGCGCGGCGGGCCGAGGCTCACCGGGCGCGCCCTCCAGGAAGGCCAGCTCCTCGGTGGACGAGCGCAGCTCTAAGGCACCGTCCTCGCGGAAGCCGAACTCGAGGCGGGCGCGCGAGTCGTCGCCGCCGCCCGCGAACAACGCCAGCTCGGGCGAGCTGTCGCGCGAGTCGTGGTGGCTGGAGCTGGAGGCGCGCGAGATGTCGATGCGCGGCGCGGCCGGCGTGTGCAGCCCGGCAGGCACGGCCGGCGTCGAGTGCGAGCGCGCTCTCTGCTCCGGCGGCGCCAAGGCAATACTCGACGTGCTCGCTGGGTCCTCGCGTATTTCTGGCAGTCGAAATGATTGCTTGGTCTCCGGGCTCGACTGCAGAAGAATGAAGACTTTTTGGATCATCAATAGGTACTTGCGTCGCTTCAACATTTGCAAAAGAAACGACCGGTCACACTAGACGCTAGGCACACTGACTATAGACACCTCGGTATCATAGCGATAAGCAGAAGAGAAAGAATGTGAGAGATACATACGGGCGGTCTCACCTCGTCAGAGACGTCGTGGTCGAAGGAGGCGATGGGTGCGGGACCGCGGCGCAGCTGGCGCACGGGCGCGCCGCTGGCCGCCATCGGCCGCGGCCGCCGGCGACCTGCCGCCGCCTGCTACCGCCACCTGCCGCCGCCTGCTACCGCCACCTGCCGCCGCCTGCTACCGCCACCTGCTGCCGCCGCCTGCCGCCGCCTACTGCCGCATGCCCCTCACGCCACGCACTGACACTCACGCACACAGGACGTCGGGCCCTCCTCTTGTCACATCAATAGTTTACAGACATATGTCATTATGTTATGGCTGATGCTAACTACCATCTACACAATTTTTGCGAAATTAAAAATCATAGATTGTCAGCAAATTACTCTAGAATAGAATCGTTTATGACATCTGTTTTGCCGTATTTACCTCATAAATGAAAGTATTTCTTTAAATAATCATATTAAACATTTATGAATTAGATCGAATGCGAGTGGTGATAACTGTGGGTTCATTTCATGTCACATATTTAGGAATGTCGTCGAGGTTCACATGACACTTAGCGCGCACACGGAATATGTCGGCGCGGGCACGTCGGCCGGTCGATAGGGCCGCGGCTCGGCTGCGGCCGGCGGCTGGCGCGGCCGCTGAGCGCGCACTCGGCCGCGCATGCGCCCGGCTCGCGCACGCGCGCCTGCAGCTCCGCGCTGGTGCCGCGCTGGTGCCGCGCTGCAGCCGTGCGATCTGTTGCACTCGCTGGAGGCGTTACGTAAGCAGGACTTGTTGGTGCGGCGAGCCGTCACGCTCTGGCGTTGGATCAATCGAGCGCTGATCGACCCTCAAATCTCGTTACCCAAATATTTATAGCATTCCATGTCATTTCAATATACCTATACTAGTGGTATATTTATTTTTAACTGACGAAAAAAACGGAGAAGGTTTACAAGTCGACTCGTATATCTTTTTTATGTATGACCACGTATAACTTTTTCAGAGTTGTCAGATTTTGATAATTCTTTATTTGTTTTGGTAAGTCATACTTCAGAGGTGGTCCCATATAAATTTAATCAAAATATGTTCAACTGTTTTGTAAACATATTAAAAATAACATTCTATCTTTGTCTGGGCATACGCCTGGTTAGACAAGTGGCAAAACGCTAGTAGAATAGAAAACAAAATGTATGGGATTAACATTCGTTTACGATCTGTATCTGTCATTTCCATATATTTTGTTTACTATTCTACTAGCGTTTTTGCCACTTTACTTGTCTAACCCTACTGGTTATTTAAGCTTATAACTGGTTTGTAAGTAGGTTACACGAATTTATGCAGATAAGGTAATTAGATCGCGATAACGAAAAGTGAAAAAAATATTTATAAAAGAATACAACTGACTTCCAAAAATACTGGAAAGAAAAAAATAAGTGTTAATTAAACGCTAGTGGACCAATAATACATCGCTCTAGAAGTCGGTGGCAAATACTAACAACAGTAGTTTAGAGACACCGACTTCTTGAGCGATGTATTATTGGTCCACTACTACACTTTTCATTACTTTTGGAAGTCCGTCGTATTTTTTTTATAATAATTATCGATACAGGAAGGCCCTATTGTGCATAGTTTAGATAACCTCTATGGAAGCGAGTTGATGAGCGCTTGTTATAAAATACTCTTATGAAATACAAAGAGTAGCTACACCGTGTACCACCGCGCAGGCACCAGCTGCCTCATTCAGTTCAGTTCAGCCGTTATCTTGTGAAGACCGGGCCGGGGCTTGCTCGCGACCTCCTCATTAGTATTTCTATAACGGGCCACAAGTCGGCATCCTCATGCTGCGTATATCAATTTGGATATAATTAACCCAAATACTAACTTCCTAATATTATAAACGGGAAAAATTTTTTGTTACGCTTTCACGATAAAACGGATGAACCAATTTAGATGACATTTGGTACACAGATTGATGGAAGAAACGGTTACAGGCAATTTATCTGTTTACATGAAATTCCCTAGTAGTAGTAGCGGGGCGCGGGTGACACGCGGGAACAGCTGTTACTTACAATGTGACATACTAGCGCTGCCCGCGGCGACACCCGCGCCCCGGGGAACTACTTAACGCACCCGGAGGGAAATACCTATCACTGTCTCCTGGGCTCTGTCTATATTCGTACTAATCTTTATCTGAATAGATTCAGCCGTTCTATCGTGAAAGCGTAACAAACAAACTTACTTTTGCATTTATACTATTAGTTAGGATGACCATTGTGATTTAAATGGATTTAGAGATTTTGAATTACTTGTACGGATCGACACGTAGCTCAGAGGAAGCGGTACATTCTTATTGAAAAAGCATTCCCGCGGTTTCTTTACAGAAGAACTCTCGGATACTATTCCCACTTGTAGCCTACCGAGTTCCTCTAATAGGTCGTCTGGGATATCATATGCCTATCATATGTGACCAGGCAGGCGTTATGATCAAAATATGCAAGGGTATGACGGATGCTGCTGACATCCATAATGAGCTGATTCGACTATAATTATCTCCGTGGCAGAAAACATCGACTGCTAGACGTGCCTAGGTGTCGGGCCGCAGCTGTGCTCTGGTCTGCGTGTCCAGCGCCGCGCGGACCACCGCGCTGTCAATACGCTCGTGCAAGCCAGCCCGGCTGCGATCTATTTGCGGATAAATTTACCAAAGTGCCTACATTTTTATGAGAATAATCCAACTAATATTATAAACGCGAAAGTTTGTAAGGGTGTATGGATGTGTGGACGTACATATGTTTGTTACTCTTTCACGCAAAAACTACTGAACGGATTAGGATGAAATTTGGTACACGTCCACACATATTTTATAACCTGGATTAACATATGTATAATCTTTTGAATGAGGCGCCTCTGACGCGGCCGCTGCGCACTCTTGACCTCGTAGCAGAGGAGATTGATATTTTTATTGTACACTGAGTGAATTCACAAGGATAACACTACATGTAATAAGTTATAGAAAATAAGTTATTATTATTAGGGTTAATTCACTATTGTATTGGGTTTTACCTGTAAGAATAGTTGTAAGTGGTGATTATAAATAAATAAAAATATAAGATACTTTCTACCCGAAGCGCGAAGTCGTTCCCTCGGGATGCGGGTCAAACCGCGAGGAACAGCTAGTAGTATCTAAATTATTACTGTTAGTTTATGTTTTAACGTTTGTACTTATTATATAAGCTTTGGTTTATGTCATTGGTTTCTCAAGCCGTGTTAAATCAAAATAAATAAATAGCGCATCGTTCTGTAGCAAACGTCTTCAGTTCGTAGCACGTAGCCGTAGCTCTGTAGCGAACGTCGTCGGTTCGTAGCACGTAGCCGTAGCCCTGCTCTGTAGCGAACGTCGTCGGTTCGTAGCACGTAGCCGTAGCCCTGTGCCTGCAGTCTCGACATTGATAGCGATGACTTTACGACAAAAATCGGTCGCTACGTGCTAACGAACCGATCACAACGATTTTTGGTAGTCTCTACTGCCAAAGCTATCGACTGTCATCGCAAACTTGACAAATATTGTTGCTAAGATACCGATTTATCGTTATATTATCGAATTTCCTAGCGACCATTTTTGGCAGCCCGATAAGTGATCGCTACGATCGTTAGCATTGGTTCTTAGGTTGTTTCATGAGCTTGGTGGTGAACTTCGCCAATCTATTCGGCGTTACCGACGTTTTACGGAGTCCCAAGTTGTCTAGGCTCCATGCCTAAATAATATTTCTTGATTTTTTCTAGTCTCTAAGTACTTCTAATTACTTTCTTAATAGATACCGAAGGCACTTCGATTTTACGCAAGTGGGTGCTACCAACTACTTGTTGGCTTGGAGTGGGATTGTAGCATAAGCCAAAAGCCACTAAACCCAGTAATACATGTTGTGACTTTGGCTATTAATGAAAAGCTATGTTAAATTTCCCATGATCCAAGAAGAACTGTGTGCATTTAAAGAACAGTTTAGAAATGCTCCACAGCAGTTTCATCGATGGAGCATGACTGACACGGCGAGCCGTGACTCGCCTCTGTCGCGTTTGCACACAACACTCGGCAAACCCCGAACTCTTCGCGCTGGTTGCACCACGCCCCCACGCACCCTTTAATGCGCAGTCGGAAGAGTCAGCAAGACAGAGTACCACAAGATATCATATCAGATAGGATACCACATTGGCAGCCGAGGAAACGGGAGACACAAGGGACAGACGCAATAAAACACTTTGTTTCGCGATGTAACTGTAGAACTCTGCGGCTTGTATTTATTCGTCAGTAGTTTACATAAAATACACTTGTTATATATCATGAGATAGGGAATAAAGTCCCCTATCCGAAAATAATACATATGTACCTTAGTCTAACATACACAATATCAGTAAATAATAATTAGACCCATGTGCTCAAAGACGCCGTGCGGCTCTACTTGTCGAGTAATGGTGGCCTGGAAACTCTTCTGGTGAGGTTCATCTCTCCTGGAGCAAAGTTTTCTATGACGCCTTGATCTTTATACACCATAATGGTGGTCCTAACCCCATGGGGGAAAAACCTCATTTTCAGACCACCCTCGATGTCTAACTACGACTCTTATCCTTTTAGTAGGTGACGTCTGCGGGTTTCCTGGGTGCCGTCTCCAAGCTCTCGTATCACTGACACAACACCGCATGCCACTGTTCCCATAAGATTCTTATACCATCACATTCAGACTAGTGTTATTGCAAGGCGGTTATCTTTACACGGGTGCGTTAAGGTGCCACTGAATGCTATTTCCAGGAAGTGTGTAGGCGAAGGTGAAGTACATGGCTGCTTGGTAAATAATAATAAATATACATCATAATCTGGCTAGAAGAGGTTTCTCATTTGGCAGTTGAAAGTACTTTCTATGTTTATTCTTGTAACTGATGATGGATATCCGATGGAACCATGGTTGATGCCTCCTTTAAAGAATCAATGCCTTGAGTGTGCGGACCGGAGTGTAAATATACAAATGCTCATCGTTCAGCCAGGGGTATCGTTGAAAGATGCTTTGGTGTGCTGAAGTTTGTTTTTTAGGTGTCTGTGTTGGACAGACAACAACGCCAGTTGAGGTATGAGCATACACTACGCCTGTGCCATTGTCCCCCAACATCGGAAAACAGTTTTTTATCAGTATTTATAACAGATCGGATTCAATCTATTTTGTGAATAAACAAACTTGACATTGACAGTTTGTCATGTATTTTTTTAATTTATTCATCATGACCATAGAAACGAGTCTTTCAGTCGGAGACATAAAGTTTGTCATGTTCAACGTCTGTGTTGCAAGGACGCGAACTATTATGTTCTTTGTTTAACGGTATTCTTAAAAACGGTTCAAGCTATTTGCACGTTTCGTTGCAAAAAAGTGTTAATATGATAAGGTTTACCTATCTTCTATACAATTTTCAAAGAAAGATAATTATTTGAGAATATTTTGTCCCCCAATTTTCCCTTTAATATAAAGATTTTTGTTAACTGCCAATATTTTACAATAAAATCTCCGCACTATAAATACGATTTTCGTAAGTGTACCGACAGCGCAAAGTCAACATAGTGATGTGATTTTGTTCGCTATCTCGTCTGTCGAGACTTGCATTTATCGTTATCGTCGTTACGGCAACCGAATTTTTTCGCTAATATTTAGCGATCGGTAGTTTGCGATGACATCGCTATCAATGTCGAGACTGCAGGCCCTGCTCTGTAGCGAACGTCGTCGGTTCGTAGCACTTAGCTCTGTAGTGTGAGTCTACTGTTCGTAGCATTTAGCTCTGTAGCGACAATTTTCTCGTGGTCCCATTATTTTGTCCGCCGTTTTTAAATCCATTTTCAAAATAATTGAATTTTGATTTGGTTAATGTCCGAGAAACAAGTTTGACTGGTGCTCCTTTTTATTGAAATTCAGGTATTTAAAATAAAGTGGTTTCACGAGAAATGTTTTTCCTCCGTGGTTGCATTGGTGGGACAAAATAATGGGACCACGAGAAAACAGCCTCTGTAGCGTAAGTCTACTATTCGTAGCATGTAACGTGTAGCTCAGTCCGGCCACACGCTTCCGTAATGTCCTCCACACAACATTTCAGTCAAGGCAACCAAGGTCGCAAGAGACGGCCATCAGCGCACGTCATAGTCTAGTGCAGTAGCGCATGCGCACACAGCGGCACTCTCTACTCCCTCACTGGCAGTCGTCGGTCGGCCGAGCTAACGGCGCGGTGATGGCAACTCGTCACACGACGAGATTAAACACACACATTTCTTTGAGTGTTCTAGTTCACCCGAATAAAAAGAAGTCTTATAACCATCTCCCGGGTCTCATCTATCTCCATACCAGATTACATCTAAATCGGTCCAGCTGTTTTATCGTACAAGCGAAACCAACAAACTCACTTTCGCAATTATAATATTAGTTAGGAATGATTAGGATAAATTACGTAATAACTGTGGATAAATGTTAGAGAGTTAAGGTGAACGCACACTTATCCGAGCCGAACGCGTCGAACAAAACGAATTTTAGAATTCTGTATATGAAATGTCATGAAACCTCGCACACTTCCGATTCGACGCGGGGAGGTGTGCGAGCTTTCATGATATTTCATACAGGGTGTTTGGCAGCCCTCCACTAAAACACGGGCAACAGGGGCGGGGCAGGGCTTCGCAATAAGGAACAGCGGTATGCTCATATTTAAATTTTATTCACAACAGAACATAGGGTCCGCGATGTAGGTCGGCAGGTACTAAGTGCTCGAAACACACCTCAAACAGCGATAGAACACCTTTTATTATATCCATGCATGTATGTATATCGTATCATATAATATAATATGTTATATTTGTGTAACGCGACTAGCAGTTGTCGTATCGAACTTTATACATTGCTCTAGTGCCTATGCGGAGGTAAACATTAGGTACTAAGTACGAGTACATAGGTACGGGTACACAGGATACAAGATACTCTTACAAACATTATTATCTAAGTTTCATTTGTAACTAGTGGCGTTAACTCGACAGCACAAGAGTATACATAATGTTCTAACAGCGTAACATCTAACTACTGTGTTTACATGCTCAAAGTAAATACCGCCACTCACTACCGCAAACATATATTACAAGATATAATCTTTTATATATACGTTAAGGTTTATTTTTGTATTTTGTGTGAAATACGACACCGACAAACGAAGCCAAACCGTACGCTCTGCATCGCTCCCGGCAGCCCACGCCTGCGCTGCGGGGCCGCGCGGCGCACGCGCTACCTCCAGCCTCCAGCCAACGACTAACGTTGCGGGAGATACACATATTGCTGGATGCACTCCACATAAAATATTATTGCTTACATCTCTAATATACATGTGAACAAGGGCGCGGTGAGGGCCGCGAGATATCCACGTTGGGCCCGCATATACTTCAAGGCCTCATTTCACTTAGGGGTCAGGATGCGGAGCGCCCGTCTCCTGCGGCCTCTCCAGGCCGGCAGCCCTTCCTCTACCTATATCTACTTACCCAGCGGTGGGGTTGCGTCCTGGTCGTTTACGACCAATTTTTTATTATTATTCAACCTTTATCACATTATATACATTATATAGTATAGATATGAATCTTGTCACAATATACACCTCTCAATCTTGTGTACATTTATACACATAATATTTATGAATAATATGGAACGCACGATGAGATCGTTAAAAAAACTATTTTATACGCAATTAAATACAGTGTTCCCAGGGCATGCTCCCGGCGATAGCGTCCTGTAGTAATACTGCTCGGTAACATACACTTTTCGGGCACTTTAGGTATTATTCATTATTATTACATTTCCGTCAGCCCTACAGTGGACTTCGGGGGCGAGCGCGTTCGATATAGCTGTTATATTATTTAGTAAATTTACTTAAAGAAGTCATCATAATAGTTCTTCTGACTATGCATGAGGAGCTCGATATTTATTTATAACGTGTTTGATGAGGTCGAAGCTGTTTCGGTGTGCGCCTAGTCGGAGTCGGAGTCGGAGGAGGGCGGCTGCGGCAGCGCGGCGGGCGCGGGCGCGGGCGCGGGCGCGGGCGCGGGCGCGGGCTCGGCGTGGCGGCCCGCCGTGGCCAGCGCGTAGGCCGGCGCCGCCTGCCCCGCCGTGCGCTCGATGCCCACGCTGCAACAGGCCGCGGGTCAGCGGGTGGGGGTGCGGCAGGCCGGCTGGGCGGCGGCTCGCTCGCGACACTCACATGTACTCGTGGCGCGCCAGGTAGCGCACGTACTTCTCGGGCGGGTCGGCGTCGTGCTGCTGCAGCGACACCGAGCGCACCGTCATGTGCGACACCTGCGTGGCCGGCATCGTGAACTCCACGAAGGCGTGGCTGGCCAGCTCGGCCGGCACCTGGTCGTACGACGTCAGCGCCATGCGGCACACCAGGTTGTGCGTCGTGTATGCACCTACACCGACACGTTCATAAACGAACTTACTAGTAGCAAATACTCTGTAGGACCAACCATCCATACGATTCTGGTCGATGCAGTGACTCAGACCACTGATCTGACAACAGTACTTATAAGATGGTTTGCTCTACAAGAATAGTTTTATCTGTGACTTGGTTTTATAAACGTTTAATGAATATTTTTTACGATTTTTAATACAACTTGTACAGCCGGTTGCACCAAAAAAATACGTGAAACGAAAGAACTGTTATCCAAATTCTGTCAGAATGCAGGATACAATTTAATATTTTTGGTATTCTTTTATTCGTAGTAATGTAATTCGTCTAAATATTTATGATAAAAAACTCATAAACTCAAATTAAAAAACTGTTTATTGAAAATAGACTAATTAAATTAGCATTAGCTTTTTCATGTCAAAATTACATTATGACAGCACCCCAAAACGCCCACCCTTCACTGCTTTCTAGTGGTATGGCTGGAAAGAAGAAGCGGTGATGAACAAACTTCCCAGCAACACAGCTATTTCAAATTAATTAATGAAATGATGTTTACAATTCAATGTCGTTTTATACAATACTAGCTGTTGCCGTCACTGTTCTTACTAAATGAGTCAATATTTTGCCTTGCATACTATGTTGGTGTGGATATATTGAGATGCCAAATGTCTTTAAACCGTTCTTTTAGGGTACCTCTATTATTGATATCATGTTTAGTGCAATTCGTAAAAGAACCTATAAATGATAGAAAGTTCGGTGCAACCGGATGTTAGTGTATATATGTAAGAGTTTACTCTTACTTCGCTCATTAGTTTTATAATAAATTATATACAAATATCTTATAAGATATAGATAAGATAGTTTACTCTGGTTTACGTTTTGTGTCATTCTTATAAGCGACATGCACTTCTTATAATTGCCATAGATATAGCTGCTGCTGCTATAGGAATGGATATTATAGGACCGATTTATCTTAGGCTTGACCCCATACGTACGTACGTACAGTATTGATATGTACATATATTTCGCAGACATTTCTACTAAATGTCGTCATTTGTACCCGCTTCCGTAGTGATCTCAAGCAGCTTCAGTCAGACAGACACTCGCAGAGCGTTAGGGTTGAGGAGCCACTTAGGATTCTTCAATTCTTTAAATCTAGTCAGCCCTACTGATTGTTTCTTGTGATACAGATAAAATTCGAAGATTGCTTTCATGAAAAATTATAGGTCTTATATATAAGGATCGAGGATCCACATAAAAGTATTAATATTACGAAATCTAGATTTTTCGTAGGCCCACTCAATTACTTAATATACTAAATGATACAAAAAAATATATATATTCCTTTTTATACCTTTGGTATAACGAGGTGGCTCCTCAGTTCAAATGTTTAGATTGAGGAGCCACCTTTAAATACATATAACTTTTTAGGGTTCCGTAGTCGACAAGAAACCCTTATAGTTGCGCCATGTCCATCTATCTGTCTGTCTATCCGCGACATAGCTCAAACATTCTTAGTACTAGAAAACTGAAATTTGTTATGGATATATGCTAATTTCGAAAAATTTACATGTAAAGTGGGGATGAATATTTTTTTACTCGTGTATCTCGTCATGTGGAGTATCGTTAGATAGGTCTTCTCAAAAATTAATATATGGCATATGTTTCTTAGAACAATCTGAAGTGGCTCCTTGTAATTATTTGATTGAATTGCACTTTCCAAGCTATAACAACTATAGGGCACAATAATCCTGTAAACTGCGCGCAAGTTCGGTTTAATAAACGTTTTCGGCATTTCTATGCAATTAAAAAATACGTGCTCCTAGGATAATTACAAAAGCGCATTTTACTACTTGGGTGACACTCGCCGACTACACCATGTCACGCGTGGGCAACCTGAGCCACATCTTTCAGAAATTGTTTATGCAAATTAGACTGAAAATCAACGTTCTTTTAACGTCAGTACGTTAGCATTACAAAAGACAGCCCCAAAACGAAGTGATAAAAGAAGTGGCAACCAGCCCCCCAGCACCACATGTTTGTCTGCCATGTGCGGAGAACAATGTCTGTCTATAATATACAAACCCTAAAAGCCGTTTAATCATAAAAAATGTTACGGACAGCCAGGCATAAAGATAGACTTTTGCATTTATAATATTAAGTACTAAGAAAGACCTAGTAAGGATGCGAAAGTAGGTAACTCTGTCGGTCTGTCTATGCGCCGAATGTCTATATTGAACTTGCCAGGTACCAAGTATTTTCATGCTTAATTATTTCGTAGGTACCAGTGTTTGGCAGGTTTTTGGTTTATGTTTGAAATTGCACGTGTTGACAATAGTATGAATGCGAGATGACGGGTCAGGCGAGTGCGGCAAGGCTACAGGTCGTGGTTGGCAACGGATCTGACCCTGGCCCTCCTTGGGCAGGCGCGGCATGCGCCACACGATGGCGCGGTGCTGGTGCTCGTACTTGGCCTGGCCCGACGTCACCTCGATCAGCGACTCCTGCAGCGTATCCACCGCGCCCAGGAACCGCTCGATACCCTTGATTTTTCCCGTGCGCCTAGACGTTAATATACAATCATTTAAGGCAGATAGGTGCACCTGCAATATTAATGACAGTATATAGAAGTAATTACAGATAGTGGGTACATATCTACGTACTCGTAATACTCGTAAGTGGGTGCTAACTCGCAGTAATGTTTTTGTCGTTCATTGCCGTTACGCGGTACATCTAAAATCTAGTTCTTGACGTTATTTTTTGATAGATACAATTTCTTAACAAACTGAGACGTCCGAACTTAAACTACTGATATTCCAATTATGAACTTAGAAAATAACTTAGTTGAGCTTGGTATATCGGTTATACTGTTATACCGAACTGAACTTGTGACACTAGGTCGTCTCGAATGGTCAAGGAACAGTGTATGCACCTGTGCGCGGATTTGACGGATCCGTATCGGAAGTGCTTCTCGACGCGGAACAGGTAGATCCAGCAGTCGGGAATGGGGAATCGGATGGCGACGTCCTCGCACGGCACCTGACCCAGCTTGCGCGACGCGAAGCCCGGCACCAGCACGTCCGCGCGCAGCTCCACCTGCACAGTCACGCGTGAGCCCGCGCCCCGACAGCACAGCCGCGCCGCGACACACAGCCACGCCGCGACACACAGCCGCGCCGCGACACACAGCTGCGCCGCGACACACAGCCGCGCCGCGACACAGCCGCGCCACGACAGCACAGCCGCGCCGGTACAGACCTTGTTGCCGGTGACGCACCACACGGCCTTGAGCTGCAGCGGCAGCTCGCGGTTCTTGGGCGGCCGCACCCGGAACCGCATGAGCTCGATGTAGCACGCGTCCGGTGGCTTGAACCTGCCACAAACCACGCTCACGCTCACTTTACTTCTGCACTATCTGTAATATCTTTATGATGAAACTTTCTATTAATTTATCTTCAGCGTCACTTGGATAATGTTGACGACGTCTAAGAAGAGATAAAAGAAAACATTTTAATGTTTTCAAAATGCTAACGTATGTCCACACCAGTGCGCCTTCATGTTCATCTTGCATTTTCGTCTGATGCAAGCTTGAAGAGCCAGTTCACAGGCATTATCGCATGCGCTATAACTACTTCAACAACATCAAACCTTATGGGATGATGACGCAACCGCGAGATGTCTGCCAGAACTGAACTTAATTGATCGATAATAAAATAAGAATTAATTAAAAGAAATCTAGCTTTGTGGGAAACGGGTTAGTTGAATGAACCGGTGGCAATTAATACTCGACCTTAAGACTCTCCAGTAAAGTGTTACGGGCAGCATTTAAGTAAATATATAGGATCTTTATACTATGTTGATAGTTGATACTCAGAATTGAGCGCTATTGTACATGTTAGGGAGGCATTTATCCAGCTAGGAACCAAAATGGCTGACGATGATATAGTTATATAGAAATTAAAACAACGCATGCGAAATTAGAATTAAATAAGATGGCTGTTGTCGGTACTTGATGATCTGCGTGTTGGCAAACTCGTCGGGCTGCACGCAGGCGTGGAACTCGGCGTCCTCGACGCGGATCCACTCCTCCGTGACGACGGGGATGATGTCGTGCCGCCCCACCACCTCCTTGCCCTGGCGCCGCAGGTCGTTCACGCCCAGCTCGACGTCCGGCATGCCTGCAGCAGTCGAGGGGACCTCACATCCACGTCCACATTAAACAATCCAATTCAATCTCTCTATATAAGATAAAAGCCCCTTTTTGAGAAACAACGCTTAGCAAATGCAATAAGCATTCGGATTTTAACGTTATTTTAGTATACAAAATATTAGGTATAAAATTACTAAACATTTATTCTCAAATAAAATACCAGCTGTGAGTTAGTATAGAGAGAGGTTGTGGATTCGCATTTCGCTTTACCGCTGAGGAAGCCGAGAAAGAAGAGGCGCACGCGCGCGATCTGTTTGAGCACCGAGCCCTCCGCGTCCTGCTCCACGTACAGCTCGTCCACCGCCGTGATCTGCACCTGCAGCGCCACTCGCGCTTACTCATGTCATTTTAACATATAATCCAAAATGTTACAAAGAAAAACAACTCTTACTTAATAAACAAGGTATTAGCCGTGAAAAGACGAATAATGTTCAATTAACTGTAAAATACGATTTTTAGTTGCTATGGAATCAACAAATAGTCAGTAAATTTAGATGGATAATAATAAGTGACAGCCCAGCTTGCTAATCCCACATAAAATGTATGGACTGCTCATATAGTATAATTGAAATACTTTGATGATTGATGGTATTGTCACGTAGGTCGGTAGGAACGTTCTAGGTCGAACCTAGGATGTTCGACCTAGAACGAATATTCTAGATCGAACATCCTAGAACGCATATTCTAGATCGAACATCCTAGAACGCATATTCTAGATCGAACATCCTAGAACGAGACCTAGAATGATCTAGAAAATGCTACGCTACCACCATATATTTATCGAGTACCAGAACTACAAGAATGTTCTAGAACCATGTAGATTACCTAGATGTTCTAGAACTATGTAGGTTACCTAGAACTTTCTAGAAGTCTGGGCTCGACATATAAATAGGGGGTGGGCAGCGCTGCGAGTCAGTTCGACTTTGAACGCGATACAGTGAACTTCGAGTGAACGAAGTGAAGAGTGATTAGTGTGTGAATCTAATTAGCGAGTGAATCTAACTAGTGAGTGATTCTTATTAGTGTTATTGTGTTTGTGAAGATTTTTAATAAAGTGTTGTGTTTTGTGTATATTGGTGTAAAATTATTTATACCGAACCCCAGCTCATAACAGTATCAAATAGCCAATTAGTCACGTAACAAAATAACAGGAGGAGCTCGGGGCTAAGCAACAGCCGAGACGGGGCGGCCCGCGGATGGGTGACCGTCTATAACATACTGTAATACTAAGCCAAGTGTGATAGTATGACATAGAACTACACTACAGACAAACTAAAAATGAGAGCGTCTCTAAATTGTAGTTAACCGATGTACGTTTTTGATCTCGGCATAAGTGTGGAGCTGTCTAGTGCCACCGAGGCCTACCTCCTCCATCTTGTAGGTGAGCGCGCGGTCGCGGTGCGCGGCCAGTCGGAACAGCGCCTCCTCCACGCAGCAGCTGAACTGCTTCACGTCCTCGTACGTCAGCGAGCCGATCTTGAACAGCTGCGACACCTGCTCGCACCAACGCATTAGATACTTGGGTAAAACTATTAGTATTGCCTTTACAAGTAGACCAATGATAAAGTTGCAGATAAGTATGTAATATATTTACCCTGCAGGAAGAGTGCCCGCTATGGACACTTGTCTACGAGCTGGCACTCAAGTATTGTATTCAATTTAAATAATATAAACTGCACGATAACAGGTACGTACCTGGGGGGCGTGCTCGACGGGCAGGCCGAGCTTGCGCAGGTCGCTGCCGAACTCCTTGACGCCCTGGTAGTCGCCCTGGATGGCGTATGCCGCGAACTGCGACAGCTTGTTGGTGATGCGCTCTGCCTTCGTCACCTGCCCCGGCCTACGAAGCACTTACTTCGTTAGTTCTTATTGTACCTCCCTCCCCTACGCGTACAACTAAGATTTGATTTGATTCTGGACATCAAAGCTACTGCTCAACGATAAGGAACTCACAACACACTTAGTAGTTAGTATTGATGCTTCTCAAATGATTTCTTTCGATGAAAAATTGTGGTGTAGGGCCTATACCTAGGGCGCGTGGCTCGACGCGCACTTTGCCGGTTCTTTATTAATAGGGATACAAGAAGCAGAGCGGCCACAGTGCTGCAGCCGCGCTATCTTCGCGCGGCTCTCTGCGGCAAATTTGAAGGCGACCTAAGATTATACCATGAAATAGCCCCAAAGACTACAGACGAAACCCCTACGAGCAGATGGGAGGATGGCATAGTTAAGGATGGTTGATCACATTAACTATAAGTAGCTCAGGACAGAAAAAAGTAGTTTTCTTTGGAGGAGACCCTCACCTGCGGAGAGGTTCTTGCAAATAAAGAAAAACAACTTTTTGCTACTTTAACCGTTAACGTGGTAAGATTTTTTTTATGAATAAAATGTAGATAGTTTTTATGGGTAATAAAAAACACCAGAAAAATAATGAAATGGTAATTTTGGTAAAACATTTGTATAATTACTATATTAAGTTGCTCAGTGATGTTCAGATTTTTGGGAATATATATGTATTACACTAGTACACGTACATTTTAGTACATTGGTATGAGTAGGGATAGTTCGAATGAATTTTGTGTCGGGCTACGCACAATAGGGTTCCGAAATACATTTTAGTTGGTCCACTTTAAATCTTTAACTCCTTTTATCTAAGTTAGTTATACTCGTATATGCTACGCATCTGTGAATTGTTTCACTAACTAGGAACAGCCATTCAGAAGTTAGAGGGGGCGCCTCTAGAATCTATCAAAAAATTGCACTTGACACTAAAGCTTGATATTTTTAGCAAACGGTTCCCTATATTAGAAAATGGTCTTCACACACAGCTGCTATATTTATTTAAGCCCTATCCAACTTTACCCCACACGAAGGGATGCATGAGAAAAAAAAATGCAATATCTCCACTGTACGTGTCGGAAGTAACCATTACTAAAAAATATTTTTCTATATTTTATTTTTCCCCTTTTTCGGTTTATATAATTTGCACATTCACACCGAGCTTTAGCTCTCTAATACTTTAGCTATGCCGCGGACAGACAGATATTGCGAAAATATAAGGTTCCTTGTCGACTACGGAACCCTTAAAAGTTAAAAATTTGTAGTGATCTTATATTATCTAAATAAATATGAGAAAAAAGTTGGATTTGGATTTGTTGTGTGGTAAAATAATGACTTTTGTAAATCCATCATCATCAGCCTATATATTGTCCCACTGCTGGGCACAGGCCTCTTCTCATACAGAGAAGGCATGAGCATTGATCACCACGCTTGCTCAAGGCGGATTGGCGATTTCAGAATTTAAAGTCCAGGTTTCCTCACGATGTTTTTCCTTCACCGTTAGTCAGTGACGTTTAAGATATACTAAGAAAGTATATACGACTTTAGAAAAGTCATATTGGTACTTGCCAGGTTTCGAAACCGCACTCTCGTACATGAGAGGCAGGTGCCGTAACCACTAGGCCACCGCGACTTGAACCACTACTTTAAAAACAAAAAGTAAAATCCTACAAAAAGTAGGACGGGCTATGTACTCCTTGGAAGGTATATCAATATGGGAACAGGTACCTGACACCGGGTCGCTCCTTATAGAAGACGTACTGGAGCTTGACAGTGAATATCTTGCCGAACTGGTCGAACTGCTGCGCGCCGATGTCGGACACGGAGTAGCACGCCTGCAGCGGCAGCTCCTGGAAGGGCTCCTTGTCGCCCGGCGCGTTGTACAGCTGCACCACCGGGTTGTCGCCGACCAGCGCCACGCGCACGAAGATCTTCTTCCAGAACCTGCACGAGCCGCCCTCGTTAGTCAGCGCAGTCGTCGCTTTAGGGCCGCGCCGTCCTCTCCACCATAAGCTAGGACGAACAGTGCTCCAAGCCCAGGAGCCGTTTGGCGCATTCGGTCAGTCGGTGCGGGTCAGGCGATCGGTAATATCGATAATGCGCTGTATTTTTTTTTGCAAGACCTCTAGTACCTATGGGGTCCAAATGATATGTAACGTTAAATTAAGCAGAATATATATGTTACAGCTATCACTGCAGTCTATGACAATGAACGAAAACACGATCACGCAGCGCCACTCATATGTACTTATTATCAACTGACAAAAAATAAAGTGTAAAAACTAAATGACGAGTGCTGGCCGGCAACAGGGCGGCATGCGACCACGAGTTCACATGAATAGTTTTTTATTTCATGCTTTTCAGTTGACTTTATCTGTAATATAAATTATATTACCATATAACATTATTATAATATTTATATATTTAAAAAGGAAGTTCTGTATTCGTCCTGTATAATATATGGATGTATGTACATATGTATGTTTGTATGTCCGCAATCTCATGATGAAGATGATGAAGCGATCCTGTGGTCCATAAATTCAAAAAAATCAAAAGTCATTTATTCAAATTAGGCTGAAAATCAGCACTTTTTGAACGTCAATTTACAAGAGACAGCCCCCAAAACGCCCGCCCTTCACCACTTCCTATGTGTTTTGCTGGGAAGAAGAAGTGGCGCAACAAACTCCCCAGCAACACATATCTGTCTGTAAGGTTTGAAGAACCTTAATTTATACAATATTAATAGGGCGCTATAAAATATGTCCAATAGACATATTTTATTTTATGTAGACCAATTACATGTTATATTATTACATTTTTTATTAAGCTATTGCATAGCTTCTATCGCGAGCCTTGAACGTGGAGACCGAATCCAGAAATTCCGTAACGAAAAAAAACCTAACACCCCCCACTCCGACCGGCACAGCGGTGATACTTTTTAGTTTTGCCATCTATCGATGAATAACAGAACTTTTAATGACTTTTTGACATATCGCGCTTGTCTCTTTAGCTTCAGCAACTAGCCTTTAGGTGGCATTGGTTGTATCGGCGTTATTTATTTATATTTAACTAGCTTCTGCCCGCGACTTCGTCCACGTGGAATAGTGGTGCTCCGCTCCTATTGGTTTTAGCGTGATGAAATATAGACTATAGCCTTCTTCAATAAATGGGCTATCTAACACTGAAAGAATTTTCAAATCGGACCAGTAATTCCTGAGATTAGTAGCGTACGCAAAAAAAGTAACTTTTCTGGTTGATTTCTTACACCTTGTGTCCGAAAAACCCAAATATCTTAAGGAACCCTATTTTTTTCCAAAATAAAATTTAGCCTATGTTACTCGTGGATAATGTAGCTTTCGAATGGTGAAAGAATTATTAAAATCGGTTCAGTAGTTTTTGAGCCTATTCATTACAAACAAACAAACAAAGTTTTCCTCTTTACAATATTAGTATAGATTACTAGCTTCTGCCCGCGACTTCGTCCGCGTGGAATAGTAACTTTGGGCTATCGCTAACTTTAACCCGCGATTTTAAATCATTTTCCATTGATGCTCCGCTCCTATTGATCTTAGCGTGATGATGTATAGCCTATAGCCTTCCTCGATAAATGGGCTATCTAACACTGTAAGATTTTTTTAAATCGGTCCAGTAGTTCCTGAGATTAGCGCGTTCAAACAAACAAACAAACAAACAAACTCTTCAGCTTTATTATATTAGTATAGATAATTGCATAAGTTGATTAAAAATGCTATGCAATAGCTTTACCGCGGCAGTCCCCGAGTGCCATACGTCTTTTTAATTTACTATTTATATAAATATTTTTTATACTTTATTTCGATTTGTCAAAATTAGTATTTAAAAAAATATAAATCATTATTTATACTTCAAGGATTTTTTATGTGGTAGGCAACACCGTATTTTTCCTGGGAAATGAAAAACGATGTCATGAACATTATGTTTCGGTTAGTGTGAGAGAGATAGATATTTTACATCAAAATGATTACTAGTTTCAAAGCTACGTCTTCATTCTAAAAATTGGTTACGTTTTTGATTTTGAGTGACGTTTCGATTGCATCTCTATTGATATATCTCGATGTATTTAACTGTAAAAAAATATATACAGATTTTGTTGTAACTGTAAATTACAATACGACCATGGTAAACTAGGACTACAGTATTTATTTTTCCAGAAAGGCTAATAAATAAGGAACGACCAGGCACCGCAAACAGCACCCGACCACGAGTATAACGCGAGGACCAGCCATCACCTCCTTCGCCATGTTTGAGGGTAGGGGCCAACCCGACCCGCGACGCTACCGCAAGCCATGCCATCCAAGGGAGCATGGCGTACTTGCTGCTGGTCAAACTAAAATAGTAACTAATAAGTGCTGCAGTCACTAGTAAGCCACAAAGCATATTGCAATACAATCATTATGAAAGTATGTACAATGGACAAATTTGAATCATGACCCACTTTGACGATAAATCGTTTGAAACCGTCAAAATAACAAAGATTTCCATCCTTTACAGTGCATGCCGCACTTAGGACGTTTTAAATATTAAGCAAGCTATGTCAATACGGGTTGGAGATCTGTGCAATTTTAACCTTTGTTATCACTACGATAGATAATATTTTCTATAAAGCATTAATAATCATATTTTGAATCCAAACACTTTGGATTTTTTTTTTCTTTTTAATAACCATGTACGAACTCTTTCGATTATAAAATGACAACGTCAAAAAGTCACTCAGCAATTGGTGTCAAATATAAATTTCTATGACAATAAAAAGTAATTTGTCTATAAATTTATATCATGTTACCATGGTAACGTATGTTCACGCGAATGTCAACCTAATTGTATTTGAATGTATGTAACAATATAACCTTATGGTGGGTCATAATTCAAATTTGTTGACTGTACTATGTAAACAACAAATAATTATAAAAGACAGTGTCAATCAATTTATACAATGATAACTTCATGAAGCTGTCCTGCGTTCAACATAGCGACCAACTACTTTTACCATTCAAATAATATGTAATGGTGTAGGTGATGTGCCTTTTAGGAAAGGACAGATTTAACTCTTAATTTAAATACTTATGTTAATTGGCTATTTTAGCAAAGATAAAGGGTGTTTATTATAAAAGCGTATACCCAGCCCCATAAACATGTATAACAAATGAAAGTGAACAGTTTACATCGTCAAATTGTTTCCTATTCCTATCAACTTTAAAAATAAGTAAAGTATCATCTACAAACAGTACAACATCACAGATATTCTTCAAATGGTAAGTAGTAGTAATTAATGTATACCAAGAATAAGAATGGGCCGAGTGTTGAGCCCTGTGGCACGCCTAATTGGACTGGCAGTCCTAAAGATTTGTCCATTATGTACCCTAGAGTACCTAGGAAACTCTTTGGATCGAGACTCGTCCATTATTTGTTAAAATGAGGTATTTTTTAATTTTTTTTACCAATATTTACCCATAGGTATACTAAATGTTAACTTTTTTCAAAAATACATTCATTCACTTCACTTCACTCGCCATCAAACGTGAAAGTTTGGTGATTTTAATTAAATAACACCTCTGTATTTTGATTTTATTAAATAAATAAAAAAAACCTCTTTATGTAAACATTAATCAATTGACATCTCATTTGTCAAAATCTGATCATTTTTGAGCTACAATAACAACCGGGGCTGCGGGACGTTCGAAAGAGATACCGCGCCTCCGGTATACAAGGGCTGAGGAAGGAACATGGATGGGTTTTAGTCAGTAAGAGTCTGACACTCCCTCCCGCCCCACCCACGGCGGGAGGGGTCATTTGATGATTTCCCAACCGAAAAAAAAAAAGCTTCAATAACAAATATACTGCTTAACTTACTATTCGCCGTTCCTTTTGTCGTTCGGTATAAATAAGGTTGGCAATTTGTGCCCATAAGTGAGTTTGTTGGTAAACTGTTGAAATTGCACATTATTCGCATGTTTAGTCAGAATAGGGGCGCCCAAATTCATACGTGGATCATATGCCTAGCCTTTTTCCTGATTTAGTCGGCTTCCAGCCCCGATGCTCCCGAGTACCAGTGTTTTACATTGAATGACTGCCTACCTGACCTTCACAACCGAATTACCAGAAACCCGATAGCCCTTGGTTAGACTGGTTGTCAAACTTTCTGGCTTCTGTCTAACCGTAACAATATTCAAGTATCTACAAATGATAGCTGGGACCAACGGCTTAATGTGCTTTCCGAGGCACGGAGGAGTCTCAGCACGATATCGTCATCATTGTTGACGATGATGATGATATCATGCTGATGATGATGACGAATCTTGGCAAGTGCAGCTTAATCAGGATTGCCCGACCGACCGTACCAGTCATTGAAAATACATATTTTTGATTTTGTCAAAGCGGTAGCAATCTATGTAGCAAAATATATGCTAGGTATATTTGTAAAAAAACAGATTTTTAGATAATGATGAACTCTATGCTGACGTCGTCGGAACCAAAACAAATGTGTACTGGCCTCTGTCCGGTTATTTTCTTTTTGTTTGGTTGTCGCAGGTGCATCTCCCAGCCGGGGCCCGCGTACTTGGTGCGAGGGAAGTCCTCCAGCGGCTGCGACACGTCGTCGTCGAACAGCGGCGTCGGCGGGCTCTCTGCGCCGCTGCCCACGTCGCCGTCGCCCCGCTCTGACATGCAAGTGGTAATGTACTTCACTTAAAATCAAACCAATGATCCGGTATGGAGTAGCTGCAGGAAAGCAGTTGGTGCACGTACCGTACTGGGGCTCGGCGCGCGGCTCGAAGCCGCTCTTGTCGAAGGGGTTGGCGCGCGGCGAGTCGGGCAGCGCGTGCGGCCGCGGCGGCGGCGCCAGCGCCGGCACGGCCGCCTCCTCGCCGCTCGTCTCGCTGTCCTTCGGTCTAGACAGTCACTTAAGCTGAATCACGTGTTGCTGTGCAATTATATATGGAATAATTTCAAATCAATTTCATTTTAAAATCAATGCTTTAATAATTACCCTTATTTTTTATTAATTTTTAAATCAAACTAAGATCAAATACATATCCATACCGAATTTCAGCTGGATCATACCGAATTTCAGGAACCTCTGAGCTATGGCGCGGACAGACAGACAGACGGACATAACGAAACTATAAGGGTTCCTTGTCGACTGCGGAACCCTAAAAAAATATACGCGTCGACTTGAGAAGCTCCGTTTTTTTCGTCGCATAAACAGTCATTATAATAAAAAAAGAATTATAAAATTTGTCTGCCTATCATCTTATTTATTATAAAGGTAGTCTTTCTTTAGTTTAGATGTCTAACTGTTTTGTCCTTATCTGTCAAAGTTTGACAGAAAGGAACAAAACAGTTGGGTAACTACAAGGCTAATTATGACAAAATGTGTTATTATGACTAAAAGGGTAAGAATTTAACATCGTATGTAAATGCTACCTACATTGACAAATAAATATTTCATTCGACCGTTCCGTCTTTCTATTGGAGGTGCGGAACCCTAATATTATTCATCAATTAAAAAGGAGTTTTAAAAACAACAATAACATAACCTTAAATGTATTAGAACTCCGATCTATCAATTGACGTTGGGTATGTTAGTACTAAATGTGGAACTTCAGAAGACCTTCCTAATGACGTCATGACTCATTGCCACAGGAGGTATATGATAACTTTTAATCAAATATAACACTAGCTGTCTCCCGCGGCTTCACCCGCTTCCCGCGCCCCGCGCCCCGCGCCCCGCGCCCCGCGCCCCTACTACTTAACGCACCCGGATAAAAAGTTGCCTTTAGCATCCTTTAGCCGTCTCCAGGATCCCAACTATCTACTACTTTTATACTACAAATTTTATCTAAATCGGTTCAGTTTGTTTTTACTGTGAAAGCGTAACAAACAAGCTAACCTTCGCATTTATAATTCTAGTTAGGATTAGGATAGGATTAAATGTATTATTCCTCCTAAAATACTGCCAATAGATGTTAAGTATGTTACTACTAAATGAAAAACCGGCCAAGTGCGTGTCGGGCCACGCGCTGTAGGGTTCCGTAGTAGGAGTCAGTTAGTCGACTATAACTCTGTAACCGGTCAAGCCTACTTAGCCGTGATAGTTTTCCTTGTAAGTTCATTACATGTGCTACGTCTGTGATTTTTTTCACATTTCTAGGTAAGTATAGCCATTCAAAAGTTAGAGGGGGGGGGGATGCTCGTATCGAACAAAAATTTGCACCTAAAAGCTAGATATTTCGCAAATGGCTCGCTTAACCGAAAAATGGTCTTCACACACCCCATAATATTTTTGAAAGACCTATCTAACGATAGGGGTACGCGAGAAAAAAAATCATCCCCACTTTACGTGTTTAGGAGCTACCATAAAAAAAAATATTTTTAAAAATTTTATTCTACCACTTTCTCGGCGTTATCAATATACATATCCATACCAAATTACAGCTTTCTATTATCAAGAACCTCGGAGCTATGCCGCGGACAGACAGATAGACAGACGGACATGGCGAAACTATAAGGGTTCCTTGTCGGACTACGGAACCCTAATATATAAAAAGGCCTTTCCTACTACTACTAGGAAAGACCTTTTTAAGTATCGTGACATGTGATTCATTGCTAGAGGTGACGTACAATAACTTAACTTTCGATGTAAAAGATATTACTTTAAACGTGTTCTTCCCCTGAAAATACTAAACATTAATGGTATGTAGTTAAAGATACCTTGCACTTGACATATATGACTTATTGCTAGAGGAGGGATTGAATTTTAACATTGATTTAATGTATTCTGATCTATTTCTGCGATTATGAATATCTCCGTTAGTATGTACCTACTATCAGTCGATATTAGAATAGACCTCCTTTGCATAAGCTTGAATCAATATTCCCATAACTTTAGCAAGGGTTGCGATCTCGTGCTTTGTGTCTAGCAAGAAAAAATATCGACCTAATACAGGACTAACCTGATGAAGACGGAGAAGGTATCGTCCCCGGAATCCCTGGAGCCCTGGTGGTCGAGGCGCGGAGTGGCGGCGGGGGGCGGCGGCGCGCCCATGCTTAGGAATGGGTCGAAGGCCTCCGCCTCGAACCCGCTCGGGGCCATGTCCGCTCCGCCATCGTCACCCCACGCTCCTGTGTGTCACGCTCATATGTCATTCATTGCTCACTGCAATATAATACAATATCAGCGATTTAAAAACTTACCCGAGTTTAAGTTATTGGCACCAGTGGCATCAAATTTAGCGGAGAATGCGTCGAACGCATCCTGGCTGCTAGGGAAAGCATCGTGTAGCATTGTTTCAGAGTCAGACATAGTGCCCCAGCCGGCATTCGTGGAAGGCGATGGCCCGCCAGCTACAAATGCGTCTTCTGTTCCAATGTCAAATGGTTGTGAAACCTGCAAAGCTTCATCCAATGATTCAGTGGGAGGCGATGTAAATAGATCAGCTTGCGACTCTCCCAAAACACTCATTGATGCCGATTCAATATTATTAAAACCATCATTGCTTCCCAACATAACCACGTCATTTGATTTCAAGCCAAAAATACCAACAGCAGGATCTGAATTCGGGACAGTTCCATCCAGTGGCTCGATAGCAGTTTCGAATGGGTTGCGTTCGACGTCTACATTAGCTGGTTGACTTGGAAATTCGTCTCTCATTGCGTCCGCAAAAGGAGATGAGGTAATATTCACAGAGTTAACCTCTGTCTGTGGTTCTGAGCAATCCATAGGTGCCACCGCATCTGCAATCGAGTTCGTTGTTGAAGGCTGTTCGACAAGCAAGCTTGCGGTGCCTGGCTCCTCCGACTCAAACACGGTATGCCCAGACATTGTCACTGCGGACTGCGGTACTTCCCCCAATAATGGTTGCGGATTACCTTGGCTTGCATCAGTAGAAACGTCATCTACTATGTCATCACTCAAAAAATCGATTTGCTTTTCCTCTCTCTTTGGTACTGAGTATAAACTCATAATAGCCTCCTTCGTGGGCTTAGTAGGGGCGGGTATAGGTGCATCGAACAGATTGATATCATCCACGTGGTGCTCGGCAGGCGGTGTGACGGTCGGTACCGACGATGCGGTAGGTGGGCGAGGAGGTTGTGGGCGCGGTGGCGGTGGTCGGGTGGCCGGTGGGGGCCGTGCGGGTGGAGGCCGAGTTGGCTTGTTGCGATTGATATCAAAACTTTCACTAGGCTGTTCTTCAGCCGGCTCGGGTTCCGGCGTTGGGCTGGGCGAATGTATGTCACGTACTGACACAGGGCTTGGAGTGCGTGTTGGTGGTATACGGTCCAAGAGATGGGAACTAGTAAATTCCATCTGACCAGTGACACTTAAGATTAAATTCTGAGTTTCGGGCGGCAATGGTCGAGCTGGTATCTGAGGTCCTTGGATTTCTTCCTCATTCAATAATGTCTGGTCAATTGTGGTAGAGACTAAATCAAGTTCTGTCGGCTTAGCCAGGCGGTCGTGATCCAATAGGCTGCTCGTGAATATATCCATCGGGGCCGTGGTATTTTCAGAAAATCCTTCGTATTGTTTCGCCCCAATACTAGTTGGTTCTGCACCTCCAAAAATATCAACGGGAACCGTATCCCCGGCTGGAGGTTCATATCCACTACCAAAATCCGAGAAAGGATTGCTAGTGGCGAAAGGATTGTCGCTAGAGAAGGAGTCCGGTTCCGCATCTGTCATCATAAACGGATTGAGCACATCTGCAGTTACTGGAGGACTGGGCTCATTCATACTCAAGAATGGATTATAAGCCATTATGATTGCTTATTATTGTTTATTAACTTAAAAATTCAGATTCCAATAACTTTAATTCAGTTTTTCCCGGGTTTAAATTACCCGCAAATGATGTATCAAATGGGTCGAAATCTGTCTCTGGCACCACCCTGTTAGAATTAGAAGGTTCTGGAGTCAGAGCTTTCACTTGGAATATATCGTCTGAGGGATCCAGTAAGTCGCGCTCGCTAACTTCTACGCTATCAGTATCCTCGCAAGAAAACTCTTTTGCTAACAGTTTTAGTTCAGTTTTACAAGGAACAATATTACTCGCAAATGAAGTGTCGAAGGGATCAGATGCTACAGAAGACCTTTGAGGTTCTGATGGGGTTAGTACTTTAGCTTTGATTTCAGTTTGAGCACTATTGAATAGATCACTAGCTTTTACGTTTACTTCAATGTTACTTGGTCGCGAGTATTCTGAATGCCTTCTCTTATTTTGATAATTACTTTTCGGAGCCAAGTCTTCATCAGATCGCGTGCGTGTTAAAATATCTGGCACAGTGTCAGCTGATTCTGCTTCTTCACTGGCGTCCTCAGTTATTGAAAGTTCTCGTGTATAGTAAGGTGTAACAGGTTTAGTTGACTTAATTTTTGCATCCAAGTCAAGAGATTCGTCTGTGTTGACGTTAAAAACAACACTCTTGCTAACAATAAGATTTTCAGGGCGCGATGCCCTGCGCTCTGTTTTCTTCGGCTCGTCCGCTCTGGGGTCAAAATCAGGATCACTTGGTACTCTGTATATCGGAGAAGAGTTTGAAGTTATTAATTCTTGCTCTAAGAGTTTCAATTCTACTTTACCTGGTGCCACAATCCTATCAACAATAGTAGTGTCAAACGGGTCAATGTCACAATTATTGACATCTACTGGATCTAAAGGAGAGTCGCCTAATTGAGTTAAATCTGTAGCACTTCCACCCAGTAAATCACGAATCACTTGCGTGTCTTCTTTGTCGTTAATATCGTCAGATGTTATGGACTCCCGAACACCAGAAGGATCAGTTAAATGAATACGAACTGAAGATTTCCGTCTATTGTTTAATCTTACACAAACTTCTTCAGAACGAGGATCAAAATCGTCGTCGTCTTCTAGAATAACTGCCTCTTTATTTACCTGAAGTTCAGTAACGGGTATCACAGCATCCGCAAAACTTGTATCAAATGGATCGTCTTGATCTAAATAGGGATCTATAACATCAATCTGATCTTCGACGATGCTTTCTGCAAATACAAACTCATTTTTATCAGCTTCAAAGGCTGACCACGATTCTTCTAAAACTGGTTCTGTTTTAATTTCAGTATCTCCAAATTTTGTAATTTCTGAACTGACCTCGAGTGATTTTGCAGCAAGTAGCGTAAATTCATCAATTTCTTCATCTACCTTCGGCTCGTCAGAGATTAAAGTTTCTTTTGTTTCTTGCTCGCTTTCATTATTTTTCTGAAATAACGTTGTATGAAGAGACACGCTTAAATCTATAGGTGTTGTAATTGGAATATCTGCATCAATGTCCAATATACTTTTTTCAATGGTCTCACTTGCAACAATCGTTTCAATCGGTTTCCCGTCGTACTTTTCAGTGCTTTCTAATAACAGGTCACCGGGAATCACTCTCTTAGGACGCTTACTGGTAACTGTTACATTATCTATTCTACCAGTAAGAACCCCAACCGCTATTCCGATGTCTAACGCCTTTTTCCCTTTAGAGGTTTTGATTTCTTGCCCTTTTATTAACGCGTCAACATGGGACGTGTCAAAAATATCGTTGTCTTGGAATTCATCAGGTGAATCAGGGACGTACGCAAGCTTTACTTCTCCCCTCTCAACGGCTTCCACATAGGAGGTATCAAAGATGTCGTCTTGGTCTTCTTCATCGGACTCGTCGTCGGTTAAGCCGTACTCACTTTTGTCGCCTTCTTCAGCTTCTGCTTGAGCTTGTACAAGCTGCGGAAAGTCTGCTTCTGTAACTTCGACTACTGGCCTATGTGGAGCTTCCTTTTTTTCGGGTTCAACCTGCTTTGGAGGTACACGTTGAAAAAAAGATGTCGATTTGATACGGTCTAGATCACCTTGTGTTTTCTTAAGTACAGTATCTATACCAGTAGTTAAATCCTTAAATTTGGACCACTCTTCATTTTCTTTAGCAGTGCCTTCTCCGTTTTCAGCGCTTTGCTGTTGATGCTCTCTTCTATACTTTTCTAGTTCCTCTTCTGTGAAAAGTTCCTCTTCACCTTTACGTTTAGATTTTTTTCCCTTTTTCTTCTTTTTAAGACCTTTGGGTAGTTTTAGCATTATACGATTTTTTTAATAAGGATTCGTGTTGCTGTAACAAATAAAAAAGATTATAGCTTGACCCGCATAGCTTTTATTAATAAAAATATATACGGATAATTGCTACGATCTAGCGTTAATTCGACGTTAAAAGTAACTTGTATTAAAAATCAATGTGAAGTTTGTGCCCAAGTTGGTACCAAACAATCCAAGGCCAGCCCTTATCTTTTTTGTAATCGCTCATCATTTCCAAATACTTGTAGATATTTAAGTTAATTTAGTTATTTAGTTTAGTTTTAGTTATTTTCCTGTTAATAAATTATTCGAGTAAAGAGTCGTAGCAATAGCACTTATATGTAAGTACGTAAAAACTATTAACTGGAAGTGATAATTTGATGGAGTAGGTTACTTTCCTATTGATCGAAAAAAATACATGGATGTAATTTCATCCATTATTTTTTAACAAAGGACATCCTTTGTGACATGTACGAGCTTTGTTTCATCATCTTAACATTTATGGCAAGAACATAATGAGGATTGAGTAGCTATAGCTAAGTATATGATAGATAATGCTGTACTCATAGTACTGACATACTTTTTGCATTTTTACAAACATACAGAATGGAGTAAATATAAGTGATAAGTACTATTAATACTTATCTTTATCGCGCATACCATATTCTTATAGATAGAATAAAATACAATTAAACATGAAAATAATAATAATACAGTGACGAAGGTGTAGTCATTACGATGTAGGAGCGTGCGGGTGTGTGGTGAGACGAATGCATGATAATCGGAGCTCCTCGGGAGCCGCGCGCGGTGAGCGGGCGAGGCCGCGGCGAGGGCGCGCCGCGACGGCTAACTACGACACGTACCGAGCCTCTGCGCGTGGCTACTTACAGCTAAGGCATACACTACCGCGCTACGGATGGGGGGCCTCTATACCTTCATCGCAACACACGGACAGCGCGGCGGGCTCGGTTCGCGGCGGCGAGCGGGGCTGCGCTCTGGGGCGCTGTGGGCGCTGGCGGCCGACTGGACCGAGCGAGGCCGCGCCGCCCGCATCGACCCGCGCGCCGCGCAGCCGCGCAGCCGCGCAGCACCGCGCGGCCCCGCACCGCGCCGCACCGCGCCCCCGCACCGCCCACACAAAGTTCAAGTGTCGCCGCTCAGCTTCCCGAGCCGTGCTTTACGTAATCATACTCTACAGGACGCGCTACCGCTGAACCTTAATTATTCCAGTCATCATTTTATAAAATTTAGGTACACATATGACATCACTTATTAAAATTGCAAAGCTTGTTTTATAAGTGACATAACTACTAAAACTAACTTGGGGACTACAGTGAAAGAAATATGTCACCACAAAATAAGCATTTGACCTTTTCTAAAATAACTTTGCTACGGCAGTAAAATCAATATCCTAGAATTGCTACAAATTCGTTACGAAACTCGTTATTTCTGAACTACAGATTAGTTTTACTTCTCTTACTTACGAATCTACATGGTACCTAATTCATAAAAAACCGACTTAGTGCGAGTTGGACTCGCACGCCGCCTGAGCGGGGTTCCAGTCCCAATCTCTGAAAAGAAAAATAATACCTGCTTGTTCAATGCATTATAAAGAAAATAGAAATCAGAAAATATACTGGGACCGCACCATAATTACAGACAAAACCATTCATTACAACAGACCTGACATAACCCTTCAAGACAAAATAAATAAAACAGTATATTTAATTGACATAGCTATAGGTACCTAACACGCACAATATTCAAACAACAATATCCGAAAAGCTCAGCAAATATCAAGACCTCGCCATAGAAATAAAAACACAATGGAGAGCGCAAACTGTTCACATCGTCCCTATAGTCCTATCAACTACTGGTGTCATACCAAAATCTCTCAAACAAAGCCTTAACACTCTACACATGCCTACTCATACACTCCACATGCTCCAAAAAGCTACCATACTAAACACCCGCCGTATTACCCGAAAGTTTTTAACGTCCTCAACTCTATCATCTACCTTCTCAATTTAACCTTCTCCTTACACACTTGGCTCCGGCCCGTGTACAAGGATCCTTAACTCTCTCGAAAGAGAACAAAATAAAAGAATGTCAATATAATAATAATCTTCTATCTATACTTATAATAAATCTGTAGAGAGGTCAATTCTGTACATGAAATATATTTCCAAAATAACTATCAGGGGGTGATTAGGGATCGATCCTGATGCCAAAAATGCAATCAGTAAAATTTTTGTCTGTCCGTCTGTCTGTCTGTCTGTATAAACTCTATAGAAACAAAAACTACTCGACGGATTTTAACGAAACTTGGTACAATTATTTGTCATACTTTTGAGATGGTTATAGTATACTTTTCATCACGCTACAATCAATAGGAGCAGAGCAGTGAAGGGAAATGTTGTCATTTTGTTTAAACGCGCTAATCTCAGGAACCGCTGGTCCGATTTGAAAAATTCTTTCAGTGTTAGATAGTCCATTTATCGAGGAAGGCTATAGGCTAATATCATCATGCTAAGACCAATAGGAGCGGAGCACCACTATTCTACGCGGACGAAGTCGCTGGCAGAAGCTAGTAAATAATAAATTTATTTATTTTCTCACCACAATATTAATTTATACAATTGAAAATCACTAGCTAGATTAGCGTTAGTATTGTGGGAGACTGGTGCCTAAACTAGGCGTAAAACCTGTATTTCAGGCCACCAGGCCTCCATCCCAATTACATTGTTTATTTCTGATAATCTAGAGTTCTAGACCAACATTAAACAAAACATGATGAAGTCATGGTAAGTTTTGAAATTATTATAATCATTTTACTAATTATGTGTATAGTGTATATGTGCGTGTATGTGTATATGTGTGTGTGTATGTGTATAGGTTAAGTTATGTGTGTTCGTGTGTGTGAATCTGGAGCGCATATTATGTAGGCTTGAAAGAGATTTAAGTGTATTCAGTAACTTAAATTGTCGTTTTTAGAAGATCCTCTGTTTGTCCGTAGTCTAGAGACATAATCCATTCGCTTACTATCTTTTGGCAATCCTGTTTTGTACGTGGAAATATGTCAATAATCTTATTTAGTTTGTTGTATAGATAGCCTCCAAGAAAATAGAAAAGACGATTAGAAAATTGGGTTTGATATACGGAGTGCGAGCGATCGACCGGGTTGAAGCGTCTTTTACAGAGTGCTTGTTGATTGTAAGTCAGTTGAGTGTTGTTTTAGTACCGTGTGGACAATGTACAGCTGACGGACAGTGAGCACTTTGCACATCTTATAAAGATCTTTTGTAGGATATCGGTAAGGGAGAAAAAAATATACTTTTAAAAGAGCTCGCTGGGCTCGCTCAACTTCAATAATTATCGATTTGTGTGTTCCACCCCACGTCGTGATGCAATATGTAAGCAAAGACTGACATAGAGAATAGTAGACCATTTTCCTTAGTCTTTCATCCGCCACGTGTCTTAGGTTCTTAAATATGTATATTAGTTTACGCAGCCTTGCAGACAGAGTTTCAACGTGTGGGTGAAAGCCTAGGAGATGGTCCAGTATGACGCCGAGATATTTGATGGTGGCGACTCTTTGTAGATGCGTGCATGTGCAACCTGTGGTATGTGGTGCGGGGCAAGTGTGAGCTGTTATTTTATAATCGGAGGTCGATTCGAGAGATTTATCTTGAATCGCAAACGTAATGTATTTTGTCTTTTGGGCATTCAGGGTTAGGAAATTACCACGCAACCACTCCGAAACCGTGTTCAAGCCGGCCTGAGCGCACCCATATGTATTTTCCCAAGTGTCTGATTGGAACAAGAGAGCAGTGTCATCTGCGTATGTAAAAAAAATCCCTTTACTTGATCTGTGGCATTAGCAATACTGCAGCCATAAGAAAAATTCGGGCAAGTGCCCGCATAATAAGGTTTGTTTGTAGAGGAAAATTGCTTAAAAACTGCGATACTTAGAACCATATTTTTATTTTTCCTGCAGTATTTACGAATATTTCAGATTTTTCCCTTCTCAAACTTCGGAGATAAGGGTGGGGGAACGATATTTTTTTGTGCAGATAACTCGAAAATTAAAAGACACACGGAAAAAATATATATCAGAATGTGCAAATGAAGATCTTTCATATGATACCCCACATAACAACTATACTTTGAAATACCAGATTGACCAGTCGTTCTTTATAATTGTCCCAAATTTCAAGTCGATAGCATTAGTAGTTCCTGAAATAATCAGCTGGAATAGACAGACAGACGAAGTGAAACCATAAGGGTTCCTTTTTAGGGTTCCGTAGTCGACAAGAAACCCTTATAGTTCCGCCATGTCCGTCTGTCTGACTGTGCGCGGCATATCTCAGAGGTTCTTGGTACTAGAAAGCTGAAATTTAGTATAATTATGTATATTGATCACGCCGATAAAGTGGTAAAATAAAATTATGAAAAATATTTTTTAAGGGTAGCTTACATACACGTAAATTGAGATGAATATTTTTTTTGCGTATTCCTTCGTGTGGGGTATCTGTTAGATAGGTCTTTCAAAAGTATTATGGGTGTTTGAAGACCATTTTTCGATTGCATTTTCCATTTTCCATGGTCCGGAGCGAGACGAAACGGGAAGCCGTCGCCTCCTTCTGCGAAGCAGTTATGCTGGAGAAGGAGGCGGCAGACCGCGTGAGGGAGCAACAGTCCTCATGCCCCAGCCGCCGTCCGGAGCCGCGAGACGACTCTCGGCCACATAGGAAAACGTACCATAAATATGATTTCTTCGTCCAAACAAGCCGCTCAAATTGTGACATTGGTGCGGGAAGGCTTGGATCAACGAACGATAGCTAGAAATATAAATTTAAACCAGTCTGCGGTTTCTAGAGTATACCGAAGGTTTGTAGAGACAGCCTGAGACAGGTTCTTATAATTCATTTTTTTTTTGACAAAAAAAAACGACTTCAAAAAATCAAAAGGACTAAAAAGTGAAAAATAATACTATAAAATTCAAAATTCAAAAAATCAATAAACCTAACCTAATCTACGATTAACCTATAATAAAATTTATCAATTTTTTGGAGTCGGTGCCGGAACGGCAAAATACTCTGGAATTACCATTACTTAGCTTGGCACCGACTCCAAAAAAATGTTAAATTTTATTATAGGTTAATTGTAGATTAGGTTAGGTTTATTAATATAGGTTATAGTATTATTTTTCACTTTTTAGTGCTTTTCGGTTTTTTGAAAAAAAAATATTTATTTGTATGTTTTTAGTGACATATTCTTAATCTTATATAAAATATGGGTAGGCCAGGTAAAGATGCTCCGCGTATAAGAAAACGGCGTCGAACTGAAACTGAAACGAAAATTTCACTGCCGCGCATCTCGCATCCAGCGAATTCCCGCTACATTCACGAGGTGCCTATCTTTGAACCCGAACCCAGATATCAGATATGTACTGTTAGAAACTTTCAGGTGTTGTTAGAACCCCCCCGAATATCTATGGTCTCCTTCACCAGACCTGGAATGGCACTTATAACCCAAATAGATGCCAAGTTCTCATTAATATAAATTAATTAAGTCCAAACACAAGGTAACTGCTGTAAATCGTTGAGGAGTTCCCTTATCTGTCCTTCGTCTTCATCATCAGACCCCTTGTGACAGTCACAACCCATTTGGGTGTAAAGTTCTCATCAATACAAATTAATCAAGCCCAAACACAAGGTAACTGCTGTAAATCGTTGAGGAGTTCCCTTAACTGTCCTTCGTCTTCATCATTAGACCCCTCATGACAATCACAACTCATCTAGGTGTAAATTTTTCATCAATACAAATTAATCAAGCCTAAACACAAGGTAATTGCTGTAAATCGTTGAGGAGTTCCCTCGACTGATTTTGGCTCCATCATAAGACTGACTCCAGGCCTTCATAAAATTATAGTGCTTTAAAATACTTAATGAACAAACGCACTAGTTGCCCCTAGGATTTTTGAAAATACCCCTAGACTTCTCGGGGATGCCATCATCAGATCTTGTTTTCCTTATCATGGGACTACTTGGGAAGTATATCCTTTCCAACAAAAAAAGATTTTTTCAAATCGGTTTGCAAGCGACGGAGTTATGCGCGAACAAACATAAAAAAAAATACAAACATCCGAATTGATCATAGATTTAGTATTTCATGATAACCTCCTTTTTTAGAAGTCGGTTAAAAAGGAGACCCGGTACCGGCAGAGCAACCGTCGCGACAACTGATTTGTTGTTTCAACTTCCCTACGAAATCGTTTCCTCACGTCATTAAACATCAAAACAGAGCTGAATGAAGTGCGTAGAGTAAACGTGAGTGCGCGAACAATAAGGCTTAAGGCAGTGACAATCACCCCTATTAGACCAGCAAATGGTCCAAAGGTGTCTAAAGGTGCAGCTCACAGACAAGCTCGTTGAAGATTTTCGCGTAAACATCGCAATGGGCCTCCGTATTGTTCACCGAATGTGTAGGACATGTTTAAATGGTGCAGACGGTCGCAGAAGTGTCTATCGTCGACGTGGGAAGAAATCTTAAAGTTGCATTGAGGAGCGTGTTCCTTTTGGAGGTGGTTCGTGTATGGTGTGGAGTGGCATTTTGATGATCGGACGAACGGTTAAATAAACGGTTACGGTTTAATAACCCTAATCATATCTATACGGGACCGATTAAAATCATTAAAATGTTTATTTCAAAGGAGTCTTGAACATTGATGCAGTTTATTGTGAATATATCATCATCTGCCTAGCCTTTTCCCTATGTTGGGTTTGGCTTCCAGTCTAACCGGATGCAGCTGAGTACCAGTGTTTTACATGGAGCGACTGCCTCCCTGGCCTCCACAACCCAGTTAACAGGGTAACACGATACCCCTTGGTAAGACTGGTTGTCAGACTTTCTGGCTTCTGACTACCCGTAACGACTGTCAAAGATCTACAAATGACAGCCGGGACCAACAGCTTATCGTGCTTTCCGAGGCACGGAGGAATTTCGTTATGTCATAGATGGTCACCCATCCACGAACCGACCGCGCCAAGCGTAGCTTAACCTTTTGAACCTATCGATCGACCCGTGCTGGGCGTGCGGCTGTTACTTAGCCACGAGCTCCTCTATATATCGCTGCTTCAATTCAAAAGTACCACAAATAAAAAAAAAACAAAAATGTTTTTATTCCAAAAATACAATTATAATCCATGTTATTTTTATATTCCAAAAAGACACCCATTGATTTTACATTTCAAGATACAGAAAAAACGCAACCGTTATTTTTGAATTTTTGTTTTAAACGCGCGAAATATGATCAAAACCGCCGTATTGTGAGTTGCGCGTTGACAAACGAAGTAAAAGCAAGTTTCTTTTTTGCAAAACTGCCATAAATCGAAAATTAATGTGTGTTACTTATTAATTTTATATAGAAAACAACCACATTTTGCAATACTTCAGTTTTGAATAAATGGATTCGCGTAAGTATGGCATTATTTTTAAATCAAAAGAACCATATTTCAAATCTGGTTGTTTTGCACAAAAAATGTACCTAACTGAACTTTTAATTTTCTGATCAAAATCAACTTATGACACAATGTGTTTGTTTTGCATTGAAGTTATTTTAAATATAGTACAGTATTTAAAAAAAATGATTATTTTGAATATAAAAACTTGCTTTCTATTAAATATGATTTCAAATCAAAAGGTCCTTATTTAAGAATACAATCGTTTTGCTCATACTTTACCAGAGTTGTTTTAATGTCACATTTAAATTAATTATGGTCATTATTTATTTAATTGTTTAAGGATTGAACTAACATACTTAAAAAAGTCAAGCGCTTTCCGGTAGGTCGGAGGTTCGAGTCCCGCTCTGGTCACATGGACCAGTTGACATTTTTACGTGTGTCATCAATAAGGTAATTACAAAGCATTGTAATTGTTGTGGTAGAAATATACGGCCGTTTATGTTCCTTTTTTCAGGGTTCCGTAGTCGACAAGGAACCCTTATAGTTTCGCCATGTCCATATGTCTGTCTGTCTGTCCGTGGCATAGCTCAGAGGTTATTGGTACTAGATAGCTGGAATTTAGTACAGATCTGTATATTTTTCGAATATATTTTACGAATTCAATGTAGCATTTTGGCAGCCAAAGAAAGACGAAGAATTGCGAAGATAAGTCCACATTGGAAGAGAAACACGAAGAACACCTAAAAGAGAAAGATCTTGCGAGAACCGAAAAAGAGAAGGGTAAAGGAAATGTACGCGAGAATCTGATAGTAGCTGTTTATGATGTACAGGTCTTGTCCAGTAATGCCTTGTCCATGGGGCGAAGTGTCGAGTTTTTATTATGTTTCAAAAATAAATGTACTTAACTTTACTATTACTGAACTAGGCTCTAAAAAAACGACTTGTTTTGTATGGCATAAAGGAGAAGGGGCGCGAAGAGTAAATGAAATAGGAACATGTGTATTTATGTATTTAGAATATTTTAATGACAAAGCTGATGAAGAATTCGATGTAATATTTTACAGTGTAATTGCTGCGGCCAGCAAAAAAGTAAGTATATGGTGTCGATGTACCAATATGCCACAAAGACATTACAAAAACTAAGAAGTATTACAAGAAGTATTACGCATAAGTTTTTAATAAAGGGCCACACACAACATGAAGACGATGTCGTTCATTCCACTATCCAAAAAAATGATCCTGATCCATATATCACGCTTATTAAAACAGCAAAAATGAAAGGCTCGCCTTATATGGTTAAAGAACTTGCCCATGGTAGTTTTATTGATTTAAAACCTCTGGCTTGTGGTAACTATACTATTAATGAAGATAGAGGAGGGTTAGATGGTCTGATATTAAATTAATAAAAATAGATAAATACCTGAAGAATAATTTCCTATATGAGACTTCATTAATTCAAGACACTGATTTAAATAAAATTAAATCAGTGTCTACGTTAAATAAGGGCAGAGAGCAGAAAATGCATCATTCTGAAAATATTTTTAAATCAAAGAAACTTTGTACCCTAAAATTAAATGTTACGCAAGCAAAAAAACAAGGTATTCTTAATCTTATTAACAAAAATACTATTCGAAAATATTCTGAATCGTTCTTTGTAAATTTGTAAGGCTCATTATTAAACGGAGTGAGCACTGAGTAGGTACTCACATAGGTTAAGTAACCTTAAGTAGCAATATAAATTTTAACAAACTTTTTATTTACAAACGGTTGTGATCTCATAAATTCATTTATTTTTTAAATTCATTTATTTATATATTAAATAAATTCATTTATTTATATATATATATTAAATTGCATTTAATATAACATTATAGTTATAAGATAACACTTTAACAGTTATTATTGATTTAAAAGGTACAGTAAAATGATAACAAAACACTGTTAAACATTTTCGAATATTTAGTTAAGTTCATTAAAGTCTGCGTTTTATTTATAGTTAAAAAACTTACGTTAGTTTTGCTTATGCCAATTTTTACAATTTGTTATTTTATTTTATGTTTTCTTCGTTTGAATAGAACTTAAAATATATATTTGATGATTATTTAATAACAGTTTCGAAGATTTTGTTCTATTATTTTGAGGAAAGCTTTGATTTTTTTAAGTTTTAAATAGCATTTTCGTTATGTTATTAAATTGCCTTAAATTGCGTATGAAGTTAATTAGTAATTTTCTATAAAGAAACATGATCAATACAATTTCTTTTTTACTTATGGTTGTTTTGCTCCATATTTAGTATATTTCATACATATGTTTTATATTCAAAAGTAACTTATATGCTCATATCTCTTATAGCGTTCAGTGTAATATAAAACTATTCAAAACATTAGATGCAGCTTAAAAATACGCTTCTAACGATGTATAATATGCATATATTCGATACAAAATAAAATAGAATTAGACAAAAACAAAAATATTTTTTTTTGATTAGCTCTGCTGTAAAAAAGTATAAACTTGATTTATGGTAGTTTTGAATTGAAGCAGCGATATGTGAAAATATATAAATATAATTATGTCCTAACTAAAGCCAAGGATACACTAGGGGACAAATAGAGCAACATGTTTCGGAACATGTCGCTCAACAACTACGTAGAACATGCCGAAGTGAATGTCGCGGAACATTGTGTTGACCACACTAGTCGGTGTTTATAGAAATGTCGCCCGAGGAGGTTGTGGCTGTTAGTGCTGCGTACATAGTAAAAGCTATGTTAAGGGGCACGTTGCGTACGCGACTACACTTGGTGACAAATGGCGCGACACTGACGCGGGACACGTGCGCTCGCTCTCGAGGCGGGAGCAAGCAACATGCCCCGCATCACGTACAATGTTTCGGGTCATGTTGCGGCACACTATGCAACGTTTCAGCGTCACGTATATTGAGTTGCGCGTCGTGTTTCGGGACAAAATGTTCCCTAGTGTATCCCAGGCTTAATACTATAAATGCGAAAGTCAATTTGTTTGCTTGTCTGTTACGCATTCACGGCAAAACAAATGAACCAAATAATTTGGAAGAAATTGGAATTTGAGATACAGGGGACCCTGGAAATAGTTGTAGGCGTTATGCAGTTCCCTCGGCACGCGGGCTAACCCGCGGGAAGCCGCTAGTAAATTACGAACGCTGACTTACCGCTGACTGGCCACGTTTTCCAGTGCATAGTATTATAATTTATGTCTATTCAAAGATCGCTGGCCGCGATAAGACCATCCATTCACTGTTGTATAATACTTTTATTAACCAACTTCATAAAAAAGTGAGGTGTATCAATTCAATCCGTAGGTTTGTAATTTTGTTGTAGGTACTTTTGTGTCTAAACCAAAGACTATATCTAAACTAACCTATATTTGTTGTAAACTTGTAACGTGCCATTAGGTCAGGGTTTCCTCCCGGTCCACCTATAGCAATCTAGCCCTACCTAGGTTCAGACCGAAGGGGGGAAGGCAGATCAGGCCCAGTTTTATGGCCAGTAAGTCACATTTGCGGATGCCTAGCTTTCAGAACCCAGTTATCGGATAACAAGATACCTCTTGGCATAACAGGTTGTCAGACTTTTTGGCTTCCGACTACTACCTACTACAACTGATGACTGTCAAAGTTGTACAAATCTTGAGCTTAATCTTGATCGCTCGACCCGTTCTGCTGTAACTGCACCACGAGCTCCTCCGTACTTGCTAGTTAATATACCACATAAATCGTAATAACCCCCCCCCCCCCTCCCTTAGAAAAAAATGTTTTGCAAGTACCTATAGCATTTTTTTCATGTGCTATGATTAATTCAAGCTTTGTGTCCGATTGATGATTGCTAAAACTTACAATTTGACGGTAGCCGCAAAATTTTAATCTATGTCTATACCTACTAATCTAAACTCCTATATCTATACTAATATTATAAAGATTATTATAGAAAGATTTGTTTGTTTGTAGCGATTTCACTCAAAAACTACTGGACCAATTTTAAAATTATTTCACTGTTAGAAAGCTACATCTTTATGAAGTGTCATAGGCTATATTTAATTCCAGGAATAAATACGGATCCCTACTAAAACTTGAATAATGTAACCCAAGGTGAAAAATTACAAAATATCTATCATCGCTTACGTTGCGAAAACGATTGATGATAGAACAAAACAATGAACTACAATCATAGAAATATAAATAACAAATTTATCATATCTATGACTACAATATTAAAGAACATGTCATTGTCTATAAAAAAGTCCGCTACAGCATAATGCCTATGTCCGACGGATAACTCACAATAACTGCTTTTACTATTAAAATTATAGTTTAAAAAGAATGAGTTTTTGCGAAGCTTATTTAACCCGTAAGGCCGTATCTATATATCTAATTAAATGTGTTTTTTAGAACGGAAATTCAATATAGAATAATTGTGCTCTTAACTCTCTGTAGTTTAAACAAATATCTTAGAAGATATCGCAATTTAAAATAATATTCGCACGACCTAGTACCTACGTGGAGATTTTGGCCTCCGGAAAATTCAAATTCAAATTTTTTGCACCTTATTGTTTACAAGTATGAGGTTTTATTTATCTTTAGGTAGGTACCTATAGTAATTCTCACTTTAATATAATCTTAACTTAATTAATATTATAAAGAGGTAATGTTTCTAAGGTTGTATTGTAGAGGAATCTCTGGATCTACTGAATGAACCGATTAAGATAAAATCGGTACGGACATAGAGGGGACCCTGGAGAAGGTCATAGGCTACCTTTCATCCGCGTGCGATAAGGGTGAAACTGCGGGGAATATGTGTTTCAATAATTGTCAATATCCCGCCAGAATTGGAAAAAACTAATTAAGTTGTCCACGCGGGCGAAGGGGCGGTCGGAAAGCTAGTTTTTAATAAAGGTAAATAACTATGCAACAGTGTTACTCGTTCGTGGCTCCCGGACCACCACGTCGAATCATCCGCCCATACTTTATTCGTGTCCTAAGGATCATAGCGAGATATTAATAAGCCCCCTTCCTCAAGAATTGAGCTATCAAATTATTATTTTTTAAATCCGACTGGCAGTTCCAGAGATAAGTCTATTCAAACAAACAAACTTTAGTTATACTTATATATTACAAGCAGACCCGGCTTCTAACTTCGTACCGCCCCATCATATTTTTTTTCTCGCTATTTTTCCGATGTTTTATTAGTTATTCTGCTATTTGGGTTGGAGACAAATACAACAAATAAAAACTATGAAAATCGGTCCAGCCGTTCTCGAGTTATAAGTGTTCGAAAATATCAGACTTTGTTACATACGAGTATATATATGTACTTATATAAGATGAAATATAAGAAGATAGATAATCGTAGTCAGCTGAGACGAGTTGTCTCAAGTCGAAAGATGTCCTCTGCTTTACACATAGCTCTCCCAAGGATCTTTGACTGTCTATTCTAACGGTCTGTGGTCCGTGTCCCCCACTCGAGCACTTTTCTTGTCTTACGAGCAATGTGCCTACTGCGACTTTAGCTCTCAACGTCGCAACGCTGTAAGTCATCACCGGCAACATGCACTCGTTGAAAACAATGTTGTCATACTCGTGCTTTAGGTTGCAGAGCTTCCTCCAAATGCCTTGGGCTAACATGTGAAACATTCAGAGAAACTCCAAGCCATAAGAGCTGGGCAAAGCTTATTATGGTAATAATGACAACACATGCTATCATGAACACAATGCCCTTTCTGTGCCGGAGGAGCGCGCCCGTCGCCACAGGGCGAGCGCGGCGGCGCGGCGGCGGCAGACCCGCGCCTCCTCCCTCGGCTCTCGCTTCTACTTCTAACTCTTGTTTTATGCCGGTTGGTGTAGTTTGAGCTTCAGTCATCTGATATATTTCTTCGATAAATCTCTGACTTCCAAAGTAAATTTATAGACACTTGCATAAAAAAAATCGAACCACATCATTTATCATTGGTAGGTACCAGATATATACACATATGAGTATACATGTAACAGCAATAATATTATAAAACATCCAGGATCACAGATCAGACGTCAATTCAGATTTCAGATCATTCAGAGATCAATGATAATCACAGAAGTTGTAGTATAATTCGACATGGATCTATATAAATGTGGTGAAAACTAGAACTAACATTTTTAATAAAGAGATTGTCATCTTAGAATGTCAATCGATCGCGGTGACTACTTAATAATCAGGAAGGTTTCAGCTTGTGAGCCACCTACTAACATCCAAATGTGTGTTAAATGTTTAAATATTGCATTTTATGTTTCCAATTTAAGATTATTATTAAAACTTAAATGATGAATTAATAAATTGCTATTTATCATGTCATGATTAACTTTAAAAAATGGAAATTTCTATTAATTGGTATCATTATCACTGAAAATGACATTTCAAGATGGTGGCTAGCGTTAGTTCACCTGTGAGCCACGTTCATGAATAGCCATGTCGGACTATAGTTCACGGTTCACCTCTCAGCCACGTTTTGTGATGCAGCAATGAATCTTGAATTGGAATGGGCAACTAAATTCTTTTTTTTTGACTTACAAAAGTGCTAATTACAAAATTAGGCCTAATTGAAATAAATGATTTGAATTGAATTGTTGGATGAAAATACTTTACTATGATTTTTTCAGTTTTTAATTAAATATTTAATCAGGGTACCACAATGTGAGATACAAGCTTGGCAAAAAAGTCTAGAAACGGAACTATTTTTTTTATTGCTGACAACACCTCAAAATAATGTCGATTGATGTAAACAAAGTTCGCGAGTTACTTATTTTTTTATTTCGACCATCAAAACGTTAGTATAACCAAGTTATAATAAATAAAACCATTCGGAGTACTAGCAAGGAAACAATTTATAATGTTTATATGCGATATCTGGTCGAACATGAGGCTTAAACTCTTCTTTCCGATCTCGACGATATTTACCAAAGTACCGCCATTATGACAGGTATGTAAGAGTTTGTTTTGTTGTATTTAGTTATATCAAGTATTAATTTATGATCTCTATTTGGTTTTGAGTTGCTTGAATACGAAATAAGTGAAATTTTGAACAATAAACATCGAGCATATAGGTTATGTTTACGTTTTGGCTTTGACACTTTGGTGTAGCGCGACTAGATTAATATTGATACTTGAGTGGCTTGAGCCTTGATACTCTGCAATATGTAAATTCGATTTCTACATAACTATATCTATGAGTGTGATCACAAGATAATATAATACTTGTTATTTAACTAGCATTTAAAAATCACAAAAAAAATAGATAGGTTCCGTAAACTTTTTACGTTTAATATTAATAGAGGTTTTATAATTTTTTTTATCTTTATAGGAAGCACCGAACGTGCATTTCAATCTATAACCGAGTAGGAGTTCAAAAAAATTCATGCCAGCATGTTAACAAAATAGAAAAGGAGTATTATGAATTTATGAGAGGGCTCGTACTTGGACATAAAATGTTTAGGAATCAATCTCCAACATGATAGCGCAGTGCCTTTGAATCTGAGTGTAACTCAGATGAGTTTATGGCTAGCTCTAGCCCATACATGGATGTGGCGGGCGTGGAATATTTTGAGGAAGATTTATTGAAATCAAATATAATAACGCTAAATTCATACGCCTTTTTTTATACCCAAAAAAATTGTAAACACAGGAGTGCTTACATTATTAGTGCTTATAAGTAATTTGTATTCAGTTACATGACGTGAATACTTGTTATTACATTTTATAATACTTACTGATTTTAATTAATTATAGAAATACAGCTTAGTATCAAGACGATAAGATGGTACGCTATACGGTCGCAGCGGGTTGCCACACGAACGGTAAAGTGGCGCCCCTATTCATTTCTACTCTTTTTTGCCAAGCTGTACATTTTTTAATTTCATACTGATAGGTTTCAAATAAGAATTGGAACGTCAATGACCTGATGACCTCTATCTGTCAAATGTCACTTGAAAAGTACGGTTTGCAAATCAATAAAGGTCTAATTTACTTTGTCTAAATAAGTCTTACATCAAATTTAATAGTAGTAAATTAGCTAAATTATATATTTTTTTATTATTTCACTTTTTTTATTTTCATTGTTGGCACCAATTCGCCTGAAAATAAAGAAGTGGCGTGGCACAAAGGTCCTGAAGCCGTACCAAAATTATTGAAGAAGAATATGGACGCCAGTCGCCATCTTGTCGTTGTTAATGTAAATTTTATTAAAAAGAAAAACTTGTTTTGCTCACCCTACGTAACTGGTTGGACTTGACAGCTACGACGTCACAAATACACAATAAAAAAAATAATAGTTTAAAAAAAACTAAAAAACACGCTTTTATTGCTGACCGAACTAAAAAGTAGAAAATAATTCAATTCAGAGTAAAAAGCGTGGGGTGCATTTTCCTATATTTTCATGACTCTCCTCTCATAAATGGTTGCCAATAGAATAGGTGTAATAATTAAAATATCAAGCACCCCACACTTTTTACTCTGAATTGAATTATTTTCTACTTTTTAGTTCGGTCAGCAATAAAAGCGTGTTTTTTTAGTTTTTTTTAAACTATTATTTATTTTCCATTTTTTAGTTCGGTCAGCAATAAAAGCGTGCTTTTTAGTTTTTTTTTGGTATTATTGCATTGTCATCAGCCCTTAACACGTGTGCAAAGTTCCAAGTTGATCAGACGTCTAGAAACCAGTGAAAATTAGGTTCAAAGATTCCGTTACATACATACATACATACTTACATACATACAACCCGAGCTAATATAAAAGCGTGTTAAAAAGCTCATTTTTTTGTATGTCTTCTAATTCAGTTGTACTAAAAAGCGGCAAGGAGAATAAAGAGCGATGAAAAAGTGATGTACCTATTTGAATTTCGCGGGTTGCGCACCTACATTGAAGTACGTACGTAATTACCTGCTGCATAAAAGGTACATTTTGTAATTGGGATTGGGATATACATAATTATTTATATAATTACCTTTTTAGTTGACTATCTAAATAGTTATTTATGACCGAACAAAATGAAGTTGCAAACAAAATTATTAAAAAAAACTTGGCACATTTCATGGTTATAAAGCTATTTAAAAACCTTTGTAAAAACAAAACGTTTTTTTAGATATTTTTCAGAAATTAAGCCAGTAATTAAAGGAGTGAACAAAACGCATATTAAAAGTACCAAAGAACAGCGCATGGTACAGCGCTGCCAATTATTCCTCTAGTGGCAGACATATGGTACTAATTTGTCAAAATAGGTTACAATGCGACCAATTAAGGAACAGTATAGCAGTGTCGAATGAACTAGTGGAATCTCTCTCTTTTTTCTACAAGCTTACGTGTTCTTGCTCTCTTTCTATGGTTGATCAGACATCACCAACTTAAATTGTCATACATATACCGCGAGACTACGTACCTACGTAGTAACATCGCTTACGTTCATGTTTTTTGAGAAGAAAAACGTTGAAAACTGTATATTATTTTAATATCAAACGAAAAAATGTTCGGTGGCAGTGTGCCCGTGGTGATTCAATCCAGGTGAAACACGCGCGGCGAAAGGGGAGTCAAAACGTGGTGTGTCAAGCACGAGTTTGTGGTTGCCGTAGTTTGTTATCAAACAGCGCTGCGCGAGGCCGCGACCAGAGACCATGGCGGAGGCGGCGCCCGGGAACATCGTGAAGGAGGGCTGGCTGCAGAAGCGCGGCGAGCACATCCGCAACTGGCGCGACCGCTACTTCATCCTATTCGACAACGGCGACCTGGTGGGCTTCAAGACGCAGCCGGAGCGGAACAACTACCGCGACCCGCTCAACAAGTTCACGGTGCGCGACTGCCAGATCATGGCCGTGGACAAGCCGCGCCCCTACACCTTCACCATCCGTGGCCTGCAGTGGACCACCGTCATCGAGCGCAACTTCTCGGTCGACAACGAGAAGGAACGGTCAGTACATGATACTCGTGGTGCCCTGCAAGTTCATCCTGACACTTGTGCACAGCGGCTGTGTGCACTCAGTGCCCATTGTGCCATAAGGAAACTATTTGTTTAGGAGGGACATGTTTTTGTTTTTCATTAGTTATTTTCCTGTTTCAGTAGTGATTAATGCTGTCATAGATCAAAATATAAGTTTGCTTGTTTTCCTAATTGAAATGCAAACTAAAAATAGACTGTTGTAAAAGTAACAAAGAAACGAAACATTGACAGTTGTTGAAATGCTGTGTAGCTAGAGGAATAGTTAATGAATCATTAACTACTGCTCAGTCGTTAATAATGACTGAGCTCGAGACTGGTGTATCAGCTGAGCTCGCCAGTCAACTGCTGCAGAACAAATGCCTCTCTGCACACAGACAAGCGCTTGTTCAGGTTCAGTTTGGAAAATTTTAAAGTTTAAAATACAGAACCTCCTTTTTGAAGTTTGTAAAATATATTTCTCAAATCTTATGTATTTTAATCAATTTTGTCTAGTGGTTGCCAATATGACTGACTAGCCGTTTCCTGCGGTTTCACCCACATCTCGTATTCTATATGTTAATCTAGGTTATAAACTATGTGTGCACCTATATGTACTATATATATAAATTCATCCAAATCTGTTCAGTCGTTTTTGCGTGAAAGAGTATCAAACATACATTCTTACAAAGTTTTGCTTATATAATATTAGTAGGATGTGACAGAGGTCTCAGGTTTGATTCCCAAGTAAAACTGAATTGGCATTGTGGATTTTTATAGCAATCCCAGGATTAGTTTGAGCTCTGGTCCCACCCTCCAAATTAATGAACACTGAACGGACTAGCATTTGGGACTTAGTACACAAGATCTTTGGTTCTGCTCTGACATACCTGTCCCATGGTACATTACATTTGGTATATCAGTCAGATACTGGGCAGTGTTTGAGAAAACTGAAACAAGGGCTATTTAGGTTATTCAACCTGCCTACACAATATAGGGCCCAATCATTTTAGGTTTTCACCTTGGAATTAAGAGTATTTTATATGACACAACTTTGAATGCAAATGTATATAATGCATAGGAAGCCAGATATTTGCAAAAAAAATATGTTCCTTAATTTGATCCTAAATATCTCAAGATCTGGACATGAGATCTTATGAGACTTTTGAGGGAACATTTCTTAGAAATCTCCAGACAAAGGTGTTTATGCCGAGATTTTATTCTAGTTTTTTATAAGACCTCATAAGAAACTTATCATTTAGAATTTCAATTGCACTTGAGTTTATTTGTTTAGGAACATACAGTGGTTGTCATATAATTATAGACACTGGAGGCATATTAAAATAAATAAGCATATATTTTTATCAGACTGCCATTAAAACTTGCTAAATATTTTAAAAATAATTATGCTGTTATTGAGTAATGTTAAAACAAAATATTATCAAAAATACTTGCTTGTATTCTAATAATATTTTATTAGGTTTATCCTAATTGCAAGCAATATACAATTAACAAAGATCCGGCCATATATTTAAAGAAACTCCATTTTAAAGATACTTAGAAGGAACAATAAAAAATATTATTATTATTGAAATTATGTCTTTTACACAAAATTCCTAAGATGTTTATAAAACATTCCAATAAGTATAAATATTTAGGCACATGTTTTTTTGCAGCAATATCAGCATGACATGTTTTGGGCATGGAAGCAATCAATTTTGAATAAGCTTCCCCAGAAATGTGCTCACATGCTTTTATTAAAGCTGTGTAAAGTTGTTACTAAAAAAAATCTATAGTATTTAAATCCAAACTGTAGAGGGTCAATCCAAGACTGTCACATACTGGTTCCGTAAGAAGTCTTACTACTTTTGTACTTTGTTTAGGATCATTCTCATGTTGGAAAGTCCAAACGACTGCTAAATTTAGTTTGGCATAGGGCAGCATGGTTCCTTCTAAAATTTTCTTGTATTGTAATTTATGCCTATATATTTATTCCTGACAGGTCCTTAACATTTTGCTTTTTCAAAAGTGGCACCTTCCGAGACACTCTTCCGTATAAGTTTGCCTCACGTAGTCTCCGTGTCATTGTTCTTGCAGACACACTTGTCGACCAAATAACTGGAACCTATCCGTTTTTATCCTTTACATGGATCTTTTTTTGCTAACACCATCATCTTAGAGTCTTCTCGCGAAGTAGTTTTCCTAGGCTCGGTTTTCTAGGTAATTTTTTATAATGTAAAAATGAAATGTTTTATTTATCATTTACTAGCTGTTTCCCGCGGTTTCACCTGCATCCCGAGGGAACTAGGTACTTAGCGCACCCGGGTAAAAAGTAGCCTATGTTGCTCCTCAGGGTCTATTCTATCTCTGTACCAAATTTCATTTTTATCGGTCCAGTAGTTTTGGCGTGAAAGCGTAACAGACAGACAGACAGAGTTACTTTCGCATTTATAATATTAGTAAGGATAATCAACCTTTGTTATGAAAGTTTAAAATAATCTTCCTAGTGGACGAATCGCAACTTTTGTTTTTGCCCATAACGATTAAAGTAGTAAGGTAGTTGGTGATTCTACGATAAGAGGTCCTTTTTTTACTAAGAAATTGGATGGGTGCGTAAATGTTAGAATTTTAATCTAATATTTTAAATTTTTTATCAGGACAACTGATTTTTGCATATGTGCCAGGTGGCTTTTTTTTTTGGGAAATCCTCATGGTTGAACCCGCCCTAGTAGGGCGGCCAGAAACAGTGCCGGACTCTTACTGGCTAAAACCACCACGGTGTTCCTTGCCTTTACCTGATGCCGGGGTACGGGAATCGCACGCCCATTCTTCCGCGCACCCGGCAGGTATTGGCCCACTAGATGGAAAGGCGGGCCCCGTCACCTAGCGGCCACAGGAACTCCTGTGTCTAGTCGGGCGACAGATGCCCCTGATCTGTCCCCCGCAGGCCGCGCCCTACGGTGGCCGGAGATCGTCGGCCACCCTGCGACGCCTCGTTCGTCTGCTGCGGGCCAGGAGAGAGATGACAGCCTCTCTCCCTTTTCGCCGCCTCCTTTGCGCTCATCACATCCTCGCAAAAAGAGGCGACGGCTCGCCACCCGCTCTCGCTCCCGACCATGCATGAAAGGACGGTCGGAAGCGAGAGATAGCCCATCAAAGACTGCCGCGACCAAGTCACGACGCTGTACCGCTCCAGCTGGGCACTTATCCAACGTGTGCTGCGCCGTATCGTCGCGGCGGTAGCCACAGTGCCACTAGGGCGTCAGCTCCCGGCCTATGCAACACAGGTGCTTCCCGAAACATATGTACATGTCCGGTAAGCACCTGCGTCAGTCGGAAGCTGAGGGCGCCGTGGCGTCTCTCCTGCCAATCCTCATCAGGAGGCTCGCCGACACGAAGGAGATCGTACGGTATTCCCTTATAACCCTGACGGCCATCGCTCGCTGCGGCCTTCGTAGCACTGCGATGTTGCGGGCCGTGCCGTCAGGGTGTCCGCCTATACTGGCGCGGCGTAAAGCGCCATCGACCATACGACCCCCGTGTAGAGCCTCGGTGGTGTTCGGTCCCCAAAACAGTTAGCAATAAAAATCAGCTAGTTAATTTTGTGGATAGCAAAGAAATAATTAGTTCACACAAAATAAACATTGGACAACAACACTGGATCCGCTAAAAAAATATTGAAACGGTCAACAATTTAACCAATATGCAGTCAGCTTGTAAATATGTGTCTACAAAATAATTGATGGATAATCATTGATGGTTCATTTTAATTCTACATGATCTTCGCATGTTATTGGTTTATGTATACATGAAAATTGTTAAAACTTATTTAAAAAAAGTAACCATGGGGCTTCTTGCCCGTTCTTCTCCATAGGAAACTACTTTTTGGAATGGAAACTAAATTCTTTCTTTTTTGAATTTCAAAAGTGCTTGTAATTAGGCCTAATTGAAATAAATGATTTGATTTGAATTGAGTAATATTTCACAATTAGTCGGCATAGAAAACATTTTTTATAAGGACTGTTCCCAAAGTACTCCAAGAATCATTCCTTAAGTAATCAGCGGCAAAACATTAAAAATATATGTATGTACTTAATAAAATTGGTCCCATTCTGCTCCATAAGAATAAAAATTTTAAATGTAGGTACTACAAATATAACATTGCCGAATAATAAAGTGCAGAAAAAAATTCAGAATTTTAGCTAAGTGCTCTGAAAATACATTAAAAATTCTGATGGAAACTTCCGCGTGACAACGCTAGCCATTTTTATAAAATGCGTGATCGTGCATCCTTTGAACAAATTTTTCTGTGGTAGTTTTGAAAATTGAACTGACAAGTGTACAAAACGGTAAACATTTCGTCTGACTGCGGCGCCGCGGGATGAAAACGTCAAGATGACATTTCTAATGGCGCCGGCTGTTTCGTAAACTTTTGGCATAGATAAAAAAGGAGGAAACATCCGAATCCTTTTGACTAAATTTATTAAATTGCTATATTTTTAACCTTTAACTTAAAAAAGCAGTTTCTGTATTCAACCCGTATGTATGTTTGTATTCCCCCGATTTTCTCAAAAACTACAGATCGGATTTGGATGGGGTTTGCGTTATTAAAATGCATATTTTGCAAGGAGGTCTTAGATAGTATATTAGGATATGATGAAGATCTTCGGAGATAGGCAATGGAACTTTTCAATTAATAACACCATAGGACCCGCGACTGCTGCAAATTGAATTGAACTGAAAATTAAAATTGAACTGAAAGGCGAGAAATATTTTTTTTTTGCAAAAATAGAACCGACTTCAAAAACACTACGAATTGAAAAATAACATACATCGTTCTAGAAGTCGGTGGTGAAAATACACAAAACAATACTTAACTGGAGACATCGACTTCTAGAACGATTTATTAGTTATTTTTCAATTTGTAATGTTTTTTGAAGGCGGTTCTATTTTTGCAATAAAGTCTCTAATGTATTTTCTTAATAAGATATTGTAAAGGTGCGTCCAAACATTGAGCGGCAAGAGCGCGGCAGCAACACGCGGCATGGCCAGGAAACAATTCTATGCGAGACACTACTGAGCAATGTTTGCGCGCGGCATGAATCTCGCGGCTGCCGCGCGCGGCAACCGTCCAATCATAGCGCAGCACGCCTCGTGCGGCAGCCGCGCAAGCTTGCCGCTTAATCTTTGGACGCACCTTTATGAATTCGAGATGATAGAATAAGGTTGTTTTATTCAGCGAGGAATGGGTGGCGGCGATCCGCTACGTGTCGTCGCAGCTGAGCGCGGGCGGGCCCAGCGCCGGGGCCGGCGCGCTACCCGAGAGCGACGACCGCGACATGGCGCAGCTCGGCACCAGCTTCCGCGACCCCCGCCGCATTGTGAGTACACTCCGCACCCGCACCGCCGCCGCCTCGCGGTACACTCTGCAATCACACCGGAATACAACTATTTATGTTGACATCTCCCGCCCAAGTTTATCTCCGGAGATTGTGAAGCGTTTTATCTGAATATTTCAGGAAAATATTTTGATATCCACATTAACAATGGGAAGCAAATATTTGGTTAGAAGAAGCTCAATTTGGTAAGGAACGAAAATCATCCGATAAATTATTTGGACAGCAAACAAAGACAGCAACACTTGATCTGCAAAATATCAAAACACTCAACAATTTAACCAACATACAGCCAGCTTGTAATATTATGTGTCCGCAAAATATTTAACAATTGGTCAGCAAACAGATAAAACAGTGATTACTAAAGGAATCTAGGTCATCATCTGCCTAGCCTTTTCCCAACTATGCTGGGGTCGGCTTGTACCAGTGAGCTAGTGTCTAGAGTACCAGTGTTTTACTCTGGTACTAAACGAATCTAGGTATACTTATATATTTAACAGAGAAGGGGGCCTCACTCTCGTTATCAGATATGAAAAGCTTCAATCTTGTGGGCGATGGCAAATTTGATTATTAACAGGAGTTTACACATTACATTTTAATTGATACAACGGTGATTTCATATCCTGACTTTATAAAAGAAAACTTTTGGACATTATCACAGCCGTTTGTCCAAAAAGCCCATGTCCACAGATAATTGGAATCAGGAAAACATTCTTATTTAACTCAATTTCAAAAAAAAAGGTTAGTTACGGCCTTTCTTCTTATGACAGCAGTATATATAGCACAGATAATTTTCAGATAGGCCAGTTCCACGCGACGGAACGAAGCGCTAGTGTCGCAAAACTGTATAGTGTTTACAAAGTTGAATGTAAAAAAATATCGATTTCGCGAGTAGGTAGGTATAGTGATGTACCAAGCTCATTCAAACAGGCCAAGTGCGTGTCGAGCCCCGTGCAATAGGATTCCGTAGTAGGTCTTAGTTAGTCGACTATAATTCTGTAACCGGTTAATAGACCAGTGCCAATAACTTTTGAAAACAAAATAAATAATAGTAGGATGAAACCCATTGGAAAAGGAGGAGAATACAATAAAAATGATAGGAAAAATAAATTACGGGCGATCTGAGGTCGGGAAGTGTGGGGGAGGGGGGGTTAAAGTTAAAAAAACGATTTATCTCAATTTCCGGCAAAACTACAAGTCCTATGAAAAAAAGTTAAATGGCAAAGTTGTAGGTAATAAAAAGATCTACAACTTTTGGATTGACACTTTTTTCACATAACCTCAAAATTTATGTGAAAAATTCAAAAAACCAAGTTTTTGGTTTTTTATTTTTATCTTTTACAATAATTAATTTTTTATCACGAAATTTGGTGAAAACTTACCTTTTTATGTCTCAAACACACTGTAATTTATTTGATTTAAAATAATTATTTTTTCACCCTTATTTTGACTTAATATCGAAAAAACACCCTAATTTTCAATCGAAAATTCTCGTGTCAAAATATCACTTTTTTTTAAAAAGTCGGTAGTCTTTTTGTTCTTTGAAATCTCTACTTTCAGATGGTATACAAAAATATTTACATTGCTATGGTAAATGTTCTCAGAAAATATAAAGAAACGCTACGAAATAACAGTTAGCAAGGCCAAGATCCTTCTAGCAACTCCCCACTTCTCTATGAAATACCTTTTGATCAGCTAAAAGGTATTTCATAGAGAGGTCCGAGGTTCCGTAGGTCACTCAGATACATAAGTTATCTTAAAATAGCAATAAATAGGCATCTACGCAAAAAATTTAAGCCGGTCTAGGCCTTACTACCTGTTATTTCGTAGCGTTTCTTTATATTTTCTGAGAACATTTACCATAGCAATGTAAATATTTTTTTATACCATCTGAAAGTAGAGATTTCAAAGAACAAAAAGACCATCGACTTTTAAAAAAAAAGTGATATTTTGACACGAGAATTTTCGATTGAAAATTAGGGTGTTTTTTCGATATTAAGTCAAAATAAGGGTGAAAAAATAATCATTTTAAATCAAATAAATTACAGTGTGTTTGGGACATAAAAAGGTAAGTTTTCACCAAATTTCGTAATAAAAAATTAATTATTGTAAAAGATAAAAATAAAAAACCAAAAACTTGGTTTTTTGAATTTTTCACATAAATTTTGAGGTTATGTGAAAAAAGTGTCAATCCAAAAGTTGTAGATCTTTTTATTACCTACAACTTTGCCATTTAACTTTTTTTCATAGGACTTGTAGTTTTGCCGGAAATTGAGATAAACCGTTTTTTTAACTTTAACCCCCCCTCCCCCCACTTCCCGACCTCAGATCGCCCGTAATTTATTTTTCCTATCATTTTTATTGTATTCTCCTCCTTTTCCAATGGGTTTCATCCTACTATTATTTAATTCACTTTTTACCATTTTTAGAGGCTAAAAGCACTGGCCTATAAGCCTACTTAGCCGTGTTACTTTTGTAAGTTCATTGTGCTACGTCTGTGTTTTTTTTTACATTTCAAGGAACAGCCATTCAAAAGTTAGAGGGGGGATGCTCGTATCGAACAATTTGCACTTAAAAGCTAGATATTTCGCAAATGGCTCACTTAACCAAAAATAGTCTTCACACACCTATAATATACGAAAGGATACCTACGCGAAAAAAAAAACACCCACATTACGTGTTTGGGAGCTACCCTAGAAAAATATTTTTCATAATTTTATTTTACCAGTTTGTCGGCGTGATCACTATCCATAGCTATACTAAATTTCTGCTTTCTAGTACCAAGAACCTCTGAGGTATGCCGCGGACAGACGGACAGACGAGCATGGCGAAACTATAAGGGTTCCTTGTCGACTACGGAACCCTAAAAATCGTATGTCTTACTTACGATTTTTTTAATGTTATCAATAATACACCAAGATAACATTTAGTTATTTATTTTCATATTACCAACACATTCTTCATCATAAGCCATTTGTGAAATTAATTTTAATTCTTTCAAAAGGCGATCATTCAGGCTCCATTAATCTCCCCAGAGGCGTCAGCGTGGTGTGTTACGCTGACGACACGCTTGTCCTGGCGCAGGGGGGGGGGTCGTACCAATTGGCGGCCGACGCGATGACACGCGGGGTTGCAGCGGTCATCGATAGGATCCGGCGGCTGGGTCTCGAGGTGGCTTTGCACAAGTCCGACGCCATGTGGTTTCATGGCTCTCGGAATAAGCCACCCGCGGGATTCCAGCTCATGGTGGGAGGGGTTCACATCGGCGTCGAGTCGACGATGAAGTACCTGGGACTTGTCCTCGACAACCGGTGGAACCTCGCGGAGCACTTCCGACGTTTGGCTCCCAAACTGGAGAGGGCCGGGGCCGCCTTCAAGCTGCTCCTGCCCAATCTGGAGGGTCCAAACGCCTCCTGCCGGAGGCTCTACGCGGGGGTCGTGCGATCCATGGCCCTTAATGGGGCCCCAGTATGGGCGGGTTCAATGGCACGCCGAGGTGCCCGGTACCTGAACCCGCCCCAGAGGACGATGGCCATTAGGCTGATCCGGGGTTATCGCACGATCTCCCGCGAGGCGGCGGGCCTCCTTGCCGGATTACCGCCGTGGGGTCTGGAGGCGGTGGTCCTTGCGCGCCTGCACGAGTGGCGCGCGACGGCCCAACTCTGGGGCGAATCTCCGCTGCCGCGGCAAATCGCGGCTTGGCGGACGGAGCTCCGGCGTGATCTCATGGTGGAGTGGAAAGAGCGACTGCTGCAACCCAGCGCAGGGCACGCCGCAATCGCGGCGGTAAGTCCCCTCTTTGAGTAGTGGCTAGAGAGACGCCACGGCGTCCTCACCTACCGCCTGACGCAGGTCCTTACCGGGCATGATTGCTTCGGGAGGTTTCTGCACAAAATTGGGCGGGAGGTAAAGCCCGGGTGTCACCATTGCGTAGATCGCCCGGAGGACACGGTGGAACATGCGGTGGGGGTTTGCCCCGCTTGGGCGGAGCACCGCCGTGTCGTCGTAGGGGCGATCGGCGGCGGCGACCTCTCGCGTCCGGCCCTGGTTCAGGCCATGGTCCGGAGACAGACGGAATGGGAGGCCGTCACCTCCTTCTGCGAAACAGTTATGCTGGAGAAGGAGGCGGCGGAACGCGTGAGGGAGCGACAGTCCTCACGCCCCAGCCGCCGCGGGAGACGCCACGGTCGTCGGGAGCCACGAGACGACTCCCGGCCACCGTAGGCGCGGGGCTGCGGACGGTGAGCTATGGGTGGCTCGCCGTCCGGCAAGGACCAGACCCGCGTCGACGGCGCGTTCGTGTTCCACGCCCGCCTCATAGAGCTGTCAGCAATAAGCGACGGGGCCCTCCCACTGGGCCATAGCCTGCCGGGGCTGCGGGATGTTCGAAAGAGATACCGCGCCCCCGGAATACATAGGGCTGAGGAAGGAACATGGATGGGTTTAAGTCAGTAAGAGACTGACACTCCCACCCGCCCCACCCACGGCGGGAGGGGTCATTTGATGATTTCCCATCCGAAAAAAAAAGGCTTCATTAATCTAAAGACTGAAACCAATCCGTGTTCCGTCAACTGCCATTTACATTCTAGGGTCGCGGTAACTGTTTCGAACAATCCCGCAGCCCCGGGGGCCACTGCTCGCCATCACTTATACCAGGGCCGTCTTAACCATATTGGGCGCCGGGTGCGAGAATGAGGCTGCGCGCCCCTTGCCAACCAAAACAAACTGAATTTTTATGCATAACTAGCTCCTAAAGAATATTATTTGCAATAAAGTCGCAATTATCTTGTTTTTTCCCGACCGCATAATTAAGTTTTTTTGTAAAGGAAAATTGCTGATTACTAAAAAAGTGCGATACATAGAATCATAGTTTTATTTTCCTGTAATACATTGTTGGGCCACAACTGCTCGGAAAAAGATTTGTAAAATAAAATAAAAAAATTACAAGAAGAAAAAATATCACATGAAGAGTGTTAAATAAAGTTTCGTTGGTTCAAATATAATTTATCAAAATTATGTTATCTTATGTGGAGGTTCTGTATTCGACCCGGTGTATGTATGTGTGTATGTCCTAAGTAATTTATTTTATTTCTTTATGTATCGAACTACTATACTATTCGGAATTTGTAAAATTCATAATTTAGACAAATAAGATTAAGTGGGTATGATTTAGAACTTGGCGATATATAACACATATATATATAACCCTAAATTAGAAACCCATCGCCAGCATCAATAAAACTAATTTTACGTGCATCTTGACGGAAAGCGATTATTATTGAACGAATTGTATATGTAAAATAGTTTCGAGTAGAAGAGTAACTGTTGACACTGAACAGCTTTGTGCCGGTGCGAGGTGACTAACTGATGAGTCAGTTGTTTGTCGCGCCGCGCGCACTCGCCGATTACCGCATCGACCATCGGACATTATTGTCACCACTGTTGGTTTTCCTTAGAATAATAAATAACGCATGGAAACCGCATCTAAAACAAAATAACCGGCCAAGTGCGAGTCGGACTTGCGTTCCGTACACTCTCTATTGTCTGTCAATGTAAAAAATAAAAAAACCGAATGAAGAGCCTTCGAATATCGTTCGCATTTTCTGTAACGAAACCTAAGCGCGATTCAGAAATCGGCATTTGCTGCACAACGCCATCTTAATACAAATCCGCAACTAAAATTGTTGCAATCACTTAACAAATGAGTTTAAAATACCGAAAAAGGTATTTGTAAGCCTAAAAAAATTCTAAAGTCATTTATTCAAATTAGGCTGAAAATCAGCACTATTTGAACGTCAAATTTACAAAAGACAGCCCTCAAAACGCCGGCCCTTCACCACTTCCTATGTTTTTGCTGGGAAGAAGTGGCGTAACAAAGAAGTGGCCCAGCAACACATATCTGTCTGTAAGGTTTGAAAAGAATTTATAAAAGCAGGACTAAACAAAATATTTAATTTTCACAAATACCAACAATGTTATATTTAGATAGTAAGCTGTAATTTATATAAACAGGACAGAACAAAATATTTAATTTTCACAAATACCAACAATACTATAATATAGGCATTATGGTGTCATTATAATATTAATAATAAATATAAAACATAAAGAAGGCAAGTATAGTTACAATAACCTCGCGATTAGTTTGTTTTTTTTTCCGACTGCATAAGTAAGTTTGTTTGAAGAGGGAAATTGCTGATTATTTAAAAAATGCGATTCTTAGAATCATAGTTTTATTTTTCCTGTAATATTTAGGTTTATGTATAATATTCTTAATTATTTCAGATTTTTCCTTCTCAAAGTTCGGAGATATTAGACCGCGAGCCACGAACGGATTTTGATGATCAAATTCCTCCCAGGTAAGATAACAGTAAAACTTGTAAGATGCTTAAGATAGTTTCATGATGAAGCTGCGGCTTGGTTGGTGAGATAAGCAGCGGTGGTCTCCCAAGTATGTAGAAAAATATTTTTTTCAGTCATTTCTCCCAAATCAAATATGTATCAAATCATAGTTAAACCAATATCTTAAAGAAAATAAATAGTCAGCTGACTATAGGGTGGTGGTGGGTTATACGTCAGCTGGTCATGCGAACATGTAAAAATTATTTAAAAAATTTGCTGATGGTGGAAAGATTCCACCGTGACATGACCAGCTGACGATTTTATTTATTCATAATAGCATATCTATACCATATATATATATATACATACTAATATTATGAAGAGGAAAGATTTGTTTGTTTGTTTGTAGGGATTTAACTCAACAGTTTTCGCAGCGTAAGCTATGAAAGACATTTTATGACATTTTTTTACACCTTTCAGTTAAATATAGCCTATGACACTTCATAAAGAGTTTTCTGACGGTGTTTTTTTTTAATCGGTCCATAGTTTTTGAGTTAAATCCCTACAAACAAATCTTTCCTCTTCATAACATTAGTATAGATATGCTATTATCTATACTAACATAATAAAGCTAAAAAAATTGTTTGTTTGTTTGAACGCGCTAATCTCAGGAACTACTGGACCAATGTAAAAAAATCTTTCAGCGTTAGATAGCCCATTTATCGATGAAGGCTATAGGCATATTATCATCACGCTAAAATCAATAGGAGCGGAGTTAAACTTAGCGATAGCCTAAACTTACTATTCCACGCGGACCAAGTCGCGGGCAGAAGCTAGTGAATAAATAAAATCGTCAGCTGGCCATATCGCGGTGAAAAGATCATCAGCAATTTTTTTTTATGTTTTTTTATTTATTCGCATGACCAGCTGACGTATAATCCACCAGCCTATAGTCAGCTGATCGTTTTTTCTTTAAGATATTGGTTTAACTATAACATATTTGATTCGGGAGGAAATGATTGTTTTTTTTCTACATACTTGAGAGACCACCGCTGCTAATCCCACCAACCAAGCCACAGCTGACGCTCACCAGGCTACATAATAAAACTATCTTAACATTCTAACAAGTTTTCGCCTGGGAGGAAATTGGTCATCAAAATCTGTTTGTGGCTCGCGGTCTAATAGACCAGGTTCAATCATTTTTGAAACAAAAAAAAATAGTAGTATGATGAACCCCATTGGAAGAGAAGGAGAATATAATAAAAATTAAAGGAAAAATAAATTACGGGCGATCTGAGGTCGGGAAGTGGGAGGGCTGGGCCCACTTCCCGACCTCAGATCGGGGTTAAGGTAAAAAAAAGCAGTTTTTTTTATTATATATTATATTCATTTTTTAAATGTCAAAATTGTAGGTAATAAAAATATCTGGGTCAATCAACTTTTATTTGTCCTGTGAGTACTATGTTTTGTCCCTGACCAATAATCGCAGTTCTAAAGAAAATTAAATGGTTTGTTGGCATATGTCGCATTTATCATAATATTAAGCAAGGATACGAGTAAATTATTTTAAATAAATCACTATTATACTGGAATTTTAATGGTTGTCCGGGTAACAAAACATCTAATTAAGTGTATTATTGTTTGTCCCCCAGTAGGTTAGTATTATGAAACATTAATTTATACAAAAAAATACTATATGGCAATTAATTACGCCTGTAACTTCTAAAATAAGAGAATGATAAAATAAAAAAAAATATATGATATAGATTACAAAATTCAAATTAGGCTGAAAATCAGCACTTTTTGAACGTCAAATTTACAAAAGACAGCCCCCAAAACACCCGCCATTCACCACTTCCTATGTGTTTTTGCTGGGAAGAAGAAGTGGCGCAACAAACTTACCATGCAAACTTCCATTAAAAATTGGTTTGAACGAGATCTAGTAAGTAGTTTTTAAGTAATCAGCAATTTTCCTCTACAAATAAACTGATGATTGTGACTTTATTGCGTAGTTTTTCTTTCCAATGGTCGGAACCCTCGGTGCGCGAGTCCGACTCGCACTTGGCCGGTTTTTTTTATAACGACTAGCGTGAAATGAAGTGAATTAGGTACATGAACCGGGTGGGCGTTATTTGACACTATTAAAATATTTTTGTTGCTGGTATTATATCATAAATACGAAGGTGAATTTGTTTGTTTATATATCTGTTTGTAACGCTTTCATGGTAAAACGGCTGACCCGATTTAGATTCAGATTTAGATAAAATTTGGTATGTACATAGATGGGACGGTTATTAAATATATTTAATCCGAGTGCGTGAAGTAGTATGTTCCATCAGGACAAGGTTGAAACCGCGGGATACAGCTAGTATTCAATAAATGTATTCATCAGTTTTATTATGCTTTATATTATTTGGTTTACGTTTGGCATCGGCCTTTATTGGCCCGTGCACTTATGCGAATATTCACAATCGCAAAAAAAGACAAAATATTATCAACTTTAACCTCAAATAAATTAGATACCGAGTTCGTCCCTTAGATAAACTAGGGATCTCGGCGGTTTAACTTTGGTACCAGAGATAGTACAGTAACAAGTGAAAGTCTGCATTTTATAATAACGTTTTATTTGGTTCATGGTTTAAACCTACTATAATCCCAGAACTTTATTTAGATCCCGTTTTGGAATAAGGCTGTTATAGTTTCGTCATGTCCATCTGTCTGTCTGCGGCAAAGCTCCGAGGTTGTTGATACTAGAAAGCTGAAATTTGGTATGGATATGTATATTGATTACGCCGAGAAAGTGGTAAAATAAAATTTTAGCTCCCAAACACGTAAAGTGGGGATGAATATTTTTTTTTCTCGCGTACCCCTTCGTGTGGGATATCGTTAGATAGGTATTTGAAAAATATTATGGGTGTGCGAAAACCATTTTTCGGTTAAGCGAGTAATTTGCGAAATATCTAGCTTTTAAGTGCGTATTTTTGGTCGATACCCTGTAACTTTTGAATGGCTGTACCCAGAAATGTTTTGTATATTACGAGGCGCACGCGAGCGACGCCGCGGTACAGCTTAATGCCTCCACTGTATGTTAAATGCACGTAGCAAATTGTCACTCAAGTGCAAATTGCGCATCTACACCACGTGCATCCGCCCCATTATGACATATGCTTCCGTTATGTTCGCACACTCAAAGCCATACCGTCTCCATAGAATGCAGACCCTCCAAAACCGTTTCTTACGAAAAATCACAGGGGCCCTTTCTACGTACGAAACGAGAACCTCCATCTCGATCTCAAACTGCCCACCATCCAACAGTTTATGAAACGTGCCGCCAAGTATTACTTTGATGCTGCCGAAAAGCATCCAAACCCTCTGGTCGTATCGGCCGCCGGATACGCACCCTCCCAGATCAGTAAAATTCGCCGCCCGAGGCATACTCTCACCATACCCGATGACGCTATAACCCTCTTCCAAGAGAGCAGTAGGTCAACTAGCACTCTACACAAACACAGACCGCGTTCGTATCGACCTCGCCGCCGAGGTCCGTCGCGACGACCTTGTCCATGCCCTCCCGACCCTAGCTCGACGAGCCAGCCCGCGAGCTGAGCTAATAGCTTTAAAATTCCCGATTATAATAATCATAATTTATTCTGATCCAGCCTGTCCCTTGCTGTCCTCCCCCAGCGACGCCCTAAGCCGAGGCCCGTACCCCACTAGGGGGTGCCCTTAGCGTGTAGTCGCTTAGTTTTGTAAGTTAAGCCCTGGCTGGAGGCCCTAAATTTATTTAAGGCACTTCACAGGCAAGCCCGGTTAAGCAGTCGACAACCTTCTAGGTTGACCTGCGAGATGCCATACACAAAAAAAAAAAAAAGGTACAGCTTAATATCTATACTTAGAGAAACAGAACGTTGTTTTGAATGAAGCCTGTGTGAGCGAATGAAACATTGGTATATTATTATTTAATACAGTAACATCTTTAGTACTAGCTGATCTTCGAATCATCCTCATTTTGTAGTACGAATACATTTAGATACCGGTACTTTCTTTAACTAACTTAGATCTTTAAGTTCTGATCATTGATATAAAAACTTCAATGGTTCTGATTTAATCCCAGTACTTTCGTTGAGTTTTTTGTAAATAATAAGACTGTAAATAAGGTCCTTGAGTATTAGTTTAGAGTTTAGAGGTAGTCCTTGAGGACTACCTAACCCTAAAAACTAGTGCTTACCGGTTAACTTGATTCAAGATTTGTTTATTAAATGACGTGCTTCTTGTTTTATTGACATAGACATCTGTGGCGTACATAGACGTGGGTGAGTATCGTGAGTAAGCACGTTTGCTTGTCCGCAGACGCTTGAGAAGTTCGAGTTCGTGAAGGTGCTGGGCAAGGGCACGTTTGGAAAGGTGGTGCTGAGCCGCGAGAAAGGCACCGGCAAGCTGTACGCCATGAAGATCCTCAAGAAGAACCTTATCATTCAGAAGGATGAGGTGGCGCACACCATCACCGAGAACCGCGTGCTCAAGAAGACCAAGCACCCCTTTCTAACGGTACACATTGCTTCCCTGTCCAGTTCCCCGGCGCCGCAGCCCCGCCACGGGCTCCGCGGGTGCGACTGCGGGCGGCCAGCAACTCGCGGCTCCGCTAACCTGAAGTCATTCTATCATTTTTTTATAATTCCGTACAGAGTGGCCATTACAATAAGTTATCATGATATCCGAGAGCCCGTGTTTGAAATGCAGCGACTGATTATCTGACCTCCACAACCCAGTTAACACGATACCCCTTGATAACAATGGTTGTCAGACTTTCTAGTTGTCAGACCTTAGAATATGCTTCAAAGTATAGTAAACAACAACAAAATATAGTAAGTGACCTTCAAAGATAAAATTAAATTTTCTTTTTCTTAAGAACATCAGAATAACTCTTTATTACTTAATATCTTCATAAGTAATGGTCCGATTTGGATAATTCAAAAAGATGTATCATCCTTATGTCATAATCATTAAGAATAACATAGATACTAGTTTTATTGAATTTGCTATAACATTACTGATCCTCATTGTAACGGTAGCACGTAATAGAGTAGTAGTAAGCGTGCGCTGCGCAGGCGCTGCGCTACTCGTTCCAGACGGCCGACCGCGTGTGCTTCGTCATGGAGTACGCCAACGGCGGCGAGCTGTTCTTCCACCTGTCGCGCGAGCGCTCCTTCACCGAGGAGCGCACGCGCTTCTACGGCGCGGAGATCGTGTCCGCGCTCGGCTACCTGCACTCCGAGGGCATCATCTACCGCGACCTCAAGCTCGAGAACCTGCTGCTCGACAAGGACGGCCATATAAAGATCGCTGACTTCGGCCTGTGCAAGGTGAGCGAGCTTTCCTCCCGGCTCTCCAGCTCCTCGCCGGGCCACCTACTGACGCGCCCGTGTGTGCAGGTCAACATCACGTACGGCCGCACCACCAAGACGTTCTGCGGCACGCCCGAGTACCTGGCGCCAGAGGTGCTGGAGGACACGGACTACGGGCCCGCCGTGGATTGGTAAGCGCCCGCTGTGTGTCGTTGTGTGCGGCATTGTGTCGCTGTGTCGTTCTCACGCGTCCTATGTGCAGGTGGGGCACGGGCGTGGTCATGTACGAGATGGCTTGCGGCCGCCTGCCGTTCTACAACCGCGACCACGACGTGCTGTTCTCGCTCATCCTCAGCGAGGAGGTAGGTGTTGGTGTGCCGTAGTGTCCCGCGCTGCGACAGTGTGACTAAGTGTTGCGCTACTACAGTGTGTGCGTGCAAGGGTCGCGCGCTGCTACAGTGTGTATGCAAGGGTCGCGCGCTGCTAACGTGTGTGTGTGTGTGCAAGGGTCGCGCGCTGCTACAGTGTGTATGCAAGGGTCGCGCGCTGCTAACGTGTGTGTATGCAAGGGTCGCGCGCTGAGGGCACGCCGCAATCGCGGCGATAAGTCCCCTCTTTGAGGAGTGGCTAGGGAGACGCCACGGCGTCCTCACCTACCGCCTGACGCATGTCCTCACCGGGCACGGAAGCTTCGGGAGGTTCCTGCACAGAATCGGGCGGGAGGAAACGCCCGGGTGTCACCATTGTGTAGATCGCCCGGAGGACACGGTGGAGCATACGGTGGAGGTTTGCCCCGCTTGGGCGGAGCACCGCCGTGTCCTCGTAGGGGCGATCGGCGGCGGCGACCTCTCGCGTCCGGCCCTGGTTCAGGCCATGGTCCGGAGCGAGACGGAATGGGACGCCGTCGCCTCCTTCTGCGAAGCAGTAATGCTGGAGAAGGAGGCGGCGGAACGCGTGAGGGAGCGACAGGCCTCACGCCCCAGCCGCCGCAGGAGACGCCACGGGCGTCGGGAGCCGCGAAACGACTCCCGGCCACCGTAGGCGCGGGGCTGCGGACGGTGAGCTATGGGTGGCTCGCCGTCCGGCAAGGACCAGACCCGCGTCGACGGCGCGTTCGTGTTCCACGCGCGCCTCAAAGAGATGTCAGCATTATGGACGGGGCCCTCCCCCAGGGCCATAGCCTGCCGGGGCTGCGGGACGTTCGAAAGAGATACCGCGCCCCCGGAATACAAAAGGCTGAGGAAGGAACATGGATGGGTTTTAGTCAGTAAGAGTCTGACACTCCCACCCGCCCCACCCACGGCGGGAGGGGTCATTTGATGATATCCCATCCGAAAAAAAAAAAAAAAAAAAAAAAGGGTCGCGCGCTGGTACAGTGCGTGTGTATGCAAGGATTGCGCTGGTACAGTGCGTGTGTGTGCAAGGCTGGCAGGCGATACAGTGGCGGCTGGGCCGCGGTGTCTAGGTGCGGTTCCTGCGCGCACTGCTAGTGTGTGTGTATGCGAGGGTCGCGCTGGTACAGTGTGCAAGGCTGGCAGGCGCTACAGTGGCGGCTGGGCCGCGGTGTCTAGGTGCGGTTCCCGCGCGCGCTGCTAGTGTGTGTGTATGCGAGGGTCGCGCTGGTACAGTGTGCAAGGCTGGCAGGCGCTACAGTGGCGGCTGGGCCGCGGTGTCTAGGTGCGGTTCCCGCGCGCTGCTAGTGTCGGGTATGCGAGGGTCGCGCTGGTACAGTGTGCAAGGCTGGCAGGCGCTACAGTGGCGGCTGGGCCGCGGTGTCTAGGTGCGGTTCCCGCGCGCTGCTAGTGTCGGGTATGCGAGGGTCGCGCTGGTACAGTGTGCAAGGCTGGCAGGTGCTACAGTGGCGGCTGGGCCGCGGTGTCTAGGTGCGGTTCCCGCGCGCGCTGCTAGTGTGTGTGTATGCGAGGGTCGCGCTGGTACAGTGTGCAAGGCTGGCAGGCGCTACAGTGGCGGCTGGGCCGCGGTGTCTAGGTGCGGTTCCCGCGCGCGCTGCTAGTGTGTGTGTATGCGAGGGTCGCGCTGGTACAGTGTGCAAGGCTGGCAGGCGCTACAGTGGCGGCTGGGCCGCGGTGTCTAGGTGCGGTTCCCGCGCGCGCTGCTAGTGTATGTGTATGCGAGGGTCGCGCTGGTACAGTGTGCAAGGCTGGCAGGCGCTACAGTGGCGGCTGGGCCGCGGTGTCTAGGTGCGGTTCCCGCGCGCGCTGCTAGTGTCGGGTATGCGAGGGTCGCGCTGGTACAGTGTGCAAGGCTGGCAGGCGCTACAGTGGCGGCTGGGCCGCGGTGTCTAGGTGCGGTTCCCGCGCGCGCTGTCGGCGTCGTGCCGGGCGCTGCTGGCGGGGCTGCTGACGAAGGAGCCGGCCAACCGGCTGGGCGCGGGCCCTGACGACGCGCACGAGATCATGAACCACCCGTTCTTCGCGTCGGTGAACTGGGCCGACCTGGTGGCCAAGAAGATCCCGCCGCCCTTCAAGCCGCAGGTGGAGTCGGAGACCGACACGCGCTACTTCGACTCGGAGTTCACCGGCGAGTCCGTGGAGCTCACGCCGCCCGAGCCCGACGCCGGCCTCGCGCGCATACAGGAGGAGCAGTTCCCGCAGTTCTCCTACCAGGTACGTCACGGTCCAGCTGAGCGACAATGCGTTACTTGCATCACTATACGAGCAAGAAACATGAGCATGACAACTAAACTAAAAAAAACAGCTTTATTTCCTGAGCATCTCTTCTATTTTAATATTGTCACCTTGAGTTGAGTTTGGAAATACCGAAGGACCATATGTTGGAGCTGTTAGAGTTGTAGCGGCATGTGCCCCCAATTCCGCTCTTTCAAGTAGTCTTAGTTCTGCGGATTTCGCAGTCAAAAAGATAACAGATTACTGATGTAGCTACAGCCAAGCTTTATTCAGGGCCGGATTTAGGGAAAAGCAACCAGGACTACAGCCCCGGGCCTCGGACAAAAGACCTCCACAGAGATACTAGACTAAACACTTCGGAAAAAAAATAGTAAATAACTTTTCTTTTGTTTTTTTTTCGCGTTTTACCTTTACCTACTTTGTACAAACATTCTTATATATTTAATAGTCTCAGAAATTGTTCACTCCAATCAGTAAAATATAAGATCGTTTACATGCGGGGGCCACAGGTCTTCATATATGTTGCATTCAAAAAATTGCGCTCACGCGGGGTAAGCCGGTTTGCATGCGCGAGGCCCCTTCAGGCGCGGGGCCCGTAGCAATCGCTACTCATGCTACATGGTTAATCCAAAAGTCATTTTTTTTTATTTCAAATAGGCCTTTGCAGGCTCTTATGAAAAGTCACACTAGTTGCACGGTTCCAAAGAGTAGGTCCTATGGAGAAGAACCGGCATGAAACTCCATGGATACTCTTTTCAAAAAAGTAATGGTGATCACAATAACTCGGTTACATAGTAAAAGCTAAGAAAATTATATAATACAAGGTATGCTACTCAGTTATACAAGATGAAAATGTACTCTAGTGTTATATAGGGCTGTTCAATAGTCGCCAGGGAAGCCACACATGCAGAAACAGGTTAGCGCCATACATCCCTATCGTCAACGTAGTCTTGGATTTTATAGTAAGCTTTTTTAATTAAAGTACTTTTGACAACGTTTTTAAATGTTTTATTCGTAAGATCAGTTACACATTTAGGTAGCTTGTTATAGAACTAATCGGACACAATTCCCTAAACACGATTTGTTTGATTTAGTTAATCTAAATTTTGGGACTTCTATTTTATGCTTATTCCTGGTATTTATGCTATCAATATCACTTTTAACTCTAAACTGATCCAATTTTTTACTAACAAACATTATATTTTAACCGACTTCAAAAAAGGAGGAGGTTCTCAATTCGACGGTATGTTTTTTTTTGTATGTTTGTTACGCGATTACTCCGCCAATTGTGGAACGATTTTGAGAATTCTTTTTTTGTTCGAAAGGAGATACTTCCGAAGTGGTCCCATATAAATTTTATCACTACCGGTTCAGCCGTTTTATATATCAAAAATAACGATTTATCTCTACTTGCTGCTATGCCAAATACTTAGATGATTTGGTTATTTACGCTTATTACAACCTAAATAAGATTATAAGATCAATGTATGTATGGTATGTATGTATGTGTGATATGTGTGTATGGTAATATACTGTTAATATAAGTGGTTATTAAATAAATAAATAATTCAAGTCACACTCCACCGATTATTAACCCAAAAATTTAATTAACTTACTTTACGAAAGTTGGTTACGCATTTCTAAACTACGCTGTAAAATATAAAATAATCAATCCTTACTAATATTATAAATGCGAAAGTAACTCTGTCTGTCTGTCTGTTACGCTTTCACGCCTAAAACAGTGAGCCGATTTTGATGAAATTTGGTACAGAGATAGAATAGACCCTGAGGAACAACATAGGCTACTTTTTACCCGGGTGCGCTAAGTAGTTCCCTCGGGATGCGGGTGAAACCGCGGGAAACAGCTAGTAAGTAATAAACATTATTTCACATTGATCTTCCAACCGGGTTAAAACAGTTGACAATTTTAAAAATAAACTATAATAGCAATATATCATTCGTCAATCGACAATGTTGTCGATAGCTTACGTTAGTGGATCTGCACAAGCACATCACTAACTCGTCGCAAGAAGCAGCGGCCGTACCACGCGATGCGTACGCTTAATAAAGTATCGTTTTGTGATTTTTACATTGCTTGTAGAGTCACTTAGCGACAAACCCAGGTAGTGATAAAGAAGCAATGTATTTACACAATGCAATGTATGTACAATGTCGCTATATAATAACGTAGTAGACGCAAGAAATATTTTACGATTTGTTGTTCTTCATGATTTTAAAGACAAATATAGTAAAATACTTGTACTAGCGTATGGTAAGTGATTTCATGACTCACATAGTTTAGGTTTTGACTTTTATATTTCCAAGAAACCACTGAACAACACGGCATTCTTGTAAGTCGTCACAATCACGGTCGAAAGTGCACTAGTTCGCGGAGACGGCCATTTGTATGTGACATGATCGGCGCGCTCATGTCGCGATTCCACGGACACGCCCCCTTGCCACTTCTCCTGTTATTTATATTTCTATGGTTAAGGACTACCTAGATGACAAAAAGGCTTCAGAATAAGCTGTTTCAATTCTTGCACCTATATGTATGGGCTATCGGTATTTTTTTCTTTGATTTATATTTATTAGCATACACAGTGACATGTAATAATATATTTATTTTGATGATTATTTTATTCACATTGACATGTTTATTCTAATTATTATTTTATATGCATTGACATTATAACCTACTGTTTAAAGTTGCTCAAATTGTTTTATTGTAAATGTGTGTACAATATGGGCTTTCTTTTTTCTTTAATGTTTAATTTCATTTGCGTCTGACGGTTCGAGTATTTCATGCGGCCTACGCAAATGTTCTTTCTGGGGGTATTGTTCGTTGGATTGTAAGTTCCTAAGTTACTGTTGAGCTAACAAAGACCGACACTTGCGTGCCAACGGAATGGACAGGCCCACTCGGATCTGTATGATTCTTTCTTCAAAAGGTCATCTCAGCCTCGAGCCTACGTTGTACATCCATGATGCAATTACATTATGTCTGGACCTTAAAAGAGACTTTGACCCTTGAGTTTGTTTTGGTGTTTCTTCTCAAGGCAGTCAGATAGGAAATACCTGCCTAGTTGAAGCCGGCTGGCCGGCTTTTAAAAAAAATTAACGTGTATTTTGCAAATAGGTTATAAAATAACACTTTAATATCATTTATCATTTAGTAGGGATCCCTATTTATTTCTGGAAATAAATATAGCCTATGACACTTCATAAAGATGTAGCTTTCTAACGGTGATTTTTTTTTTTAAATCGGTCCTGTAGTTTTTGAGTTAAATCGTTACAAAAAAACAAACAAATCTTTCCTATTTATAATATTAGTATAGGTATAGATTACAAGAATCTATAGTACCTCTATTATTTATTAAGATAGAGAGAAAACTTTAAAAAAAATATTCTAATATAATAACCCAATTAAAAAATGGTGTCAAAAAATTTATTCAATCTATACTTGGTTTTACAATAAATTATTTATCCAATGGATAACCTGACCGAGAAAAAATTACCATTTCATTTGGAAAATAATTGGGGCCAGGGGGCCTCCACTACTTTGTTGCCCCAGGGCCGCCAGACCTCTAAGTCTGCTGGTATATTTCGCCTATGGCTATTCTATTATGGCATTCAGCGGCTAACGTAGATTCCATCTTTATACTTCAGAAAAGGGCTGGGCTATTTATGATACGATACGATATTTCTCGGGAATCACTTGGATAACTTTTCAAATAAATTATTATACTTACGTTGAAAATATCATGTTTGTACGCAAGAACTTGCATCGGTACACAGTTAAAAATGGCATCCATTACTCTACATAAAATAACTTTTCTATTGATGTACTCATTGCTAGAAGTATAAACCAAAATGCTTTTTACAAAAAAAAAAAAACAAATATAAAACCGACTTCATATACACACATTTTACCACTTTGGAAGTGCCTCTCGCGCAAACAATTCAGTTTAGATTTTTTTTTATTTAAAACCTGAATATCATTTTTGAAGACCTATCCATACCACACACGTATGGGATTGATGAAAATAAAAATTTTTAGTTTCAGTTCTAAGCATGGGGAACCCCAAAATTTATTGTTTTTTTTTTCTATTTTTGTATGAAAATCTTAATGTGGTTCACAGAATACATCTACTTACCAAGTTTCAACAGTTTCGGAAAAAAAAGTGGCTGTGACATAAAGACGGACAGACAGACATGGCAAATCCATAAGGGTTCCGTTTTTTGCCATTTGGCTACGGAACCCTAAAAATGCGATTCTCGTTCGCAAAAACATCTAGCGCAACGGGGATTACTTTTCATACGTAATTATACTGTTTTATATTGTTATTGATGCTTACCACGTAAACATTATTTCAGAATGTTGCCTCCATAATTGTAGGATTAGTGTTGCCAGTAAAACAGCATTCTGGTTCCCCGTGCTTGGGTAGTTTGATGTAAAGTGTAATCGTTAGTTATTCGTTATTAAAATCTTGTATGATTAATATTGTAGCATTCAGAAAGACCCAGAACTTGATGAAGGATTGGCTCCCTACTAAGGCAAATCATATTTGCTCGAAACACTTTCAAAGTCAAGACATATAAGTGAACTAGCTTCTGCCCGCGACGTCGTCAGCGTGGTGCTCCGCTCCTATTGGTTTTAGCGTGATGATATATAGCCTATAGCCTTCCTCAATAAATCTATCTAACACTGAATGTTTTTTTCAAATCGTACCAGTAATTCCTGAGATTAGCGCGTTCAAACAAACAAACTCTTCAGCTTTATTATATTAGTATAGATTTAACCTTAATAAATAACATATCTATTACATGTATTACTTTACTATTTATTTAAATATATTGTACACTTTATTTCGATTGCACATAATTATTATAAAAAAAAAATTCTTTCATCGTTAGAAAGCTACATGTACGCTGCTACGAAGTGTCATATATCCTATATTTATAACCCAAGGTGTAAAAAAATGTCCACATGGGCGAAGTCGCGGGCGGAAAGCTAGTATATTATATATTCATTTTTAATTTTTCAGTCATTTTTTTCTGTGGTAGGCTACACCATATTTTTCCAAGGAGCCCTATTGCCATCCTTATCAAACAGATGTCATGAACATTATGTTTCCGTTAGTGTGAGAGGGATAGATTATGATTTTACATCAAAATGATTACTAGTTTCACAGCTACGTCTTCATTCTATAAAATGGTTGTGTTTTTGTTCACACGTAATGTTCGGGATTGCATCTCTATTGTATACTAGCTGTTGCCCGCGGTTTCACCCGCGTGCCGGGGGAACTACGAGACGCACCCGGATAAAATTTAAATTTAAAATCTTCTCCATCTCCGTACCAAATTTCATCCAAATCGGTTCAGCTGCTCTCGATATTTGCGCTTAGCAACACATTCAGCGATTCATTTTTATATTATAGATAAATCGATGTGTAAAACATGTTGAAAAAGAGTAACCATGGAGTTTCTTGCCCGTTCTTCTCTATAAGAATCCCCGATTTGGAACGAGCAAATAGCTTCAACTTTCTTTTTTACTAACTGACAGACTATTTGTCTTACGAAGTTTGGAAACTGTCGATTTCTGCAATTTCAATAACGTGGGCAGAATAATACTTTTATTAATATGACTAAACATTTGACGTGCCATCATGTGACACTGACTATTGTGTATTTGCGCAGGACATCTGCTCGTCCGCGCACTCGGCGCTGTCGCACCACTCGGCGCTGGCCGACAAGCGCCAGTAGCGCTCGTAGCCGCGCTCGTAGCACCCAGGGCGCTCGACGCCGCGAAGGCCCGCACGCTCCGCATCTACAGCCACCTGTCATCGTGTGTCTCGCAGATTCTTCGAATGTTTCTTATGAATTACTAACATGCAACAGTTAAGTAACACCTGGACTAATCGTCGATCATGAAAAACTATATTCTAATGTTTTAAGACAATGAGTCAATAAAATATCATTATACAATGTTCAAAACCACCCACCCTTATAGCACTTTAAATCCTATGTCAATCGCAGGGCCATAGCCCTCTTATCATTTTATTATACGACAGCGAAACTTGAGATGTCTATCTTGAGGTATCCATACATTTTTGAGCATTGTTCGTTCGTCTCCGCCATGAAAATACCTTCGGCTGGCGACGTGTTTGCATCATGCGAACGCGCAAGAGCCAATATGTATGGTGAGGACAAAAATAAACAAGTTAATTACAGTATTAATATTGTATTCAGTTAAAACAATACAAATAGCTTGAATATCCGAAACTGTGTTGATTTCTTGACAAGTAATACGTTAGAGACAGACGAAGAGCGCGAGAGACCCCCGCGGGGAGCGCCGCCGCGCTGCTCACAAGGCACTATCAGCCGCCGGGCTGGCGCCGCTCATGTATTTCCTTTTGTATATATTATTAAAGTTAGGATTAAAGCGATTGCGTTGTTTCATTTCCCTCACCTCCCCTCGCACCACTGCCCGACTAAACTATGCTTACAAATACAATATCTCGGATAAACTTTAAAAACGTTAACAACCAATAACTATACGACAGGCTCTGCGGACGGTCGCTGCTCGTCCAGCAGTCAGTATCGCGGCGTGACGCCGGTCAGATATGTATCGCGCGTCGCGGCACTCCTGCGAGTCTTACAGCTAGGTACAGGACAACTCGTAGCGTATAAAACTTACTTGTTGAAGTACAAACTTATGCAAGAGGAGCTCTGTTATGCAACAATACGCGTCCTAGTGAGTACGCGAGCGCGTGCTGTCACCAACCATTTGTATTTATACTACAGTGTACACGATGAACGTAGCGTTACTGCAGAACAGTGCTCTTTTGCTAATATAGAGAAGATTTAATCATTAAAAATATGTGGTCGCAAAAGTGTTATCTTTTCATTGAAAAAATTAAAAGTGGAAAATATATTGCTTTTAAAATGCAACATATTTTCTAATAATATCACTAATTATCACTTATTATAAGTACACGATTCTTTACAAATTCGTTAGTTAGCCCGTTGAGAAATGTCATACCTCTGGCAACCTAGTCCGTACTACGACTTGCACGTGCGGCGCCCGCAGTAATCGCCTCCATAGAAAGGGTTGAATGTATGATTTTAAATTTAAAAAATATAAACGATTTCTATAAAACGAATGAAGCCAACATAGATAAATGAAAGTCTCCTGCTCCGACTAGATACAGCTAGTGTACTAATAAAATGCGACAACAAATATTATGCTGAAGTCTGCATAGCCGAGCCAGTCCGACACCGATCCCGTTGCAAGAAAGGCATCTCGAATAATATAAAGAATTTTAGATATAATCCGACGTAAAATGCCAATTTTGTAGTGAACCTGAAAAATAAGAAAAACAGTGGGTTCACTTACACACTCTACAATAATAAGATGCCGCATTCACGGAGCTATTGTTTTTAGGAAGCGCGGTATAACTAGTCTTCTTCTTTTGATTGTGGCAACCAGCATCTTCTAATGAGAGCCAATGTCGAGTCTTTCGGAAGTTACATTTTTGTGGGAAGTGGGAGTTTGGCGTATTGTGTCGATGACGGGATAGGGATGTACGGTGGGCAACAAATAAATGTACTTAATAAAAATAATATACTAAAGTGAAATATTGTGAAAAGAAATAAATTTTGAGATTTAACATATTTAACTTGTTAGACAAAGAAAGGATAGAAGAGAGATTACAGGAAACAGGAGCTTTATACCTACTTGATAAGTAAATCATAAAATGGATAGGAATTAAATTTAGGGCATTTAAAAAGGATATGAACAGGATCTCCATTTTCACCAACCTCAGGTATAACTCGAAGGTATAGTCGAAGCGACGCACTATGTGTAACGGAGTAACGGAGACTTACCTATATTTTAAAGAATCCTTTTTGGCTTGATACGGATTCTGCTGATCATTACTTGTTCAAATGAAAGAGTTGTGATTTTTTTTAAGTATGTATCATCTGTATGGCGCTGACATGAAAAATGATGATATTCTGCAATCGCAAGGTTGGCCATTAGGTGTATCTTTGCACACAGATAAAGAACTAAGTATTCATTTCTAATGCTTCGGCTACATTAGCGGGCGAATATTCGTATCGTGTTGACGCGACAAAAACATCGTGTTCGGGTATAGGCGATGTTCTTGTCTTCATTAAGGCGGGCGAAGAAGATTCGTGTCGAGTTGACGCGATGCATCGTGCCGGATTGTGTTCTTAATTTTATTGTGATGGGCTCTGTAGTATGCCATCAATGAATCTTTTTTCTTCTTCATTCTTCTACTGTGGTAGGCCAACTGAGCATATTTTTAATTCGAATCCACGCATCATGTACCAAGTGTTTCTTTTTATGGTTGGGGTCACTAGGATTCCATATAATACTCTCAGTTTCATAAAATTGAATAAATTCTAACACTTTTTCGTTACTCCACTCCATAGTGTAAAAAATTAAATGCACGTCCGTCTCGCTTCATAGTCTGGACGACACTGAATTGACGTAGATGTAGCCACCTAAGCGAATATTGGCGCGACAAATCCCTTTGATTCGCGCCAGTTTACCGACAACTCCCCGATACTACATCGTCTTCGCCCGAATACTACGCGATGACACGATGTACCCGGCCACATATATCGCGTTAACACGAATATTCGCCGTAGCCCGCTAATGTAGACGCACCATAATAGTTTGACGTAGGTACATCGTCTTGCACAACCTTTTGTTTAAGTATTTAAGTCAACAAATTAAAAAAAAACTGAATAATGCTGATAACTCATTTTAATGCTTCAAATATGAGTATACTCAGTCTAGTTAACAATATTTTTTTAGGCTAAAACATAAAAGTTAATTTTTATTACTTCTAATTGTTGCGTTAAATACGTATGATTAAAAAACGGTACCTACATTTTATACACACGTGACAAGCTTTTACGTCATATAAATTATATACTGTATTAAATAGATGGTTTGAATTAATTAAACGTTTATTTTCTTCTTTTTAGAGCATTCAAATAAAAGCTTGTTTTTAAAAATCATTTTTATACAAATTTATTTTTCATTTTTTAGTTTTCGCTAAACACGTTTCTTAGTCAATGCTCATTATAATGAATGCGTGATTGTTGCCGTGTCTTTCTTTCGTTCGTCTAGCGACTTTACTCTACATTATGCTTGGCCAGCACTGAACAGCTTTGAGCCTAAATATATAACTTCACTTTTCCGCATTGGATTTAGGAGTTTTTTTTCCTGAATAGATTGCAAACCATTTCTAATGACGTACGAGTATAACTCGCCAATTTATACAAGTCATAACACGAAGCCTAGAGACTGAATACGAAGACTGCTGAGTACAAGATATATATGGTACTATGTACACTCTAGTGTCAGAACTTTGTCAAGATTTATTCAGAAACCTTCACACGGGGGTGTCAGACTACATCACTCCTCCATCATCAGAGCCTAGTCTCAGAGTCCTCTTTAAGGTGAGTCTAACGAGCCTAAACACAAGAGTTTTTTTACATACCTGCTGAAAACCAATAGGTATTTTAAGACCTTAGTGGGTCCCATTAAATACGCGACATCGCGGCAGATCTAGTTGAAGGTAGTGGGATGATTTAGACATCTTTAATCAAGAGTAGTTTTAGCAGCTTAAGATAGAGTCCGATGGTAAGAGAATAGGGAGGCAATAAGGAGATGTGTGTGGTGGAATAACACAGGGCTTCCGTGCAATGAAATGCGCGAGCGAAGGGAGCGCGTTTTTTTTTTGTTTCTGGCATGGTAATTTTGGGAGTTGAGAACTATTTAAATAAATAGTTAAGAAACAAAATCCCTAACAAATAAGTAAGCGCGAGAGAAGCGAGTTTTTTTAGATACTGACCTCGACAATTCTTAGTAATAACACATTATTTCAAGAATTTTAGCGTTTCCCTGACTTTTGACCAATCTGATGTTCTTCCCTGACCAAACAGAGTTATTAACCCTGTAGAAAAACTAATGTCAAAACAACAACCGCTCTTTTCCTAAACCCTTTAAACATGACTGCTGAATACCAGTGACCACCTTCCAACTCCATTACAGTTTTTGTTCGCCATTTAGAGTTCGAGTCCTCATCAAGAAGAATCTATCCAGCCTAAACAAAGGGGGGTTTCAAAACATGACTGGTGAATACCGGTGGCCACTTTCTGACTTCATCATCAGACTGTGTACGCCAACTAGTGTCAGAGTCCTCGTCAAGATGAATCTAACGAGCCTAAACAAAGGGGGGTTTCAGAACATGACTGCTGAATACCAGTGACCACTTTCCGGCTCCATCAGCAGACCTTGCATGGCACTAAGTGTGAGAGTTCTCATCAAGACGAATATAACGAGCCCAAAGACAAAAGGGGTTTATTGAGTGACTGTCACCCGAGTACCAGTGACCACCTTCCAGGTCCATCAGCTCATATATACCAATTACTGTCAGAGCCCTCATCAAGACGAATTCAACAAGCTCAAAAACAATATAATTGCTTTATTGAGTGACTGGTGATTACTAGTCACCACCTTCTAACTCCTCATCAAACCCTAAATACCATCAAATATCATAAAAGTACTTATTGAGACAAATCTAACAAACTTAAATTCGTAATGGCTGCTGTAAGCTATTGAGGAGTTGAGTAGTCTCCAGGTGGCCCTAGTGGTAGCATCAGGTCCAGCTCACCATAATATTGCATTGTCATCAGGTTTAGGCATGAATACCAAATTTCGGACTATTCGGGCTACAGGAACTGCTGCAGTTGCAAGATTCCGACCGAACATACATAGTTACATTGCAAGTTAATATAAAGCTTGTAATAATAATAATGACAACAAACAACAACAACTCACTCAAGTATCTTGATTTGGCACACGAGGTTGTCGATATGTGGCATGTGGATTCAGCAGTCATTGTGCCGATAGTCGTTTCGGCCAATGGACTATACTAGCCAAGAGGCTCGCGTTAGGCAGCTAGGTCAAGGGCTTGATACAGAAAGCAGTACTCCTAGACACGGCGCGTATCGTCAGGTTCCTTTCTCTAGAACCCTGACCGCTGGTAGCTTGGACCCTGTCTCGTTACCAGTGGGATACTATTTTTTATATTTTTAAATGTTTTTTTTTATATATAGTTTGTAAAAATATTTAAAAATGTAATTAATATGTTATAAAAATGAATAAACGGATGATACTTTAAAAAAATCATAAATAACTCTTTCATCTGAACACGCATTTGCCTCATACGAGATTATATACCTAGTATAGTAATGATCAGAATCCATAACATGCCAAAATAGGGCTCTTTTAAGATTCAAGTCTCTATGTCTTTGAAAGGCGATTTTCAGCCCACTGTGTGTCTCTGAGACTTTCATTAAAATATCGATGTCAATGTGTTCTCTTAAAAAATATCAGATGCATTTTCGAATTGATCTCAATCTTTAAAGATATAAGTACTTACATGTAATATCAATTTCAATGTATGCAACATAACTTAAAATAGTGTATCTCCACTGTGTCTTATTGCCAAGATACGAATGCTATGGAGCCATGCCCATGAAGAGCCCGGAGATGCTCCCGTGTAGCTTACTTTGCCATACTTCCTTGCGGTCACTGGCAGTGAATACCACAGGTTTGCCCAATTCTCTCTACATACCTATTCTCTGAGATTACACAAACCTCACTGTTGTGGCGGCTCTTAGCATTTAAGAAGCTGCGTCCTGCACACTTCCGTGGCATGTAAGTACAGTACGCATACTATATTTTTGCCCATATGAAGTGAGCAATCAGTGAAGTTTGCGTAGGTACCTACAACTGCTCCCATCAGTGATGTCAGGTCTATTTCCACTTTACCCCACCTTGAATGTGCATTATTTTGGATAAATACTGATAAATTTCTGTTTTTTAATTTTAAAAAGGAAAACTATTAGATAATTAAATTATTTTTGGTGAGTTATCTTTTTATAGTAAAGTAGAATGGCACTTAAAATAATTTATGTTCTTTCCCACATTACCACCACTTTCTCGGCGTGATCAATATATGTACATATCCATACCAAATTCCAGCTTCCTAGTAACAAGAACCTCAGAGCTATGCCGCGGACAGACAGACAGACGTACATGGCGAAATTATAAGGGTTCCTTGTCGGACCACGGAACCCTAAAAAGTTTGTTGCAAGCTCACATGATCTACACTAATATTATAAAGAGGAAAACTTTGTTTGTTTGTTTGTAATGAAAAAAAAAAAAACTACTGGACCGATATTAAAAATTGTTTCACCATTCGAAAGCTACATTATCCACGAGTAACATAGGCTAAATTTTATTTTGGAAAAAAATAGGGTTTCGTAAGATATTTGGGTTTTTCGGACACAAGGTGTAAGAAATCAACCAGAAAAGTTACTTTTTTTGCGTACGCTACTAATCTCAGGAACTACTGGTCCGATTTGAAAATTCTTTCAGTGTTAGATAGCCCATTTATTGAAGAAGGCTATAGGCTATATTTCATCACGCTAAACCAATAGGTGCGGAGCACCACTATTCCACGCGGACGAAGTCGCGGGCAGAAGCTATATCTGATATACCTACAGGGGTTATAAATAATTTAAACTTATTTATAGTACATAATATAACAGCATAATATATATCATATAACATAATAGGACAGACGGGAAAAAGGTCTCCGTCGTGGTTGTGCTAAGTGCTAATAGGATAAGTTGTAAGATGGTAGGACCACGAAAAAACCCTTCAATAGGTGGCGGTCATGGAATTAACCCGGGCTGCCTGTCCTCCTCGTAAAACGTAATTTTTAGGGCTCCGTACTCAGAGTGAACTAATTGGAGCAACAAATAATTTCAATGAAAGCTCTAAGTCCCAACCAACAATATGCTGTTTCCGAGGTATGCGGCAGACGCGCGCAGCCTACGACCGCGCAAAAATTGAAGTACACCTTTACATCGATCGAATTGCATCTCTGTAGGTAGCGAGTGGGCTAGGTTGCCAGCTGAATACACTGTCGCGGTGCGACGTAGTGCTCGTCACAGTCGAGTCCCGTGTCACGGTGTCCATAAGCAAAACGCAGCGTGTCTACTCGTATCGTGTGCTATATGTTATCTACAGTACGCCTAGATGTATATGTACAGTGCGGGCGCCCGCCGCGCTATTGCGGCCGCGCGCCGGGCGCCGCTGCGCGCTACACGAACTCCCGGCGCCGCTGCGAGGCGCTGGCGCCCGGGCTGGCCGGCGCCCCGGCCCCGCCCGGCGCCCCGGCCCCACCCGGCGCCCCGGCCGGCGCCTCGCCCGGCGTGGTGGCGGGTGGAGTGGGCGCGGCGCCCTTGCTGCGCGCCTGTGGAACTCTAACGTTAAGCTGGGGACACCACCGTGACTGGTAATAAACTTACGGTCAGTAACCTTAAGTTTAACGATATTTTTTACACATTAAACTTTGCGTGAACTGTTACTACACTTACAGCAGTTGCAACAAAAAAGTATGAGGAAACGGAATAACTGTTATTCTAGGTCTGTCAAAATGGATGATAAAACGCTATGTTTTTAAGCATTTAGTATGTATTTTTTTTTCTTTGGATCAAACTTCATGATTTTGATATTATTTTATTACTTATCCATGTATTGATGGCAGGGGAGGCATGTGCGACGCACCGGTGAGGACGAGCCAGCGAATGCCAAACCAGTAAACGCTCTACGATCAAAGCGTACCTACTGTGTGTGTACTACGTGTGGAAGTAGCCAAACCCCCACAATGCGACCCCACGCGCGCCGCCTACGGCGCACAACGCATCCCTCTGAGAAAATGATCTTACGCTCGCCTGTATGTGCGTAGCGTGGGCCTTGAAGGTTGCGGAGCAAATGCTTCGCTCCGGTTGGGTCAAGCCGAGCATGCGTCATTCGACTTGAATACATATTCTTATTGCTTCTTGCTGGATTACTTTTGTACGCGAGGCAGTATTTAGCGCGTAAATTTTGGATATTTAATATCCGCTTTATAATATTGTTTTTACTCATTCCGAATATTAAGCGTTACGCATGCGTGGTCCATGCGTTAGACCGAACCTTGGACCGCCGTTTCCTGGCGGTGGTATTGACGTCATTGGTGCGCAAGACGTCGGGCTCGGCGGGCGTGGGGCCCGCAGCGCAGGCTGGGGCCGCGGCGCCCACGGGGCCCGCCGCGCCCGCGCAGCCGGCACCTGTCTCGGCGGGCGACGCGCCCAGCCGGGACGCTAACATCGTCAGAAGCTCTTCCACACGCCCGAGCTGAAACCCACCATCCTTCACGTCTTATTTATATATTATTTATTTGCTTGAAATATGGTATACAAGTTGTTACATTATACAATTAGACCAAGACATATTTCACCTGTAATATAGGCATGCAAATTATTACAATGATAATTTAATTATAATTAAGATGAAATTAAAATTACAATTAAACTAGTAAATTATAAAAATATAAATAAAAATGAATATAAATTAATTGGGTATCCTGGGTATCTTGCAGGTACCCATCATTTTATAACACAAATTATATTATCGACCTATTTCAGTTGCAATTTTTGAAATATCGACCTATTTCAGTTGCAATTTTTGAAATATCGACCTATTTCAGTTGCTATTTTTTGCCGGTTCTTCTCCATAGGACCCACTTTTTGGAACCGTGCACCTACTACTAGCTTTGACTTTTATAAGAACCTTTAACTGGTCTACATAAAATAAAAACCTTTTGATCTATCGCCTGTTTAAACGCACCTTCTGACGAGATTTCTTTTTTCATTACTTAAAGGATCATATTAGCAATCCGCTTATAAATTGCATCCGGGAGGAAATGGTGTAGCTAAAGTTATTCAGCATTTTGCTCCTTGAACCAAATTTAATCTTTTCTGTAAACTTAAAATATTATTTTTTTAATGCAAATTCATAAGCGGATCGCTAATAATGATCCTATAAGTAATGAAAAGAGAAATCTCGTCAGATGGTGCTTTTAAACAGGCGATAGATGCTTCCGTATGGCGCCTGTATACAACTTTCAGACCATCAGCAGACGATCTTTCCACCGCGATATGGCCAGCTGACGATTTTATTTATTCATAATAGCATATAAGCTATCACCTGGTTAAGGTTTCAAATGAGAGGAAATGACAGAATTTTTTAATATTTTTTACATGTACATAACCACCACGCTATAGTCAGCTGATTTTTTTTCTTTAAGATATTGCTTTAACTATGATTTGACACATATTTGATTCGGGAGGAAATTCCTGAAAAAAATTTTTTTTTCTACTTGTTTGGGAGACCACCGCCGCTTATCCCACCAACCGAACTGCAGCTGACGTTCACTAAGCTTCATAATAAACCTGTCTTAAGCATCATACGAGTTTTCGCCCGGGAGGAAATCATTGACGAAATTTGCGCTTAGCTTGCAGTCTATTATTTTATACGCATTGACATTATTGCCTACTGTTTAAATTACCTAGCTCACATTATTTTATTGTGAATGTGAGTGCAGTCTGAGCTATCTTTTCTCTTTAATATGTTTCTTTAATGTTTAATTTTATTTGCGTCTGATGGTTCGAGTATTACATGCGGCTTACCCAAAAGTCCTTTCTGGGGACAAATATCCTTTATTCGATTTTAATGTATGGTTGTATGTCCGCGATTTTCTCAAAAACTACTGATCCTATTTGGATGGGCTTTTCGCTATTTAAATAAATATTTTACAAGGAAGATTTTAGTATATACCATCGAGATATATCAATAGAGATGCAATCCCGAACATTACGCGGTCACAAAAACGTAACCATTTTTTAGAATGCAGACGTAGCTTTGAAACTAGTAATCATTTTGATGTAAAATTATATCTATCTCTCTCACACTAACCGAAACATAATGTTCATGACATCTGTATGATAAGGATGGCATTTACTACAAATTTGCGCATACATGCCCATATTATTGTTAAAATCGTCCTGCTGATACTCTGATAGATTTAAGCTGGCTACCAAGTGACAGATGTCATGAATGACTGGTCAGAACCTTTATGACACGCATTTTGCTTGGTGATTGCACATCTAGTTCCTTTAGTAACATATATATCTATGGTATATACACACACCGGCACAATTAGCGGAATTTTCATAAAAGACTGGCCGGTTCAATAACTGGCAGTTACTTTTTATGGTTCCGTAGCAAAATGGCAAAAAACTGAACCCTTATGGATTCGTCATGTCTGTCTGTCTGTCCGTCCGTATGTCACAGCCACTTTTTTCCGAAACTATAAGAACTATACTGTTGAAACTTGGTAAGTAGATGTATTCTGTCAACCGCATTAAGATTTTCACACAAAAATATAAAAAAAAAACATAAATTATGGGGGTTCCCCATACTTAGAACTGAAACTCATTTTTTTTTTCATCAAACCCATACGTGTAGGTTGTCTATGGATAGGTCTTCAAAAATAATAATTGAGGTTTCTAATATCATTTTTTTCTAAACTGAATAGTTTGCGCGAGAGACACTTCCAAAGTGGTAAAATGTGTGTCCCCCCCCCCCCCTCCTGTAACTTCTAAAATAAGAGAATGATAAAACTAAAAAAAAATATGATGTACAATAACCATGCAAACTTCCAACGAAAATTAGTTTGAACGAGATCTAGTAAGTAGTTTTCTGGTAATTTGCAATCTAGCTCGACGAGCCAGCTGAGCTAATAGCTTTAAAATTCCCTACTATAATAATCATATTGTATATTCTGTTCCAGCTTGTCCCTTGCTGTCCTCCCCCAGCGACGCCCTAAACCGAGGCCCGTACCTAATAGGGGGTGCCCTTAGTGCCCTGCGTGTAGTCGCTTAGTTTTGTAACTTAATCCCTGGCTGGAGGCCCTAAATTCGTTTAAGACACTTCACAGGCAAGTTCGGTTAAGCAGTCGATAACCTTCTAGGTTGACCTGCGAAATGCCATACAAAAAAAGAAAAAAACAAGATAATTGGGACTTTATTGCGTACTAGCATCTGCCAGCGACTTCGTCCGCGTGGAATAGTGGTGCTCAGCTCCTATTGGTCTTAGCGTGATGATATATAGCCTATAGCCTTCCTCGATAAATGGACTATCTAACACTGAAATAATTTTTCAAATCGGACAAGCGGTTCCTGAGATTAGCGCGTTTAAACAAACAAACAAACTCTCTAGTTTTATAATATTAGTATAGATTAATAGCTGTGCCCGCCACTCCGTCAGCGTGTAACTCCTTGTGTATTTCACGATAACGTTGGTGTTTCTATATCGATTTATATGATTATTTTTTATGGAATAGTTAATAATGTTAACCTTTTAAATTAGGGATGACTGAGAGTGTTATAAACGTAAGAGTAGACAAATATAATCAGAAAGCTTCGAACTGCTAAGCTATCGGGAGTTACACGTGTTATTGTGAGTCAACCATAAAAGATAGACATATGCTGTCGTGGGATATTTTTTATATAATTTTAAGGAAAACATTTCCGTCATACATGATTTCTGTGTAGCTTTAACCATTAAGGTTGCACTCGCTCAAGCTCGCTGCGCTTCCGTCCGCTACGTTCGTTTTGCCACGGTAACGATACATTGCGTGTGAGGTAATAAAACAAATCTGGTTTATTGGATTCCCATAATGTTCCTGAAAGAATTTCGTGTACCGGTCATCTTAATATTTATGATGTACTGAAGCCACCCTATTAGTTTGCGGAGGGCTGTCAAAATCACTCTGTATACACTTTATTATTTTATAACCAGCTTTTTTTCTGTTCCGCTAGTTGTGCCGGTGTGTGTAGTATTTTTTATGGGACAACCCCACCACACTATTCCCAACCACTGCAACTCCTGAAAGCCAGAATCAACAGTGGCGACCACAAGAAAACGTCGAGGCAATGAAGCTCGACGAGTCCCAGAGATTGTTAAATCGCATGCCTATGTATTGCTTACACCATTCCATAACATAATATCACCTCTAAGCTGTAAGGGTCAATTTATACTAGCGCAGAGTCGAAGCGCATCGAAGCGTCTATCCAAACCTGAACAACAAATTCAGCCTTAACTCCACAGCGTAACGCACACATTACTTCTGAGATTTTAAAAAACCACGCGTATTCGCGCGTCTGCGCGTGAACAACGCTGATTGGTGCGCGCGTATCCATGCGCCAACTAGCGAACCTACGCGTCATCAGTCGGAAATTGGCCTGCGTCGGTGTTGATCACGACGCATATTCTGGCGAATACGCGCGCATTCGTGCGGCTTCGCTTTAGTTGTAAAGAATTTGACGCTTCGATGCGCTTCGACTCTGCGCTAGTATAAATTGACCCTAAAGGTCAAAGCAGAGGTAGAGTACACCCTTATTAAAGGTGTTGAGCACTAGACATATTGTAATTTAGATAAATTTAAACCGATCGGTTTGTAATTTAAGGCGAGAAATAAATAACTTTTTGCAAAAATAGAACCAACTTCAAAAACAATACAAATTGAAAAATAACCAATACATCGTTCTAGAAATCCGTAGCGAAAATACACAAAACAATATTTAATTGGAAACTTCTAGAACGTGGTATTGGATATTTTTAAATTTGTAGTGTTTTTGAAGTCGGTTCTATTTTTTGATTATTGAAACTAATTTTAAACCTTTTGTTGAAGTCTCTGCACTTCGTTGCGTACGTCTCGGCGCAGCTCGGCGAGCGCGGCATCGTGCGGCCCGTGCGGCACTTGCGGCCCGGGTGGCGCGTGCGGCCCGGGCGGCGCGTGCGGCCCGAGCGGCGCGGGGGGCACTCCGGGCCGGCGCTCCTCCAGCTCCTCCTCGATAGTGTCTTGCCGCGCGCCGGCCCCACTCACGCTCAGCGCGCTCGCCGACCGGCCCTTCGCGAACGTGGCCTGTCGAGCGTTGCAGCAACATAAATTATAATCAAGAATTTCCAATTCATTTCGTCAAGCGCAATTTATGCCGCTCTTCACCTTGAGCGTGAGCGCGGTCGCCGACGAGGTGACGGGCGCGGGGTCGGCGGGCGCAGGGCAGGGCGCGGGCGCGGGCCGGTCGCGCGCGCTCAGGCTGCGTGTGAAGGCGCCGCGCGCGGGCTCGGACGCGCCCGCGTCCAGCGAGCCGGTGGCCAGCAGGCGGCCCCACTTGCCGCGGGCGGTGGGCGCGGGCGCAGGGGCGGTCGCGGGCGCGGGGTCGCCGCGCTCGGGGTCGGGCGCGGCGGGCGCGGGGGTCGCGCGGGATGGCGCGGGCGCGGGCGCGGCGGCCACGCTGCGCTCGCGACGGAAGCGCGAGAAGATCTTGCGCACCAGATGGTCCTGCGCCTGCTCGAGCTGCGGCTCGCGCTTGCGCCGCTCCATGAGCTCGCGCTCGCGCCGCACGTCGGCCACCTTGCGGAAGATGAGCCGGTGGCGCAGGTTGTAGGTGAGCGTGAGGTTGCGCGCGAAGCTGTTGGCGAAGGCCTGGTAGAAGTCCAGCACCTCGAGCAGGCGGTCGCGCTTGATGGTGTGCAGGTCGCAGTAGGTGAGCGCGCGCACGTTGGCCGCCGACTGGCCGACGGCGCTGTCCTTCCAGAACGAGTCGCCGAACACGTCACCCTTGCCTGCGAGCGAAAGATTGACAAGACAAATTGGATATCCAAAAGGAGTTTATCATCTATTGCTGCCTATTTTTGGACGTTTATCTCATTGATACTTTCAACGAAGCCTTTTCAAGCTTACCATGGTCGTATTGTACCTACATTTACGGTTACAACAAAATCTGCACATGTAGGTGGGTACGCCCTATAAAAATAAGGGCATTATTTTTAAGAAATGGAGGCTATAGATGATTTTTTTTATTGTTATGTATTTCATTATACTTACTAGATAAATGCTTGAGTATTTAGTTGTTATAGATAGTGTCATAGTGAGTTGTTATAGAGGTGTGTACTAGCCAACAGGTAGCAAATTATTTATCATAATTATTTTAAATATGATAATTACTCTAATTTGTGATTAATCTTTTTCTTCTTTTTTTTATATAAAACAAAGTCGGGTTTGTTCGAACACGTATAACATGAGAACGGCTGCACCGATTTTCATGGTTTTTCATTTGCTGTATTTGCCTCCGTCCCGAATTGCATAATAACTATTAAAACATCGGAAAAATAACGAAAAACAAATGATGGGGCGGTACGAAGTTCGCCGGGTCGGCTTGTACTGTATAAACGAAGGTTCTCCAAACCTGACAGTCATCTATGTGTTGCGATTCCCGTACGGTTCACCGAATCACGGTTGAACGATACAACTGTGCATAGAAAGCACGTTTCGCTGATGAACGATTGTACGAAAAAAATCATTGACCGATGCCATTATTCACAGAAAGCACCTTTCACCGTAACAACGCTTCAACGATAGAACTTTTGGCCGATATCACGACATGCCGACACATTGTTATTTGTCTTTGTACTCTGTTTATATCTGCGAGGAATACAAGCGTGAAGATGGTAAAAAATAAACCAACGTAGGTAGACTACGTAACTCGATCTAGTCTAGTTTTTATCGCTTACGTATTAACCAATGTGAATTAAAATTACGAAACCACCTAAGTAGGTATTACCTTACATCAATACACTTGTTTTTAATTCCGTCCTTAAAATTTACGAAGTTGAACCTAAGCACCGATCCTAATCTACAGTACCTATGTACAGTATGCCTTGGGCGGCGAATTTTACTGATTTGGGAGAGTGCGTATCCGGCGGCCGATACGACCAGAGCGTTTGGATGCTTTTCGGCACGCTACGACCGCGTTGGGGAACACGTCCACGTCACGTCCAGTCAGGGTTGTCGTAAACTCAGGTTAGTTCTACTTCGATAGGCTCATCAGCTGTCTGGTGACGCGATCATTGATGGTTGGCAGGGCTATCTTCCCCTGTCTGCACTCTCTATCGTTCGTCCACAGGTTTTGTATTGGTGCCTAGTACGCTGGTGGGCTTACCAGGGTTCGTAGGTGAACGAAAGGGACCGGCAGTATTGGCTCAGGGCCGCCGTTGAGTCTGATCCCCTCCTCTCCATCTCATCTGCTGCATCATGACTTCGGGGGCCAGTGTGTCTTTTTACCAGTACCTTTTACCAATTTCTTACATATGAAGCTGAGAAATAATAAGAACGCATCGCATTCTGAAATTCTGAACGCAGCCGTTCGTTTTAATTTAATTCGTTTTTATTTTTTGCGTCTTGAGCATGTACCCGGTATTTCTCGGTTCTTTTGCAAATCAAGGAACCGGTAATTGTCCGATGCCATCACTCCACCTTAATTCTACACTAAGTTTGCATAGTCGTACAGCTTGGCAAAAAAGTCTAGAAACGGAACTAATTTTTTTTATTGCTGGCAGCCCCTAGCAATTAATGTCGTTCTGTGTCGTTCGATGTAAACAAAGTTCGCTAGTTACTTATTTTTTTATTTCGACCATCAAAACGTTAATAAAACCACGTTATCTATACTTATAATAAATCTGTAGAGAGGTCAATTCTGTACATTAAATATATTTCCAAAATAACTATCAGGGGGTGATTAGGGATCGATACTGATGCCAAAAATGCAATCAGTAAAATTTTTGTCTGTCTGTCTGTCTGTCCGTCTGTCTGTCTGTCTGTCTGTCTGTCTGTCTGTCTGTCTGTCTGTCTGTCTGTATAAACTCTATAGAAACAAAAACTACTCGACGGATTTTAACGAAACTTGGTACAATTATTTGTCATACTCCTGAGATGGTTATAGTATACTTTTCATCACGCTACAATCAATAGGAGCAGAGCAGTGAAGGGAAATGTTGTCATTTTGTTTAAACGCGCTAATCTCAGGAACCGCTGGTCCGATTTGAAAAATTCTTTCAGTGTTAGATAGTCCATTTATCGAGGAAGGCTATAGGCTATATATATATCATCACGCTAAGACCAATAGGAGCGGAGTACCACTATTCCACGCGGACGAAGTCGCTGGCAGAAGCTAGTAATAAATAAAACCATTCGGAGTACCAGCAAGGAAACAATTTATAATGTTTATAGGCGATATTTGGTCGAACATGAGGCTTAAACTCTTCTTTCCGATCTCGACGATATTTACCAAAGTACCGCCATTATGACAGGTATGTAAGAGTTTGTTTTGTTGTATTTAGTTGTATCAAGTGTTAATTTATGATCTCTATTTGGTTTTGAATTGCTTGAATACGAAATAAGTGAAATTTTGAACAATAAACATCGAGCATGTAGGTTATGTTTACGTTTTGTCTTTGACACTTTGGTATAGCGCGAATAGAATAATATTGATACTTGAGTGGCTTGAGCCTTAATACTCTGCAATATGTCAATTCGCATAACATTATCTATGAGTGTGATCACAAGATAATATAATACTTGTTATAACTAGCATTTAAAAATAAAAAATAAAAATAGGTACCGTAAACTTTTTACGTTTAATATTGATAGAGGTTTAATCAATTTTTTTATCTTTATAGGAAGCACCGAACGTGCATTTCAATCTATAACCGAGTAGGAGTTCAAAAGAATTCATGCCAGCATGTTAACTAAATAGAAAAGGAGTATTATGAATTTATGAGAGGGCTCGTACTTGGACATAAAACTTTTAGAAATCAATCTCCAACATGATAGCGTAGTGCTTTTGAATCTGAGTGTGACTCAGATGAGTTTATGGCTAGCTCTAGCCAAGACATGGATGTGGCGGGCGTGGAATATTTAGAGGAAGATTTATTGAAATCAAATATAATAACGCTATATTCATACGCCTTTTTTTTATACCCAAAAAAAAATTGAAAAAACAAAAAACACAGGAGTGCTTACATTATTAGTGCTTATAAGTAATTTGTATTCAGTTACATGACGTAAATACTTGTTATTACATTTTATAATACTTACTGATTTTAATTAATTATAGAAATACAGCTTAGTATCAAGACGATAGCATTGTACGCTGTACGTTCGCAGCGGGTTGCCATACGAACGGTAAAGTGGCGCCCCTATTAATTTCTACTCTTTTTTGCCAAGCTGTAGTTTCCTTTCAAGATGCGTTTTGGGCTTAACGGGGTCTATCGGTTCTACGACAGATATGACCAGCCAACTCATCTTACTTCTGCTTGCTAATACTATAAGCTATGTCGGTAACTTTAGCAGATTATTGAATAGTCTTATAGGAGCTTCTATCCTTCAGAGAAACCCCGAGCATAGCTCGTTCCATGGCATATTGAGCGACTATAAACTGGTGGACTAACCATGATGTGAGAGTTCAAGTCTCGGCTACATAGGTTCACGGGCAGGAGTAATGGGTGACGAGAGAAACGTGACATAGTTTTCAGATTGTAGCCTAGCCCGAGCTGGGCTCTTTCTAACGGTTGCTTCTGTCCAAGGTGTGTTTACCCTCTCCGAAATTAATTCAAGGAGATAGATGGATCTGTCATGGTTGATGGCAGATCCCGAATCAATGTGGAATATTTTGACGCTTAACCTCGACGTGTTCCTTGAGGTGTTTTTTTTTGTATTTTATATTTTTTGTTTTAGCATATATGTATGTCGTAGTAGTAGTCTTTAATCTTTAGCCTTAAGTAGTTTTAAGTAGTTTAAATTAATTAATATATGAACTCATTAATAATTATATCCGAAATTGAAATACTTTGATGTGGTCATTGATCATGATTTTCGATGTCTAAATTTATGGCGGCGAGGCCTATCTGCGGATGATGACAATCGAGCATCCATTGCAGCTCGTTCTATGACTCCGTCAGTATGACTATGTCATCTGTGAATGGAAGGTGTGAGATGTGCTCCCTATTTAAGCCATACTATTCCAAACCAGAGACTTAAACAGTCCGCTAACGCGCAAGTAAAGAGTTTCGCAGATATATGCCATCCCCTTATACTGAAGCCTTAATAAGTATGTACATTTATTATAATGATAGTAAATAGACATTTGATTAAACGCAATTTTAAGTATAGTACCGTGGCTAAGAGTTTTTTTCCGTGGCTTGTAAAATTTATAGAAGGTCACTTCTAAGGTGTAACTGTCTTACTAAGGGGTACCGTGTTACCTGGTAACTGGGTCGTGAAGGTCAGATAGATAGTCGCTCCATGTAAAACACTGGTGGTGGTACTCGGCTGCATCCGGTTAAGACTGGAAGCCGATCCCAACACAGTTGGGAAAAAGCTAGGCAGCTATAGATGATATGAAATTAAAATATCTCTAAATGGTTTTTGAATAAACACGTCTTTCAAAAAATTAAGCAATCAGCAGGTAATCCAACCTCAGAACGAAACTACGAATAGATAATTAATAGCAGGTACCTTCTACGGATTATTGAATAAAAAATCTTTGAGGTTCGTACCGAGAATTGCGACGACCTCGTCGTCCTGGATGACCTCGAGACTGCCGGTGACGATGAAGCACAGCGAGTCGATGGACTCGCCCGTGTGGTACAGCAGGTCGCCGGGCGCCGAGTGCGACATCTGGAAGTGCATGGCGAGCGCGCGCAGGCAGCCGTCCGACGCCAGGCGGAAGGCGGGGTGCTCGTTGAAAACCTTGCGGTTCAGGTGCACGCAGATGTCCGCCTTCATGTCCTTGGGGCAGTAGTTCAGCACCTGCGGAGCACGCCCGGTCAGCGGGGGAGCGGGGGCGGGCACCGGGGGCGGGGGGCGAGGCCCGCCTACCTTGTCCGTGTCCAGTCCCTTGGTCATGGCCCACGTGGACACCACGTAGTCCATGACGCGCTCGCTCAGCGCCTTGGGCACCTCGTGCAGCTTCATGAACTCGCGCACGTTGTTCAGCATGTCATGGTACTTGGCCGTGGCTGACGTCATTTGTTGGATGATGGTGGTCACGTGGCCGAATATAGTTGCGTACAGCAGGGCTGCCAACATTCGAACGCTGCTCGGTGAGCGATAGAACGCTCCCAGCTCGACGTCTAAAGGTTTACTTCACAAAAATATTTTTAAACAAGAACGTACTCTTTATATAACCTAGATGGGGATGAGGGTCTCATGAGAATAAATAATCATAATCATTCGCTACCTTCCTCTGGCTGCAAACATTAAATACTTAATGTACCTAGGTTACCGACACAGGATCTACAAGTGCATAACATAAACGACAGAATATCTTTATTGACTACTCAGTAAAAACGTGAAACTTGTCAAAGGTCTTTTTTAGTTTACTAGCTAGCTGTTAGGTGCTTAACACTAAATATAGTTTTATTACGGATTCCTTTAACTATAGGTATCGTTTCCTGAAAATGGACGATGGATACAAAAAAAATGCAATCAAAACCCATCTCTACAACTATATAACCCAAAAATATATTCTTTTCAGCCGACTTGAAAAAAGGAGGTTCCCAATTCAACGCGTTATAACCGCGCTTTCCACGTCGACACATTATTTCGTATTCAGGTAAGTACTCATATATTTGTTTTGTTAACAAATAGAAGCACAAACTAACAATAAGTATAAGAATAATAAAGTAATACGAGTATAGAATGAGACCGCCCTTGCGGGTTCCCTAAACTCCGCAATACAAGCACGCGCGTGTCATCGCAATAGCCTTGCCAGAATACGCCGCCCGCCGCCGGTTTGTTCCCATAGTGCGCCCTTCGCCGTACTACCGGCCGGACGGCCTGCCTAGTGCTGGTGTCTCACCGAACCATCAACCAAAAATATTTTCAGCCAAATCATCGACTTCGGCCAAAAAGCCGAAGGTTTCTTGCAAGCACCGAAATTGAACAATCTATTAAAATTAGCAATTATTTCCTACTAGCTTCTGCCAGCGACTTCGTCCGCGTGGAACAGTGGTGCTCCGCTCCTATTGGTCTTAGCGTGATGATATATAGCTTATAGCCTTCCTCGATAAATGGACTATCTAACACTGAAAGAATTATTTAAATCGGACCAGCGGTTCCTGAGATTAGCGCGTTTAAACAAAATGACAACATTTCCCTTCACTGCTCTGCTCCTATTGATTGTAGCGTGATGAAAAGTATACTATAACCATCTCAGGAGTATGACAAATAATTGTACCAAGTTTCGTTAAAATCCGTCGAGTAGTTTTTGTTTCTATAGAGTTTATACAGACAGACAGACAGACAGACAGACAGACAAAAATTTTACTGATTGCATTTTTGGCATCAGTATCGATCCCTAATCACCCCCTGATAGTTATTTTGGAAATATATTTCATGTACAGAATTGACCTCTCTACAGATTTATTATAAGTATAGAAGATAACTATTACTCACTATAGTAATATTTAAGCCTACCTATTATTTTTAACCACTTGCAGTGAAAGAACACCACTAGTTTTTGCCTGTTTAGGTATATTCTTTATAATTGCAAAACAACCAGACTCGCCAATATAGCAGCAAGCAAATCATTTACCAGAGTTTATCGTAGGTTTATATATTTAAACTAGCTGTGACCGCGGCTTCGCTCGCTTGCACGTCGTAATATGCAAAAAGTAAGTAATCTAAATATATATAAAACTCAAAGGTGACTGACTGACTGACTGACTGACATAGTGATCTATCAACGCACAGCCCAAACCACTGGAGGGATCGGGCTGAAATTTGGCATGCAGCTAGATGTTATGACGTAGGCATCCGCTAAGAAAGGATTTTGATAAATTCTACCCCCAAGGGGATAAAATAGGGGATGAAAGTTTGTATGAAACTTTGTCAATTTTAAACCGATCGGGCTGAGAATTCATATAGCCCACGCGGGCGAAGCCGCTGGCGCAAAGCTAGTTAGGCAAATAATTGTGATTAATAAAATATACCAGATAAACACAGATAAAGTCTGTCCGGTCATTCCTCCCGTAAAAAAGATGTCATATTCGTAAGCAGCACCTCATTTTTCAGATTCATTGACTAATCATCAAATGACTCGCAATGGGTGGGGCGGGAAAGAGTGTCAGACTCTTAACTGACTAAAACCCATCCATGTTCTTTCCTCAGCCCTTTGTATTCCGGGGGCGCGGTATCTCTTTCGAACACCATCCCGCAGCCCCGGCAGGCTATGGCCCAGTGGGAGGGCCCCGTCGCTCATTGCTGACAGCTCTTTGAGGCGCGCGTGGAACACGAACGCGCCGTCGACGCGGGTCTGGTCCTTGCCGGACGGCGAGCCACCCATAGCTCACCGTCCGCAGCCCCGCGCCTACGGTAGCCGGGAGTCGTCTCGCGGCTCCCGACGGCGGCAGGGGCGTCAGGACTGTCGCTCCCTCAAGGCCATTGCCCTTGTGGGAAGGGCTCCGTTATCTGTCCTGATGGCTCTAACAACTGCAAATTCGATGATTCACTACAAAAGTGTATTTAACTTTTGTGTAGTGAAATCGATATGGGCCATCTTGGACCTGTTAAATGATCGCAAATTCGCAATCAGCAACCCAAACCCTATCGATTTTACTCTAATTATATCCGCCATCGGCAAATGCGATCATTTTTACAGAAAATATAATCATTTTCGTAATCAGCATCCCTAACACCCTTGAACACGTTAAACATAACTTTAAAAGAGTAGATACGATTGATTACTTATATAGCCTACTCTTCTCTCTACTCCGTTAGTACCTCTTATGGAGATAGTATTAAGTCTTTCATATTTCACATTCACAGTCATTCAAATTTCCATAACTTTTGTTAGAGTCAACCGACTTGATGTAATAACTTAACGCTTTTATAGTGATCTGTCAAAATGGAGGACAAAATTGAACAATTTTGCTATTATTTTATGTTTTTTGTCTAAATACTTATGATATATGTTTACTTAACTGTTATATCTATGTATTGATGCTAACTATTGATATCATGTTTTATGATATTCGTAAAAGTATAAAGTATAAATGACAAAAAGTTTGGTGCAACCGGCTGATAGCCTTGATAGTTATCCTTTAAAGTTCACAATATAATATGCTACATCTGTGAATTTTTCACATAATATCTAGGTACAGTTTAGTACAGTACAGTTATACAGTTATAGGGGGGGGGACGCTCGTATCGAACAAAGATTTGCACTTTAAAGCAGGGCAATTTTTTGTGAACGTGTATTTCAGTTTGTTAGAATAAAGAAAAAATTATAAGTAAGATTTCTTCAAAACTGTAATGCTAGTAATGCTAGGACTGCCATTCGTCCGGGTTTCCCCGGATTTGTCCTAGTTTAGAGGGCGTCCGGGGTGCGTCCAGGCGGGTTTCCATAGAGCGTCCGGAAAAATCCCGGACTTTTTACCTGATATCCGATCCCGCTTGATTGAAAGGTAAGCAAAAATTAAAACAAATAATTAAAAAGTGTCCGGGGAAATAATCAAACTCATTCAAAATATCCGGGGTTATTATAGTTTCAGTCCAGGGTCGACGATTTAGGTGATGGCAGCCCTAAGTAATGCTAGTATACTTAGAATCATAGTTTTTTCTTGTAATATGAGGTTAATATCTATCAACCCTAATTATTTAGGCAACTTTTTTTTTGGTCTGCCCCGCTTGGGCAGAGCATCGCCGTGTCCTCGTAGGGGCGATCAGCGACGGCGGCCTCTCGCGTCCGGCTCTGGTCCGGAGCGAGAGTGAATGGGAAGCCGCCACCTCCTTCTGCGAAGCAATCATGCTCGAGAAGGAGCAGGCGGGCCGCGTGAGGGAGTAGCAGACTTCACGCCGCAGCCGCCGCGGAAGACGCCACGGGCGTCAGGAGCCGAGAGACGACTCCCGGCCACCGTAGGCGCGGGCCTGCGAACGGTGAGCTATGGGTAGCTCGCCGTCCGGTAAGGACCAGGCCCGTGTCGACGGCGCGTTCGTGTTCCACGCGCGCCTCAAAGAGCAGTTAGCATAAATGACGGGGCCCCAGGGCTAAGATACCGCACCCCCGTTTATGTTCCGGGGAACATAAAATGCTGAGGAAGGAACATGGATGGGTTTTAGTCAGTAAGAGTCTGACACTCCCTCCCGCCCCACCCAAGGCGGAAGGGGTAATTTGATGATATCCCATCCGAAAAAATGGGCTTTCGAATGACGTGTAGGTACACGGCTTAGGAAAAAAACCCGGCCAAATGCGTGTAGCAGGCGAAAGCAAGTTGTAAAAATAATTCTAAAGTTAGTTTATCTGCAAGTTTAGATTTTTTCAAAAGGGAATTTTACTACAATGTTCTCCTCCCAGAGAACAGCACTTGCGCAAGCAGTACCTAAACAGTCAAACACATAGCCGTTTGAAGCTTTATTGAAATTGCAAAATACAGAATAATTTGAATTTAATGAAGGAGAGCATTTTAATAAGGGTCAATTTATACTAGCGCAGAGTCGAAGCGCATCGAAGCGTCAAATTCTTTACAACTAAGGGTCAATTTATACTAGCGCAGAGTCGAAGCGCATCGAAGCGTCTATCCAAACCTGAACATAACAAACTCAACCTTAATTCCACAGCGTAACGCACACATTACTTCTGAGATTTTAAAAAACCACGCGAATTCGCGCGTCTGCGCGTGAACAACGCTGATTGGTGCGCGCGTATCCATGCGCCAACTAGCGAACCTACGCGTCATCAGTTGGCCTGCGTCGGTGTTGATCACGACGCATATTCTGGCGTATACGCGTAGTAGTAGTACCTACATTTTGAAGGTGACGCACACGCGTGCGAAGACGCGGCCACACCATTTATACGTAAATATCCCATAGTAACCGTAACTTCAAAATTATCAGACAGTTGAGCGACTGGGCCGCAACTGGAGATTCACTTCTATTCTCGTATTACTTATTATTCTTATGATAACATGGGACCACACACGAGACGCTTCGTGGGCCTGCACGGGGAACGGGGGGGGGGGCGGAGAGGGATGGCCAACTACGGAGTACAGGAGGTGGGATGTAGCAACACACACGTGCGCGACGGGTGAGGGCCGGGGAGGAGTGCGGGAGGCGCGGCCCCCGCCGCAGGGCGCTGCGCGGGGGTCGCGCCGTGCTCCGGCTAATAACAGAAGAATTCCGGCACCTGCCACGATCATCATGCAGATGGTGAAGATCTTCTCGTTATCGGTCTCGGCGGCGACGTTGCCGAAGCCCACGGAGGTCATGCAGGTCATGGTGAAGTAGAGCGCAGTGACGTACATAGTCTTGCGCGACGGCCCGTTGACGAGCTCGGGCCCATCGGACTCGTTGGACCACACGTACGAATACGGGCTCTGCGTCACGTTGGCAAGCTTCCACAGCCACGAGTACTGCAGGCCCGAGTCGGCGTCCGAGCGGCCGATGCTGTACCACACGCACGCCAGCCAGTGCGCCACCAGCATGTAGAAGCACAGCAGCAGGATGAGCATGGCGGCGCCGTACTCCAGGTAGCGGTCCAGCTTGCGCACCACGCGGCCCAGCCGCAGCAGCCGCACCACCTTGAGCGCGCTGAACAGGCTGCCGATGCCCTGCCACACACCACACGGCACACGCTACACACTACACACGCACGCCCAAATCAAACTTCCATCTGGAGGTCTATTGGGATTTCTGTTTATACCGTCCCTCGATCTGACTAAAAAAAAAAACAAAATTTTATTTTACCACTCTGTCGGCGTGATCAATATAGGTACATATCCATACAAAATTTCAGTTTTCTAGTACTAACCTCTGAGCTATGCCGCGGTCAAACAGATAGACTGACATGGCGAAACTATAAGGGTTCCTTGTCGATTACGGAACCCTAAAAACTTTGTAAACTGTTTTTAATTAAGAAATTTCAAAAAATGTTTTAACTAAGGTTCGAACTTGAAGTACCTACATAGTTAATAGTTTTAACTGAAATATTTTTTTGCCTAGCAGTAACTTTTAATTTTAACCAAAGCATTTATTACAAACTAGTTGTAATTAGAAAACAACGGCCAAGTGCGAGTCAGACTCACGCACCGGTGGTGCGGTGGGATCTGATCTTGCGAAGGATTATTATTATCCCAATAAAGTTGGAGTTATCTTGTTTTATTACAACCGCATATAATCAACTTTGTTTGCAAAAATAATACCTACTGTTTACTTCAAATCTGTGATACTTGTCTTACAATCATCATTTTTTTAGAGTTCCGTAGTCGACAAGGAACACTTATAGTTTCGCCTTGTCCGTCTGTCTGTCCTCGGCATACCTCAGAGGCGGTTCTTGGTACTAGAAAGCTGAACTTTGATATGGGTATTATACCTATTGATAACACCAACTAAGTGGTAAAATGAAATTATGAAAAATATTTTTTTTAGAGTAGCTCCCATACAAGTAAAGTGGGGATGAATTTTTTTTCATGTAGTCCATCGTGTAATTTCTGGTCATTTCTAGTAATCATTGGATAGGTCTCAAAAAATAAAGAAGGTCCGTGAAGACCATTTTTCGATTTAGGGATCCGTTTGCGAAATATCTAGCTTTTTAGTGCAAATTTTTGTTCGATACGAGTTCCCCCCCCCCTCTAACTTTTCAATGGCTGTCAGTAAAAATGAGAAATATTTACTGACGTTGCACATGTAATTGGAAATTTAAAAGGAAAACTATAACGTCTAAGTAGGATTAACCGGTTACAGGGTTATATTCCTATAATATATAGGTTATAGACCAGGGTCGATAATTTTTGAAACAAAAAAATTGTAGGAGGAAACCCATTGGAAAAGGAAGAGTATAATTTGTTTTACACCATAAGAAAACAAAAAGCACACCGCCTTTTTTAAAAAGCTGATATTTTGGCGTGAGAAATTTCGATTGAAAATTAGGGTGCTTTTTCGATATTAAGTCAAAATAGGGTGAAAAAAAAATAATATTTTAAACAAAAAAATGTGTTTGGGACATAAAAAGGTAAGTTTTCACCAAATTTCGTGAAATAGAATATTTTTTTTGTAAATGATAAAAATAAAAAACCAAAAACTTGGTCATTTAGAATTTTTCACATAAATTTTAAGGTTATGTGAAAAAAGTGTCAATACAAAAGTTGTAGATGTTTTTATTACTTTTCCATTAAACTTTTTTTCATAGGACTCGTAGTTTTGCCGGAAATCGAGATTTACCGATTTTTACCCTTAAAAACTCACCCCCTTCCACTTTCCGATCTCAGATCGCCAGTAAATTATTTTTTCCTTTCATTTTTGTCATTCTCTTCCTTTTCCAATGGGTTTCATCCTACTATTCATATTTTTTTCACTTTATTACCATTTTCAAGAGCTTCAGCGCTGGTCTATTATAGATAGGAGTTTAATATCTATCAACCCTAATTATTTCAGATTTTACGCTTCACAAACTTCGGAGATCAGGGGGACGGTCTTTTATTGTGCAATTTTCATTATAATTCGAAAACTAGCTCTTACATACTACACCCCACGTGACCTAGTAACAAAACTTTGAAATTGGATACCCGCAATACGTATGGACAACTGGTATGGATAAATTGCATGGATGGCTATAATTGTTAAGATAAAGATACTTTTTATTTTGCAAATATAGGTAGGTGCAACATTCCAAATTTCAATTTGATAGCATTAGTAGTTCCTGAAATTATCATCTGTGGTAGACAGATAGACGATTTGAAACCATTAAAGTTTTCTTTTTACCATTTTTAGTTCGGATCCCTAAAAACGAAATTTAACTAAAAACGGGTTTTAACTGTATCATACAATAAATGAAATGCATGAAATTGTTTCCAAATAGGGCTGGAATATTCTAAAGGGCCAACGGAAAGACATTTAGGCTTTCTAGGGCTTTAAAATTATATCGATAATATATATGATTATGACGAGCGTGTAGTGGGAATGAGCTGAAGAGACTCACGTCCTCATCGTGATCGAAGGCGTTGAACACGTCGTACGGCAAGCACGACAGCAGGTCGATTAGGAACCACGACTTGAAGTAGTTCTTGCGGATGACCTTGGGGTCGCTCACCACCTCGCCGCCTGGGCCCACGAACGTCGTGTGAAAGTTGAGCACGATGTCGATGAAGAACACCACGTCCACGATGGAGTCAATGACCAGTAGTGACACATCCTCGCTCGTCTTGTTCTTGAAGGCCACGTTGTACGGCACCATGATAGCCGTGTAGAAGGTGAGGCAAAGGATGATCCAGTCCCAGATGGCCTTGAAGGCGCAGTAGTGCAGCAAGATGTGCGGCGGCGTCTTGGGCGCCTCCTGCCGGTACTGCGGCAGCACGTCGCCCGACAGCGACATCACCTGCACACACGCAGCGTCAGCCGGCCGCGCGCCGCCAGCCGGCTAGCCGTCTACTGCCAAGCGCGCACGCGAGAACAGCTTGTGCAATCATGCTTTACCGATCATGTCTTTACAATACTCCTAATTTATTCACCAATGGCCAAGGCCAAGCAGTGTGTTACGTCACGGGCGCCATATTGAACCACGTGTTAGAGTTAAACTCGCCCATAATGAGGAAACTTGTACCCCCGAGGAGACTATTAAAGTCTACTCACCAACCGGGAGATAATAAAAGCAACAGAACTTAAAACTGTTTACATATTAAGTTTTATTTATTTTGTAACCTACCTCTCGTTACCTACTTGATTTAGGTACCTATTCGTGTTTTTTTATTGGATTCTGTGCCAAAATTATAAAAAAAGGTAAACGAAGTCGCGCCGTAAAGGTTGTGCGACTCATTTACTTATTAATGTAAAAAACCTTTTAGATCCTTCATAGTTTACAGATGCAAGGCTCCTCACAACAGAAGCGCACTCACACACGCGTCGTCCCCTGGGACAAGTGTGTACGTGGCCTGCCGGGCCCCAGCCGTTCAGCCGGAGAGTGCGGCGGTGTGCGTGCGCCCCGTGCGGGTGGCTACTGAGGCTAGCCGCTAGCTGCAGTGCGTACGAAGTAGTGTAGAGGTGCGTGTTTACATGGTGGGCGGGAGTACTGACATGCGCCAGGTGGCTCGCGCGCTGCGGCTCCTTGAGCGCGGGCAGCGCCGACACCAGCACGGAGCGCGACCGCGTCACCGAGCGTGCCAGCTTCGCGAACTTGGAAAGCCCTGCCGACAGATACAGCCGGGGGTTGAAGCCACAACAGAGCAGACTGAGCAATGAGTGGATTATCACGCATGCCTCAGATCTACAGTCAACCCCTCTCGTGCAGTGTTAGGATAGTAGTGTGGTGAGTACTGGCCTCCTTTGGGGTCGTCGGCATCGATGGGCTGTTTGAGCGCCGTGATGTCGCGGAATGTGAGCAGAAATAGCACCACCAGCTCGCGCTCGTTGCGGATCGGCGCCACGTGCACCAGCAGCCACAGCGGCGTGCCTGCACATAAACAGTAGTACACGATCAGTCTCTGGCGAGCGGCGAGCGTCACTGCGCGTTGGTGGAGCGCTGGGTAGGTACTTACGGTTCTTCTTGTAGAGCAGGATCTCGAACTGGTCGGCGAGGTGGTGGTCGAGCGCGCGGTCCACGCGCTCCACCGCCTCCTTCTCCGTGAGCTCGCCATACATCCACGTGCACCTACGCACACACGCACACGTCACACGCGCCCGCACACACACAGATCCGTGCCCACTACGAGGCCTGACACCTGGCGGTCCTGATACTAACGTTATTATCTTTAATTTACAAACACAGCTAATACCCGACACAAAAATCACGCTGACTTACATTGAATGACAATTGAAAGAAAAAACTACAATTATATTTTAAAAAATGCCATGCGATGCCGATGGCCTATTAATCGGCTTCGGCTAAGAAAGGAACTTTGGCCGGACACAAAGCAAATTTGTGAGGATCTATGTAATCTTATCTTGTATATATATAAGTTTATATCCTAGATTACCACATACGATAAGTACTTTTTATCCGGGTGCGTCAAGTAGTTCTCTCAGGATGCGAGTGAAACTATTCAAGTCAGTCCTATTACTCCAAATGTCTTAAGAAACCCTGACTTTCCCTGAGCCAATATCATCTTAGGAGGAAATATGTTGTCTGTTTTTTAATCAGGTACTATCTACGGTATAAGTCAATGTGAATAAGAAGCCAAAATGATATTTATTTTAGTTTCGGAGTAAAGAAAGAAAATGTAAGAGTAAAATGAGTTAGAGCGCGAGCGAAGCGAGCGTGAATTTTTTTTAGAAATGTGAGCAACATAATTCTCTGGAATATTTTTTTTTAGGTTATAACTCTCAGCTTTCCCTTCGGCTTTTTCCTTTTTTTCATCAATGTGATGTTTTCCCTCTGACAATCCCTGACTTGCCCTGATCACTCCTGACCCAATAGTTGTCGTCTTACGAATAAAATATGTTATTATCTCATTTTAACCAGATTATTATGAATTTATTGTACTATTAAAGTGAAAGAGCTGATTAAAAAAAAATGATTTCTTCTGTTTTTGAAGAAATAAGCAGTAATGAGTGAGACGCGAGCGAAGCGAGCTCGAATTTTTTTAAATGTTCTTTTTATTTTATTCATCAATATATTTACATACCCAAAAGGCTGGCTGCATTGCCACGTTGGATGGCAATGCTGATTCTTTGGCCTAGATATAGGCCAGCTTTCGGGTCATGCGTGGAGTCGACTAAACGCTGCCTATGTCACGATATAGGAGACGGGCACTTGGACCCCATGGCCTTAAAGTTTCAACCCCAAACGGCTCAAATATATAATTGCCAATAAGGTTTATAGGTTTATTTTTTTATTAATATATGAGCAACATAATTTTTAGAAATATCTTTATTTGAGGACTCTCAGCCGTTCCCTGACTTTTAAATATGATGTTTTTTCTCTGACTTTCCATGATCACTTTTGCTGCTTTGCTGATTTTTCAATGACTTTCCCCTGTTCATTTATAAAAAATAATTTGAGGATAATTTCGTTCGGCCGCGTCCTGACGAAACTGTTTCGCACACCCAGATATGCTGATGTGTGTTAATCCGGGTTGTAAACTATGTGTGTGCCAACTTTCAGTAGTTTTTGAGTGAAACAGTAACAAACATATATATACTGACATATACGTATATACGTACATCCTCGATTTTGTAATGGAGCTAAAAAGTACTGACTTCAAAAGCCCTAAAGCTTTCAGCGCCGAATTAGTGCTACCGTGAATTACCGCGTGTCGCGTTTCATGTTAAGAAGTTTCTACTGTACGTGTGTTTGTCACCTAACTCCTTCTAATCGGCTTGACCGATATGGATGAAATGTTGTGTGTATATTGGAGTGGGTTCCTGGACGGTTTGAAAATACAATTGGACACGGTAGATATCGTCGTTTTCATAAAAAATGTCTAAGTTAGGACAATAAAACGTCTGTCGGGTCCGCTCGTATTATACACATAGGTAGGTTGTTCTTCCTTGGGGAGAAAACTTACATTATTGTTTCACAACTCGTTTGAAAATTTTTGAGGTTGTCACTTATTTATGCGATACCGATTGTTTACTGTAGTAGAGTAGTAGTGTTTGTGTAGGTATGCATGCACATTTTTTTTAACGCTAGAATAGGTTGATAGTTCTATAAAACTGCGTGAAGTTTCACGTAACAAGTAAGCTATGGGAGAGCGGGCAGTACAGCTGTAAGCGCGTACCTGCACGACTTCTGCATCACCTCGGCGCGGTTGTAGCCGCTCATCTTGCAGAAGGTCTCGTTGCAGTACACGATCGGGTAGTCCACGATCTGCGCGTTCGCCAGCAGGAAGCTGCTGTCTGCTGCAGAGAAGTACAGTTACAGAGTGCGCGCCGGGCCGCTCGGGGCGCTCCGCTCGGGCACTCACGCTGCGACGACGAGCGGCGGATGATGTTCTCGAGGAAGGTGTTCTGCGGGGCCACGAGCCCCCGGCGGCCGCCCGGCATGCCGCCGCGCCGCTAGCGCCGCCCGTGCCGCGCGCCTCACATGCCGTGCCGCGCGCTGTGCCGAGCCGGACTGACGGCGACGCCGACACGTAATCTAGCGGCCAGCGCCGAAAGTACCAACATAAATAACACTGCATTCATTCGTAAATTAAAATGTGAAGACCATTCTTACATAGTGCAGGTAGGAACCTGTTTCCGGAAGCCTGTAAAGGTTATCGCATCTATTATTACAAAACAAGTGCGAGTCAGACTCGCGCACCGAGGGTTTCGAACCGGAAAGAAAACTTTCCTTTTACTAGATTGTATGCATACTGCGTTGGTCGTTAACGCGAATGCTATAAACAGAATCTTGAGTTCGATTCCCGGATCGGGCCGACATCGCTTCGTAAATCTTTTAAAACATTCACATAACAGCCCGAAGTTAGGTAGTAGCGATAATACATCCCCGAGCCTGAGAGGGCACGTTATTTTATTTATTTCGATATCTCACGATTATTGCACACTTCGTTCATCGATCTCACGGTAAATGGACAGGGGTTTGAGACAAGTCGCCATGTACAAAAATCTCTTGGTAAGACCTATGCTTAGATTATATACATGTATATAATCTCAAACTGTCAAAGTGTCAAACTCTTACTGAATAAAACCCATCCATGTTCCTTCCTCAGCCCTTTGTATTCCGAGGGCGCGGTATCTCTTTCGAACGTCCCGCAGCCCCGGCAGGCTATGGCCCAGTGGGAGGGCCCCGTCGCTCATTGCTGACAGCTCTTTGAGGCGCGCGTGGAACACGAACGCGCCGTCGACGCGGGTCTGGTCCTTGCCGGACGGCGAGCCACCCATAGCTCACCGTCCGCAGCCCCGCGCCTACGGTAGCCGGGAGTCGTCTCGCGGCTCCCGATGGCGGCTGGGGCGTCAGGACTGTCGCTCCCTCAAGCGTTCCGCCGCCTCCTTCTCCAGCATAACTGCTTCGCAGAAGGAGGCGACGGCTTCCCATTCCGTCTCGCTTCGGACCATGGCCTGAACCAGGGCTGGACGCGAGAGATCGCCTCTACAAGCCCACGGCGGTGCTCCGACCAAGCGGGGCAAACCCCCACCGTATGCTCCATCGTGTCCTCCGGGCGATCTACGCAATGTGGTGACACCCGGGCGTCACTTCCCGTCCAATTTTGTGCAGGAACCTCCCGAAGCAACCGTGCCCGGTGAGAACGTGCGCCAGGCGGTAGGCGAGGACGCCGTGGCGTCTCTCTAGCCACTCCTCAAAGAGGGGACTTACTGCCGCGATTGCGGCATGCCCTGACTATTCCTGCCTTGTTTATTGCGAAGTCTAAGTATCCTGAAAGTTTACCAGGGGAATATGGTTCCAGTGCCACATACAAAATGTTAGACACTCACGAGTCTTACTTTCGTTTATATTAAACTAGCTGTTAACCGCGGTGTCGCCCGCCAGCCGACGAACATCTGTATAAAGGGTACCTAGCCTATAACTATATATAGCAAACAACTAAATAAACAAAAATTGTTTTAGATACGGATTTAAAGACAGAGCAAAAATTTGTTCGATACGAGCATCCCCCTTTAACTTTTGAATGACTACCTAGAAATGTGAAAAAAAATCACAGATGTAGCACATGTAATGAACTTACAAGGAAAACTATCACGGCTAAGTAGGCTTAACCGGTTACAGAGTTATAGTCGACTAACTAACTCCTACTACAGAACCCTACTGCGCGTGGCCCGACACGCACTTGGCCGGTTTTTTCATAGTGTCGTCTTCTCTTCATAGCGCATAGTATAAGACAAAACCGCTTAGATTTACGGATTCTAACAGTTTCATCGACGCATGCACGGTGCAGCTAGTTACATGTAAAATATCGGCCGAGTGCCTGCCGGGCTACTCGTCCGCGACCCTTGCTCGGCGAGCCAGCGCGCTGAGCCAATAGCATAAACAGTCGCATAATAATAATACTTGATAAAAACCAGCGCTTTCACTTAGTTCTTTTAGTTGTAAGCCTTGGCTGGAGGCCTTAATTTAATTAGGACCTCGCCACATTGTCCGGTTAAGCAGGTCCAATGCTGTTAGAAGCACCCTGCAAGAGGTCACGTAGAATAAAAAGTGTCTGCGCGAAATAGGATTCCGTACTAGGTTTTAGTTGGTCGACAGTAAGTAAATAAGACAGCTTACGGACGTTGCTACAGCTAGGCTCGTTTACTTTGCTTATTTTCATAGTTTAATGTACTATGGCATTCTACTGTGGGGAGCAGCGGCTGACGTAAATTGCATTTTTAGGGTTCCGTAGCCAAATGGCAAAAACGGAACCCTTATAGATTCGTCATGTCTGTCTGTCTGTCTGTCTGTCTGTCCGTCCGTATGTCACAGCCATTTTTCCGAAACTATAAGAACTATACTGTTGAAATTTGGTAAGTAGATGTATTCTGTGAACCGCTTTAAGATTTTGACACAAAAATAGAAAAAAAGCAATACATTTTGGGGGTCCCCATACTTAGAACTGAAACTCAAAAAAAAAAATTTCATCAAACCCATACGTGTGGGGTATCTATGGATAGGTATTCAAAAATGATATTGAGGTTTCTAATATCATTTTTTTCTAAACTGAATAGTTTGCGCGAGAGACACTTCCAAAGTGGTAAAATGTATGTCCCCCCCCCGTAACTTTTAAAATAAGAGAATGATAAAACTAAAAAAAATATATGATATAGATTACCATGCAAACTTCCATTGAAAATTGGTTTGAATGAGATCTAGTTAGTAGTTTTTAAATAATCAGCAATTTTACTCTACAAACAAACTTAATTATGCGGTCGGAAAAAAACAAGATAATGAGGATCAGTAATGTAATAGCAAATTCAATAAAACTAGTATCTATGTTATTCTCAATGACATAAGAATGATATATCTTTTTGAATTATCGAAATCGGACCATTACTTATGAAGATATTAAGTAATAAACATTTGCCGTTCCGGCCGCTAAAAATTAATGTCCGCGGGAGCGTGTGACGTCACTCCAACGGAACCGAGCGCAGTCTGCATTCATATTTCACTATTCGGCGGAGCTGCGACGCGGTTGGTCACTATATTTGGCAATTTATTTTACGTAAAGTGTTGTTAGAGTGTGTTTTGTGATATTTGAGTATTAAACGTCCTAAAATATGAGTATTAATAAAGTAGAGGCTGGTTTTGTGCAAGCTCAATCAGATAATCTTCCAAAGGTGGATTCTTTCATGATATTTGATTATCTCAGTAATCTAGTTCTAAGTTAATCTACGTTACTTATTAGTTATCTTAAGATATTGATTTAAAATCTTTAGGCCTCCACACAATCGGCTATTATCGCGGTGAATCGCTGTACATTGCTGTGAACTCTCAAAAACTCTTGAGAGTTTTTCATCCAACACAGCAATGTATAGCAAATCACCGCGATCATCGGTGATTGTGTGGAGGCAGCAGTAGGTAGGTGTAAAAAATAATGAATATAATGTATTGGTACAGAGATCTTGATAAACAAATGTTGTTTTCGTTCATTCCTATGCGGATCATTTCGCGGATGGCTATTTAACCAACTTGCGCTTTATTTAGTTCATAGTTCCCCCTATATACTTGTCGATCTATAACGGAAACCTTAATATTGGTTTTCAATGGCTATTTTTTGCCACCTCAAATCATCATCAATCATCTCTTTACAACAGGATACCATTTTGAAGAAGTTTTGCGTTTTTCGGCACGTTAAAAATAGTTTGTCTAAGGTAATAATAGAAGTATTTGTACATTTTGGCACTATACAATATTAATACATGTTTGAAAAGGTGAATTAGACACAAATCGGACACTTAATTTGTTTGAAAGTCACAATTAATCAAACAAAACACTGCGCGCCATACTGCTGCCAACGGCTAACCGTTGGAGTGACGTCACAGCTATCGCGGCGACCGCTCGGTGAACTTCGCTAGTAATTTGGTCATAAGTTCGTCAATTTTTATCGTAGATCAAAAATTTTTGAACTGTATGTTAAGGATTACTTAGCTCTACAAATCTGCATTGTCAACTAAAAACGTTACGGATCCTCATTGCGACTTTATTGCGTATTTTTTCTTTCCAATGGTCGGAACCCTCGGTGCGCGAGTCCAACTCGCACTTGGCCGGTTTTTATCCTTCAGAAAAGAGCAATTCGTGCCATTTACGATATGGGTCCACGCGATTCACTCAGAGAATTATTTAAAGAAATTAATATACTCACGTTGCCGTCTCTTTACATACTAGAAAATATAATGTTTGTTCGTAAAAATTTGGAACAGTTTAGAGTTAAAAGTGACATTCATAGCATAAATACCAGGAATAAGCATAAAATAGAAGTCCCAAAATTTAGATTAACTAAATCAAACAAATCGTGTTTAGGGAATTGTGTCCGATTAGTTCTATAACAAGCTACCTAAATGTGTAACTGATCTTACGAATAAAACATTTAAAAACGTTGTCAAAAGTACTTTAATTAAAAAAGCTTACTATAAAATCCAAGACTACGTTGACGATACGGCTGTATGGCGCTAACCTGTTTCTGCATGTGTGGCTTCCCTGGCGACTATTGAACAGCCCTATAATATGACATTTGAGTACATTTTCATCTTACACTTCTTTATTTGTCTTTTTTTTGTTTTCTTCAGTTTTTGGTTTGTATATTGTTCAGACTATTTTTGTTTTGCAGAAAAGAGCTGTTCGATCAGTTTATAAGCTAAGTCCCAGACACTCAATCAGAGAAATGTTCAAAGAAATAAATATAATGACTGTTCCATCTCAGTAGATTTACGAAAACTTGTTGTATGCACATAAAAACGCAAATATTTTTACAAAATACAGTGATGTTCATAATATTAACACAAGGAATAAACACAGATTCATTATTCCCGCTACCAGGCTCCAGAAGATAAGCGGCTCATTTAAATGCCAATGTATACGCTTCTACAATAAAATTCCTAGCCATATTCAAAATTTAAGCCTTAATAAATTCAAATCATACATTAAGCAGTCATTATGTCGCAAAGCTTATTACTCTGTTAAGGACTACCTAGATGACAAAAAGGCTTGGGAATAAGCTGTTTCAATTCTTGCACCTATATGTATGGGCTATCGGTATTTTTTCCTTTGATTGATATTTGTTAGCATACAGTGTGACATGTAATAATATGTTTTTATGATTATTTTATTCACATTGACATGTTTATTCTTATTGTTATTTTATAAGCATTGACATTATTACCTACTTTTTAAAGTAGCTCAAATTATTTGATTGTTAATGTGTGTACAATGTGGGCTTTCTCTTTTTTTTCTCTTTTATTTATTGCCTTAATATTTAGTTTCATTTGCGTCTGACGGTTCGAGTATTTCATGTGGCCTACCCAAATGTCCTTTCTGGGGGTATTGTTCGTTGGATTGTAAGTTCCTAAGTTACTGTTGAGCTAACAAAGACCGACACTTGCGTGCCAACGGAATGGACAGGCCCACTCGGATCTGTATGATTCTTTCTTCAAAAGGTCATTTCAGACTCGAGCCTATGTTGTACATCCATGATGCAATTACATTATGTCTGGACCTTAAAAGAGACTTTGACCCTTGAGTTTGTTTCGGTGTTTCTTCTCAAGGCAGTCAGATAGGAAATACCGGCCTCATCTAGCTTTAAAAAATAATTGACGTGTAAAAGTGTTATTTTATAACCCACTAGCTTCTGCCCGCGACTTTGTCCGCGTGGAATAGTAGTGCTCCGCTCCTATTGGTTTTAGCGTGATGAAAAATAGCTTATAGCCTTCTTCAATAAATGGGCTATCTAACACTGAAAGAATTTTCAAATCGGACCAGTAGTTCCTGAGATTAGTAGCGTACGCAAAAAAAGTAACTTTTCTGGTTGATTTTTTACACCTTGTGTCCGAAAAACCCAAATATCTTAGGGAACCCTATTTTTTTCCAAAATAAAATTTAGCCTATGTTACTCGTGGATAATGTAGCTTTCGAATGGTGAAAGAATTTTTAAAATCGGTCCAGTAGTTTTTGAGCCTATTCATTACAAACAAACAAACAAACAAAGTTTTCCTCTTTATAATATTAGTGTAGATTTGCAAAATAAATATCATTTATCATTTATAACTGAGTAGCATACCTTGTATTATATAATTTTCTTAGCTTATATTATGTAACCGAGTTATTGTGAACACCATTACTTTTTTTAAAAGAGTATCCATGGAGTTTCTTGCCGGTTCTTCTCCATAGGACCTACTCTTTGGAACCGTGCAACTAGTGTGACTTTTCATAAGAGCCTGCAAAAGCCTATTTGAAATAAAAATGACATTTTGACAGTCGACTGTAACTCTGTAACCGGTTAAGCGTACTTAGCCGTGATAGTTTCCCTTTAAAGTTCCATATACATATTGTGCCACGTCTGTGACTTTTTCACATTTCTAGGAAAAGCCATTCAGGAGTTAGTTAAATAAAAAGTTAAATAAAAATTGGGACTTTAAAGCTTATCTTAGCTTATTTCGCAAACGGATTCCTAAATTGGAAAATGGTCTTCACACACTGCTATGTTTTAAAAGACCTATCTAACGATATCCCACGCGACAGGATACATAAGAATAAAAACATTTGCATTTGGCATTTTTTCTCAGAGGTAGTTAGTCAGTTAGGAAATACTGGCGCTAGCGTTCTCATAATAACAAATCTATTGAAGTGTAAAAGTGATTTAAATATCCTAGTTACAAAATAAATGATTTCATTTCATTTCCTAATTTGAATAAATGACTTTTGAATTTTAAATCTTAATGCCAATAACTACAATATTAAAACAGTAATTTAAATTTTAAAATTGGAATGTATTGTACCTACCTACCTATAAAAAAAATTAAATAATGGATAATAGATTTAAGAAGACGTAAATCTCATATCCGTAATTAGGTACAGACTAAGTTTGCTCCCTACGAAATACGATGCTGGTTAAAGCAGGTAGTTGCCTGGTCATTTATTCCATAGTCAATCAAAGGTTAATATCAAAATAACTTACTATCTAAATACCTACCTACCTATTACCGATCGCGACGCGTCACACGCGCTCTAGCCTATGTAGCTACATAATACAATTAATAGTGTAGCGGAGGTGAGACACACTCACACTCGCCGCTGTCAACTTCATTAATTTGAATGTGTAGGCACCTACCTAATTCATGACAATTGGTAGGTAGTCGATAGAATAAGATTTAGCAAACGAGAACATCTAGAATGATTGTAGGTAGGTACATTCCCTTAAGAGGTCGATAAAATCGTAAATAATATAGGTAAGTACCTACCAAGTTATAATGTGGGTAACTTAATTGGGTACCTACTAAGCAGCTAGGGAAGTAACTGTAAGGTTAGGCACTTTACGATTTGTGCAATGAGCGAGCATTCGAGCAATAAGGTAGGCTCGTTACAGCTACAGGCGTCGAGAACAATGCGTGATGGATGAGGTAAGTAGGTAGTTCCCCAACCTTACCCCAACGTAATCTATTTTTTTTCATAGAACAAATAAAAAAATATAGGTATATCATAAAGGTATTTATTATTATACAAATACAATTAACAATATTATCTTCAATATCAATAAAATTGAATCGCCGAAATGTACCTATGTAGGTACCTACGCGCGTAACTTCCGAACGACTGCCCCAAATTGGGTACCTACTTACCTACCTAAATCTTTTTTTGTGAGCGTTATTGTCGTATTTGTAAGAGAATTAATAAAAAAAAATCCGCCAAGTGCGAGTCGGAATCGCGCACCGAGGGTTCCGACCTTTGGAAAGAATATTATATATATGCAATAAAGTCGCAATTAGGTATCTTGTTTTTTTCCGACCGCATAATTGAATTTGTTTGTAGAAGAATGAGAAATGTGATACCTCACATGACCGACCGACAGGCTATACCGAACTATATACCTAGGTATTTGACGACAAGGATGCGTGGCGTTAATAAGTTATTTTCTGCACAGGTGGCTTCCCTAGCGACCAGAGAACTACTAGAAACATTATTTATTTTGCTGAATTTAAATTTTACTTTAATTGTTTCATTCTTTATTTATTTATTTTTCTGTATAGCATCATTTGAATTGTATAACTTTCTCAGAGATAACCTGTACTGTAAAAAGTCTATTGTAAACACTTCCTTTTGAAAAGAGTGTCTATGGAGTTTCTTGCCGGTTCTTTTTCATAAGACCCACTCCCTGGAACCGTGCAACTAGCTTGACGTTTCATAAGTACCTGCAAAATCCTATTTGAAATAAAAACATTTGAGTTTGAGTTATACTTCTTTGAAATTTTAAACACCCTTTTTTCATTTGCAATACGCATGAACAATCGTTCTTTAAACCTGTTTTAAATTTCAAGTCAATAGCATGAGTAGGTAGTTCCTGAAATAATCAGCTGTGGCAGACGGACAGACAGACGAAGTGAAACCATAAGGGTTCCTTTTTACCATTTTCGGTACGGAATCCTAAAAGACCAGAAAAAATATGGCGGGACGAAGTGCGCCGGGTTGTACGGTTTGACGTTTTATAAACTGTTCATTGGCTTTGAGTATTCCCCATCATTGGTGTGAATGTCGGTCGGATAACTTATAATAATTTATTACTACCTGACCAACTCGTACCTAAAGAGAACGGAGCTACACTGAAAAAGCTCTGGAGGCTGGAGGCTCTCTTACCTTGCTTCTGTTTGGTTCACAAGTTGCAAAAAACCCCTATAAATGAATAGTAAACGGTAGGTATCTCTAGGGTACGGACGGACGGAGGGGCCGGCAGCCAGACCCGTGGTGCCGTGCTTGTGAACGTTGGCTGGTAAACTGTCACGCGACACGCGACACCACTTGCTCTCTCACTAGGTAGGTACCTAGGTACTACATTTCGTAGTCCCAATTATGTAGGTAGACAGGTATTAACTAAAATGGGTAGAACACGGTAGTGAAATAATACATCTATGGGTAACACACTGCTCTAAATCAGGGTCCCTAATAATCAACCATAATATGAGAAGTGTTATAAGAAAAAGGCACCTTAGTGTAGCAAAGTATAATAGAGAGACCGACCCTTAATTCACTGTACACTGTACACATATGTAGGTATATATATATATATTATATGAAGAGGAGATTCGCATTACTTGGAACGTACACAACGTCGTAGGTAGCCGTCGAGATCGATATTATTGTTTACGTATTCGATAGAACATGAAGCAGTCGCAGGTCGCGAGCCGCCGCAGCACAGCTGAGCGATCGGCTTGCTCGGCCGCTAATCCACTTACGAGCCGCGGCCGCCCCGCTCGCTCCCGAGCTGCTGCTCGGCCCCGACACTGCACGAGCCTGCAGCTCTGCCAGACGGCTCGGCGCGGCCGGCGGCTGCCGGCGGTCGGGCGGCGCACGGGGCGCGCGAGCCCGGCGACCGTCCTCGCGGTCGATCAACTGCAGTGTCCCGACGTGGTGCAGAGCAGCACGAGCGCCGAGGTCGCGTGCGAGAGCGGGCGCGCGGGCGCGGACTGGCCGGCAGGCGGGCGCGGACTGGCCGGCGGGCGGGCGCGGACTGGCGGCGGGCGGGCGCGGAGGCCGCGGGGGCCCGCCGCGCAGGCGCGCCGCCCGCGCACGCGCGCCGGCCCTGGCGCCGTGCGGGACCGACCAGGTTACGTAAACGCTGCCTCTCGTGCCCCGAGAGCGTTGCACCGCGGCTACAGTATCGAGACACTACTAGCGAGAAATCTCGAACTACGTCCTAAAGTTTAAGTTATTCACACGAGGCGATTATTCGCTGCGCATACCTACGCAAATTCGATTGGTTCGATATGCTACTCGCAGCTCGCTGCAACTTAATAATCGCTTTCGCTCGCGCACTCGCTACGAATTCACATTACGCCACGTTTTGGTTCAGTCTGATGGAACATTTTATAAACAGTCGACACACGAACGACTGTAGGGATTAGCTTGAATCGCGCAAATGGCAGTCCCTACCACATGTGACGAAGGTAATCGCAACGCCTCGCTGCGAGCACACTTGCTTCGTATGTAGCTTAGCTTAATGGATCTGTGAAAGCTATTCAAGTTGCGGGTGAACGACCTGTATCTACCGTCAATAAAGCTCAAACACAGTAGAAATTATACTTCGTTGCTGCATCCTATGAGGTTTAATAAACCATGTAATTTGTTTTTTGGGTACGGCATCATAACGAATTTTAGATGTTGGAATCGAAAAGCAAAAGGATTAGAGGTGGGGGGGGGGGGGTTATACATAACTTTTGTGTAAAGTTGTTGTGAATAATGATACGCCATCTCTCAATGGTGGATTAAAACTTACATTCGGTTGCACCAAATAAATATGCGGTTACTTATACGTAAAACAAACGGAAGGAACTGTCAATCAAGATGTCAAAATGGAGCATAAAATTGAATATTTTATGATTTTCGTCTAAATATTGTGCTATATGTATACTTACCTAATTATTATATCTATGTATATCATCATTGGTGATATTCGTAAAAGTAGGTATAAAGTATAAATGATAAAAACAGGAGCAATCGGCTGTCGATTAGTGTTATTGATAATATTAAAGTTAGAGGTATTATTAACGTTTAAAGTTTACTAGAATATATGCAGGCATTCACACGTGCCTACCTCATCATATTCATACACGCGTAATGAATATACCGCACAAAAGGAAAGTAGTAACGAAACTCATTTTACGGAAAAAATATTTTAATCAGTTTATCTATAATTACATTGTCAACTCTTGACATATTAATTTATATATTTATCTAAGATATGACAGCAGTGTCTCGAGCGTGCCTATACGTCGGTGCGGCGCTAGTGCGGGTGGTCGGCACGCGGCAGCAGGCGCAGGCCGCGCCGTAGCAGCACGGGCCGCGCGGGCCGCACGGGCAGCAGGGGCCGCGCGGACAGCAGGGGCCGCGAGGGCCGCACGGGTAACAGGGGCCGCGCGGGCCGCACGGGCCGGCCGGCCGCTCGCGACGCCACGATGACGCGCGTGTAGCCGCGCCCGCGGGCGCCCGCCGTCACCGTGACGGGGCTGGCGGCCGGCTCGCCGTCCAGCGCGGGCTCGTCGTCCGCGAACACGATGGGTAGGCGCATTATGTCGGCGGCGGCCAGCGCGGGCGCGGGCGGCGAGCCCGCACGGGGAGAGGCGGCGCGGGGGCTCGCATGGGGCGAGGCGGCGCGGGGGCCTGCACGGGGCGAGGCGGCGCGGGGGCCCGCACGGCGCGGTGGTAGCAGGGCCAGGGGGGTGCCGCCAGAACCGCGTGAAACTACGCGCCCTTCCACCAGCGTCACAGAGCTCGCCGCGTCCGGCGAAGAAAGAATCCCGAGTCGCCCTGAGGACTCTCCGACCGCTTCTATTGTATCTGATCTGGAAATACATTATCAGAAGTAGGTAGTGCTCTCACACTGTAGTGACACACACAATGTCAGATTTAAAAATAATAAGCCTTCAATGGGCGGTGAAAGACCACGGGGCAGTCTTACCCGGCGGAAGGCACGGCGACGGCTGCGGGGAGCGCAGGCCTGGACATGGCGGTAGGTAGGTGTGCGTACTCCTCGTCGTTGTCGGCAACGAATACTCTCTCGCTCTTGAGGACAACCGCGCGAGCATCGCGTCGACGCGGCTTCTCCCGCGCGGGCGACTCGCCTTCCCGCCGCGGCTTCTCTTGTGCAGGCGACTCGTCGCCTGAGCTCATCGCCGTCTCCAGCGCCCAGCGCGCGCACTCCTCCTGCAACACACAGCCGGCGTAAGCGGGCGCACTGCCGCAGTAGTGCCGCCCGCACTGGCGCAGTAGTGCCGCCCGCACTGGTGCAGTACTCACCGCCACCGCCGCGTCCAGCGCGTGTTGCGGCAGGCGGCGGCGCCGGCGCAACGCGGCCGGCAGCCGCAGTGCGTCGTCCGCGCCACGCAGCTCCAGCACGCGCCGCCCCTCCCGCGCCTCCCGCCCCTCCCGCGCCACCTCCCGCGCCGCGCCGCGCCAGCTCGCCGCCGCGCCCGTGCCCACCACCAGCAGTACCGGCAGCCGCACCTGCACACCGGCTCGTCAGCGGGCCTGCCGCGCCCCGCCCCCGTCCGCCCGGCCCGAGACTCACCTCCGCTAGCGGGTCGTCCGGCGTGTCGCGCGCGCCCTCGGCCGTCAGCAGCGGCGGGGCCAAAAGTAACAGGCCGCGCACGCGCGAGGCCCCCGCCCCGCCCGCTAGCACCGAGCACAGCGCCGCTCCCGCGCCCACTCCGCCCAGCAGCACCGGCCGCTCCCTGCACGCACACAGTGTCGACACCGGCCCGCCCGTCGACGAGCGCCGCGCCGAGCCGCACTCACCCGGCCTCCAGCAGCACGTCGGACAGTGCCGCGCGCACCCCGCCGGCCGCCGCGGCGCACCAGGCGTCGGGCGGCGCGCGGGCCCCGCCGCCCGCCGGCAGCACTCGCACGTGCAGCAGCGCGCCCAGCCGCCGCGTCCAGCGCTCGTCCGCCCGCGGGCGTCCGCAGCCCAGCCACACCAGCCACGGACCCGCCGCGCCCTCCAGCGCCGGGCCCACCGCGCGCAGTGGGTCCCGGCGCGGCGGCGGCGCGCGCGCCCCCATCACGCGCTCGGCCAGGCGCGGCGCGGCGCGGCGCAGCTCGGCCGCCACCTCGTCGTACAGGCGCCGCGCGCCCCGCGGCAGCGCGCCCAGCAGCGCGCCGTGCAGCCAGGCGCCGGGCCGACCTGGGGCGGCGGCGGCCGCGGCCAGCGCCAGGCGCAGGCGCCGGGCCCCCGCGCGCGCCGCGTCGGGGCAGGCGGCCAGGCGCTCCAGGCGCATGCGGCGCAGCGTGTCGAGCGCCTGCGCGGCCAGGCGCGCGTGCGCGGGGCCGGGCGCGAGCGCGGTCACGCGCGCCTCCCAGTCGTCGTCGGGCTCGGAGTCGTCGCCGGGCGCGGGCTCGGCGGCGGGCGGGCGCGGGCCCGGCGGCTCAGGCCGCGCCACGTCGGGCTGCGCGCAGTCGGCGGGCAGGCGCGGCGCCAGCAGCACGCGCACGTGCGCGGCGGCGCCGGCCCCCCGCGCGCGCGCGTACGAGTGCTCCACCCACACGCCGGAGCGCGGCTCCTGCGGGCGCGGGTCGGTCACTCGTCGAGTGTCGGGCAGTGCCGACGGCGTCGGGCAGTATCGATCGCAGTACTCACGTTTCCGCCGTTCAGCGCATGCACGTAGGCGACGAGCCGCTCGTGCAGGGCAGCCGCCTCGGCGCTCGCGTCATCGTTTATCTCACCCGCCTATGTTGATAATAGTTTTATGAAGTAAAAAAAAATAATGGCTTTATGAGGACCTTCCCTTATTATGCATTATAATGTTATCTTTGACATGATCCAAAACAGATAGTAGACAGTGTTCCAGGCTGAGTGTATGGTATGGGCATTTCATTTATAGCATTCTGCATAAACAGTGGCGGATTTGCAGTCTCAGCTGCCCTAGGCCCCAGGCCATGTTGCCAGTACCAGCCACCCCTTTACACTTTTCAAGACTTTTCACATTTTTATAAAACACATAAACACTTTGTTGCTAAAGAAAAAACCATGTTTCAAAGACTTGATTGACACCTTCCTTGCAATAGAGGTAGGTCCTAGAGACATGGCTCATTCAACAAACACCTAAGAAGTGAGCAATATGAGTAAGCGTTTCTTTTTAAACATGAGCAAAATAATTCATGTGAAAATGACTCAGGTTTTCCCTGACTTTTGACTAATATGTTATTTTTTACCTGACTTTCCCTGACTATCTAATGCTTCCCTGACTATCCCCAATTTTCCAGATAGTGAACACCTTATATAGGCTTCCTCACAATATTTTCCATCACGGCCAGTCAGTGATGTGCAACATACACTTAGAAAGTATATAAGTATTTTGGAAGTAGCAATATGACTATGAATAATTCACATCGGCACGCGCCAAGTTTTGAAACTGCACTTAGCCTGTCTGCTCACTAATAACTATTTCTGGTGGGTAGCACCTACACGGTGAGGTATAAGGCATTTCAAACAAATTTAAGGAAAAGAACAACAAACCAATCTGTCAATGGATGACCGACCATTTAGTGATGTCCAATTGTAATGCCAATAATAAATTAATTAATTAATTCATTGAATATGTGTGGCTCAGAGCTAGTTGAAGTTGATTGTAGTTGAGTTGAGTTGACGGTACAACACGGCAGAGCACTTCCAATAGTTTATTTCTTAAAGTTACAAAATAGTTAAAAGTTGGCTGCCCACCGTGCCAATTGCGATGAGTGTAATTTGTCAACTAACTAAATATTGGATTTACATTAAAGTAAATTGAGGTTGCATCATAGGCAGCAACCAAGTCATAGTACGGAAACTGTACAGAATAAATTGTTTAAAACATTGAATGAGTAACCATACAGCAAAGATAAATCTATGGAATCATAGCTTGTCTAGATATATATATATAAATATATTTTTATATGATTGTATATAATAGACACATATGTGTACTATTGTGGGGGAATATTATGACACTTTACTTTTAGGTATTTTTATATGTGCATATATCTATGTATATGCATATCTATATATAAAAATGAATCCCTATTTCCCTTGGTCATGGCATCACGCATGAATGGCTAATTTGCTACAGATAAAATTTGCTATAGATAAAATTTGGTACCCTGGAAGGTTTTAGGCTACTTTTTATCCGGGTGCGTGGAGTAGTTCCCTCGGGGCGCGGGGGCAACCGCGGGAAACGGCTAGTTGTATATATGACATTTATAATAAAATTGATTCGATTTTACAATCGATAATTAAGTTTTCAATTGGCCTCTTTGGTCAGCTAGGTCTGTGGGTCATCCTTCTTTGTTCTTGTGTTGCAAGCACTTAGGTTTTATTCTTACTTCATTTGACAATCATATTTTTTCAATTTGACAAGTAACCTTTTTGGTGTAATATTTTTCAAATACAATAAAATATATTATTCAATCATAACATTAGTGCTAAAAGTGGTCAGATAACAAGTTGAAACTCTCAAAATACGGATCGATGTGTTACTAATTCCGTTAAGTGGGTTATTGTGTTATTATTTTCACTACAAAGGGTTTGTTTACCTTTTTCTTACATTCATTTTATGAGACTTGCGATACACACCTCTCGCGACAGTTCGCCGGCTGACACTTGTTGACACACACTTCCAGTGGCCATCACCACCAAGTTAAGCCACGAGGCAGCCGCTACCAATCCAAGTACACTTACTACACGCGGTTCTTCTTTTGGGCTTCTATGTAGTCAGTTGTCACTCTTATTTATCCGACTTTTGGAGCCACCAGGATTTAATTAGTGTTAACCCATTTTTAGAGCTTTCCTATACCAATACAAAAGCGAACGTATTATTGTTTAAATTAATTATTTAAAGTTGATTTGTTACGATAATAATATTGAGTAATACCGACTCTGACCGGTGACAGACAGGTGACAGATACCCACAGAATATAATATAATATACGTAGACAGAGTATAACATAGACGAATGGACGCCGTGTCACCGAAAGGGACAAAAGAAAAAGTACATCAATTATTTAGGGTTACCATAGTGGAACGAAATTCACCCCATTGACGGTAATTTATTAAAAAAACTTCGGCGCACAAAAATAAGTTTTTGTAGGAAAAATTGCTGATTACTTCAAAACTGTGAACCATACTTTTATTTTACCCATAATATTTTGACTAATGTGTATCAACGTCCGAAACTTCGGATATAAGTGGGGGGGGACGGTGTTTTATGTGATTTTGTATTATAATTCAAAAACTAAAACTATACAAAAGCACTTTCATAAATAATACTCCACACTGTTATTAACCCCCCCCCCCCATTTTGTTGTGATGAAATTGTAGGATAACAGGAAATAATATAGATTATGCATATTACTTACGATTTTTATAATCCACAATTTGCCATAATGTACCTCACTAGACAACAGTTTTATTTCTAGTTTTGCTTTTGATGCAGTATTAGCATCTGCCTCATATGCCTAACTAGTCCCTATTATCCTAATCACTACATAGTATAAAACAAAGTCGCTTTCTCTGTCCCTATATCCCTATGTATGCTTAAATCTTTAAAACTACGCAACGGATTTTGATGGAGTTTTTTAATAGATACAGTGATTAATGAGGAAGGTTTTAATATATAATTTGTCAAGTTTTTGTATCCATTAGCTAAAAAATCTCGAGCGAAGCCGCTGGCGGGAAGCTAGTAATTTCTTATCTTCGAAAGTTTGTGAGTATGAATGTTTTGTTACTCTTTCACGCAAAAAAGACGGATTTGAATGAAATTTGTTATACACATAGTTTATAACGTGGATTATTATATAGGATACTTTTTATCCAGATGCAGTAGTTCCCTCAGGATGCGGATGAAACCGCGGGAAATAGCTAGTATATTATAAATAGGTTTATTATGTCACATTTTAAATCCACGCGAGCAAAACCGTAAAATATATCTAGTGTTTACATAAAAAAACTGCAATAATAAAATAATCTAATGTTTTTATTTAGAAAAAAGTGCCGCCAATTACATATTGTCACTAACATTAATATAAGATTACAAAAGCAAACATAACAACAGTAATCAGATTACTGTCCTTGAAAAAGTAATAATTTATTATGTGTACAATGTTTCAAGGCATGCACGGGTAAAAAAATATAACATTTTTGTCAACGATCACTTCAAATCTCAACCTTTTGTAGGGAATCACCGAACTTTATTGATTAAAGCAGTAATCATGTATTTCTTGGAAACACGTATTCATCATGCTACCAAACAATGTTTTCAGCCAAAAGTAAGAGTAAGAAATATTCATATTAGTTCTTGAGCTCTCCGCTGATGGTTGTGTCAATGTGCCACTACTACTTGCAACCATTACAGGGCTTCCATCATTTTCTGACTCTGAAAGCTAGTATATTAAAATGTTATTACTGTGTTAATAAACTTCTACATCAATCATGCCATAGTATATTAAAAAACTGGGTACTTGCCATTTTAGGTACAGCATTGGGGTATAAATAAGTTTTGCTTCCTTTCTTAATAATTAAATTACTATCAAAACGTTGGCTGCAAATCCTTGAGCTCTCCTTTGGAAACCAATTAGGCCTACCAGTTGCAGCTATCCACTTCTTTTTGACCTCTGGTTTATTTGGAAACCTGCAAGTTTTTAGTAGTTTTCGATTATTTGTTATTTGATTAATTTCAAATAATACATTATTTCTACAGGAACCAAAAAATAATCAAAAGTACTCTTCAGATAAACAAGTATAGCATTAACAAAAATTTTAAACAAATTAACCATAATAAAGGGTAAAAGTCCCCATCGAAAAGTGAAAACATTGAATTTTAAGGTTATGGTATAAAATAATGTTATAATATCATTATATTGATGATGTATAACATAAAAACTGTTTAGTTAAAGCAGTACTATGACTTAATAATAGAAATATAACACTATAAGCCTAAAAACAATCAATAACTGAATACTTACGAGTGAAAAGATAATCCCACAATCTTCATCAAACTATCGCTTTTACAGGATTTTATACTGCACCTTACCATTTTGCACTTCTTAACAATTATAATATTGTTTCTTTCGACACAAAAACGATCGTAATTTTAGTGTTTAAATCACGTTTAATTCTGTTTATCACTGGAAGCAACTTGAACTCTTCCTATACGTCAAAGTTTGTTGTGCACATTAATGTGCTATAGGCAGTTTAAGCTGACACGCGCTAAAGGACAGCAACAATCTCTCTCTGTCTCTTTTCTTTGCTAGTGTAATTTATATTTCTATTTTTATCTTGTGTGAATGCAATGGAATATATCCAGCAGTCTATATTTTTCTCTGTCTACGATAATATACCATAATGGCCGGTTACACTCCGTTGCACCAAATTTTTATCATATAGACTTTTACGAATGCCACGAAACATGATATGAATACTGAGCATACTTTTAATATTTTGTATGTTATCATCAATATATGGATATAATAATTAAGTAAATGCAAATCATAAATATATAGGAGAAAAACATACAATATTAGCATTTTTAGGGTTCCGTAGCCAAATGGCAAAAACGGAACCCTTATAAATTCGTCATGTCTGTCTGTCTGTCTGTCTGTCTGTCTGTCCGTCCGTATGTCACAGCCATTTTTTTCCGAAACTATAAGAACTATACTGTTGAAATTTGGTAAGTAGATGTATTCTGTAAACCGCTTTAAGATTTTGACACATAAATAGAAAAAAAGCAATAAATTTTGGGGGTCCCCATACTTAGAACTGAAACTCAAAAATATTTTTTTCATCTAACTCGTACGTGTGGGTTATCTATGGATAGGTCTTGAAAAATGATATTGAGGTTTCTAATATCATTTTTTTCTAAACTGAATAGTTTGCGCGAGAGGCACATCCAAAGTGGTAAAATGTGTGTCCCCCCCCTGTAACTTCTAAAATAAGAGAATGATAAATCTAAAAAAAATATATGATGTAGATTACCATGCAAACTTTCATTGAAAATTGGTTTGAACGAGATCTAGCAGGTAGTTTTTAAGTAATCAGCAATTTTCCTTGACAAACAAACTTAATTATGCGGTCGGAAAAAAACAAGATAATTGCGACTTTATTGCGTATTTTTTCTTTCCAATGGTCGGAACCCTCGGTGCGCGAGTCCGACTCGCACTTGGCCGGTTTTTCAATTTCATCCTCCATTTTGACCACAGCTATTATTATATAATTTGTAATATTAAAATAACCGCTTTTTACTGAATGGTAATGGATGTATACACGGTACATATACCAAAATATATTTAATTGACTGTCTGTCTGTTTGTTCTGGCTAATCTCTGAAACGGCTGGGCCAATTTTGACGGGACTTTCACTGGCAGATAGCTGATGTATAAGGAGTAACTTAAGCTACTTTTATTTTAGAAATTTTATTTATTTCTATTATTAATATAAACAATAAGAATAACAATTCCGCGCGGAGCGAAGCCACGAACTTACGCCACGCGAAGCGGGCGGGAAACATATTAAAAAAATATGTTTGCTTATTATAGAAAAATATAAATAAAACTTAAGAGGTGTCAAGGGACACCCAGATGGAACGAAGTTCCATAGTTGTTTTAGTTATTATGTAATGTATATTTATAGTATTTTTAAGTTTTATATTTAATATAGTATTGTATATGTTTATATGGGCCTTGATGCCTGAAATAAATGGATAAATAAAAAAAAAAAAAAAATTGTAATATTTTTTTTATAATAATACATAATATATTAATAAATCGTTGAGGAGTTTCCTTAACTGTTCTTCGTCTTCATCATCAGACCCTTTATGACAGTTACAACCCATCTAGGTGTAAAGTTCTCATCAATACAAATTAATCAAGCCCAAACACAAGGTAACTGCTGTAAATCGTTGAGGAGTTCCCTTAACTGTCCTTCGTCTTCATCATTAGACCCCTAATGACAGTCACAACCCATCTAGGTGTAAAGATCTCATCAATACAAATTAATCAAGCCCAAACACAAGGTAACTGCTGTAAATTGTTGAGGAGTTCCCTTAACTGTCCTTCGTCTTCATCATTAGACCCCTAATGACAGTCACAACTCATCTAGGTGTAAATTTCTCATCAATACAAATTAATCAAGCCTAATCACAAGGTAACTGCTGTAAATTGTTGAGGAGTTCCCTCGACTGTATTTTGGTTCCATCATCAGATTGACTCCAGACCTTCATAAAATTGTAGTTTTTTAAAATACTTATTGAAAAAAATAATAAACGCACTAGTTGCCCCTATGATTTTCGAAAATTCCCTGGACTTCTCTGGGATGCCATCTTCAGATCTTGGTTTCCTTGTCATGGGACCATTTGGGAAGTATACCCTTTCCAACGAAAAATAAGAATTATTCAAATCGTTTGGCAAGCGACGGAGTTATGCGCGAACAAACATAAAAAAAAAATACAAACATCCGAATTGATAACCTCCTTCTTTTTTAGAAGTCGGTTAAAAAAGGAAAACTATAAAATTTTAATACAAAAAAATATTTTAGTATGGAAATAAAAATAAAAACAGAAATTGAGGGAGAGGAGCGGGGGGGGGTGCGGGGGACGAGAGTACTCTTCCCAGTAATTCAACTACTCTACCTATAATACGTAATGTTTTTTTTTGTTAAGTTATGACTACCTGGGGAGAGGGGTGAAAGGTGGGGGGGGGGGTATAGGGTATACATAGTTTCCGGTAAAACCGACTTCATTAGAGTCAAGCTCCTAACATTGTCCGGTTAAGCAGGTCGAATGCTGTTAGAAGCACCCTGCAAGAGGTCATGTAGAAAAAAAAAGTCAAGCTCCTAACTCTACAAGGCCTAACATCACAAGTTCTACACCTACACCCTAGTCACAGTATGTGGCTTGGCCTCGGTGCAAAGTTGTCTGGTACTGTGTTTATATGTCAAAATGGACTTGCAGAGGTACTTTTTTGTCTGTTTACATATTGAATCAGATTAAAATTGAAGATATAATTTAAAGTGAAATAAAAGTGGTATAAAAATATACGTATTCTACACGGCAACCTAAATACATGGTTTGCACAAATTTTGTGCAAAAATGTTGTTCTCAATTATCACGAAATTGTGCAAACTGTCGGTTTCGTGCAAAAAAATCACCTAGCCAAGCGACAACAGGGTGGGTGGGCGGGCCATTTTTTGACGTTTCTCCGATGCTATTGAAACGCGAGAGGTATCAAAAGATGCGGCTCGTCGCCAGCTATCCAATGGTATATAAAACTATGGTAGGTCCAGTATAAATTTTGAAAAATTTGGTTAAAAAACTAGTTTTTGAGTTAAAAAGTGGCACACAGTGTGTATTTTTATATCGAAAATGCTGAATCCAGGCGTCGCGAAGCATTCCAGATGGCAATCCCGACAGGTAAGTGGCATTCGAATATTAATAAATTGACAGGATTTAAAATTAATTGCAAATTTGGTATTTCTACTGAATAATTCGTACTAATTTTTAACTAATAGCCGGTTGCATCAAACTTTTTATAATTCAAAACGTGTGTGAGTGTATATTATTTTGAATCTAGACGTCCCAAACAATGGTCAGAATAATAATTATTTAAAACGGCCTGAAGATACGCTGTTCATTTATTTTATAGTCTTACTAAAGATTGGAAACCTAACCACAGCGAACCTAACTTAAACAAACCTAACTTTTTTTTATTTTTTATAAGTCCAACTACGCTTTGAAAACCTAAAGAAAGTGAACCTAACTTCAGCGAACCTAACTTAAACAAACCTAACTTTTTTTTTTTTAATAGTCCAACTACGCTTTGAAAACCTAAAGAAAGTGAACCTAACTTCAGCGAACCTAACTTAAACAAACCTAACTTTTATTTTTTTAATAGTCCAACTACGCTTTGAAAACCTAAAAAAGTGAACCTAACTTCAGCGAACCTAACTTAAACAAACCTAACTTTTATTTTTTTAATAGTCCAACTACGCTTTGAAAACCTAAAAAAGTGAACCTAACCACAGCGAACCTAACTTAAACAAACCTAACTTTTTTTTATTTTTTATAAGTCCAACTACGCTTTGAAAACCTAAAGAAAGTGAACCTAACTTCAGCGAACCTAACTTAAACAAACCTAACTTTTTTTTTTTTAATAGTCCAACTACGCTTTGAAAACCTAAAGAAAGTGAACCTAACTTCAGCGAACCTAACTTAAACAAACCTAACTTTTATTTTTTTAATAGTCCAACTACGCTTTGATAACCTAACGAAAGTGAACCTAACCACAGCGAACCTAACTTTTATTTTTTTATTTTTTTTCATAAGTCCAACTACGCTTTGAAAACCTAAAGAAAGTGAACCTAACCACAGCGTACCTACCTTAAACAAACCTAAACTTTTTTTCTTTTCGCCTTCGAGTTCTTCCACCTAGAAAGCGGAGAAGGGGACTGTCCTAGTCTTACTAATTAAAATCAATCCCGGTGACCCTTCTCGCACGTGGGTCAGGAGCCGAAAGGATCCATAATCATCAGTGACTTATAAATATAAATCGTTATGTTTACTCAGGTTAGGTTTGCTCAGGTTAGGTTTGCTCAGGTTAGGTTTGCTCAGGTTAGGTTTGCTCAGGTTAGGTTTGCTCAGGTTAGGTTTGCTCAGGTTAGGTTTGCTCAGGTTAGGTTTGCTCAGGTTAGGTTTGCTCAGGTTAGGTTAGGTTAGGTTAGGTTAGGTTAGGTTAGGTTAGGTTAGGTTAGGTTAGGTTAGGTTAGGTTAGGTTAGGTTAGGTTAGGTTAGGTTAGGTTTTTTTTTTTTTTTTTTTTTGGTGTATGACTGCTTTTCCCTGGTCATGGGTGGACCTGGCCCTTATTATTCTGTGTTTTCATTCATTCTTATTTCCTTTCATACTTCTCGCGCTTACTTTCTATGCACAATTTCTTTGTATTCTTATTTTTATAGTCGAGTACGGGTGGGAGTTCCCGCGTTCTTTATTCCGCTATGACTTCTGTTTTTGTTTCAGTTATATTGTATTGCTTTATTGTATACTACTCGTTGGTTTATTTAGGGGTTTTATTATCTTACTTCGTTATATATTTTATCTTAGATTTTATGCTTAATTGTTTTCCTTTTATTTGTTTGTCTACAATCTTATTAATGCTGCTAAAATAATCTACTTTTGTGGTCTGTTTGAGGTTGTTATTTATATTATTTTACGTCACTATACATTTTGAACTTAGATTTCTATACTGTCATCATATTTTGTTTATTTATTCGTTTGTTTACAATTTTATTGATACTGCTTAATTATTCTAGTTTTCTATTTTATCTGAGGTTTCCATTTATACTTTATTTTACGTCACTTTACACTTTAACTTAGATTTTTATATACTTTCCTATTATTTCATTTATCTATTTTTCTACTAATCTTAATATTGTTTAGATACTCTAGTTTTAGTTTTATTTGAGGTTTTTATTTATACATTATTTTTGCACGTCAATTTATTATTTGTTTACTTAATATTTTTATTTTGTTGATGCCTTTATTGGTGTTATTGCAGCGGTATAAGTCTGTTAAGGATTGTTTTTGTATAATTATATGTTTAATCTTATATTTGCCTATTACTATCTTGCATATTTGTTATGTTTAAAATTTTTGAATGTATTTTATTTTATACCCCTCCTATTGGACACACTTTCCATTTTTACATATGTAATATTTACTGTTTTATTTATTTGATCGTTACTTCTAAGATTTAATGTTGTTTCTACTTTTGTTCATGTTTTGTTTTTATACAATATTATACATATATTCAATATATATATTATGATTGTAATGTTGCTCTAGATTTTACTTCACTAATTGTTTCTGACTTATGATTTTGGGGGCCGATTTTTATATATGTGTATGTGTTGTGTTGTTGTGGTTGTTTTTTATACGATATGGTAATATTTATACTTATTATATATATTCCATATTCGTCTCCTTGTATGTTGTATGTGTGTTTTTGTGTAGTGGCATATGTTTGAAGTTGTGGTGTTTTTATGTACTGTGTGTTGTCCGCCCCTGTGAATGTCTTACTGATAAGCTGTTGTAGATCTTGCAAGGTAGTCCCATTTCTGCCGAGTTGGGCAGTCCGAGCTAAAGGCGTTATGGTCGGTTTTTGGCTGTCCAGAGTGCGCACAATTACAGCACCGCGGCTCCTTTCCTGCGGTCTGATCTGTACAGTCAGCTCGCAGGTGAGGCCCTCCGCAGTGGCTGCACCTGTCCACACTCTCAGCACAAAATTTACGCCCATGACCAAACGCCAAGCATCGCGTGCACTGGATGAGCGGGGACTGGTCTTCAACTCTCACCCTCTGCATGTCAAGGTGGAGTGCACCAGCCTCCGTCATCCTCTGCCAGAGTTTGGGACTAACTTGCAAGACCACGTGTGCTGTTTTGGGATCGTGTGTCCTTTTCTTAAATTTTATTTTTATGCAATTTTGTTCTTCGGGAGTCATTTCTCGGAATATGTTGTCGTTCTGAAGGTGCAGCGCCTGGACAATCTCCTCATCTTCCTTGTCCAGCACCACATCCCTCAGAACGACCAGCGGGTTTTTATTGACCATACGCGTCACCGCTAGGCCTCCAGCTCCGTTTTTGATTCGGTCCTCGACCTTTTTGAGCTCTGCCTCCGTTCCGCAACCTATTAAAACCGTTTGGTTTTTGGCCTTTCGGACTTTGTCTATTTTAAGGCCTGAGCCTTTCGCATCGACCACCACCCTCACTCTTGTGAGCACTTCGTCGCTCGTGTCTTGTGGATCGAGCGACGTCACCGCTATCGAGTGAAGGGCTGGCCGATGCTTGGGCTTCAGTCCGCTGGCCACCACGCAGGCATAGGATTTCGGGGCCTCCTGCTGCGGTCCCGCCAGCTTTAGGGCGTTTAGATCCTCGATTCCCTGCTTGATGCGGTCGGCATCCTCACCAATCTTCTTGGCCACATCAACGGCGTTGCGAACTTGGCCGTTGATGAGGGTCTGGGCAGATTGCGACTCCTTCTCCAGGGAGAGTTTGAGCTCCGTCTCTGTCTTCTGTAGTCTGGTGAAGATGCCGTCCGCCTCGTGGGGGTCAATGTATCGCATCTTTTGTATGATTTCCCGCGTTGGGACCCCGATTTCATCCTTCAGGTGTTGTTTTAAAGCCCTGAAACCCCCGGTGATGGACTCTTCCATCTCGCCCAGCTTTTCCCTAAGAATGTCCTCCAATCCCGGTAGCTGGATTGGAGCGCACTCCCCTGGGGCTATCGACCCATTCTTGGCCCTCAGAGTTTTCAGTTCCAGCTCCATCTCCTCAAATTTCCGGTTCATTTCAAGCACTATCTGGAGGCCCCTGGCAGACCGTTCCTCCAGGTAGTGCTTGATATCCTTCCTCATGTTGGAATACTCAGTTATTTTTACTGGTATGTCTTCAAAAGTTCTCATTAGGGAGTTGAGCATCGTATCAATAGACAATTTCGCGTACGTTTTCAGCTTGTCTTGATACTGGTCCATAAGGTCTATGGATCTTCTCATTGCTTTTGGTTTGCGGATGAAAGTGCGCGCAGCTTCCAATGCAGGTGTGGGGGATGGATTAGGGCTGGGGGTTTTACTGCCGGCAGATGCACCGGCTGCACTAGTGAGGGGTGTTCTGTACATGATGTGTTGTGTGTATTTGTGTTTGTGTGTTGTGTATATGTGTAATCGTGTTTTTTGTTTCAGGTGCAGCGGTGGTGTGTGGCAGCTTATGGCGATGTATGGCGGCGTGCAGTGTGAGCAGGGATAGCTGTCACGGTAAGTTTACGCAACAGCAGCGTTCGGCCTTGTATAGGGAGGTCAGAAACGGTGCTGCGGCGCAAGACCCTGTAAAAGGGGGTCAGTCACAATCAAAGATGTTTGATTCAGATTGGTCAAAGTGGGTACAGAATACTGTACCCTGTCAGGTCAATTTAAAATGATAACTATCACTATTACTAGATTTAAATAACTTTATATACTACGACGCTTGCGGGTAAAAGAGACGGTTGAGTGTATAATAATGCGTCTGGTGTAAAGAGCCAGTTGTCTATAGAATGTTATATATCATTTAAATTAATTTCGTCGAATAATTTTATAATAATTAAAACTAAATAAAATTTTAGTATTCGTCCAGATATATACAATTTAAAAGGTCTCTAGTCGCGTCCAGGAGCCACTACGAGAGCTGGGATGACGTCCACGAACTCAGGGGATCACAGCGGCTTCGATTCCGTCGAAATCCGAAAATCGAAATTTTAATGATGGTCCCCGAAGTTGTCTCCCTTTCCTATATAGCCTTTAAAACGACTAAAGGGCGGGTGGGTGGGCAATTTTTTGACGTTTCGTGTGAGCTAGAGGGTCGTGCGATACCTCAAAAGAAGCGTCTCGGCGAGCCCTAGCGTTAGGTACTGAAACTAGAATTTAGGTAGAAGAAAAAATTTAAGTTTTTCAGGAAAAACCCAAATTTTTAGTGTTTTTTACGTTAAAAAGTAGAATTTCGAGGTCCAAACCTATTTTCAAAAAAGCAAAACGCACTCCGGAAGATAGGGTGGATAGGTAAGTATCTAAATATGAAAAAACAATTGCAATTTATAGAAGGAATTTTGAAATATTAATTAATTAATTTTATTTTTCAGGTCAAAATTTTGGGGGTGTCGAAAAATGACGTCACACCGCTGCGATTTCAAATACGAAGGGTTGGCGCGTGTCTACAAGCCTGTTGTACGTCAAAAGCGCTGAAAACCGCTTCAAAATCGGACTCCTTGATGAAAAGTTATCAAGGGAGATGGTTTGTTTACATGCACTTAGGTGGATTTCGTACTATGTAACTATGTATGGGAAACAGGTATGCGTCAATTCTAGACGTTTCGTGTGAGCTAGAGGGTCGTGCGATACCTCAAAAGAAGCGTCTCGGCGAGCCCTAGCGTTAGGTACTGAAACTAGAATTTAGGTAGAAGAAAAAATTTAAGTTTTTCAGGAAAAACCCAAATTTTTAGTGTTTTTTACGTTAAAAAGTAGAATTTCGAGGTCCAAACCTATTTTCAAAAAAGCAAAACGCACTCCGGAAGATAGGGTGGATAGGTAAGTATCTAAATATGAAAAAACAATTGCAATTTATAGAAGGAATTTTGAAATATTAATTAATTAATTTTATTTTTCAGGTCAAAATTTTGGGGGTGTCGAAAAATGACGTCACACCGCTGCGATTTCAAATACGAAGGGTTGGCGCGTGTCTACAAGCCTGTTGTACGTCAAAAGCGCTGAAAACCGCTTCAAAATCGGACTCCTTGATGAAAAGTTATCAAGGGAGATGGTTTGTTTACATGCACTTAGGTGGATTTCGTACTATGTAACTATGTATGGGAAACAGGTATGCGTCAATTCTAGACGTTTCGTGTGAGCTAGAGGGTCGTGCGATACCTCAAAAGAAGCGTCTCGGCGAGCCCTAGCGTTAGGTACTGAAACTAGAATTTAGGTAGAAGAAAAAATTTAAGTTTTTCAGGAAAAACCCAAATTTTTAGTGTTTTTTACGTTAAAAAGTAGAATTTCGAGGTCCAAACCTATTTTCAAAAAAGCAAAACGCACTCCGGAAGATAGGGTGGATAGGTAAGTATCTAAATATGAAAAAACAATTGCAATTTATAGAAGGAATTTTGAAATATTAATTAATTAATTTTATTTTTCAGGTCAAAATTTTGGGGGTGTCGAAAAATGACGTCACACCGCTGCGATTTCAAATACGAAGGGTTGGCGCGTGTCTACAAGCCTGTTGTACGTCAAAAGCGCTGAAAACCGCTTCAAAATCGGACTCCTTGATGAAAAGTTATCAAGGGAGATGGTTTGTTTACATGCACTTAGGTGGATTTCGTACTATGTAACTATGTATGGGAAACAGGTATGCGTCAATTCTAGACGTTTCGTGTGAGCTAGAGGGTCGTGCGATACCTCAAAAGAAGCGTCTCGGCGAGCCCTAGCGTTAGGTACTGAAACTAGAATTTAGGTAGAAGAAAAAATTTAAGTTTTTCAGGAAAAACCCAAATTTTTAGTGTTTTTTACGTTAAAAAGTAGAATTTCGAGGTCCAAACCTATTTTCAAAAAAGCAAAACGCACTCCGGAAGATAGGGTGGATAGGTAAGTATCTAAATATGAAAAAACAATTGCAATTTATAGAAGGAATTTTGAAATATTAATTAATTAATTTTATTTTTCAGGTCAAAATTTTGGGGGTGTCGAAAAATGACGTCACACCGCTGCGATTTCAAATACGAAGGGTTGGCGCGTGTCTACAAGCCTGTTGTACGTCAAAAGCGCTGAAAACCGCTTCAAAATCGGACTCCTTGATGAAAAGTTATCAAGGGAGATGGTTTGTTTACATGCACTTAGGTGGATTTCGTACTATGTAACTATGTATGGGAAACAGGTATGCGTCAATTCTAGACGTTTCGTGTGAGCTAGAGGGTCGTGCGATACCTCAAAAGAAGCGTCTCGGCGAGCCCTAGCGTTAGGTACTGAAACTAGAATTTAGGTAGAAGAAAAAATTTAAGTTTTTCAGGAAAAACCCAAATTTTTAGTGTTTTTTACGTTAAAAAGTAGAATTTCGAGGTCCAAACCTATTTTCAAAAAAGCAAAACGCACTCCGGAAGATAGGGTGGATAGGTAAGTATCTAAATATGAAAAAACAATTGCAATTTATAGAAGGAATTTTGAAATATTAATTAATTAATTTTATTTTTCAGGTCAAAATTTTGGGGGTGTCGAAAAATGACGTCACACCGCTGCGATTTTCAAATACGAAGGGTTGGCGCGTGTCTACAAGCCTGTTGTACGTCAAAAGCGCTGAAAACCGCTTCAAAATCGGACTCCTTGATGAAAAGTTATCAAGGGAGATGGTTTGTTTACATGCACTTAGGTGGATTTCGTACTATGTAACTATGTATGGGAAACAGGTATGCGTCAATTCTAGACGTTTCGTGTGAGCTAGAGGGTCGTGCGATACCTCAAAAGAAGCGTCTCGGCGAGCCCTAGCGTTAGGTACTGAAACTAGAATTTAGGTAGAAGAAAAAATTTAAGTTTTTCAGGAAAAACCCAAATTTTTAGTGTTTTTTACGTTAAAAAGTAGAATTTCGAGGTCCAAACCTATTTTCAAAAAAGCAAAACGCACTCCGGAAGATAGGGTGGATAGGTAAGTATCTAAATATGAAAAAACAATTGCAATTTATAGAAGGAATTTTGAAATATTAATTAATTAATTTTATTTTTCAGGTCAAAATTTTGGGGGTGTCGAAAAATGACGTCACACCGCTGCGATTTCAAATACGAAGGGTTGGCGCGTGTCTACAAGCCTGTTGTACGTCAAAAGCGCTGAAAACCGCTTCAAAATCGGACTCCTTGATGAAAAGTTATCAAGGGAGATGGTTTTGTTTACATGCACTTAGGTGGATTTCGTACTATGTAACTATGTATGGGAAACAGGTATGCGTCAATTCTAGACGTTTCGTGTGAGCTAGAGGGTCGTGCGATACCTCAAAAGAAGCGTCTCGGCGAGCCCTAGCGTTAGGTACTGAAACTAGAATTTAGGTAGAAGAAAAAATTTAAGTTTTTCAGGAAAAACCCAAATTTTTAGTGTTTTTTACGTTAAAAAGTAGAATTTCGAGGTCCAAACCTATTTTCAAAAAAGCAAAACGCACTCCGGAAGATAGGGTGGATAGGTAAGTATCTAAATATGAAAAAACAATTGCAATTTATAGAAGGAATTTTGAAATATTAATTAATTAATTTTATTTTTCAGGTCAAAATTTTGGGGGTGTCGAAAAATGACGTCACACCGCTGCGATTTCAAATACGAAGGGTTGGCGCGTGTCTACAAGCCTGTTGTACGTCAAAAGCGCTGAAAACCGCTTCAAAATCGGACTCCTTGATGAAAAGTTATCAAGGGGTTAGGTTAGGTTAGGTTAGGTTAGGTTAGGTTAGGTTAGGTTAGGTTAGGTTAGGTTAGGTTAGGTTAGGTTAGGTTAGGTTAGGTTAGGTTAGGTTAGGTTAGGTTTTTTTTTTTTTTTTGAGTAGATACTAATTTTATTTGTAGGGCTCAGTCCCCGCGAGGGTTACGGGCGGCTGAGTCCTTTTTTGTTCTTTTATAATTTAGTGCTGGTTGAGATGTAAGTTTTAAGTGGCATTAAATTTCTTCAATGCATTCACTATATGTTCAGCTAGCTCGATAAACGATTTCACTGTGTCTTCCTTTTTAAGAATGTCCTGTATACTATATGGATCTAAATTTTTATTGTTGCATATTATTTCGTGTGTGTATCTTGCGAGGCTGAACTTTGGGCAGTATTTAAGTAGGTGGTCAATGGTTTGGGAAGTGCTGTTATCACATGGGCACAGGTCGTTGTCAATGATCTTAAACCTGTGTAGGTACTGCTTGTGGTACCCGTGCCCAGTGAGTATCTGTGTAAGGTGAAAACTTATTTTGGTTTGTTTGAGTAGGTCTTCTATGGCATGTATGTTTGGAAGCCACCGTTTTTGGTGGTCTCCCGTGAGTGCGCTTGTATATATTTCGTTGTTCTGTCTGTCTGTTTCTGCTTTTAGTGTAAATTTGTGGTAGCTGAGTGGAAACTTTGTATAATCCGGGGCTTTGTGTAGTGTGGCCGCTTTCTTTGCTTCCTGATCAGCTTCTTCGTTGCCCTCCAAGCCATGATGTGCTTTGACCCATATGAACTCAATCGCACCAGTTTGTTCGATTATTCGCCTTTGCTGGTGGATTGAGTTCACAATGGGGTTCAGGCTTTGCGGATTTTTAATTTCTTGGAGGGCCGACA